>JANZLQ010000029.1:16963393-17001963 GCA_026212715.1 Elanus axillaris
ATGTTAAGAAATGAGAATAAAAACTCTGAGCCTCAAACACTACAGTGGGGCAGAAAGAAGAGGCGTATGGCCCTCCTTGCTATCCAAGGGACCCCGAAACTGGGAGAAAGCGAAGGAGGAACCATGACTGAGTAGAGAGGAAGCATGCAGACATAAAGGTACAGCCTACCCAAGGTGCAGCTTATAGCTGGAAATGTTTGAACTGCCAAAATGAATGTTTTTACAGAAAGTTATGAATTTCACACCTGCTCTCTGTACTAGTGATGTTAGACTCAGCACAAGGAGCACAAACATATAATCACTCATAAACAGGGGTAGAAGGAACAGAAAACACAATATGCAATAGGTATTTTTCATGTAATACTGAATTTCATGAATGTGATTTCATACGCATGTTCTTATACAAGGAAATTTCTGTGACACAAATGGATACGAGCAGGACGAATAACAAGATTTTTAACTAGGATTAGAACATTGGAAAGAACTATAGTTCTTTCAGAAACATTGCAACTTTTTCCGTATTAACGCTTATATTTTAATACCGTATTTAATGCATCTGAAATAAACTGAAATTTGGTAATACTCATATATGGTTTATTAATCAAAATGTCACTGTAAAGTAATTCTTACCATTATTGCGAGTTAAATATTGTTTTCTAGGTAAAGGTTACCTCTCCAGAAGCTAGATTCATAATTGAGAAGCAAGGCTAATGGCATATTAGACCATTGACAAAAGAGGAAAATTATGACAGGCTATAATGGTGACTTCATTGGCTGTTATAAATCTGGCAGTGTAATGATGTCACACGGAGCTGTGTCTTTAAAAAGACATTAAATTGATCCAGTAAAGCAAGACAAAAGTAGCTTAGAATTACAGGTTAGTATTAAACCGGAGCACGCTGTAATATAAACTCAACATCAATTCCTAAAGAAAGGCCTTGGCAAATATAATGAGTAAGTAGAGAAACTCCCATTATCAGTAATAAAACCATTAAAAAAATTGAAGAATGAACATTTATTAGTTTAAATGTGTTGTACTTACACAGCGTGACAGAAAAGTGAGGTACTTACTCATGCTTGCAAGTCTAATGTATCTGAATCACAGGAAGGACCACTGCAGAAGAGCATTAGAGGAGAGGGAAGGGACTGGTAGTCATTAGCAGCCAAATAAGTGAGAAGCTTTTGTGGGAGAGGGAGTGCTGGAAAGTGATTCGGCCTCCTTGGCTTCCAGCAGACTAAATGATGTTATTCTACATTATAAAAATGGACTTAACAACTGACTATTTTCCTTTAATTCAGCTTAATTCCTGCCTGTTGTTGTGTTCAGCCCCTGCTGCCACGGCAGCACGTTTCCACCCACGAAGCACCAGAGTCACGGATCACAAATAGCATCGACGGTGCCCATCGCACTGTCCCCTCCGCTTCCAGAGCGCTGCTCCCCACGGGAGAAGACACCCTCCGGATTTTGCCTCGATTGATGTGGCACAGTGGGTCCCGCGCAGAAATGAGGAATTCCTGCACGACTTTCTGCCATCCCTTCTAGCTCTGTTTTTCTGTGCGTAGGCTTTCCGTTTCCTCGTCCCCGCTGAACTTCGGGATGAGCTTGCCCTTTTGCCATTCCCAAGGGAGGAACTCTGTTGCCGGAGCTGCTGCCCAGGACCCCAAGGTTCGGGGAGCTTGGCCTCCAGAAGAGCTTTTCAGAGCACGCAAAAAAGCAGCCAAGCTTGTGGCGCTCGCTCTGCTTTTCTCTCTGGTAATTCAATTCACCTGCCTGGTTTGCCTCGGACAGTCTTGGGTTTATGAAGTTTTACACTGTGTGTACACATCAGCCATAGATTTTTGACTGGGGGAAGACAAAGCTGTTTATCTATCATTTACACCGCTCGTTTTCCTCCCTGAAGTGCTCATTTGCAACACAGCGAACGCCACAACGGAGTCTCGCTGCATTGCACTCCGAGGGAATTCTGTGAACCACCGGTTGGTAATACAGCCCCGTGGTCGTTTTTCTCCCAGCAGATACAAACGCAGCAGAACAACCAAATTCATGGGCTGTAGAGCCCACAGATCCTTTCTGTTTGCATAAGGTTTTGGGAACAGAAGATTTTGTTTTCCCTGCGCATCTGACTTTCCATGAATTTTGCTTTTTAGGAAGAAAGGACATCCTGTGGTTTGGTCTGCAGATGGCTACATGGATGATCGTCCCCGTGGGCTTTCTAAACCAAGCTTTTGGCTTGGTTGGGGATACCTTCTTGGAGGATTGATGCCAGGTTTGGGGGTTTTTCCCCCTCTGCTGTGCATGGAGCTTTGCTGATCTATATTTGGAACAGGTCACATGCCAGTTGCAATAGGACATTTGTTAGTAACTGACATAACAAAGAGTCCACAGAGATTAAAAGAATATTGTTCTTTCTTCTGCTCTTCTTTTATCTTCCTCTCTTCTCTCAGAGCTTTTGCAAGTTTATTTAGCAGGCAGAGATACGGTGTGTAATAAATAAGGATATTTTATAACAAGCTTCTGGCAAAAAATATACCGGACTTGCTGATACTTAATGAAATATGAAGGAATTAAAGTGGCAAATGTACAGTAATATTTGGCTAGGTATAGACATCAACAGACTTTATTTGTGGAAATTGCTTCTCGAAATCAGGAAGTGATTGGAAATGATCAGACATCGTTAGGATTGATGCTGTTGCAATATTAATATATTTCCTATCTGTTCAAATTTTATTAAGCCTTTCTCCCTATTAAGTAGAAACTACAGAAATGTAAATCTTATTTACTGTGCATGACCAATAAACAAATTAGCCAAAGACAACCTTCAGTCTTATCATTTTCCCCTGAAAAAGTTTAAATTAATATGATGTTTTTAATGTGATGCTAAAGGGGAAAAAGAAAAGGGAAAAAACCCCAACCCTATTATATAGCTTCTGGGCAGAATAGCTTGAGCGTTTTTTTCCAGTAGTGACATACTGCCATGTAGTGGCACCTTATCTCAATAATTAGTTCTGATTTTCTTTAACAAGCGTGTGGGTTTTTTCCTTCAGTCAACCATGCCTGGTAAGCAGATGTTGCTTTAAGCAGAAGAACCAAAAATGAATTGGGTGCTAGAGGCTCAGAAAAGACCGGTCTGCTTTCCGAAAGTGGAAAGCCCATTTCTGACGGGGAGCATGCACCGTTAATCTGAGTTCAGAGACCAGTTGCGCTCTGCGGGGTGGTTCCCTCCCCGGCGTCTCGTGCTTCGTGCTGGTGCCGTAGGGCTCCTTCTGCGCTTTCCGCGCCCGTCTGTTGCAGTACGAGCGCTCAGGGTGGTGAGTTGAAGTTGTAGGTTATTACAAGAGGGTTATAGGGGTGTCAAAGTCCACTGCTGTCTTTGAGCCACTCGGAAAGGGCCAGTTGCGGCTGTAGCATGGTAATACACGGCCATTTTACGCAGGAACACCTTTTGAGAACTTTCCTTCCAAAAATTACGTTGCCTGCTTAGCCGGACGTTTTTTCACATGCGCAGTCACTTTGAATTTTTTTCCTGTGTCTGTTTTCTTACAAAGGTACAGCCGACCTCACGTATTTACAAGCAATAGATAAAAATACTTGGACAATAATTAAGGACGTCATTTCTGTTCTATAAACCGCTTTGATTTTAGTAAGTGCTGAACTCGATCCATCTGGAAGTAAGGGCCTAGTTCCTTCAAACAGATAAACACACTAGAGACTTTGTACAGCTAAGATGTCTGCAATTTTTTTATAAGGTAGCAGAGAGGCTGTTTTATTTAACATTGTTAACACTGAAAATATTATTTGATACTAAGCTTAAAGGAGAAGTGCAAATTCTAAACCTCAGGCTTTGTTAAGGCTCTCTAATTCCATTCCAATTATTATGGAAGTCTGATGTTTGAATAAGGCCGAGTCATCTTTTAATTCCTAAACTGGCTCCCATAAAAGGCTAGAAAGTCTTTGATCTATGTAAAAGAGAAGATCACCAGGGAGAAGCCTCTGCTTCTGTTTGTCCAAATGTTGCAAGCAGAGTCTCTGGGCTACAGCTAACAACTCAAATTATATTTGTTTGTGTCTTTAGACAGCCTTGTTGATTTGCATATAAAAAGGATTTCAGCAGCTGTATCAGCTCTTTCATGGGATTTGCAATGGAGGAAAAAGGCTAGTTAAATTTTGATCTAATAGACTGGCCTGCAATAATGTAATGTAATTAGTGTCTAGTAGTATAGATAGTAGTATAGATATTGCCTGATGTCATAGTTCTACAGTTACCTGGTATGTACCTACCAAGGCGATAAAGGCCATACAAAACTGAGGAATAGAAACTTTTCCAGAAGTAGGTTAGAGGCATGGAAATGGAATGGAATGGAATGGAATAGAATAGAATGGAATAGAATAGAATAGAATAGAATAGAATAGAATAGAATAGAATAGAATAGAATAGAATAGAATAGAATAGAATAGAAGTTTTCCTGAAAGGAAGAAAATCTCTGGAAAGCTTATTCTAGGAGGAAATCAGCTTATTCTAGGAGATTCAGCCTCCACAGATGTGTAAAGTTTGTAGAATACAGTTTCTAGCAAGGTCTCCTGAATTTCTTTCATTGGTCATTATAGCAGTAAACAGAAAGTACAGAACTAGGCTGAAGAGCAGGTCTGATTATTTAATAGGAAACAATGTGAGAGAAAGACAAGATTTGTAAAGAAGGCTACATGCATCAGCTGATGTTGTTGCATCCCGTTTTATTTTGAGTGAAGTGGCAGGTACAGTACCATGCAACAGCACTGCTGTCTGTCATAACTCAAGTGGTTACACCTCCCGTAAGAATAAAGTTTATTTACAATCACCTGTAAAAATTGCCTACAAGCAATTTTTCTGCATCGCACACTCCTGTAATGACCTTTTTTCCAGAAGAAAGGCTAAAGATAGTTTCATGAACAAACCTTCCCAGTCTTTGTTTTCTCCTTTCCTTTGACAGCCCCGGGTGGGAGCTTAGGTAGGAAGGAAGAATTGTTCTTGCAGCCGAGACCTCGCTGTTCTCTTCTTGATGGACGCACAGGCAATGAGTATTTGTCCCAAGCAAGTGCACGTACGAGAAGGATGAGCAGCGACCATGCGATCAGGCTAGGCTGGTGCTTATCTCTTCGTGTCTCCAGAGTCCTTGACCGCCTGGTAAGGATGATGCTTGCCTTCTCCATTACCCCCATTTGGCCATTATCTTATTTCCCTTTTAATGTTAGGGAAAAAAATTATCATAATTTAGCTTACGTGAGCAAACTTTATCCCTTGAAGCCGTACATCTTTCTTCTCAGCACGGAATACAGCAACTGTAGAGGTAAGTGTACAGGTTTAACTGGAATAGTGAAGACGCTAACTAGACTAGAATTTGGTTTTGGTGTTAAATACGATGCTTCAGCATGTTAACTTGTACTGTTTCCCTGACAATGATTTAACATCATGACCTCATATTAAAAACTAACGCAAAGTACACCTGCTCTTCTCCAACTAACTTCTCAGTCCTTTTAAACAATGGGAGTGCGTTGCTTTCCTGTCTGCTATTTCAGAAGGGCCCATGAGCCCCAAATACCATCTTCTTACACTGATGTAGCTGGAAAAATAAAGGATGTCATCTCTTCCTGCAAACTTTGCCTTCATTATCTATATAATGAGTAATTGTTAGAATAAACAGTCTGGATAATCTTAATGACATCTGAAGAGTTCAAAGGAAAGTCTGTAAAGTTTGTCATCACTGCTTAAGTGGTCAAGTCATAGAAAATAGTCCTGGAAAAGACCTCAAGAGGTCATGAAGCTCCTAAACTAAGATAAGCTAGACCTATCTTTTTTTCCTGAAAGATGTTTGTCTAACCTTTTGCAGTGATGGAAATTCTGTGACCTTCCCAGAAAATCTATTCCAAAGCTCTTTCTTAATGTTTAACCTTTGATGCTGTCACTACTTGTTCTTTCCACCATGAGCAAGGAGAACAGATGATTTTCTTCTTGACAAGAGCTTTTCATGTAATTGAAGGATGCTATGATCTTTCCCCTCTTTGCCAGAAAACTATTTTTTGTGTCTTTGTGTTTTCTAATCTCTAACCATTTTCTTTGCTCTTTCCTGGAAAGGTGATGAAGCAAAAAAGATTTGATATCCTCCTTCTAACCCTCTTACCCTCCTTTCAATCTTCCCGCTAGTTTAGCAAGAATAGAGATAAGGTTCTTTGGATCATAGTGTTCTCTCCCTGGCTACCTGAATGATTTGCTCTCAGTATTGTTAACTATTCTTACTTTTGTTTAGTCAGCTCTTTGCTTTTGCTGCTCTTTTTTAAATGTTTCTATGTTGAATATAGAATCATTGACGTGAAAAAAATTATTCTTCAGGAAAGTTTTGCCACTTCTTGTCTTCCTGAACACATTTCCATCTGCCCGAAAAGGACGGGTTAGACATGCCCCTTTGCATTGAAAGCTTTGGTTACCTTGGTTTCCATATGGTCTGCATCTGTAGTTAACTGCATTAGTTGACTTTGGTTAAAATATTGTCACCAAGGCTCTGATGTAAACCACTACCATAAACAAAGGCATTATTTTTGGGGGACGTCATTAGGGACGTCATATCACTTTGGTTCCTGCAGCCACTTTTTTTCTAAGACATTTTGCCCCGTTTAGAGCTTCGGAATCACCTTTGTATCGAAACGTCACGGTTACTTAGCAGCAGCTTTTTTGGCGATTTTGCGTCTGCACTTTGTCCATTGGCCGAACTCCACCCATTTCCACCACGAAGTGTGGGACGCTGCTGCTTTCTTCTTCCCTGAGCAGCTGTCCTCCTGGCAGTCCTTGTGGTGAACTTCTTCCAGGCTTATATCAGCCCTTGAACTTTACAGGACTGAGCCAAAAACTTTGTCATATAAGTCCCATTAATAATCATCTGTTTCTCAGGCTCCTGGGATGAGTCTTCTGTTATGTTCTCTGACTGGAAAATCCCGAAGCCATGCCTGAGGGGTGATCTCCTTGTACATCTGTTCTGGGACTGTGCTGGGAAGTCATTATCAATTGACGCATTGTTGCCTTGCTAATGCAGCCTGTGGACAGGAGATCAGCTGGAACTGGCTAAAACTGAACGTTTAGCGTTTGGGCTTCGGAGAAGTGCGGGACAATATCAAAAGTATGTGTCAAAAATGGGTGTCTAAATTAGACGTCGAAATAAATTCTCCACCACCCCCTCCCCAGTAAAGCTAAATAACACTTAGTACTTGCACAGCTTTGTGACAGAGAGAAAAATTATTCCTTTTAAGCTTACCTGTGGTCATATTTATTCTGTGTAGTTCCGGCTGGAAACTGAGGGCATATCCAAGCTGTATTTACCTGGTCAGTCAGGGACCAGATTCGCTGCGTGCCCACGGACAGACTTGCTTACATTCAAATTACATTAAAATATATTTTAGGTACATATATACATACATTTATATATATATAAACCGGTAGGCTTTGGACTTTTGAGTTAGGCAGAGAACTTGGGAGCGTTTTGTTGCTCTGAATCCCTCACTTACAGCACCCATTGGAACACATTAGTCCTGGGCAGGTGTGTTGGACTTCCTTCCATACATAAATGTGACTATGTGACTTAAAATAGCTTTGTGCATAAAAGAACATAAAAATAAAATTCTAAAGGACATAAGTCAGCTAACAGTCTGGGGATCTGGAACTGCTTTAGCCTGGAAAATCAGCTTCTGGTCTTGAGGCAACCTTCAATGTGGCTGTCGAAATTAGCTGCCAGTCCTTAAGGATGTCTATGTGACCCTTGTGAGGACCCTTTCTGATTTTCCGTGAGTCTTGTCTGGAAGTAAAGCCAGTAAGTTCTTTCTCCTCCCCTTTCCCAATGCCTTTTGAGATGCAAGTGTTCATGCATGCATCACCACAGTCCTGAAGTCCAAGAAAGCAAAGCCTTGAGGCCGGGGTCTTTGAGAAATGTCAGTAAAGCCATATATACATCCTGCTTTTATATGTGGAAAAAAAGAATGGTTTCCTCTCATATTTGAATTTGAGGGGAAAAGAGAATTTTCAAAGGCATGAAAGAGTTCGGTCTTCTGAGCATGAATATCTAAGCAAGATGTGATCCTAAAATGACAAGGAGTCAACATCTGGGTATGTTTTCCCACATTAGCAACTGCTATCCTAAACTGTGCTGTTGTATGTGATGTTAAACAGCTGCTCAGTTTCAGCCCAGAGGTAAGAATATTCTGTATCTCACTTACATTTTGTTTTTTTAGAACTTTTGAGATGAAAAGCTCTCGGAGAACGTGTAAAGTAGTAGCACTGAAACTGCACTCTGCTTGGTACCTAGAAAATCATGTTTTAATTCAATAAAAAGCTGCTGACATATTATAATGCTTATTCTTGGCACTACCGTATTACATTATCCAACCACCGTTTCTCATTATCTACATACCAAATTGCTCAAGTGAGTAATTTGAGTCTGTCCCCACCATGTACTAGTGAAATACCATACAAATAGCTGCCACAAATATTAACAGCTGGTCCATTTCAAGGTGCCATTGCCTTTGTCTACAATTTACGGTAAGAATTAAGTGTATCCCGCCAACAGCATCAACCCATCCCACATGCTGAAATGCCTGGTGGCTTTTGAAGCTGTATGTGCAAGTAGGGTGTCGTACCAATCTGCTTTCTGGGGAAGAAAAAGGGTTGTGTGGGGTCAGGGAAAAAATTCTTCGGGAGTTGTTGATATTTAATAAAATTACACTCAGGAAGTTTAGAATGGATAAAAGAAGATGAAGATTTTTGTAAACTACGCAGACATTCTTCCTGTAGTGATTATACACAGGATGCTGAAATGGAGCACACCAGTGCCTGTGGGTTTTGTCTTCATTTCTGCGTCTTAAATGAGATGAATCACACTACTGTAAAGAAAAGGCATGAGTCTAACACACCTGCACTGAGTGGGACTTTCACATCCGTCATTCCCCGAAACATTCATGACTTTGTGTAAACATGTTCATAACAAAGAAGAAATACAATTTTGTAGGCACTTACAGGCAGAAATAAGATGCAATGGCAGACTCTTACAGAAAAATTGCTAAAGTGAGAAGTATGGGTGTCACTTCTTTCAAAAGTTTCATAGTAAAAGTTTCTTTTGAAGGTGACCTTGTTTCCTAAGTCCAGCTGGAAACAGTTACCCACTTTCCTGATTCTTTGACCAGACTTAGCTCTAACTGCACTTGCAAAATTAGTGGCTCCGGAGTTAACTTTCTGTTAACTAATGCAGTTCAAACCAACCCTTTGCTCAATTATATCTTTTTTTTTTTCCTTCAAAATGAGCTCATAACTTTATTCCATAACAGGATATTGTGAGATGCTGCTTTCCAGTTTGTCTGAACTGAATTACTGCAAAGGATCTGGCTTGCAGTGTGAGAACTGCGAAGAATATTCTAAAAACTCTTTCAAGCATAGATCCGTAGGTATCTCTCTCCTAAAATCTATGGAAGAACATAACTGAAAATGGTATGGAGACATTTATGGTGCTTGCTAACTATGTTGTGTCTGAATCATTGCTATAAAAGAAAAATCAAAGGCTGGGTTCAAAATGAGATTACTGTGGTAGCCGGAGCTATATTTTGAGCTGACGGGACCCACTGAGTATACTAGGATTGAAAAAAGAGCCTTGTCCAGCCACTTTTGCCCTCTTCTTCCCTAGCTGTGTTCGAGCAAAAGCACGTGAGTGCTCTCACAGCGAACCAGACAGGGCAAAGGTTCTTTTGTTTACTACTTTAAAATACTAAAATAATCTGCAAACAAGCATAGCTTACCTGGTATGCACGTTAGTGAATTCTGCTCTACTGGGCAGTGTACTTTCATTCCTTGTAGGCACTTTTGGCATCGTAATTCAGTGCTGTAATTCTTACTCCACAGTAAGTGGTACTTTTAGAGTCACAAGAAAGTCCTACAAAGCATTCTCTCCCCCTTGAGGAATATTACTCTGTATTCACCTCACATAACGTGGCCTCTTTACAGATTGCAAACGTCATTCGGGTCAAACCAGTCTGGTAGTGAGTCTCCTCTAAATAAACTTCCTTTTATTTCCCTGGTCTTAAAGTCTGTTCACTGTCTATTTTCTTTGCTCTTTTGTGTGCAGCTAAGATTTGTAAGGATCATTGTTACAAGCTATACATTTTCTTACATCAGTCCTTTTGGTCTCAAGACCTCGGAACAGAGAATTTACAGTGGCCATAAACTGGACCCCCCAAAATACGATCCACCTTTGCAACTGTTCTGCATCTGACAGAAAACCAGTGGGATGAAAGGCTGTTCCCATTATTCTCCATGCAGAAAACCAGCTCCTGACTACCATTAAAATTATCGAGGAGCTTACACCGACTCTCTTTTTAGAAGTCAGAGGAAATTCTCACCACTGTAAGAGTCTTCATCTGTACCTTTGTAGCGAGCCAAGCTGGCCTGAGATCTGAGGAACTTTCATCTTCAGGAAAATTCAAGCACAGCTCCCAGACTAAAGCTTAGGCCCACGTCTAAGGGAGCTGTATTTCTTCATGGAACATAATGGAATATTCTAAACAAAATATGAAAAGCTGTTATAAATAAACCTAATTAAACATTTTCAGATGAATAAACAGTAGGTTTATAACCCTTGCTATGAAATCTCATAATCTTATAATTAATTCCATGTTTAATATAAAAATGACAGTTTGATGGAGTTGCTTTGAGGATTAAACAGGGAAATGTACCACATGCAGTTTTCCTGCTCCATACGCTGCAGATTTTACGTGGGAATGACATCACATGAAATAAAAAGACTGGTCATCTATCACCTGGATAACGTGTGCTAAATAATGGCGAACCTGGTACCTTGCATGTAATTTTCTTTCTCAGAGCTGAGCTCCCCAAAGTTCTTTTTGTTCACATTTCCCCAAACTGGTCATCTCAGTCGGTTGCAGCATCTGTACAGTCTCTGAAAGGTAAGAAAGTGAAAATCAGACTTTGGTTTGCTTAGGATGTATTCCAAGATTATATGACTTGTGTGAGGTATGTTTCCCACTGTTACTCGCACGCTGGATGAGATCTTAATTGATCTCTTGTTCTTTCTTTTCTGGGCAGAATGAAGTCTTTGAAGATGAATACTGGCTCATAAACTAAATGCTTTCAGCTGTTGCTGCTGAACATAACAATTCCTAAGAAGATATTTGTCAGTTGCTTAGAGATTTCCTTGGTTTTTATGGAGAAGAAAAGGTTGTAGTTTAACCCTTAAACAACTCCTGGATAACATTGCAAGTCACACTATAGGTCTACAGCAGAAGCGTAACAGCTGGAGAAAGGAAGCACGCTTTAGTAAGGCAAAACATTTAGAAATGGGAACACGTGACTAGAAGCAGGATTTAATATGGCCTGTTAGGCAGGAGGTCATATTCATTGATTAAATTGGTCTACTCTGTGCTTAGAAAGCATGGATGAATAAACTTAAATGGTCTTAAATGTTATAACTGTGTGTACACGTAGCAGCAAGGTGAGAAACGGTTGCAGGACGAGACCCACACGCGGCACGCCGACACAACACAAAGTAGTATCTGTCTTTCCCAGAAAGCCATTTCTTTTCTTCCCTTTCTTCCAGAAAGGAGTGACGTGCTACATGGTGCAGCTGGTAGATTGGCTTGGCTTGATAATGCATGATCAGAGCCTCATGGAACGGTTTCGTTGGAAGCCCCCAGTACATCCCGTACGCTAAATGAAAAGCAGGAGCACGGTGGGGTGAGGAGGAGTGTGCCTGGGAGTTGAGGCGTGCCAGAGCCGAAAGTGTCCCGTCGCAGAGCTTCTCTTCTCTGCCTTCCCCTCTCCGCAGAGAAGCAGGGCACAATATTCTCTGTCTGGCTGCCTTGCTGGAGTAACTGATGACAACCAGCGTATTACTTAGTATGTAGTTATCAGTTAGCGTTTGTCTTTGCGTGGAACTATGTATTAACACAAAGGCATTTATTCATCTAAATAGGAGCAAGACTCCAAGTAAAGTTTAGGGGTAACTTGCCGTACAACCAGCCTGTACACCAGCCCACTGCTCTATCATCATCTTTATGTCCCCTTCTGTCACACGTCTTGACCCACGCACCCACCACCTGCCTCTCCTGCTCTTCTACTGAAGCCCCCAACCCCTTCTCTACGTAATTTCAGCTGCATATCAGCCCTTTTTCATCTGCCTCCCAAGCTTGGAACACGTATATTTTTCTTCTCACTTCTCATAGTCCTCTCTTTTGAGCCTCTCCAGCAAGACAGCAGATTGCTTCAGGTGCCTTTCAGCCCCACGTCATGCTAACCTTAACCTACGCACATCATGTTAACCTTAACCTACGCACACCATGCTAACCTTAACCTATGCACATCATGCTAACCTTAACCTACGCACACCATGCTAACCTTAACCTACGCACACCATGCTAACCTTAACCTACGCACATCATGTTAACCTTGTCCCCAGGCTTGGGGAGCGGCTGGGGGGGTAACTGGAGTATGGGAGCCTTGTGACGGCTGCCTGGAATTCTTGTGGGGTCCACAACTGGGGGGAAAGGAAAGGAGAAGCAGGGATCTCCAGTACCTCTGGGGTTGGACCCAAACCTCACTTTATTGCATAAAAATATATATTGCTGTGGGTAAAATGATAATGAGCAACTACCTAATCGTTTCTCCGATTTGTGTTTCGCCCAGCCTTGCTGTGCACTACCTTGCTGTACGAACTGCACTGGTAATTTCATGGAGTTTTCTGTAAGACTCATCACTTAGGGTTTTCTTTTTAAAGCACTTAAAAAAAAATTCTATTTTTTCCCATTCCTGTGAGATAAAAGATTAATTTTATTAATTTTTAAAAATTTTTTTTAAAAAGTAGCCCATTCATTGTGGATACCCAGTTCAAGGCTCATACCTTGAACACAAAGCAGCTTCCACCAAGCGAAGAGCCGTGATGAATGTGATGATAACACACCTTGCTGAGCAACAGCTAGGGCCTTCGGGACAGGTTGAATCTAGTTCTTCAGAGGGCACAGGTGTAACTTACAATAAGCACAATCATTCTTTCGCAACACTGTGCTATACCATGCCTCAGGTTTCTTTCAATTTCTGCAGCAAGCAGAGTTCTTGCGAGCAATAGGTACCTATACTCAAATTAGTCCTGAGTAACGGTCTACTCTGCTCAGTCAGTTGGACAGAAGCCCTGAAGAAAAAATAGTACGTTACAGTATGTAATGTCACAGTCTCTTGAATGTACTTGCAGAAGGAAACTAGCTTACAGCTGCATGGGCAGCCTTATCATCAGCTTCTTTTAATTGATGCAACCTTAGATTTTTTAGTAATGTATTTTCTTTTACCAGTTGCTCTTCCTTTTCAAGAGGTTTGCTAAATTAAATATGACTTCAGAAGTCAAAGGAAATGTTCTGTTTTAATTCCCCTATGTTTTCTTATGTATTTGTAAATACTTTCTTGTATAACAATAGGAAAAAACCTCTTAGAATTGAGAAGATCTCCACTACCTCATGATTATAGTTAGTGTTTCAGTTCTCCTCCATAAGGCTTTCGTAAGAGTTGAGGTAGAGGTAGGAATGGAACATTGTTTAGTAACTATAACTGGAATAAAATGAGATCTTAGTGCGCTATGTTGACATTTTTCTTGGTACAGTTACCTTTAACACATGATACTACACTAAATTTGTGGCGTGTCTGACCAGTATGGGCTGCTAATATATTGGAGAATATGCTGGAGATGTCAATTCTCTACTTACTTCCAAAACTTCTAGCAGTTCATAACCAGTGCTTTGCCTTAGACGTTGCAAAATCAAATCCTTATTATATCCCATGAGTTCCGTATTAAGCTGGAATTCCAATGGAAATTCATGAGGGACTTTCTGTCTGCGGGGTTTTGTAATGTGGCTATGAATACCACTAAGAATGTTTTTCTTAAAAGCTGGATATCCACACATGCCCTATCGGTAAACCACTGGGTTGCTGAATTAAGATTTTATTTACCACTGGAATAAATATACTACCCAGTATACACATAGTTGGGAACCACATATGGGAACCATTCACAGGCTATATCAACATCAGTTAAGTTGTTTGCTGTATTTAGTGCTGTATGTTAGCATTGGGAAGTATGTATTTAAAATCATTAACTTTGCTAGTTAATCTCTTTATCTCTTCCTTTGAGCATCCTCGTCCTTCCTAACTTGAAATAGCTTACTGTCCAGTCGATCATGCTTTGAACTTGTTTTTAGACAAAATTCTACCATTTTATTTGGATGTCTTTTGTTTGGTTGGTTTTTTTGCTTAGTGTGATATTTGCTTCAACCTTCATCTGTCAAAACAGCTTTTGAAAACTTTAAGATTTTCATAAAGGGAAGACATATACAAGGCAGAGATGTGCTGGTTTATACTGAACACTCATTTGACAAAAGGCTCTTAAGATATTTTTTTTTTCTCCCCCAAGAATTTATTAGCATGCACTACATATAACTTCTGGAAAAAAGGAGTAAAATGCATTGGCCTGACTTAGCATTTTACTTCTAATTTGTTACCTGATGATATGGGCAATGAGAAATGAACCTCTGAATAAAACGTTTTTCCTGAATATTTTAATAAGCCATTTACAATTTTTCCAGCTTATTTACGGCCATAACCATTTGATACTATATTTTTTAAAAAGTTGATTGTTGGCACTAGCTGATACACCTGTCATAATATCTATTTACATTATATACATCCTCTCTGCCAAGTTAGGTCATAGTTTACAATGTGGTTAGTACTGAATTCATAACATGGCACGATTCTGTACAACAGTCTGAACTTGTGAAACCAACTAAATGGTGGTAATCTTATAGGGACTTTTATTATGCTGTAGCTACACATGGGGATATTGGAAATATGTTGCTGAAGTGAAAGTAAAATGTATATAATTAATCATTTTGAAATGAATTTTCTTCTCTCTGTGTGTATTTTTGTTCAGGATAATTAGCTAACCGCAGTTTGTTTATGTAAGGTGTGTGTAATCTGTTTATAGAGCATGGCAGCTGACATAATGTAGCTCTTGGAGAGCGGTCACATTCCCTTCCCACAAGTAACATTTGAAATGATAAACCAACAGTCGGATAAATAACTCCCCACCAGGTAAAAATCATTACAGCCCACATTCTCCACTAATATTTTCAATCCACCTTGTTAAACCTTTCCACAGAAACACAGGCAGGTACAAGGCCGTTTGCTGCAGCTGTAGAGCAATTCTTCAGCCCGGCTGCGGCCCCACAAACGTGTCTGAAGTTTACTGTTACCGAGCAGTGTGTTTGTTGTAGACCAAAATGTTATGATATGGTCCAGACAAACAGAATGAGATTTGATTAGGGGATTAGAAACACCAACACACAAGTCTCATGTCATTCAGATGGAAATACGACACATTAGGCCACGGGGAATTTGAGCCGAAGAGTTTCCCATCGCTGAGACTCCCACCACTGAGCCTGGGCTCCGAAAAAGCTCTCGCCGAGATCACTCCGTGCCGCTCAGAGGAGAGCTCAGAAACCCCGCGATATCAAACAACTCTTGCTAATGTCCCCCCAAATATGTGTATTTTTTCAGATCCGGATCCCTCTGAACGTCTTCTCTCCGGACTGGTATATTTTTCCGTGCAGAATGATAAAGCAGGGACCATATAAATATCATTTGGGATCTGCTCCACGGGGAAAGGTCTGTGCGAAGATGGACCGTGGACGTTGCTGCCTGCAGCTTCTGGGAGAGAGGACATGCCAAGAGGAGCTGGAGCTGATCCGAACGGCTCCAGCCCTGATGGGCAGTAGAAACTCTGATCCCTTTTGTCGGGACAGAGCACGCTGCAGCCGCCCCGTATTTGACGGAGGCAAAGCCCCAGGGGAAAGGTAACCTGGCAAAAGCGATGACTGCTGAGGATTGAATTTGCTGGCCCCCAAACAGCAAAAACACATGTAGTGGGAGGATCCGAACTAGAATAAATTATCCGGTGAAACAGTCTGGCAAGGGTCCAGGGGCTGAGCTGTGAATATCTCCTTCCTTCAGTCTGCGGCGTTCAGTTCGCGCCCTCAGGACACAACAACAAGGCAAGGAGACAGAGAAACGTTGCCGGCTTTTACTACAGGTTTCTGTCAATGAGATCCTCGTCCCACCCTGAAGGAACTCCATTGCCGTCAAGCATGTCCCAGTGTAGAAGCAGCACGGATGGATGGATGGATGGATGCATACAGGTGCGGGGGTTTGACCTGGAATCTGTACGCTCTCCCACAGTCACCCCATTGCACAGCCTGCAGCATCCTTCTGACCTCGAAATTCAATTTGCAACGCTGCTCCTACGCATCTGTGGCCTTTTTTACACGCCGTCTTGATCTTACAACTGCTAGTTACTGGTGACAGCACCTCTTCCATGCCATCTCATTAGCACAGATCCCCACTTTACTGCAAATGAACTAGGTGTTTGCCCCTTTGCCAGCTCTCAGCTCCTTGCAAACCCCCTCAGCATGCCCAAACGCTCCATTTTTGCAGAACTGTGCCTCCAGTTGGAAAGCCAAAAAAGAGTCTGAATTCCAGAATGGTAGGAAAAGTGGGTGGGTGATTGCAGTTAGCCTTCCCTTTGCCAAACTGCTGGAATTCAAGACCCAGCAGGCACAGGTAAAATGGGGCAGTGACAGTTTTCTTTTGCTGGAAAGACATGTCAGGAAAGATCCTTGGTTGGTAGAGTGGTTACCTGGAAGTGCAACAGAGGATCTACTCCAAGGAGAAAAGCCCCAGCTTTATTGACGTCATTGGAAATTTTGGTATTTAATTCAGTGAGACAGGCTGTCAGTCCCAATTCCTTGGGACATAGGAAGACTGCCACGAGAAACTGGAAGACATATATTTTTCTTACTGCAGATAGGGCTAGGATAGACGTAGGAATGAGGTGGGAGGTCAAGATGGAAAGAGGAGCGGTCATTCTTTTAATAGTTTGGACTGTGAGGTGTGCACTGTGCTTACCAAGCACCCGCCATACCCTACAGTATATATAGAGAGAGAGCTGGTTGCAAATGCTCCTTCTGCTGAAAACAAGCTGCTATGGCAATGACACGGGGTATAGCGTGTGCTGGCTGCTCTGGGAGCAGGATGTCCTCATAACCCTCTTTAGTATCGACCTGTGACTGCTCCGTCCTCTGAGTAGTAGGTGGGCACTGAAGGCTTCCTCACGGTGTCTCATGCAAAAGTGGCAGATATTTTCTTGCTAGTACTTTCATTTTGTAGGTATGTGTACCTGAAATATTTAACCTCAGCTCTTTTAGCCTTTGGGGAGGTACTTGTCGTGCATGTACTCTGTCTTCTGGAAATGTCCAGTATTTGACCAGAATATTGAGAGAGGGAATAGGACATGACCTACAGCTTTTTTTCTGAGAACATTCCTGCACGATAGTTATGTTTACACTGACTGTGTATCCTCAAGCCCGCACTTAAAATGTAGATCAAACAATATTGCCAACATGTCTTTTTCCTTATTGAGAGTTCCTCCAAATATGGAGTCATATTTGCTGTTCTGCCAGTATTTCTGCAGTAGTGTCTGGTTTATATTTATGTGCAATTCCTCTTGTTAAAGAAAGAAAGAAAAACAGAATGGCCAATGTCTGGCTGAAATGTGCAATGGGAGTATTGACTCCATCCTGATTTCAGATGGGTAAATGACAAATAAATAAGCAAGGAGCATGCAGTGAAGAAGCCTCGGCTATAATGTTGCTATTCTACCATTTCTAATATGTTCAGGTGACACTGAGACAGTCATGTAATAGTAGCGAGTAAAAATTGGGCATTTAAGTAGTCTGCTCTCAAGCTATTTAATATGCAGTGTACTCCTCAGAATCCTGCTGCAGCAGCGATATAGATTAATAGCTAGGTCTTGCACGTTTGATTCAAAGTTTGTTAATAATATGTGATCAGTTAAATAGCACAGAATGAATACGTAAAATTACTTAATCATTTAGAAATCACAAAATTTGCTAAATGATAGGGTAAGGAAAATTGAATTTCTTCAGCCCTTTGTCATCGCAGAACACTCTAAGCTAGCCTTTCATTTTCATTACTGGGTCAAGTTACAGTGTCAAGTCTACTTCACGGGCATTTATGAAAGGCACATTTAACAATCTTCATTAGGAAAAACGCTCTGATTTTCCTGAAGGCTCATAAGAAATTGCACAAAGAATGAAATAATCTTAGACCACTGATCTGGAAAGCACTTTCTTTTTTGGCATTCTTTATACCATAAAAGGGCAAAAGCCCGCTATCTGCAATGTTACTCAGTTCAGTATATTTCATCCTCTTCAAAAGACTTCACCTCTTTGGACAACCAAACCCCATTAATCTAGGGAAAAAGAGTCAGCACTTAATAATAGAATGTAACTTTACTGAGCACTTAAACTGCGGCCAGGCAAAGCAAATACACTCTGAATCAACCCAGTACAGTGAAGTGGAATAGAAATGTTGCAGAGCTTATCTATGGAAGCATGTTGTCATTTTTCTGAGGTTTCTATCAAACTTTTAATCAAAACCACAGCTGAAATTGGCCCAAGTTACTGTGATCATTTTTGAGTGTTCTGTTCTGTAAAGTCTAGCACACAGATTTATAATGTTTGAACACTAGTACTGTTGCCAAAAGTCACAAGAAAGTTGCAGGCTTCAGACACACCTCATCAGTACATGTTATATATCTACTTCAGAAGCAAGGGGAAGTCCACTGGAGATGGCCACAAATGCACTTCAGTGCCTAGAACCAACAATGCTGATAAAGTTGGAAGATGATCTGGGAAATGTATTACTTCAATGAATAAGGAGGAACGTACTCACAAAGACCAGCTGCAGCCTAGGTAGGCTAAAGGCCTCTATTAGCTCCTGTAAAAGTCGGTTTGGAATACCTGTAGTTAGAGCTCAGCTCTGAATTGCGCTACAGAACGGCAGCGCTGATTTAATATATTGCTTAGTGACACGTGGCTTTTCTATTCAATCCGCTTCTCTCAGCACAGCTGGCCACTGCGCCTCTTACCTTTCCTACGTACAGCAGTAACGTGAGAATCGTACTAATATATATGAAGGTATTCTCCATAACGGTCCCTAATGCCCATTGCACATACCTGCGATTCACGTTTCCAGCTTCTTCAGACAGAAGGATCTGTATGTAAGATTTTAGGCTCGCTCCTTGTTTTGTTGTCTTCAGGGCATGAAAACAAGCACTTGCTTGTGTGTTCTGATAGACCACTGCCTGTTAGCAATAGGCAAATTTCTTTTGCCTGACAGCGCATCTACTAGAATAGCAATTAATGTAGTGATTTCATATAACACTAGATTTATATCTTGAAAAACACATATCTCACATTTCAGCTATCTTTGGTTTGTATTAGAAACATAGAAACGAACACAACAGCCTAAACGAAAACCAGAAGAAAGGTTTACCTAATGGCACAGCTGATACTTTAATACAGATCTTAACACCATAAAAATGCCGTAAGCAATATCAAAAGAAAGAATAAATATGTGTCCGTAATCATATTATGTTGGTGAAGTGCTAATTTAGTAAATTATACTGGTTAAACATTCCCTCATTAGAAAGTTTTGAGAAATACAGGTTGATCAGAAAATAGAAATAGAGTATAAATTAAGGAAAGGAGATACTATGATTATCATGTACTGATACTTATTTTTTCCAAGCAGAACATTGTATGTTGTTGTATTTTGATAATGGAGTTGTGGTGGCATTTTGATAATGGAGTAAGCATGAAGAATTAAATTCATGTAAGAAGTAGCAGGCAGTGTAAAACGTTGGGTTTTCTTACTAGTGGGTTGACAAGTGAGTTGTTTGCTTCTAATTAATGAGTTAGAAAATATAAAGACTATGTATATGGTGATAAGATGAACTATTGAACTAATTGTGTGAGGCATACCAAATTTGGAAAAATGTAATCCAATTGGTTCTCTTTTTCCTGAACTCCTATCTCGTCAGGCACTGGCTTTGGAGTAACTCCATCCTGTACTCAATTTTCAAAGAATTTCCATCTGGTTTCATGATATTGGCCCAGTGTTTGAAAGGTAAATAGGCATTCAAGCACGCAAGATACTTTGCAGAGTGAACTGACCACGATCAGGGCTTTCTGAGACAGTCGCATAGTCAGTTGGGGGAAAAACTGACTCATTTATATGAAGCATCCAGCTTCATTTTCCTTTATGTAGCCAAGACCCCAAATTACTCTGGTGTGCTTGGCTGAGTATGTGATGAATAGGTTGGCTAGAGGAAGGAACTGGTACTGTCTACAATTTCCATGCACCTCTGGGAGGTCCATGTGAGGAAATCTCAAGCAATAATTCGGAGACTCTTCACATGAGGTAGTTCGGGATTATTATTTTTCTGTTTTTTTGAAATAAATTGCATAAAGTGCTTTGGACGGTAGGAGTAGCAAATGCTGAAAATTCCTTCAAAGCAGTACGCTGGTTCCTGCCCAGCACGTACTTCTTCCCTTTTGATTCTGACCCGGCTCCTCGCCCTGTGGCATCTGGACGACTCAAGTCTTCCATGCCTCTGTTTATCAGCAGCCCTGTAAGTTAAGGGAATAGTGGTGTCTCCGTCTAAATGGCTGGATGAGGTGGCCTTCCAGGCTCCCGAGTCCTCGGTGAGACCCTACCAGGCACCAGCTGCCACTCCAGGGTTTCTGGAGAAACAAAATCCAGTGGCTCCGGCTAGAAGGAGCCTGCAGTGACCACCACCCTTGTCCCAGCCAAGCCGTGGTCTGTGCCGTGACCCACTCAGTCTAGGTGCCGTCATCATTGCCAATTGCACTTGCTCCCTATAAAATGTCCTGCTGGGGTACAGGGAAATAAAACAAATTAGCAAGTAGGCTAACTTTCAGCAGACCTGTTTGTAGAAAAGCTATTTACATATTCAAAACGGCAAAGACCATGCCGCTTACAAATAATACGTGTTTTGTGTTTACAGCATCCATTGAAAATCATTAGGTAGCAGGGATCACAGAACTGCTTTCAGCTAAGCCAGAAATACGAGAGTCAGCTGTTACTAATAAACTCCAATTTCAATTGATTGAATAATTATTTTATTCAGCCAGTTTTCTTTTGAAAATGGTGACATCAAATAGTTTGAAAACTGTTCCAGATGTCAGTTGTTCTTTCCCATTGGGAATGCACGAGCAAATGGAAGATAGGTCATTTGATCGATGAAAATAACATTTGTAAGTATGACTCCGTATTCTATCTTAATATATCTGACAAGCAATTTCACTCCTAATGAAAGTAAACCTGAGAGTTCATTTCCTAATTTAGACAAAAATTCCACTGTAATTCTGGCTGTAGTCAAGGAATACACTCCTACGTCCCCTCCAGCAATGAGTACCTCTGGATGTTTGAAGGTGAAAGTTTTAATCTTGATACCAGTTCATCCTTCCTGATATAATTTAACTTAATGTCAGGGTTTACTGAAAGTCTTCAGTCAAAACTATGAAGAACACATTGGGGTTTGATTGAATGACTCTTTTGTGAATCACACTGCTTCCTACAGCATATGTTGACTCTTGGTTGAAATTGCCGGAAAACCAAAAGTACTACCTTGGAAGTACTTTCTCCATTCTTCCCATCCCCACTTGCTTCTGTGTCCAGCTTCCCAGCTCAGATTACACCGCCTGTAAAGCATTTAAATGCCTCTTAGAGCAGTGAGATGCAGTGTACTGTGGAGGCAGAGAGGACAATATGTCGGAGCAAAAAGTTTGCAAACAATTGTTTTTCTTCCCTCTTCTCCTGGCTCGGAGATCTGTTACTCTGAAATACTGATTTACAGCAAGATCGTGTTACTTGTTAACATATTAGTCATACTTTTGACAGCTTAATAAGATTCAATAGCACATTTTAAAAAGCTGACAAACATTTAAAAATATGATTCCTGACATCATTAAAAAGACTCTATTCTAAGGTAGAGCACTTCCTTTAAAAAACCAGCCAAACTAAACCAAACAACAATTCACCATGCTATTTTGGGACTTAAAACAGTGATATTTTTTTTTCACCAAAGTTTCTGGAGTTCTGAGACAGCAAATAAAGCAGCAATTTCTAATGTCTTTCTGTGGTCTGTAAGGCAGTAGATACAGTGAATACTGTAGTTTACACAGACCAGCCCCAAAGAAGTGTTAATCTGGGACAACTAACGAGCTTTATCATGTAGATTCACTCCTTAGAAACAAAAAGTTCTGGATAAAATCCTGGCTACCCTGAACTTAGTGGGAATTTAATCACTGACTTCGGTAGCTTTGTACCGGTGAATAAAAAACACTCGGGACCCTTCCCACCGCTGCGTTCAAATTGGGACTAGCTCCTGGGACTAGCTCCTGGGACTAGCTCCTGGGATTAGCTCCTGGGATTAGCTCCTTGGATTAGCTCCTGGGATTAGCTCCTGGGATTAGGTCCTGGGACTAGCTCCTGGGATTAGCTCCTGGGATTAGCTCCTGGGACTAGCTCCTTGGATTAGCTCCTGGGATTAGCTCCTGGGACTAGCTCCTGGGACTAGCTCCTGGGATTAGCTCCTGGGATTAGCTCCTGGGACTAGGTCCTGGCATTAGCTCCTGGGACTAGCCACCTCCCGAGGCTAGGATTTCACCTTCTCCATCCCGTCTCTTTTAACTGAAATATACTTGTCTCCTGTTTCTCTGTTCCTCCCATAATTTCAAGAGCTGGAAGATTAGTTCATAAATATTTTTTTTTTCAATACACTTCAAAGGGGACAAGAGGTTTTCTAGCAAAGTAGCCGGTTAGTTGAAAGTTGGATTTGACTGAATTCCTTGGCCCCTCCCCGCCCGAGGAAAAAAAATCTGTAGAGTAATAAAATTTTAAGTATCCTTAAAACTGTAAATGTTAAGCAACTATTTTATTTAATTGCGTACCATATGCCACATTTGGCACACATTAAAATCTGCAGGTTTTTATGTGTTTCTTACTGCTCAGTAACTAGTACTTAGTTAAATATTTAAACTAAAACTTCTTAAAAACAGAAGTAACCTACATGAGTTTATAGTCTCCTGTCATGCAAGAAAGGAAAAGGTAAAAATCTGTAACTCTTTAAAGCTTCAGAGAGTCAAACCCCATATATAACCAACAGGCATCTCCCTCCTGCTGGATCACTGCAACTTAGGTTGTATGCTCGATCTAACATGACAGAATTTTTACAATTTAAACTGTCCTGTAGTGCAAGCTTAATGCATCCTCCTATCTTAAATCTGTAATTAAGCATTTAAATGAATTTTCTGTTTTTCAAAAGTCTTCAGTATGAATTATCTTCCACTGACCATCTGTTGTGTATCTTCCCTCAAATATGACTCCAAAGAGTTGAAAATAAGGCTTTGTCCCCTACTGTAGAGTACTGATGTTTTTTCACAGTAAGAAATCATATAAGATTCTGAAGGCAGAAGGGGCTCTACCACATGCTAAATCACATTAAAAGTTATTACAAATAATTTTTGTAGCCTTTTTAAGAATGTAATTTTTTGCCAGAAGGAAGAATTTTAGACCACATAGAGGAAGAACTGCTGGGTTTTGATTCCCTCTCTTAAGTTGCAATGCTGCAAATAAATTTTTTTGGGGGTAGAGTGGGAGTAGAAATATTCGTTTAATGAAACCAGTTTAAACCAAAACCAAAACCAAAAACAAAGCCACAGTTTGCCTGAAGCTAAAGGACTAAGAGCTCAGAGCCTCCTCTACTCTACCTTTCCTCAGTAGCGACAGGAGATTTTCAAAGGTGAGATGCAAAACTATGGCAAATGTTTCACTTGTATTTTGCCTCAACGATCTGCATTTTTTTTCTTGAACGTGACTCCATTGGAAATATGGAAGCACATGGAAATAAAAGTGAGATTTTTTTCTGAAAAATTAATAATCCACAAAGCAAATGTTAGTACTTGGGTGCCTTCCCAAGGTACAATGGAAAAAAATGTCTTCCTCGAGAATTTCTTTTTTATTATTATTTTTTAGGATGTATTGAAATGACAAAGCTTTTATTTTGTTGACAAACATCCCTCCTAAAGTCTTCCTCAATTCTGATCACATATGGCATTCTTTAACTTTTAGTCTCTGATCACCAGGAGCATTAAATCAAACCATGATCTAAAGTCATCAAAGGGATAATGTACCACGGGAAGATGAAGTTAATTCAATTTCAATAACTTTATTGGCACTATATGGTGCCCAGGTACAGTAGAAGTTCATCAAGACAATGAACATCAGACATCTACTCACTGAAAATAATTTAGTATCAATTTACTGTGGATTTTACACACAGATTGCTAACTTCTGCACTAAAACATCAGCTGTTTTTAATGCTGCTTAATATGCAAAATCAGCACATTGGTTTGGCACAGATTTCTAATGGAACAGTCCTGACCTTGTACCAGAAACTAAAACTATGATTATGCAGAGAAAATAATTGTCTTCAGAAAGTTTGTCATTCTTTGATAATAACTTTTAAAACTGTGGTGTGTTTATCACTGAGAAAAGGATCACTTGAAACTCAGAAGTTGTTCCCTTCTTGTTCACATTTTATTCTTGAACGGAATAAAGCGTTCCTCATTCTTCATTTGTGGCTTCAAATGTTCGCAGATAGATACTCATCTGCTGAATAGCTTGCTTATCAAAAAACTCAGTCGAAAGCTGAGGATTCAGTGATTTTATTGGCCTTGCAGTGTGGAATATTTCCTTCTCACTGAAGAGTAAATACTAAATGCTTTTAATTAAGACTGTAATGAAACAGGTAGTGTTTACCATTTCAGTTGGTTGCCTCTATAATTTTTAAAACTGTCTTGAAAGCCACCTAAATGAAGCATTCCTCCCAATAAACTGGTTTGTTAACATATTTGTGCAAACCAAACATCTGAAGAGGCATGTTGCAAACATGAGTCAAGTGGAAACTGAGGTTTTAAAGTGTGTTTGAAAAAAGTATTATTTGTAAGTTATTTCCCCTTTTTTTGTTCAGGATTTTTCATCAATATCGTAATGTCTGGAAGGATAATATCCAGGAAGAGTTCAAAGCAAGTTGTTCCATGTAAACTATCTTCTGTTAGCTAATGGTGGACCCTTCTCTAGCTTCTAGTAGTGCATTAATTAATATTTAGGAAACTCAGGTAGTCAGCATCATGTAAATCCAATACGTACTGGAGTTTTAGCATAAGAAAGTATTTGTCAGAAAGGTAGCAATGAGAGGGAATCTGCAGATGTGTCTAAAACTGCTTCTATAAGGCTTTGAGAAAATTCATCTTAACGAGTCCTTTCCCTTCTATAATAGCAAAGGCATGAAAGGCAGCGCACTGATATTTTGTCAGTGGTAGATGGGCTTCTTTATGACTAATTAAGTGTTAGAACTGCAAGGACTCACATTTAGTGGTATCCTTAGGAAAGACACAGTTTGCTGTTTTCTTTCAGCTCTACTGCCGTTGCTTTCTTACCCGTTATCTCCTGCAGAGGCATGAGCACCGCAGCTCTTTTAGCCGAGCGGCACGACAGGCTCAAGAGCCAGGCAGGCATAAATCCCATTTCTTAGACATCTTCCGTGGTGCTGGCAAACCTGCTGTCAGGAACACTACTGTAGTGTAAGTTTAAAACTGTGGGTGAGCCTCAGCCTTTCTACTTAATGACATGTATCGCTTGGATGCAAATATGCATTGGAAACTGAGGTGCCTGTGTTTGATTTTGTGTGGTTTAGTTTTTAATGCAGTTGTTAAGTACCAGCTTAATTTCTCTGTACAAACCTACTCTGTCAGATCTGTAAATAATACATTAAATCTTATTCTGAGTTTCCTAATAAAGCACCTTGAACCATTCCTTTTTAATATTGTTATTGTGACCTCTTATAAGAAACAAGTATCACTTTTCTCCCAAAGGGGAGGTCAAAGATTAACGCAGCCTCAGGTGGAATCTTTGTGGTAAGAAGGAGGAGTAGAAGTTTGAAGCGTTGCCTTAAATTACCCCAGCGGCAATTAGGTTTCAGAAGTTCAATTCACCAGTCCACTCTCAAAAGACTAAGTCTACTCAAATAGCAGGCAATGTCATATCTGTAGTTAGCACAAAATGCAATGGATTGGGCAGGTGGAAAGAACGTGCTGATTTGCTAGCAGAGTTAATGAATGTCCTTCGCAAAAAAAAAAAAAAAAAGAAATTAATGCTTCGGTTAAAGCTAAAGACCCGAATTTTAATGTGGGATCAGAAAAAGGAAATCAGACTCTGTAATTCCTGATACGTGGTTCTTCCAGTCTGTTTCCAGAAGCTTTTTGTAGCTAGGAGTGATAGCAGAGGAATGTTTTGCTAATTATTACTTGTTTTAGCAGACCTACAAACTGTGCTTTGACCTAAAGATTGAGATTCCAAAGACCCATTCTCCTCAGAATCAGGAAGCTAAAGAAACACAGACAAAGTCGTGAACAAGTGCAACCTTTTTTTACCTGTCATGAGGAGAATAAAGCTTTTATAATCATTAATAATAAATGACTACAACAGCTATTGCTTTCAGTGTAAGGAGCTGCAAGGTCAAAGTAATAGAGCATTCTCCAAAGGCGTACAATGAGGAGTAAAAGCACTATTCTAGTACAGTGAAACAGAAATTCTTACCAAAATGGTGGTCATCCATTTTAAACTGAATGATACTCAAGGAAAGAAAAAGATCATAGCTGGGCTTTTTTGAGGCATTATAATCCCAGTCAGCTGAAAGCTCTGAGTAATGAACTAGATGATCCTATGTGAAGTTGTCCATCTCAGCTTCCCAGCAGTAAGGAATTGACTGTAACAATTTATGGACTTTGCTTCCCATGGAAGGAAATACGTGTATGGCTTTCCTGATGCAACTGAAAGTAAAAGCTGAAAGATAAAGTAATTGTTCCCAGGGCTTTTCACATCAGACTTGATTTCTGCATTAATCATCTCTATCACAAACAGTCCTTGGCTGTAGTCCGTGAAGACAAGGGAGTGATTTCACAAAGCAAAGGAAGACATTTTTCATTTACTTGTGGATGTCCTCAGTCTGAAAGGTAATCTTTCAATAACAGAGAAATTTAATGTGAAAGCAATGCTATTGACAAGTAAGGTTAAACAGACTGAAGGACTGTCAAGTTTCACTTCAGATCCTAAGGAAACGTATTGGTCTTTGTGCCTAATACGTTTGCAGCTTTGAATCCTGGAAATGTTAAGGCTAATCTTAACTTTCTTTTCTTTCCCTTGCCCTTCCTGGCAATTGCTGAACTGTGTAAACCAGTCATGATGCTTATTGTGTCGCTTAAAAGGTTTCCCACAAAACTTAAAAGGTTTCCTACAAAAAAAGCAAATTTCACCAGTAAAAGGATGGGGACATACCTGTCTGTATTAGTGCACAATGTAATTCACGGCCTTCTCACACACAGCTGTTTGCTGAGATGCCCAAAGCTTGGAACTACACGCAGAGTAAATCCGTATAAACTCATGTCTGAAGTCAAAGACAGCTGATACAAAGTTGGAAGTCCCTTTAATGACGAATTATGTAGTGATGACTCTTTAGATGGAATGCATAGGGATAATTTTTTTCCTATTTCCAGTGGGAACATTTTGCTCCATGAAGCTGAAACAATGCTGAGTTTTGGCTGTTGACTTAGCCGTGTTCCCCACAGCGTTCTTGGGTGCAGGGTGGCCTAGGAAGACATTCAGCCATGGTCAGCTGCGTGGCTTGGAGCAGAATTCCCAGATCTGCCCATCCACGGCACACCTGTGGCATAAGGAGTGCTCCTGTTGCAGACAGGGAATTGCTGGGAGCCCAGGAGGTGAGCTGGCAAGAATTTAGAGAACGTTTCTAATAGAACTCATTTTTCATCAAAGGTTTTCCTGACTGGCCTATTATCACAAAGTACTTTGATGACTATGTTTTTCGGAATAAATCGCTTTCATTGTAAGATTCCAATCAACTTCAGTAAGTGGCAGTGCGGCCATGTCGCCTAGCTTCTTTTTTATCTTTTCTTTTGTGCCACGGAAACGTTAGCATCTCTGTACTCCATGGAAGGGTTGTGAGCAAGAATGTTTTTCCAGTGCTATAATGTGTCTGAATTGACATACTTTCCTCTGGAAGACGAGGGTATAGAGCTGATGAACTAAAGTTCCTGGTTGTTGGTTGTTTTTTTCTTTGGGGGGTGGGGATGGGGCAAGGGTATAGGTGAAAACAGAATCATTTTGAGGCCTCTGGGGGTCACAGCTTCACACTTATACAAGGTTGCTCGGGGCTTCACCCGCAAAGTCTTGAAAATCTCCAAGGATGGAGATTTGACAGCCTTTCTTAGGCAGCCTGCTGGTTTTTCCTTGCTGCACCTGGTCTGTTGCCTCTTGTAATATCACTGTGTGTCTCTGGCACCATCTTCTCTGTAACCACTTGGCAGGTGGTTGACGGTGACAGCAATACTCCTACCTCTAGCTTTCTCCTCTTCAGATTGAACAAACCCCATTCTGTTCCTTTTCATACACCATATGCTCCAGCCCCCTCGTCATCTTGGTGGCCCTCCACTGGACTTGCTCCAGTTTGTCAATGTCTTTCTTGTACTAGGGAGCCCAAAACTGGAGGCATTGCTCCGAATGTGTCTTACAAGTGCTGAATGACCAATGATGAACAAATGCTCCTCTTGACCTGCTAGCAAGGGTATACTCTTGCTCATGCAGCCCAGGACGTGACTGTCCTCATCCCTGCAGACATATACTGCTGGGTCTGGTTCACCAAGACCCTCACCTCCTTGTCTTCCAAGCTTTCTCTCCCATTCATGTCAAGCCTTTATGGTTGCATGCTGTTATTCCATCCCAGATGCAGGACTTTGTATGTGTCCTTGGCTTGGGAAATGGTGCATGCATAAGTGCACTCTGCTCCACCATGCTTTAAACCCCAGTTTGTAGTCATTGACATATTACTTGAGTAATACAACCCAAATACTACTGCAGTCTCTAAGTGCTCATAGCTGTGACTGGTTTCAGCCACAACATATGGCAGGGAAAACCAACAAAAACAGGCTCTAGAGATAACAATTTTGCTTTCTGAAGTGAATGTCTTGCATGTAGGATGAAAAATGTGTCCCTTAGGTTAATGTTTTTTTCAGTGGGATTTTCATTTTAGCACCTAAAACCTATGAATATTAAATGCACATCCACATTTATTGCAAATGTTACTGTGCATATATTTGGACAGCTATATACTTAGCAATGACTGGATGATATGCAAAATACCTTGATTCTGTATCACCAACAATAGATGCAAACTCCTTTAGGCACTGGAGAACTCCAGCTCACTTTTACTATAGCTGGAAGGCCCTGGAAAGCTTTAAAATGGCAATGCAGCCACCACGGTGATCTGCTTAGGGCAGAGCAAAATACGCAACCATTTATCACACACGTGCTCTCCCAGAGTCACTGAACTTTTGCCAGACTGGATGTACGAAACAACCAGCGAGCAAAGCAACCAAGTAAACCTGACTGTTTTCTTCAGTCTAGGCATAAGAAACAGCGATTTCACACCATTGTCTTTCATATTTTATGTCTCCGGAGCCAAAAACTCACGAGAGAACTAAACTGTGGGAGATTAAAAGCAGAAAATAAGTTTGCATATTTCACACACCTTCTCCCCACAACTGTCTTGGCTTGCTCAACACAGAGCCATCCCGCTGCTGTCCAAGCAACATGTACATCATATTCCCAGCCTGGCTGACGGGATGATGTTGCCGGATAACAAGGGAAGTGCCTGCGCGATGAGGGGCTGGCTGGGTGCCGAGGGCAGACCTGTGATGTATGCAGCATCCGCAGGATTCCCAGACGGGAGCGCAGCGGTGAAGCGGTGCTCTGCAGATGGGATAAGTGCCCTCATTATTCACACGCTGGACAGCATAAGTGCTTCCATTATTCACATGTGGGTCCATTGTATATTGAGGAAAATATGTATCTTTACTGTTTACTCAGCCACAGTGCAGCACTTTATCAAGTTTAATGTTACTGAATTAAGTATGCAAGCACATGACCTTTTTAACTTTTTTTAAGTTGCTCCTATTGGGCTGGTAGGTGATCTCAGGACTGAAAATACAGTGACCTATTTTATCACAGAGGCAAATGCTGTGCCAGTGAAGGATTTGCATCTTTTAGTGGGGGGCGAATCATATATAATCAGACAGAATTACTCTTGGTCATAACAAAATGAAAACACTGCCCCATAGATTTGATTTTTTTTCTAATGGTGCTCCTAATCTGAAGGCCCAAACGGATGAAAATCAAATGAAACGAACACAGTTTGAATTTAAAATGTAGTACAAAAAGCAAGGTGCAAATATTTTGAAAGGTTGTAAGGGACGAAAGGTATTTATTTTCTTAAATAATATTGTGTCGTGGATGGTACACAGCCACCTATTTTACTGTTATAAAGTACTGATTAAAGTCTTAATAACAGCCCAAGTGCATCACTTTTACTTTGATACATGTCAAAAGAGTGCAATCTGTATTCAGACTCAAATACATCGCTGAAGCTGTTTAAATCATTTTTTTATATAACACAAAATTTGAGAGCTTTTGGGAAGAAGGCAGAGAGAGGGTAAGCGAAAAGTCCCTTTGCAGCTCTTCACATCATGCTTCATGCCAGTGGGGATGCCAGGGACTGAGTGGCACTCACAAGCCCTGGCCCTCAAAAAGTTACACATCAACATTCACCAGACCAGAAAGCAGTAAGATGAAGAAGAGCAGGAGATCATCAAAGCAACCGAGGGGGTGATCTTCTGCAGAACAGCATCAGAAATCAAACAGCCCTTCACAGACGACTTACCCAAAAGGTGACGAGGAGAGGCTGACTCAAGTGCAAGAGCTGGCACCTTCAAAAAAATACTACCAAATTGTTGGGGGCAGGGATATCTGTCTTATTTTCATTAAATTTAACCCAAAATTTCCAGGAGCCTTTTCAATAGCACTTAAAAATTAACTCAAGCTAAAAAGCGCCTTGAGGAATTACTTCATGATTTTATCCATTTGGCGTGGCCAAATCCTGTTCATCACTGTTACCCTGATCATGGGCAGAAGCTGTGGAAAGGACTGGCTGTGTTTTCTCTTTTTACTTTGAAAATGGAGCAGGAAACCTACCTGAAATGACTGATATATCTGCTAGAATGATGGAGTGGTAGCAGCTGAAACAGCTTCTCTTCTGCTACGAACAACTTCATTCGGACTGGTCATGTGCAGAGATATGTGTCTTTTTTTTCCCATTTCTAGCTGCAGTCCGTGGCAAGACTCGCAGCCCGGGGGGATGTGGAACACCTCCAAATTCAGCGCAGGCAGTTTACACTGACTAAACAGGCAGACTGTCTGGGGGGAAGTGAGGATGCTTAAAGTCCAGAGGATTTATTTTGTAGCTTAACAAACAACTGTTTAGACCAGTTCACTTAAGAAGCAAAGCAGAGAAGTTGAGATCGGAGCCTCTGGTGTCTTGAGCTATTTAGACTTTGCCTCAGGACCCTGCCAGCACAACAGAACAATACTCACCATCCCTTGCTGAAGCCCTGTTAAGCACTCCGATACTTTTTGATGGAAAAGAGGCTGTGTAAGAATGCTTGCTTATGATATGAAGGCCAATTTCTTGCTAACTTAATATTTGTCTCAGATGCCCCTTAACTTTCAAGCCCTTCAAAGTCCCCTAGACCAGGCACAGGTCTACTGGAAAGTCTAACAGACCATGTGAGAATGTTCCCAGCGCTGAGTTTCTTTTTAATAAGTCAACTTTTCTTGTTATTGATGCACAATATCAGGCACAAGGCACAAATCAGAACTCCATGTCACTGTGTTAGGTACAATTCTTAATGCAGAGGCAGTGGAATTACCCATTCAAATAACCTTTCCTGCCCTCCCCTGCCAACAAACAAGCCTGGAGAATCTTGCTGCTGGTCCTTCTGCTGATGAGTATTGATTACTCCTCTCACCTGACCATGAAGAGAAGCATACCTCTCCTTACTGGACTCACAAGGCCAGATGCTGAGAATACAAACGTCCTCTGCTACCCCTGCAGAAACAACAAACATTCAAAATTAGCTAGAGCGCAGACTTGTTTCAACCCATTTGAAGAGACGACCAGACAACTGCCCATGACACATTTACAGCAGTGTTCGGTCTAGTGACGAATGGGGAATTACTAACTGCCGGGTGCAGGCAGTGCCGGTGCTCAGCTGGAGAAGTACTGCCTCTCTATTTAGGAATGTAAAGCAGAAGCATTCGAAGGCAGCTTGACTGTGTCTAGCACCCTGTTAATGCAGTTTGTCCCAACTTACGAATGTAAATTAGTAACTGACCTGACCAAAACGGAACCTTTGGTGATATTTTGGGGCACTGTTAGTTTACAGGCAGAATTTTTCTTTCTACCCATCCTTATCAGTGTCCTGTGTAGGCAGATACAAACAAAATAAGGAATCCTATCACCACCGTAGGACAGGTTATATATTTTCTGCAGTGTTTCGTTCTCTGGGAGGAAAGGAAGCCAAGAATTAAGTGATAAGTGAACTGCCGTCTCACTGAAAATGCTGGTTATATTTCAACAATAAAACAATTATACAGAAAGCTATAAAATTTAGGTATTGAATTCACTTTTACAGTTGGAGGCTTATAAATTTCTTCTGTTAGGAAATATTAATCATGGCTGATCTTCCTCAGCAAAGCTGACAGAGGGTAATAAATGCAAGGGAAGAGAAACCTGAAGCCTCAAACTTGAGCTGGCTCAAGTCACTTGTTTTGTATTGCTTTTAATCAGCCAAGTTGCCTTCGTTTACAAGCTTGTAGCTTGCATCTTAATCTCACCTTAGGAACAGCGGAGGCTGACGTGTCTGTTGGTGCTGTAGGTTTTGCCATTTTCTCTATGTTGCTTTGTCACTCTGAGCAGTTCATTGGACCCGTTCTCACCTTCATGCATGTTTCTAAGCAGAATTCCATAGTGCTCCGAAGTTGACCTTCCTTGTGTTGTCGGCATTGTTACCTACCCTGGCCTGGACCTTACTGTTTCTTTTCACAATTATAGCAGCTCCCTCTTCTTTCTTCTGCACATACACAAGTTGTTTTCATGTTACACAATTTCTGTAGCCATTTCAGCTTCCTCAAATCCTTGTCTTCAGTTGTCCCCACACACAGAGAGCTAGACTGAAAATTGTAACTGTCTTGTTTTCGCAATTCCCCTTCCTAATTATACCTGAATGAATCTCCTCCTTCATTTTTTAATGCAGCCTTCAACCTTTATTTTCTCTTTTCTTTTTTTTTTCCCCCCAAGTCTCACCATGTATTTGCCGATTCTCTTTTACCATATAGATCACTCCTCTAACTTGTGATGTGATACCTTCCAGAAAGCAAGTGTTTGTGGCTAGGTAATATGGCATTTGGGCAATGCTGACTATTTTCAGGTCCTCTGGAATGACAAAGCCTGGCAGCTTGATTTGTGTGTTAACACAGCCTTGTTACCACCACTCTTCTCTATCGTCCCCACTTTCCCTACTTTCATTACCTTTATTTGTTGCATCTTTGTTGAAATAATGGGCTTGTTCAGCCTGGAGAAGAGGCAGCTTTGGGACTTGCAAGGATTATCAGAAAGGTAAAGCCAGGCCCTTCACCAGTGATAGAAGGTGGGAAAATGAGAGGCAATGCTCAGAAGTAGAAATGGGGTCAATTCTAGCTGGATATACAGAAATAATGTTTTGCTATGAGGATGAAGAGCCACTGAAACATGCTGCCTGGGAAGGTCATGGTATTTCTGTCCACGGAGGTTTTCTAGTCCCAGCTAGAGCAACCTGGTCTGACTTCAGTGTCGACCCTGCTTTGAGCAGGAGGCTGAACTGAAGACCTCTTGAGGTCCCTTCCAACCTGATCGTTCCTACCTTCCTATTGTATGGTGAGAAATCCTGACCTTTCACCTCTTCTTTTTGTGTTTGCTCCTGGACAGCCTTCACTGCAATCCAGAGCTTTGTCCTAAGCTCTTTCATCTAAAGTCGTGTCAGGACATTTTGGGATAACACTGATTTATTGTGGGACTGCTATGGGAGAAACATACATCTCCACATGTGTCTGCAGCTTCCCAGCATGTAGGTGGGTTTGAGAAAAACTGTGTGGAAAATGCATAAAAGAGACCACAGCTTGCCTGTTTTCCTTCCTGGTGACAAGAAACAGATTTTTTAATTAGGAAATTAGTACAGAAGCATTTTATGTTTGCCCCACATGTTGAATTTTTATTGTGGAATTTTTAAATTAGACGTTTGAGGCAGGGGTGTATACTGGTTCATTCTTGAGAAAACTATTGTGCTTGGTTGATTTGACATGGAACACTCAGTTTTGAATCAGCTTCCTCTTAGTTTCCTACTGTAGCTCTTTGTTTTCTTAGAGGTACTTCAAATACCTTTTCTCTCTTACAGGCCGGACTCGCTGGAATACTGTATCCCCTTCCTAACAGGAGCAGAAGAAGCACTTCTGCAGTTATGTGACTGGGGCTTCAATGGTAATGCACTTTTTCAGAAACCTTCTTCTTAGCATAGAGTTCACGTTAACCAGCAGAGATCCTAGGACAGAGGCAATACTTTGGCGAGTGCAAATGGAAACTATTGCTGCACTGAAGAGGTGTTTTCTTCTTTAAAATTTAGGAAGGATGGTGCCATTTCAAATACCATATTGTAACTTTCTTAAGCTAATAATGACTTTCAAAGATCTGAATTATAAGCCCTATTTAAAAAGGAAAAGAACGAAGAAAGGAAAGGGATAATGAAGGCAGAAAAAAATGTCTCTAAACTCTTATATTTAAAGTGACATGCTTATTGCGATACTTCAAGGCTTCCCACTAAGTCCAGCACTTAACATCAGGTAACACAGCACCTCTTCTGTCATATGAACAGCAACACTTGCCTAAATTAAGAGGAAGTTTGTGAAAATTATGGATATTGTATCCTCTCTAATGTTACCGACCCACCCCACCTAGGAAATTGCAGTAATCCAGCCTGAGAAGAGCATTGGAATCCAATGCAAGTTGATCTCATGAAAATGTGAAATCCAATCTAGCAAAAACATTAAATCCCGAATTATTTTTTTTTTAATTAGGGTTGTGAAAAAACACTGTATTGATCATCTTTGAGATCACAACTCATAAAACTGCTGGAAAAAGTGCTCCAGGATTTTAATTTTTAGGAGTGGAGGTACCAGTTTCCATTGGCAGGTAGCTGGGAGGAGAAGTTGGCATCATCTGATGTCTTCTCTTTCTTATAACTAGTGCAGGAAGTCAAAACTGTATCATCACTGCATTTCCTCTCCTCCAACTCAGCTTATGGCTGTGTTCATCCCTTTGTTATTTCTTATCTAACAAACAATGTCTCAGCTGTAAACTAGCATACTTCAGAGTGGAAAACTACCATTAGAAAGGACTGATTTTCTACTGAATGTGTATATTGTGCCACATTTCTGCTAAATAAAGAAAAGACAGTACTCAAATCTAAGAGTCAGAAGGAGAATTTTCTGGTTTCTGGGTCTTCCAAAGAAAACGAAGGCATCAGTCCTTTTCCCATTTTACTTGCTAGCAGTATGTATGGGGCAGTATGTGTGCAGCAAGCAGCATTCTTATTCACTTCACAGACTGTCAGTCAGAAGAATTCCACTGTGTATTAAAAACGTGAATGTGAATATACAGGGTTGTGCAACTATAAATTGAAGTGATTTGATGTGTCAATAAAATAATAATGGCAAGCACTAAAATCCTTTGGCTGCGAGTCAAGTGTGATGTAAGAGTTTCAAAGAATGACATAGTCCATTTTTCTTGCCTGTTTATTGCATTAACCCCTGAGGCTGCAGTTGCCAGATGTTACTGGTGTCTGAGGTACTCAGACACTCACAGATAGATGTAAAAGTCAATTTCTGCCTTTCACTTCTGAACTTTCTATTTGGGAGTCAGTGCTGCATTAAAAAATGTACAAGTTATGATGACCGGTAGTACCATTAAAAGGAAATAAAATAATAACTAGCCTTAAATTTTGCTAAGTTTCACATAGTCCAAACCAACCCTTTAAGTAAAACACGTGTAAAAAAAGACCCGTAGTTAAAGCAATTCTTTCTTATTTTACCAAAAAAAAATTATGATTTCAGATAGGTATTGCAAACTTTAGTAACTTGGGGGTGGTGGTGTCATTTGTTCTTTTAATACAGCGATTCCTCAGACCCCCTGAAACAGCCTTACACCTTGTGCTAGGGCGTCCTTTGTGAAATGGCCTGGATAGCGGCACTAAACTTTCAGTGTGACCTTTCTATATCTAGTTCCTCAATCCCTCCATCTTCATCTAATTCCTACAAACTAATAAGGTTTAATTCTTCTCAACTGCACATGTATTCTTCTTTTTTCAACGGTGCAAAGCTTCCCATTAGAGTATTGTCTAACTGACAAGTCCTCCCGGGCGTAGATCTGCTTGAGGAGGGTGAGAGGTTAAGCACCAAGTTAATGTGATGACATGCAAGCAACAAATAACTGGAGTAAATGTGGGTTGTTAAAAGTCTGTTGACTTGCAAGGTGTTTTCAGAGTTACACTTCTTCTTGATGACAGGTAGCAAAGGTTCCAATGAGCTGGAGGCTGGTCATGCCGTTCAATTAATAGCTCACACCAATTAGACTCTTTCTGTAGACCACGTGGGCAATAAGAGGTTATTAAAGATAAGTGTGGCTGACGAACAAATCTGCACCAGAGACTGTTGACGTGAGTGGTGAGGAGGTCTTGTCAGATGAGCTCACCAGCACCTTTCTTCTGTCGACAGCTCTACCAGTTGCCGTGGTCCTGGTTCGGTCCTGGTTCCCTTTTTTATTCTACATCAACCCCTGCTCAGAGAATATAACAATTAAATTGTTATGCCCATATCAGAAGTATTTTAAATGGGTCTTAAGACTTAGAGCATTGAATTTGGTATTAGTCACAGTTTCTACAGGAACTTAATGAAGCTTTAAGGGAATGAACAACCTGACTTCAGACACCTGAATGAAGTGCTTTAGTGCCAGTTCACTTATCAGGGCTTGTCCAACAGTCAAATGTCTTACCCTAGCATTAATTTAGAAAGTGTTTAATTAGGAGGCCTAAATGGAATGTGAATTTGTGTGCTAGGTTTTCTCGCTTAATTTATTTTGCAATATCTATCGAAAAGGTAGTTGGAATGCTGCATGTCTCTCTCCCTCAGCCAAGACTCAGTAGAAATAGTGAAGAGGTGCTATTAGATGCTATTCCATGAATTGATGGAATTTTCTCCCCACTGCTTTTTTCAGCCTTGGAGTCCCTTGTCTTGCTGCAGTTGGTCGAGTCTTGCTTTTGCTTTCTCTCAGCCAGATAAATCCCACTTTTGAATTCCGAAGTATAACTCCTATTTGCAGGTTATCTTTGAAGGACATAAGCATGGCTGCGTACAGATGCGTGAGCACCAGGAGCAATATAGCCCCTACAGTATTGCTCCCTTTACTGTCAACTGATACGATTTAGTGCTTTCTGCAGGGAGACGCTTTGCTTTTCTCACTTTCTAGGATTTGCTTGGGATGGATTTTCATGTGTTGCCTATTCACAAAAAGGCAAATGAATGTGCCGTATCTTTTTTATAGCCCTGAGTAGTCAGAAAATTACACAGCTAAGTAACAGCACTTCACCAAGTCGTTGTGAAATATTTGGGTAGCTGGGTAGGCCCCTTCAACGCCTACATTCTCCTTCCACCCCAGTTCCTTCAAGCTGCCTCTGCTGCCATCTCCTGCTCAGAGCGCGACCAGGGACAAAGCAGTTCATCTTCCCAGGTAGCAAAGGGAATAGCCTCCATCCATCCAAAAGGCTGGAGCTCTGTGGCCTTAGCACTTAATGGTGCCAGGACCCTCCTGAAGAGTGCACCTGCCTCCTGCCCGGAGCAGGGAGAGGCAGCCTCTCCCAGTGCAGCTTTGTCTTAGAAAGGCCGCTCAAGTGGAGCAGCTAGGGAGAAAGTGGAGAGACAGAGGGGAAAACACCAGCTATAACGGCTCCTCTGTGTTTTCAAATTGTGCTCTGACATTCATGAGCCGGAAAAACAGCATGTTTGACCAAAAATCCCAGATGCAAAGAACAAGCGATAAAGAGACGTGCTCCCTTGTTGTAAGAAACCATGAGTTATTTAAGGTGGAGATCCTTCATCCGGCTTTTGTCCACTGTAAAACATCCCATCTTTCTGTATCACTTCTGCTATGAAACCAGGCTTATTATAACTTTTGTGTGTATTTAGAGATCAAGCTAAGGTGAAAGGACATATATGAAAATTGGTTTTATATAGCTAGAAGCAGATAAAGCTTTAAGCTTGTTTTTGGGGGTGTATGACATCTATTACGGGTGTGGAAAGAAAATACAGTACAGTTAGTTCAAAGATAAACTGTGCTATACTCATGAAAAGAAGTGTCTTTACAAGATTTTAGTTTTGGGGACTTGGGGAGCCAGCAGGCTATTAAACCAACCTTCCTTCCTTCCTTCCTTCCTTCCTTCCTTCCTTCCTTCCTTC
>JANZLQ010000029.1:17002014-17022321 GCA_026212715.1 Elanus axillaris
TCCTTCCTTCCTTCCTTCCTTCCTTCCTTCCTTCCTTCCTTCCTTCCTTCCTTCCTTCCTTCCTTCCTTCTTTTTCTCTCTTTTGAAAAAGACATCTGCAGATTGAAATTTTCCTAGCTTGAAAAATGCTAAACAAAAATTGACCAATAATAAAACCTGGAAAATGTTTACTTTTGTAGAAAATCTTTTTAAAATAAAATTTAAATTTTTTTGGCAGTTCACTTTTAAAATGGGCTATTTATTCTATAATTGTGCAGCACATGGTTTATTGCAGTTTATATGGTTATATTGAAATTACATGAACTGGGGCACCAAAGGGAATGTTTATATTATATAAAAAAAAATTGGGCTGGATTATATTGCAGCTTGAATCATAAGAGAAGTTTGGAAGCACATGAAGATGAATGTGTCCTTAGTGACTCAACAGAGAACATCTGGTAGGTGAGATGCTGTGTAAATAAATACCTGAAAGGACCTTGGCTTTAACAAATATCAGTAAAGCATGAAAATGTACTTTAAAAAACTGAGAAATTTATATTATTTTATTAATTTAAGAAGGATAAAATATATTGTGTTTTTGTCTGACGGTGCTGGGAGATTCATGGAGCTGACAGAACAGCTAGCTGGGATGAAGTCACTCCAGAAACTCAAGGTCAGCTCTGTAGAGGAATCCTGGTGCAGTGCAGCTGTATGGCACACACCTGAAGTTTAGGCACATGGCAGCCACACTGACAACTGGAATCCTTCTCTGGGAATCTCTTGTGGGCTGATTGTAGGATGGGTGTACAAGGAGTTGAAGCCAAAGAGCCGTCCTGAAAGTGTGGTGGGACCTTCCCTTCTCACCTGGCTTCACCCAGCTTCTGGCCTCTACTCTTTGGTCTTGCCAACTGTAGTTTCCACCTGGGAGGTGGAAGCACTCGGAGGGCACTTGCTCAGTTCCCAAGGTCTTTTCCAAGCCTGTCTATGGGAAGAAAGGTCACTTAATTGAACTAGCAGATCTTAACCTGATTGCAGTTCTCAAGACTGTTCACTGGAAACCAGGTACAGACAGATATCTCAAATTCAAACTCAGATTTCTCTAGAAAATATTTTATCTCCTAAGTTGGGGCTTATTTTCTGTTTCTGTCACTAGGCAGAAAGAAGCATAAGATTCATAGGGCCTGGAAAGAGAGAAAATTTGGATCTTTGATTTGGCACTTGACTGCTTGCAAGAAGGCTTTAGTTCTGATCACCGCTTCAGGGATTTCTTAATGTTTAGTTTGCAATAAACAACCATTGAATAAAATGCACAAACATTTCATGGAACAGAAATAAAAGCCACAGGCAGGGTCTATTCTAGGAAGTTAGATGTGCCTGGAACTGTTCGCTGGCGCAGAGAACAAATGGCACAAGAATGGCCCATATTCATACTACTAAACACTCTTACCCTCCAAAACAGGGTAGCCACATCCCAACTGTCTTGTGGGAATTGTTCCTGGCACACCTTAACTCCCAAATCATGTCCAGGATCTGTTTGGGCAGAGCAAATTGGCCGGTGCCAAACCCATCCCAGAGCATGCTCTGAGAGTGCGGACACCGCAGCACCGGTGCCCCGGGACGCTCCCTGGAGCGGGTTGGCGTACTGCCATAGGCAGAACTGAAGCCGTCCCTTGTCCACTGGGACAAGAATGCTATGGTCCTTTTTGTTCTTTTTTTTTTTTTTTCATCACACACACCCACCGTGGCAGCTTCTGGCCCAAGGGGCTCTCTTGAATGAGACCAGAAAACTGCTGAAGCACGCACTGAAGCAAAAGCTGAGGCAATTAAGAAAGTTTATGTCAAAACCACTCATGCCTGCAGCCTCTTAACACACCAGAGATTATTGATGGCTTTCAGTATAATACTTTAGGAAACAGGCATATAACTGTTGCCTGTCACCAACTTCAGGTGTCTGCCTTTTGTGAATTTGGGCCTAAATTCTTCATAGGGACGCCCAGTTTCCAAGCATTCTGAATCCCTGAATTTTTCTGGAGCTCCCTTCAAAAAAGTGAGGTCTTCCCAGACAAGCTATTACAAATTATATACTACGTTTTATAGGAAATTATTTAAGTGTTGCTTTTCAGTATAAACAAAACATTCACTATTTAGTTGATGGGAATTCTTAACTTCTTTCTTTTTTTTTTTTTTTGTAAAAGTACCTGATGTTGTGCATTTGGTCTTAAGCTGCATGTTCAGTCATCAGAAAACAGAGAAAAAGACATGATCTATTGTGTGATTTACTTAGCTGAGTATGTAAGCAGCAGGTTTTTAATGTGAGGAGCTAAAAGAGAAATGAAGCATATAATATTTACATATTTAAGGAACTGCAGCCTATATTTGGGGTGTCTTATGTTTACCAGCCACCAAGTTTATTTGTATAACATGTTCAGGTCTAGTAATCTGAAGAGATACACTGAATCTTTTTACCTACAGGGTCTGAAAGAATTTTTTTTATTTTACCAAAATGGAAGAAAAAATCCTCCAATATTTTTTGATCCTTATCAAAATAAGCTCTATCCATGTTAATTCACAATGTTAGTCCATAAACATTTTTTAAAGCAGTAAGGGAGGGAAGACACACCCAAGTATTCAGCACAGAAATATTGTGGATACACTTTTCTGTAAACGTTAATTTCCTAATCACATGAAACTCTCCTTCATGTGAATCCAGAAGGACTATACCTGGGCAGATACTACCATTTTCTTTTCCACGCATAGTTGAGGTTTTTAAACAAATTCATTCTGGCTGTTTTAGCGACTGTTGTGTATTTTCTTTGTGTCAAAATTCGGACAAATGCTCTTATTGTCTAGCAAGTTGGCAGAAACACTGAATATTGGAGAAAAGTGCCATGTGACCTATAATTCCAATCAAAACGAATACTACGATGCAAACAGGGCCAATCCGAAGCCTATTTTAAGTCAGTGAGAGATTTTCCATTAACTTCAATAGTCTTTGGATGGAGTCCATGCTGCATTACTGGCAACAAACAGCTCATTCACAAACTACAGACCACTGCTTGTTTGCTGAAATTTTGGAATGAATAATTTTGAATCATGAAGAAAAAAATCCTAAAATTGTAAGCAGCTCACGGGCAATTGGTGCACATGAAGGGGAGGGGAATTCTCTGAAAAGAGTCGCTGTGCATTAGTAAGCTTTGGTACAACAGAAGTGGAGCAGTGAACGGCTTGATAGTTGATGTCTAAACTCGGTGAGCATCAGTCAGGTGATGTGAAACATAGGGGTTTAGGTTTTGATTCACTTATTATTCAGTGCTACCTTACTTATATTTCAAACAGAACTTTAGAACAAATTTGTGAAATAGGTGGTGGCTCCTGCAGCTGGCAGCTAGCGCTGGTCTTTCCCAGCATCACCAGCACAGCTCACTGAACCACTTCTGGTCGTTTGCAACTTCCTTGTGTTCCTGTTTGATTGAACTATTCCCACCCCTCAACCTTTTAAGCATATAGTTTGTCGTTACATAGTTACAGCAGGCAGACAGAAGGGCCAGCTCATTCCAGACTGCTGACAGTCATGTCTTGTTCAGTCTTGAGTATCTCCAAGGCTGGAATTCCACAATCTCTCTGGGCATCTTGGGAACCCTGTTCTAATCATGGGCTAACTCTCATGGTTTAAATTTTCTTTCCCTGACACTGAATCGGGATTTTCATTGCTGCATCTTGTACTCGTGGCCTTTCGTCCTATCTCTGTGTACCTAGAAGCAGAGCCTGGCTCTGTTTTTTTCTGCAACTCCCCATTAGGTCACTGAAGTCCTGCAAGACCTTCACCTTCTCTTTGCAAGACTCTCCCCATATGCTGTATTCTGCAGGTGCCTAGCTCTCTGGTGGCCTTCCACCGGACTCACTCCAGTCCTGTATCAGGAGCTCTGAACTGGACACAACCCTCCAAATGCAGTCTCTCAAGTCCTGAACAGAGCGGAAAAATCATCTCTATATAAAAATCATCTGTATAATGCTTATACTGTTCTTGAACATCATGAGGTTCCTGTGAAGCTGTCAAGATCCCTCATATCTCTCCACCTAAAATAAGGCAACAAAATGCAGCCAAGTAAAGCAAATGGCATATTTTCTGCTGATGAAGACCATATGGTATCCATTTATTGCCAGTTACATGGTTAGGGTCTGCCAGAAAATGATACCTGCTTTCTGTCTAGCTTTTTGTTGTTGGCTGCCAGGTCACCAGGTCTTCACCAGTAAAAATATGGCAATAATATGGCAAGGAAGTCCTATAATGTCTAAAGCAGCTCAGCAGAGCCTGATGCGTCTACTGATACAATGTGCCAAGAGTAATTACATCTCCACATAACTTGCTTGTTACCTGTAAGACCAGCTCAGAAATCTTTGACTGAGTCTGGCCACTTAGGTATTTTCTGTGCATTTCACATTTAAAGATTATCTAGCTTGGTTTGCCAACCCCTAGTCATTATAAAAAGCAGAACTTATCAACTGTGCCCATATATGCATCCAAGAAATACTGCATTTTCAGCTTGGTTATGAGTAGGTACTGCAACAACACTGAAAAGATTTAGAACTATATTGCCTTGCCTTCTTAGTACTCTTTCCTGGGCTGATCTCTTTTCAGGATAGAGAGAAATGTCTATATTGAGTAAAACAATAAATTCAAAATGTTCTCTTAAACAAGCGGGGAAAAAATCCATTAAGGAACTTGCAGTTCATCTGTTTTAAGAGTTAATCAGACTCTCAGATGTGATGACCACACCTTCATTTCAGGCTGCTTTAGGAAGCTGACTGAACTGCGTGTGATCACTTTTGCTGTCATCTAATTTGGAGAAAACTTGTGAAATTCTTTAAAATACCTAGACTTTCCATGAACTGCTTCTAATGCAAAGCTTTGTCAGTCCAAGCTGAAAGTACAATTGGTTGATAACGGAGCCAAAAGGTGACATTTTCTTCTGAGCTGACTATTTCTCCACAGTATCCAAAGCGCTGTGATTTGAAAGGTTTCAGCCTACCTAAGTCTAGACTTTTCCCTAAAGCATATATTATATAGCAAGTAAGAAGGTGGAGGTTCTCCTGTGTGGAAAAGTAGAATTTGGGGTACTCCCGAGGTGGAAAATCTGGATTCCCACTTGTATCAACATTGTTTACTTCAGAGCTGTTGGGAAAAAAAAATTATTTTGCTTACTTTAGGTAGGACACATCTGTTACCTAGTGATGACTGTAGTTAATTTTGCTCACACTCATGAAAATCATAAAGAAACCAGGGGCTGTGATTCACAGAGAATGAAACTTTGTATTTTGTCTAAACAGCTGTCTCAACTTGCTTGCTTTCTACCTAAACTATTTTTTGGACGACCAGCTTCTTCAAAATCTAGTGCCTCTCCTCTTCATTCAAAACCAGAGGATATTAAATGATGTAATTTGGGGAGATATTTCTTTCTTTCTTTACTTTGAAAGTAATATTTGACTTTTAAAGACATGCATTGGCTGGTAATTTCACTTTCTTTTCTGTGGAATGCCACTGGCACAATTTATGAGGTTTCTGCTTTATTTCAGTGTTTCCTCACTGTCCTGACTATTAAGTCCCTTCTGTCTCTTACTGGTTTTCTTAAGAGCTCTTCACTTGTGTCAATATCTCATTTAACTGGGCTCTCAAGACACTTTTGCATATAAATATCACTGTTATTTTCAGCTGGAGCTGTGCTATGAATTTTTTGAAGTGTCCATATACATTTTGGCCAATTGCATGCATCTGATCAGGAACTTAGTAGATTGACGGTCTATGCTTTAAGTGTTTTAAAGAGAAACACTGTTCTATCTTCAGGCATATGCATACTATAATTAGCATTTCTCCCTACACAAATATATTTGTCCAAAAGCTGGTTATGCATCTCATAATTCTACCAAGTTCCCATAATCTTTTCTGTACCACGGCCAACTAAATAGTGCACAAGAATTCTTATTGTGGACAGTTATGTTGCCTGGTTTCATAACAGATCTCAAACAGACATTTCACACTTCCCTTGCGATGGGCCAGGGAATCATGACTAAAGAGTGGTGAGCACACTTAAGCCCATCGGTGACGGATGTCTCGTTTGCTGGTTCATTTGTGGACTATTCATTGCCGTCTTCTGGATGTGGCTTGGCATTTGTTTGGGCAAGATCTGAACAAATTGTGCTGGTCTCAAACATAAGAATATCGACAGCAGAAGAAGTGCAACAGGTCCCAGTGAGGTGGTTCAGAGAGTTTGTGTTGGGTGCCCAGGCAGCATGCATCTCCTTGAGGCAAGAGGAATTACCTTCAAAAGACAGTTCGCCGCACTGGAGAGGATTATGATTCCTCATTGTGGAGCTACTTAGAGCTAGCTTGCATGAAGTGCCTCTATGGACATAAGAACACGGTTCAATTTCCATGTCGTTAAATCTTGCCTATTGTATGATTCCACCCAGTCACTGCCCCCTCTTGGTAGGCTGGCTTCAACCTCTTGGTGGCTAGTCTTCAACACACAGCTGGGAGAGGAGGAGAAAAGACCAGTCGTCATCCACACGCAGTTTGTCTAATAGCCTAGTGGTCAGAGCATTCAAAGGGAAACCTTAAAATGGCACTTGGCTGAACACCTGGAAGTTGAGGAATGTGGATGAGACTCCACCAGGAATGAAGCTGCCTCTTTGGACTACAGAGGAGCTCAGCTGGGAGAGAGGCACATTCTTGTTCAACATGGGGAAAACCCCAAACAAACCCCACACTGCTTTTGTGGGAGCCTGAATTCAAAGACAAACCAGGAGAACTTTCAGGACAAAAGCAAAGCGTTTACCGATGGTTTCTTTCTTATTTGGTTACTCTTTCCAAATAATTTTGGTGAAACTGGAGCCTACATCCTACCGAAGTGACCACGTAACTTCTGAGGCTAGCACTTTGCCCTTGCGTGCATCGGGAAGATATGACTTGTATAATGGAAAGATCGCTGATTCTTTTTTCTGGTTTGTATATTTTTTTATACCTTCAAGTGTTAAGAATGTGATTCTAACTGCTCCACTGCATGATACTTGTGATTTAGCTCTCCATCCTGGTGTCTGTCATATAATCAGGGATTATGTGGCAATAAAATGGCATTTGATCCTAGATCTTCAAAATAGATCATCTTCATGCCAAATTTCTCCTCAGTCCTTAACCCATCATTCAAAGAGCTTTGCTGCTCCAGTGCCAACTTGTCTTTTAACATAATGAGAAGTGATTGAAGTGAGTTATTATTCTCTTCCTCTTCTTTTCCACCACACTGTCAAATACTACCAGTGAAGGAGTCAATGTCATGAGATGCTGACTACCTAAGTTAAATTCAGACTTTTTAGCAATTACATGAAATATTAGATCACTTCCTGTTACACTAGGCAGCAGCCTTTTCCAGAAAAGAAAACATTTATATTTCCAGCATGAAGAAGTGCCCACAACATTTTCTTTTAGTCTCACAGTATCGCAAATACAGCACTAGACTGACAGATGAGCCTACGAAATAGCACCTGGCCACCTACCTTAACTCATAAACCAGAGAACTGCAAGCATTAAAAATGCCATCGCCTTGCTCTCCTGGCTTGAGCTGTGAAAATTGTAGTTATGTGGGAGCCAGACGAGTCAGGACGGATGATGTCATTTTGTGGAAAAGGAGACTGCAGTAGGATCGGTCTGCTAGTTCTCTTTACAGCCACTCTAGTGCAGGATTTGCATGTAAAATGAGTGCTCCGTAATTAATAGAGTAGTATAGGTTGGGGTATCTGGGACCATAAGAGAATGTGGTGCGTTAGGCATGTAGACATGCCAAAGCTATATTTCAAGCTGCTTAAAGAAGAAACAGCAAAAATCTTGCAACATATGAGGCCAGCTGAACGGGGGATTGCAGTCATTTGTTTACCTTACAGTTATGTCTCTTCTAGAATAAAGGTCTGCTTCTACCAAGGCACAGGAGTTGCTTCAGTGATAGCACCAGGAATTAATGCACTTTGTTCAGTATAGCTGTGCTGCTGGTTTGTTGCCTTTGTGCTTTTCTCTATTGTGACATTTGCCTTTTAGATATCTCCTCTAGAGTGCAGACTACAGCCTCCTACAGCGATGCCTTCTGAGAGATTTTGCCTAGGTAATTCTGAGATAATTTAGGCATCTTTCGGAGAGTTATGGGAAATCCTGAGATAAATTAGTATCCATATTTTCTGGAGAACTTGTTTAATTTCCTCAGCAAATTGCACAATTTTCCTTCCTGGAAAAAAAAACCCTATTCTTTTTTCCAAAGTGAAAGCCAGCTTGGAGACACTATTCTCACTTCTTCCGCTGCTACACGGGCTTTGCTAGAACTGTTGAAAAGCACTGTTGAAGATTTGGGCAGATATACAGCGAGAAAAATCACTGGCAAAACTCATCACGACCAACTTCTCTCTTGTGCAGATAGGATCTGAGCAAATGTAGTGTTAACCGAAAGCATACTTATTTTGTTGGACCACTAGTGGCCTTCGTTTTGCCTGAGACAAGGAACCATATAGTGATAAGACCTCTGATACGTTTTTTTTTTAAATTATGTGTACGTGCAGAACCCTGGTAGGTTGCATCACTCTCTCACTCTTGTTCCCAGGTATGTCCTCTTAAATCAGAAGGACTTCACATCTCGTGGTAGCTATATACAGGTCTTTAACTCGGAGCTCATGGCAGTACATGAAATGAGTAAGATCTGTCCATGGTCCTCACAGTTAGCCTTTCCAAGGGCGGTTTAACTTGTAAAAAAAAATCGGCACGCTCCTGCAAAGCAGTCTCTGGTTTTAGCTTTGAAATCCAGTGTTCTCCATCAGATGACAAGAGGTAATGCCATCACTTACACTTCTATGAGAGGTACAAAGATAATTTCTGCAATGCTTTCGTGCCAACGAAGAGAGGAACTTAATACAGTACAACAGCCATTGAAACGAGAGCAGTAGTTATGTGATGGTGTACGTATGACTTTCATCAGGACAGTCCTACTGGCGTGGCTAAGCCCTTGAAAGGTCATGGAAGAGCTTCCACCCCCACCATAGATCTACAGTTGACTAAGGACTGTTATTGAAGGAAAGAAAGGAATTTTTATGTTGGGGGCAGATTTTGGAATGTAAAAGACATCAGTATAGGAAGCATAGCAGTATGTTTACCAGTTAACTTAGTTGGCATCACGAATTTTCTTTTGTTTTCTTCCATTTTAAAAGAAAGATGAAAGATGTTTATATTCTAAGACAATGTTTTTACACTATTAAATGTGTATCCTACCTTTGGACTCTGACGGGGGCTATTTAACTGAAAAATGAGGAGACCAAATAAAGTCATACAAAATAATTAATGGTTAAAAGGAGCTTCTGTGTACACTCTGAAAGTGAAAAAGACCATGAATTTAGCAGGATTAAAGAAATATAGAGCACTGCTATTTATATAGTTAAATGTATTACCCCTACTTAAGACACAAGATTTTTTTAATGATAAGGTTTTTGAAAGGGATATGAAATGTTATGGGTCAGGGTATAACCCAGTCTCTAGTGAGCAGCATTTAGGAAAAAAATTCTTACAGGCAAGTTACTTCACAAGTATCGCAGAAATTAAGTGGATCTGCATCTACGCCTGCACTAATCTCTCCAGGCCTGTTCATGCAATCTAACGACCATCAATGGTAATTTCTTTCCTGAATTTTTCTTCAGTAAGCCCTCATATTAGCACGATTATCATCATAATATAGTTCTTAAGTATTTGAAAATGGATATTTAAAATTCTTTGTGCTAGTGGAAAGATAGATGAGGTTTGGGCTTTTTCTGATATAGCTGCATATGTCATTATTTGGTTTTATCTGCAACGACATCAGTGTGAAAGTTTCCTGAAATAAACAAATCTACTGTGCACTTCTATTTTGTACTTAGGATATAGAGAGAACATAAAGGAAATACAAGTACACATAGGACACACAAGGATGTGTATTGTAGACTGGTCCAGTGCTGCCATAATTCTTTCCCCTATCTAATCCCTTGTTGCTCTCTGTCCCTGTTTCTGACCAGTCTTTCTAAAGTTGAGGTTAATTTCCTTTGTACAACTGTCAATAATCTGAATTGTTCTGTTCCTTGGACTCTTGTCTGTGCTTCTCCACAAAGTTATGAAATGTCATAACTTTGTTTATAATTTATTGTTTTGCATTCAATGGTTCTCTAGAAAATGTACTCCTGTGAGTACCACTTTGAGCTACCTTATATTTTGACCGGGCATGGTTGGGTGACGACTGGCTTAACCAAAAAAACCCCCAGCAACTTAGACATTCCTTCAGACTCCCTCAGAGTTAGGTAAGAAAATAATCAGAGACAAGAAACTCTGAAGAAGGGCAGAAGCAAGCCCTACTTATAAGCATCATTCTTTTGAGGTGTTTGGTGCCACTCCACCCAAGCTACCAGTTCTAGTGCTGACAATCCATCTCATGGCTGTTTATGTTCTTCTGAAGTGTTCTTAAAAAACTGCCTCTGAAGTATGTCATTTACTAACTCTACTCATTTGCCTTTTATGGTACAGCTGCTTGCTGAGTTTACTCCGGCACCAATAAGCAAGAACAATGCTGCAGTTTGATTCATTCTGTGTAAAGCACGAAATTATATTGAGAATCTTGTTGAATTGAATTTGAACAAAAACCTATTTATTGACATTCCTAAGTGATCTGAAGGATTAATTAGTGGGAAAATGGTGCATAGAAATTATAAATAAGAGAAAGGCTTCATTTCAGCTTATAGGCTATAATACTTTTATTTCCACTTCTAAAAGAAGCTTCTGCAAGGAATTAACCTTTGTGTTGACGTTTTTCAGTCCACAAATAGGTTTTAGGTTACACTTAAACGAGGCTTCCATTGCTGACTCTGGAAGTTAACTAGTGAATGAGCAATTCAGCAGAAATTTGTAAACATGAATGTTACAAGTTCCAGGTATCATATTCTTGTTAGAGAAACCTCAGGACTTACAATTTCTCCAGAACATTTTTTCCATAATTGACCTTTAAAATCATGACAGGCGAACAAAGCATTGGCCGACATTTAAGGTGAAATAGGAGGATTTCCTCATATTTTATTACTAAGTTTGTTTTTCTTTTATTGCAGACTATGGGAGGAATAATTTGTGTCTGTTTTTAATCAGCCAGTATTGGCATGGAAAATTACTAAGGGTGCCACTTCACTGGAAGTGGAAACTCTTTGTTTCCTTTTGAAAAAAAAAGCATAATAATTTATAATTTTCAGTCAGGCACTCAGAGAATGATATGATAGCAGTGATCTACTCTTTCTTCATAGCCTCAGAATTGCTCCATCCATGTGTGTGCCTATTTCAGGATGAAAGGAGAATTTGTGGCTCAGTTTTGTGCCTTCCAGTTGTATTTCCTAATTTTCTTGTGGGAAATGCTCTGCACTAGAGTTATGTAAGGGTTCCCAGATTCGGCACTCTTCTCCAAAGACAGTGTGAGAATAAGCTGGAAATAAAAATTGTTGTGACGAGTTAGGCAGATGGTATGAACATTTAGCCCTGGGTCTCAGATCACAGGTGAAACTACTCCTTTGTGTACCAGCATTAATTACATGTGCTATCAAAATCTCATTTATGGGACTTTCAGTCATAAGTCCAACTCATGAGTTACTTCCTATTAATCCAGTTCTCAACGTCTGGGCTGTCGGTGCACATAGGCAGGAAACAAATCACCTAAGCAGTCCGTGTGGAATGAATTGAAGAATAAAAGCATGTAACAATAAAAATGGTAGTCTAAACATCTTGGCAAAAAAGCAAGATTTAAGAGTACAGTTAGTTGATGCTTGCTTAGACAAAAAGCAGTAAATTAGAGCCTATAAATAACAGAACAGTTACAGGCTTTGTAATAGTGTCCCGTAACACAATTTTGGAGGCAGTGGTTTACTATTATTACCTCTAATGACCAGACTCTGTGTAAAGAACAAAAACTGGAAAGCACTCTATACCTATAAATTTAACGAAGCCCATTTAGTCTACAAACACACAGACAAACAAACGTAAATGGTCATTTTGTGTATAGTAAACCAAGGAAAACAGAGAAGTCCTGAGGCAGAAGAGTGAATCCAAAGCTGAAGTCGGACAGACTCGAGTTTATTACAACTCCCCTTCATGTTTGCCTCGCAGGTAACACACGCAGCCACCTCAGCCTGGAGCTAACTCTAATTTGCACACAGAAGCTCATGTCTTTCTTTCTGGAGGTTGCCAGTTTGATTTCATTCCTGAAGCTGGGCCGGTATGTGTGCATGTGCATGGGGCAAGGTTTCCTCGCTTCGTGGTCCTCGGAGGATTTTAGTCATTGGAGATCCTAGCTGCAGGTTCTGCACCCTTTACCTCGAGCTGTACCTGCTAATATGCTTCTCTCCAGAAGTTTCTGCTTTGTGGTGCCCAGAAGTGTCTACAGTTTTGACAGCAGGTTTGACACCCCTTCCAGAGTCAAGATTTTCTGTTCCCAAAGAATTTAGTATCTCCCTGGATCTGTGGCCAGAAGAACAGGTCATATTACACCTTCAAGTTGCTTTCCAGCTCAGAGGCTCACCTGACAGCTTATAAGACACCTCAATTTCTTTTTTTTTACTGAATGTATGAGTCCCTGCACTGGTTTATGCGATAAATTGATATTGCCTATGGATTGCTCCGTGAGCGAAAAGCTCCCATGTGTCTGCTGAGGTGGCTCGCAGCACGGATCTGCGTGCTGGGAAGCGGGGCCGGTGGGAAGCGCACGCTGTCCTGCAGACGCCGAGCAGGGCTGCGGTCCCACCACTGCTCTCCGACCCGGCCAACTCAGGTGTGTATTTGGCGTGTCCGTGCCTGGGAGGTGGAAAGAGGCTGCAACATATCCCAGGAGACAATCACGTGTTGTCTGCAGCTGAGCGAGAGGTCTGAAAGTGCTGTGTGAAATGACAGAGAAAAAAGAGCTGCTCCCATGGAGAAAAGCGTGCTCTCCAAGAGAAGCTTACACGAAGTTACAACTCAGAGCAAACATGGTGCAGCTTCCTCCGACAACCTACAGACCCAGCAGCACCCTGTGAGATCTCACCCGGCGGGCTGATGTCCTTACCAGGACTGATTTTCTGGGCGACACATCTCCCTTAGTACATTTTAATCAGTGTTTTGAAACATGCTTACCATCCTCTAGGTACAATTCGTCATGGTGATGTCTTGCATTGCCACTGTCTCGCTGAAAGAAGCTGATGGTCTTACTTGCTGAGCACAGCTAACACAGCAGGACAGCTACCCAAGTTGGGCTTCTTTAGCTTTAAAACGGAATCCTACGAAACAAGGAAATAGTTGATGTAAAATATAGCTTTGCGCCTTGCCCGCTGTATTTGAGACACTATATAAACACATGGTTTAAATACGGGTAATGCAGTAATTCTGGATATATTTACCAGTGTGCTTTATTGAGGGAGTGCACGTTTATATTGCGTACATGGGATCCCCAGAATGGCAACATTTTCTTCTTTTTTTACAAATCACGGGATCTCTGACAGCTTATCAGAGACATCCTCCCGTCTAAAACCTCTCCCTTCTCCATGCACAGAAGTTCCAAGATGTGAGGCAATTCAGTGGCATAAACACTTTTGTTTGTTCCATTGAGCCAATGACAGCACTGGATCTGAATTGTTTTCCCTTTGAAATGAAAAGAAACCCAACTTTCTTTCAGCTCTGTTGCAGTAAATTGTTCCTTAAGTACCAGGAAGGTTACAATAGATGCCTGAACATTTATGAGAAGATGCTGTGTTCTAAGTACATACATTTCTGAGTGGGAGCAGATTAACATAAACACCAGCAGCTTATCGCTGCATTATTCTACTGTGTAAGAATGTTGGTTTTTTTCTTTACTGACAAACAGTACAGGGAGAATGAAAGCCAGATGGCAACATTTCAGTTTAGTGAAGAGAAGCTTTCCCATAACCATTATTTAAATATTTTATTTGATGCAAGGAAATTATTAATTGTTCTCTAAGTCATGAGCTTCGACATTAATTGTTTCTTACAATCTGTCTTTGATTTTCCAGGAAACTATGCTAATGCTTCAGGTTAACATAAAACAATATACTACTTTTTTCCCTTATTTTCCATTATACAAACCCATGATTTAAGCATTTCTGATTTCTTTATTTTTAACCTGATTTTGAAGCTGTCAAACTATATAACTTGTACAAAGAAATAACTAACTTTGCAAGGCTTTACAGAAAGGTGACATGGTTACAATTTAATCATTTCAATAAGACAATCCTTCCATTCACTTTGAAGGCAGCTTGAAATGGTGCCTGCATAGTACCTGCTCCTGAGTGACAGGAACTCGGTAGGTGAAGTACTCCAGGACCAGAACCTCTCTTTTGTTTCTTTACCAGGCTGAAGGTAGTTTTTCGGTTTCCCTACCTTCAGCAACCTCCGCCTTTCTCCGAGAAGAGGCCGTATAAAGTGGGAGCCAAGAGGAAGGAGAGAGAAGGGAAGGTTTTGCCTCCTCTAGCATCTTCCCTTCTGCCCTGATCGTGTGGCACCTTGGCACGTGTAGCAGCCATTTCCCAGGCTATGACTCAAATATATTTTCATTTAAAAATACAGAGAGTTGCAAAATTGCATCATTGAGCCCAGGGGGCAACCTCAGGTTCTTGGGAGCAGCGAGAAGTTTATGTCTTGCTCATTTTCTGAGTGAGTCTCTGCTTTCTTGGAGACCCAGGTCTCAACAAGAACAAACCTATAAACATTTTAAGCCACAGAGAGAAACCTGCAGATTTAGATGCGGGTGTAGCTTCATCACAATTTGTCACCAGTGCTTAAGCAAGGATGGGGAGCTCCGAGAGGTCAGTTTGCAACAAGAGCGTGAGAAGAAAATGGGCCACCTTGCTGGCTTAACGCCCTCCCCACCCCTCAGTAAATTCTTGCAGGCTGTGAGACCCTAACAATATATTATCCTTGCCGGGCAGCACACTCAGAAGCTCAGTGGAGAGGACTAATTCTTGGTTATTTGTTTTGGAAGTATTTGTACTATACAGGACCAAAAAAAAATACATCTGCTGTTATTTTGTTGCTTTTTTGGGGTGGGATATGTGTCTGTCTTTGAAGTACCCCTTGTGCATTTCCACTTAAGTGCAGTGCTTTAAGGGCATTCTCCACCTTCAAATTCATCCTAGTGTTTCTGGTTTTTTTGAAAACGAAATCACCCTGTGACAATGTGGGTGGTTGGGTATGGCATAATCCTGTCATGCACTTGGGTGCCCAGACTGCAAGGAATCTCTCAATTTTCAAGCAGGCAGGAGTATTTCTTTACCTGAATGGAAAGCAGGCTGCCTCCTTGGCTCTGGAAGATGCCACCCAAGTAGGCTGAGAGGAAAAGGCCAGTAAGCCTCTCCTTTTAACTCAAAATTGCCTCTCGATGAGCCGTTTGATTTTGAGTTGTATCGTATTGTTGTGGTATTTCTGTTCCAGAATATGGGATACTGTGCTGTTATTAAAAACATGTTAGCAGACCCCAGCAGTCGGTGGTGCAGGGAAGCAGTAAGCAGGGCCGGCCGCTGAAGAGCACTCTGAGAGCCAAAATGTGCTACGGAAAGTGGGCACGTTTGACTCTGTGATCCGAGGGCGTCTGCTGGGCTGCTAGACAGTTTGGGGAGCAAGAAATGATGGGTAAGTTGATGGGAGACAGGCTTTGACTGCTGCTAAGTGAGTTGATCCAGATGAGTGAAAAATCTATGTTGCTGATAAGATTTAACATGTGTGACAACAGCATGGCAAACTTGCTGGAAAAAAAGTCTGCAAGGATATCTTAGAGTATCAGCCTACAAGCTCTTTTTTGTTCAAAGCCAAGGAAAAAAGTTGTCTGTACATTCCAGCAGGGCTGTGTCTTTTCTGGGGCTTGACTGGGAGAAATCCAAGCTATTGAAGTTGAAAAAGTATCTTTTAGCATTTCTCCTTCGATAGTAAAGGAAGGCTAAAAGCTGTGAGATGTCTGTGTGAGTGGATAGATCTCTGCCGTGTGGATAGGGTGACTGGTAGTTCTCTGTGGTTTTGAGGGAAGCATCGCTAACTGTCAATTATCATTTAGATATTCCGTTTTCAGCTCCATTAGCTCTGAGGAGCAGGAGCCGCTCTCAAAAGTGATAGGTCAGGAGGATTTTATGGGTTCTGGTCTTCTCTTTCGGTGGTCACTCCAAGTTCCTCTAAGTCAGATAAAGCGAGTAGCTTTCCTAGTTCTCTAGTCGATAAGTGTCTCAAAGATTTACTTTGTATTTTATTTACAAAGAAAGATGAGAGCTGTTTGAACTGACTGGTACTTCAGTGAGAAATGGATCCAATGAATTAACTGACATGGTTACACAGATTTATCCAAATTGAAGGGGTTTTAACAATATACTTGAATTCTGTAGCATGACAGCGAGTTATGCATTCATTGTATCTGAGCAGATTCTTGCAGCTTCAGCACCGTGCTTCTTCATGTCCATTTTGCATCGCTATTTTCCTTGACTGAAGACAGACAGGCCCCGCAATAAAACATCTGTCGTGGCTGATTCTTTTCTATCCCTTGCTTTATTAGTTCCCCCAAATACTTTTATAAAGACTGCTGCTGATTTCACAGAACAGTGGCTTTACTACAGGTGGGGAGTTGTTGGACTCCTATAGTTTGTGCATGTCTGCAAAGTAGATTCGTGTCACTTAAGTTCAAGTAGTCCTATATTAGATATTCCCCATTAACAAACTATTAATCCTCTAAACTTCTAAGCAACAGTCAGATAACCTTTCTTACATTTTGCTGTTTGCAGCTGAAATGATATCCCATGTGTCATTTCAACATGCATCTGGTAGTCTCAAATACTCTCAAACAAAGCCAAGTTGGAGCATGATGGAATGTCATTAAAAAGTGAGTTTCCATTCCACTGCTGAGGCGAACCTAGTCACTTCTGAGTACCCCTCATGGACATGGACCAGCATGGAATAAGACAGGCAAACCTGAAACAACAGCAAAACACAACCTTCATGATAATTGTAGAATTGCAAAATAGTGCCAAATTGTGGTTTATGTTGCATTGTGACGAAACACCATGAGGCAGGATAATATTGCCAAGCATTAACAATAGTCAATTCCTATGTGAGGAATTAAAAGCTACATTGAGAAATTGTTTGCATCTGTTCAACATTCTCTATATTAATATGGCATTTTGTCTTTCAGATATAGTAGGGCAGTATTTTCACTTACAATTCAGCTATTTTAAATTTTTCAACATATGAATTGTGTGTTGTTGTCTGTGTTATTAGACGTGGACAGATAAAACCAAATTTAAAAATGGTCATTCACTTCCAACAATCTTACAACCTTTTTTTGACTGCTAATGACATAATCTAACTTCCAAGAAATTAGCGGATACTAGGTATTTTTTAAGCAGTGGGCACAAGTATTAGAACTAGAGGTTATTCATCACTTGCATGATCATGAAAGGCAGAGGCAATAGCCTTACAACTTTTACAGTTGATCACAACTTGGCCACTCAATTTGAAATGAAAATATGTCTAACCAGTTCAGAGAATAAAGTATTAGAATATTCCAGCTGAATAACTGAAATAGAGTTAAGGTAACTGTAAGGTGGGAAGAAAAACTCCTGAGAAAACTAACTTTGGAGTAGGTTAGGTGCTACTGTGAGAGCAGCAAGTTACACAGTGCAGGGGTAAAGGAAATTTGAGTGGACTTTGGGAGATAAAGTTTGTAAAGATCCCTTTCTATTTAGGGACACCTACTGAGTACAGGGGAAGGGGAAGAAGACAGACAAGGAGACACGCCTCAAAGGCTGCAAAGGATCAAGAGAGATTGGGAGAAACAAGATAAATAATCTTTGACAGCCATTTAAAAAAGTGCATTAGGGGATAGAAGAGAGGGGCGCAGAGGTAAGCCTTGGGGCACAATGCTGCGTCAGGAGTCCTGGAAAGTGCTGAGAGTCTGGGGGAGAAAAGTGAGAAAGCATTAAACTGCTAATCAGGGAGTGAGTTTTGAAAACAAGATGGAAAACAACATTGGTATTTGGTGCAGAAATGGGAAGTGGTGGACAGAAACCAGGAGCAGAACAAGCAGCTCGGAGGTGGCAGCGGTACGTTTGCAAGACAACTGGAAACATGGGATTAAGCCTAGTACAGAGAGTGACTTGTAAAGTAGCAGCAAATGCGGCAGCTGGAACTCCGACAAAGGAACAAGACGGTTTTGATGAAGAGCTGACAAGAGAAGAGGGGATAATCTATAACTCTCATCTTGAAGGATTCTCTTGCAGTAACACAAGTAAAGAGTATCGATAACCATGAAAGGAGGTGATAGGCTAAAAATCAGCCTTAAACACCCATAGAGAATAAGAGATAAAACCAAGTAAATTATAGGAGGCCATTTGCAACATTTACTTTGCTTTTAAAAAGGATAATTTTTTAAATGTAGTAAATGCATTGCCTACACTACACAGTAATATTAGTCTCCTGAGCCTTGTGGCTATTTTGACAAGCTAAAATGTTTATTTTAAAATTACTATTACTTACTTTAAATGGCAGTGTGTTCTGGCTTTGTCTTTAGGTGACTTGAACATTTTCAGTCTGAAGTACAATCTTTATCATAACATTTATTTTTTACTGCTTTTGTGTATATATCCTTTCTGAGTTGCTTCCTGAATCCCTGCAGCAGTAATTGTAATGAAGATTGTATCTCCACTACAGTGACCTTCATTACAGAAAAAAAAGGTTTAACATTTAAAATTCTCCATTCCAAGAAACATTATGTGGTGGAATGTATTTCTAAGTGGTGAAATACTATTTTCAGCTGCATATTATATATCCTAAATTACATTAACTTAATTTTTAATTCTTGTAAATAAAGTTACTAAAGCAGTTTAAAAGACAAAGGTTGTGGTACTCCTATTTAGTATCATTAATATTGCTTTCACTGTCGAATAAATATAACACATTAGAAAAAATTAAGCCTTGGTGCAAACGTGTCCTATTCCATTGTTCTGTTGATCCTAAAATGACTTCATGTTTGCTTAGACCAGAGCTTAAGTTGGTCTATTGATAGAAATGTTTTTATGAAGTGAAATGCACAGGAACCAGAAAAGCAAAGCAAAGATGCCAGAAGTATGGCAACCTCCACTGTGCGCATTGGTAACCCGAATGATATCATGGTAGTAAGTACATAATAAACACCTAGTTAACTGATATAAACTAACTGACACTGCATGACACCAGCATGAAGCCAATGGAATGATGTAATAAAGGATCAAGTTTAGATAAAAATATTGACTTTACTATTGAGATATTTGCAACATTGCCAAACTCAAATGCTCAGAATGACTGTTTTGAATTTGACTTGATCATGCTATATTTTTTTAAGAAACGCACACAGTATTTCTAAAAATATCTTTATTTTTAGGGTGGGGGGTGATTTTTTTTGTTTAGTAAGAACAGGCCACATTTTGAAGTTTTTCTGGGCGATCACTACAGGCTGAAAACTTCATTAGAAAAAAGACAAGATTCTTCTCAAACCCCAGGACTCTCAGAGCAAGGAATTCAGGTAAACTGTAAAATGTTATGAGACTCTCTATAAAATCCTGAAAGTTTGCAGCACTGCTTATGAGATACATTGTTTTCCATATATGCATTCAACTTTTAAAAGTGTGATAATACCAACTCTAAGGCTGGTTGTACGAGCCCTGCAAGCAGGGACATGCTATATCCAAAAATCGAATAACCTCTGAATACAGCTGAGGGTAAAATTAGTCTGGGCAACGGAAGTCAGTGGAATCTTGTTCACGCCTCATGGCTTGATTGGACAGTCAAGGCAATATGTAATATGATATATCGCTATGCCTGGGATTAGCTCTATTTTCCTTTTATTTTACTGTCTGTTCAAATTAAATCTCTGCAACTTCACTTTTTCACATCACTTGTTCTAGTCAAGCCCAAACAGAAAAGACTTAATCTAATTGACACATATACTAAAAGCACATACTGAAAGAAAAAAACAGACAGTCAGCATTAATATTACTGATTTACAAGCTCCTCTGCTCTGACCCCTACTAGAGCCCATGGAAATATCTGCAAATGACTCTGGGTAATGAAATATTTAGAAATCACATTACAGAAGTTGCCAAGAAGGGTGGGATGTACCCAACATTTAGTTGTCATTTTCAGTAAATTTCTATTTTATCATAGTGCCCACAATTCTACTAGGGCTCTGAGTGTAATGTAACCACAAGGAAATCCACAGAGGCATGCAGTGAGGTTTTGGGGAG
>JANZLQ010000029.1:17022326-17036898 GCA_026212715.1 Elanus axillaris
GGTGTTCAGCTTTTCTGTTACGTGAATATTTGAGAAACACATTGAGTTCATTAGATGCTTTAGTAAACAAGTTTCAGTCCAAGAAGGAAAACTTGAAAATACCTGGCCATTTTATTGCTAAGTAACGTAACCTGGAGGGTGGGAGGTGGCGTGAGGACTGTGTTGGACAAAGGCTTTTGACAATGGAGCAGAACAAGGAAAGCCCAAGATTATCACATGTTTTTATCAGCAGCTGTATTACCCAGCCGCACTAGCCACAAGATCCTAAAGGATCAGCGACGGCACACTTGACCACCTCTCACCTAGGTAGGCAGTCACTGCCAGGCAGAACCTACCTTGTCCAGCCAAAAGCCAGAGAAACGCAAACTTGCATAATTTCTCTAGGATTCCTTCACTCTCAAGTGTTGAGATTGCTCATACTGAATCACAGGCTTTTAGGAAAAGGGTAATTTAATTGGCAATGCAGAAGTTCTGTGAGTTGGCTTCTAGAGCGAGGAAGGACAAACAGATAATGAATCTACTACAGCTTTTTATTATTCACATGTAAACAGGGGAAGAAAGATGGAGCTCGTTCAGACAGGTTTTATTAGGGGAACACAAGGACAACTCTTCGCTTGTCTCTCTTCTCTAGAAGACAATGGCCACAAGGGGAGGATCCCTGAAGGAACACTTCTGGAGGGTATGTGGCTTTATCCAGTGAGGAAGGACACTAGTCACTGAAACTGTGACCAAGAGAAAGGACTCTCAGGTAGCAACTTTTTAATACTACGTCAGTGATTTTAACTAAAGAAGTCTTTAGCGCAGGCCATTCATTCCAGTCCTATAACAGCTTAATAGACAGGTAACAACTTCAGAAAACACCTCTATTTCTTTCCCTGTTCTCAGTGGTCTTGAGGGTAGAAGCACACCAGCTGCTGGTGTGTCTGCAATGCTGCTGTAACTGTTCAATGGAGAAATAACACACTTCACTTTCCAGGATAGCCAGTGCAACTCACAAGAACACATTTGTGTTTAAAAGTTCCTGCCAGCCAGGGAATGCTGCTCACGTCAGTAAGAATAATGACAGTCAAAGTAAAAGACAGAATACAACCTGGATTGGGATATTTAATGTATTTTTTAATGCAAAGAAATAATTATTTCTGCTTCATCATCTGCATGCTCAAAATCTGGGATTTATTAAAGGCATTAAATATGAACTGGGTTTTTTTGTTCAATGTTTTTTGTACTATTTCTATTACCCTTCAGAACAAAGGGCATCCTAAGGTTGTTCAAAATTATAAATTATAGCCTGTCTTTATGGAATAAGGAGATTAATATTTAGCATAGGAGGGAAAAAAGCAACTAATATAGTGCTTCTTAACTGCATGTATATTTATAAAAAAACAACAAAAGTACTCTAAATGGACTACAAAAACATTCCCTTGGCCTGTTTATTAAAGATAAAGTCCTATGTTTAAGAACCACACATTAAGATCCAGACATTGGGTTTTATTTCTGCAAAAGCTGGTCCAGTTATTTCTGATTAGTTGCTGAGACGTTTTCGAAACTATCAGATATATTTATCCAACATTTGCTTGGCTGACTCTCAAGGAGAGGATCAAGAAAGGAAATGGAGAACACCAGCGATAAACTATTCCCAGGAACATTCTGAAGCTGGCAAACTCTCAAAATCATGTTTTACTGAGATTCAGATGAACTGCATATTATGTATAGTCTTTGGAAAATGAACTGATTAATGCATTCTGTGCTGTGGTCCCCGAGTTTAAGATGAAACGTGTACCAAATCTGCCATGCTTTCTGTCGTTTTAGTCAGTTGCTTGTAGCTAAGTATTGCAAAAGTCTGCCTTTCTCCATATACCCAAATGCTAGTCCTCTGTTTCAGTCAAATTACCTTCTCACCTTGTCTCCACAGAGATGTTCTTACAGTATGCTTAAATCATATTTTTCTACCAGATGCCCTCTAAGTGGGTAGAAATGTGATACTAGGGAGAAACTCCTGTTGCACTTATTGCATGACAGATAATATAGTTTCAACTAGAATTATGATTAGTGACAACAGAATTGCACCTACAGAAAAAAATATTAGAATTGTTATTATGTAGAAAATTATGTAGAAAAAAAAATTTGTCTACATCACAGCAAAATTATTTTAATCACTAATAAAAACTGTAATATAATCTCTAACATAGTCAAAGTGACATGAAAGAGATACAAAACAACTATGTTGTGGGAATTATAGACACTGAAATACACATTCTGTTGCTGAACTGGCCAAGATATGCTTCAAGTGTGGCTCCACCACTGTCAAAATCTGAAGTAAAAGGGAGGATCACGAAGTTTGTGACTAGCTTCATCCAAATGCCGTCGTTTACAATATCAGATCCACTTAAAGGAGCTGGTATACTAGATGATATGTTGCAATTAATTTTCAGTTAGCGATAGTTCATATATAAATGATCTTCTTTGTTGCTACAGCAAGTTATTTACGCAAGCTAAAATTATAAAACAGAAAAGGCAGAAATTACCATGAAATAGTCAGTCAAACTTTCTGTGCTGTTATTCAACAGAGAAGGCTTTAAGTACAACACTTTATTGACAGGCACACTTCCTTACTGAGCTGTCAGTATGGAAATGATTATGTCTGACAAAATAATCACCCTCACTGGTTTTACTTTTCTGCAAATTTCAGGCTGCTCTTGAGAGGTGCCCAGAAGCTGAAGCAGTGGCATTTCAACAGGCCATTACTGTAATGCTACGTTGTTTAGGAGGTTACAGGTATGCACACACGGGAGAACAACTGCAGAATAGAGGAATGTGATGTCAACAGACAGATAGAAAGCAGAGATAGCTTTGGCAAAATGCAACTTGTGGCATAAGGAAAGACCGGAAGGCTGGTCACTCATGAGGGAGGTACAGCGTGTTCCGTTTTGTGACATTCCTGTTGATTTCATTGCTCTTTGTGTAAAAATAGCAATACTGCAAATACTACCTGTGCAAACTGTTGAATTTTGGAGAGGATTAGAATCACAAAAAATCAGAAAATGCCTCTTTTTCGATGAGTGGAAATTGAGTTTCTCTGGTTTTCTACTGTGGGATCCTCGCGAAGAATGAAAAAACTCTGTGCGTGTCTGGCTTCAGGTTTTGCCCACAGGGGCTGTGTCTCCAGCCCCCTCTTAAAGCTATCAGGAGCTTGAATGCATATCTTGGCCTGGGCCCTCTGAAGTCAAACCGTGTCGCTGTTTCCATCTGGGATTTCACCAGGAAGTGCTTGAAGTACCGAGCTGTAGGCTGATACCATGAGATCTGCAGACCTGAGAAATTCAGATAAGCCCATACAAGCTTTGAACCTCCAAATCTTTTGAAGTTTGTCTGTCACGAAGTGCAACTCCACTGCTGTCTGCAGACAACATTGAAACATGAACAGAAACAGATCTGTTTGGAAACGCTCCTGTGGGTGGCTTAAGGACAAACAAATAAATACAACTATATATACGGAAATATAATGTCTTTCAGAGAAGCACTGTCTCTCTGCACACTTGAGTATTTCCCTGCATCTGTGATGACAGCAAAAGCTCATAAAACAAGTTGATCTCCTTCTCACCCCTGCATTTTCATTGCGGCTGATCTGATGCAGCGATGTGTTCTTTAAACATCCATTTCTCTATTTACACAGGCAAGCTGCTGTTGTTTACCATTTTCCCATTAAGCTGGTCAAGGGTGTATATCTGAGGGAAAATCCAGCAGGAGCTAGAAGCTGCTGCAGTAGAAGGAAGAGTGAATAAACCAACAGGCACGCGGTGTGGAGCGGAGCGTGCCCACGGTCCCTGAGCCTATGCCAATTTTTCTAAAGTCTGCCAGCTCTGACGGCTACGCGTAAAGGCACAGAGTGTCACGAGACCTGCTGCCCAGAGTTAGACTACCACCCTGTTTTTAACAAGGACAATCAGCAGATAATTTGGGAAAGCACACAAGGATCAAGAAAATTTAGGGTGATGCTTCCTCTTGCATCATTCCCAGATTCTAAGAGTCTTTGAAAAGGGTATTTCCTAAACTAAATGTTGTATAGACATTACATGGACATGTTTAAAGTTCCTATAGACACCCTTCACGAATTGTGGGTTCAAAAGCATATTTCTAGGACTCAAAATCTTGTGGCAATTAATTCTGCAAAGTCTGAAATTGTCTACAATCATACATCATCTACAACTATATATCTTCTGGGGAAAAAAAGTGGTTAATCTTTTTTTATATAAGCTTTTTGTTTAAAATTTTTGTTTGCTGCCTTTTGTGTTATGTGAAACACTGAGCAATCATTATCTGTCTTCTCCACAAATGTCACCATTCTAGTGATCGAAGACTGAGGAGAAGGTTTCAGGTAGGTCTAAATAGCAACCTTTCCATACCTAAGAGGAGGCCGTCAAGAAGACAGAGCCAGGCTCTTCATGATGGGAGGACAAGAGACAACGGACCCATGTTGAAGCAAGACATTGTCAGATGGGATATAAGGAAAAGCTTTTATACCATGAGGGCAGTGGAGCAGTGGAAGAGGCTGCCCCGAGAGGCTGTGCAGTTTCCATCTTTGGAGTTTTTTGAAGATCCAGCGGGATAAACCCCAGAGGTCACCCTATCTGAACAGGTAGCTGGACTACAGACCTGCTGAGGTGTCTTCCGAACGGAATTTTCTTATGATCCTGTATCATACCCCTTGCTAGTTTTCTCTTTTCCAAACAGAAAAGTCCTTCCTCATGCAGAAACCTTTGATCATTTTTGTTGCACTTCTACATTTCACTGTGTTCTTTTTGATACAGGGCAACCAGAACTGCACATGCTTTTCAGGAGAGTGTGCACTGAAGATAAATGAAGTGCACAGACATGTTTACTGCTATGTTCCTTAGTCCTTCAGGGGTATTGTTGTCCTAATCTATTTGCCTTTTTGACTGGACTTCACTATGGAGTTGCTATTTTCAGAGGATTATATACAATAATCTGATAGCTGTGGGTAGATGAAGACCTGTCAAATGGTCACAGCAAACCTAGAATCCATCATTTTGCAGATACGATTATATCTGGTTTTGCTTGTGTGTATTTCTTTGCATGTATTGACCCTGGTTTCCATCTGTCATTTAATGTTTAATATTGTTAACTCCTCTTGCAGGACTTTCAGTCAGGATCGTTTCGAACCAATCTGAATTTTTTTTATATCATATGAAATTTTCATTACAAAGTGAACAGCAATGCAAATTATATATTTGTTTCATATTACTCTATCTTGAAGTTTTCAGGACACCTCAAAATCTATTTGAAAACTCACCAGCTAGCATGTAGATCAAAGGAGAATGAAGATACAAAGTTTCGTTGCTAGTGTCCATGCTTTTCTTCTTCTAAATACTTTTGCCCTTGGTATGGGTTTACACTTAACTTGCCAGAGCTAAGTCCAATTTCTTTTTATTATAGCTGAGCATGGCTTCCATTTCTGTGGGATGACTGTTGTATTAGCCTGCTTTACTCTGATGTTTAACCGTGATGTTGTTATATTGTTCCTTTCCAGGTTATGTGGCTCGATAGAATGTTTATTCAAAGCCTCTGTTGTTATGCTTCCATACCTTTGGGCTATTCCTAATAAATTTCCATTAATAAAGTTTCTACTGTAGTTTAATAATTACATATTAGACCAAGTCACATACATGTCAGCTTGAACTCAAGAACCGCTTCTCCTTTTATGTATTCTCTAAATTGTCATTCATAGAAGAAATAATTTATGGCATCTAAACCCACAGCCTTTGTGTGAGGTTTTCATGACATCTACTTAACCCACCCCACAGACTGAATTCTTCCTTCAGCTTTCACAGTCTCTCCACTGCTGTGGCTATGTTGCTAGTTGTACATACTTATTATGGAACCTGCGATGGGTTGTGAAGGGAAGGGTTGCAAGATTTAAGCTACTGGGGAAAACTGGCTGCTTTTCTAAAGGAAGATTTGGCCATGTCAGGAGCGCTTGCATCGTTTTGATCCCTCAGTGGCTGCTGATGCCCTATTAATGTGGCATTTTTCATTAAAGGCTTATGTTTAAGACTAGTAATGTAATACAGCAAACAATCCGTAAACACTTTATTTCTGCATTATCATTGCTTGTATTGTTTTAATAAGCATGAGGTTGACATTTTGGTTTGGTTTTTTTCCTGACTGAAGCTCTGAAACCATTCAGCTGTTTTCAGAGCCCAGAATGTTGACACCAGAATGTAAGCCCCAAAGCTAGAAGGCTTCAAGAGAAAAACACTAATCAGTAGGGAAAGGGAAAATTACTTCTTAAGTTTCATTTACATAAATTACAGCTTTGCCCAGAAAAGCTTTTTCCAGTGTTTTCAGTTATGTTTTTTGGAATGCATTTGTATTCTGGCTGTGGAAACACAGTGTCATTACTGAGTATGCAGGTACAGATGTTCATGGAAAGGGTAGAAAGTTGCAAGAGAGAGATCCTCAGGCGCTTGTGCATTCATAGTACCAGAATGTAAAAAGTAACTACCACATTGCCCTGGACTTTAAAAACTACCCAGATTAGAAGATTAAAAGAATGACCATAGCCAGATGGAGCTGAATATCTTTCATTCCAAACCACAGGAAAAAAAAATATCCACCTACCAAGGAATGTTTCTTCAAGCTGAGGCCTTGAACGAGTCTTGCAAAATGATGTGAATTTTGTTAGAGCAGAGCCTGCGAAGCCATGCAGTACTGCAGGAGCCTGCATCTATGGACTAAGCATTACATATTAGATGGCTTTTCTGAATAGTCTTTACAGCCATTTTTATGGACACCTTTCTGAAAAACAGTAACCCCAAAAGAGAGCAGTGGAAGGGGAAGGTCATCTGATTCCTATTAGTGACTGAGGCCACCTTTGCGCTGAACTCTGAAGGAGTTAAGGCAAGAAAAGAAACCCAAGACTTTCAGATTTTGGTACACTGTTACCAGAACCTGAGAAGAGAAGTCACTGAAACTTGCACTTAGATTCAGGCCTGTCCAACAGTTGGCTGAGCCAAATGGCTGAGTCAGTACCTGAGAGCCATTTTCATACTACTTGGGAAGAGAGTTAATAGACATTGTCGCCCCTATGACAAAAGGGACTTTGCCTAAGAGTTATTTTTACTCCGCCATTTGGCCCTGGGCTGGGATGGAAGTGGTTTAGGGTACTGACTGAAAGGGTTAGAGTGGGCACAATACCACTGTAGATGGCAGTGGAGGAAAAATAACAGGGCATTAAGCAAGTAACAGAAAATGGAAAAATTAATTTATATTTAAAGACCAGAAAACATGAAAAGATTCCTGTGCCAGGAATGAATAAGATGTATTTTTTTTTGCGAAAGGGAGAAGGCACTTGGCAGAGACACCCCCACGTGGTTAGCTGATCCTGGCAGAAAAACCTGTGTTTCCTACACATACCATCAGCTACCTTTTCAAAATAAACTTATCATTAGTAACAGTTCGAAAGGCAGAGATGGGAGTTTATCAGGAGACAGCTATTGCACATCTGGTGACCATAGGTCATGAAGGAACACCAGTCGGCCAAGTCTGCTGGCACTGATGCTGTAAAGACCGTCAGCAGCACTCTATACATTTACGTCCATGCTCTTGTGCTAGGGTCAAGCTTCCCCACACCCCACTTCTCTGAACTGTTCGCTAACTGCCTGTGTTGTGTAGGACATGTGTGTGTCAGCAATCTAAAATAGGTTTAGTGTTTCTTCTAATTATTGCAAACCATCCTGGAAGCTTGCTATTGATGGATTTTATTTCATTTGGCTGTTGTGTACAACTGAACTGCCGGTTCAGGCTTTTTAGTTTTGGTTTGTTGGTGGGGCTGGTTTTTTTTCAGTTTTGACTTTTTGATTTATCTAGAAAGGTAATCATAACAGGGTACATTTTATTCTTATTTTCATTTTCATGTCTTTTCCTTCCCCAAATTTAGTGAGATTGCACAGGTGATTCTGTGGGCCTGCCAATGACCCTGTCAATGTAAACATTTTGATTAAGACTAGTCTATTTTAAGCAAGTGTGTCTATCAGACATTTCTGTCTTCTGTGGTCTTTTGGGAAGTCAAACAGTTGATCCAGTTCCTACACTAAACATCTGAGCCCAGATCTCACTTTGAAGTCAATGGCATGACGCCCATTGTTTGGTGGAAGCAGACACAAGCAAGCTTACTTTATGCAGAAGAACACAGACAATATAATATTTTTAGTTTTGCAGTGGCAGACATTTTGATCGCTAACACTCCCACGTTCTTCATAGCAGATAAAGTTCTAATTACAGGACAGTTAAAAAGTATCTGGGTGAATTTCAGTAATGTTGCAATATGGCAGACAGCTAATTTGTGAGCTGTAATGTATTCAGCAGTTTATAATAGGTCTGCTTACAGACACTAGACCTCATGTGCATAGTAAATACCCGGCTAGATTTAATGTAGGAGGTAGGCCTTGCACAAAGAAAAGGAATCCAGCGTGCTAGAAAGGTATAACGTAGCTGTCTAAGGCTAGCCAGATTTGTCTGGGACCTTGCCCTTTTATGTGCCTCCACACTGTAAAGAAGTACCTGTAGGCACTTAGTAGCTGCTCCTGAATCCTTGTCCTAAACATAAGTGTTTATAACTGCTTTCCAAAAGGATCAAGCTCTGCTAAAAGATATCCGGAATATCTTTCTCTTTTGGTCACATAAGTGATGCTGGGCACCCAGTCCTGCTCCCTGTCACCCTCTTGCTCTCTCTAGCACGATGAAGGTAGAACCGAAGCCTGCACCTTCAGAGGGGGATGTCTCCCCTCCCGCACCACCCTGGTGCCTTGTTTATAGCCTGATTGTTCACAGTCCTGGGCTTAAAGCAGTTCCTGGGTGACGTGGGTTTGCTTGCCTGCGAGACAGGAGGATATTGCACCTTGGCTTCCTAATTGCCACTCCCTGTTGGGTGAAGAAGGGAGGGGGAGAAGAAATCCCGATGGACTCGATTAGAAAGGCAGGGACAGCTTCAGAGACCCGGGGGGCACCTCCTGAACAGCTTTCTCCCTATGGAGAACACACTCCAGCCACTGAGTCCTTTTAGGATGCCATAGAGTCATAGTGGAGTCTGTCCCTCCGAGCTGCTTGGGTGCCTTAAGGTCACAGTGTGGTGTTCATGAGGTCAAGGTAGATGAGGTAGCACTGGATTAAATAGGTTCAAGATGCAGTTGTGACTCTTCGTACTCAATGCCCCATACTTCAGATGCTTGAGGTTGTTTTTTTTTAATCTGCCTCCCAGTACTAATTGCCATCTGAAGCAGGGAATGTTTGAAATGAAGATGGATGTATGTTAATACCTGGAGGTGAGTGGGTCAGTCTTGCACTGAAATGAGGATTCTTTTGGATGTCACAGCTTCTTTGCGTTTTCCTTGTGTACCTCTGAGGTTCTATTAGTGTGACTCTTCCCAAGAGATTTAGCAATGCTAAGAGGAAAAGGTTTTGGGCCTCTTGCTGACATGATATTGCAAAAAACCATTTTCTTCCCTCCTGGTAACCAATAGGTAAAGTCAGGTCGAGGAGCCTGGTAGCGCTTTACATTCCATCCACTTTTGCTGAAGCTGGGAACTGCTGGTCTAGAGCTTTGTTCATCATCTGATTTGGGGAGCTGCAAAAAGCCAAACTTCATACAGACACAGGCTTTCCAGACCTCGCTTATAACATGGGATTTCCTCTACTGTGCCTTCAAACTCTAAGTCCTGTATAAAAAGCACACAGGAGATAATTTTTTCCATATTTTTCTTGTTTGGCTCCTATCCGTTCTTCCCAGGCCGCAGCTCCGAGAACATGAGCATTCACAGTGCTGCAGCAGGAGAGAGGGAAACAGGGCTCCAGCATTCCTGTTTTCATATTTTAAATCAAGCATTTTAAATCCACCTTGCATGTTTTACCCAGTCAGTATATTCGAGTTCAACTGTGCTAGCAGACATTAAAAGAAGAGGGCTTCTGTAATCAGTAAAACTTTCCAGAGGCCTTTCAGACCTCCTATAACTTCAGCGAACAGTTTCTTACAAGCGATTCACTGTTGTTCTTGTTTTTAACTCACTGTTGATAGAAACAGTTTTCTGAGGGACAGAAAGTCCCAGGTTTATTCTTTCTTTGAGATGTTGCATTGAGGTAGGACCTTGGTGGTTCTTTTGCTCTTCTGGCATCATGATTTTTGGTCCAAGAGAGAAGTACGTGTCGTGAACTAGTGGCCCATGGCATTCTGATGCTTATTATCGCTCCTTGCTTCCTTAAGAAGCTAAGATAATTCAGTATATTAAATAAACTGGGACTGGGTGGAGTAAGCAGGAACATCTGCACGTCTTATGTTATGACTCCCCTAGCAGTCATCTAAAGTGCTGTCTAGTTCCAGAAAGTCTCTCAAGCATATAGAGGGTGTCGTTCCAACAAGCTGGAACCGCTGGCTACAGCTGATGTTTCAGCAAGTCATTTTATCTGCAGCTGCCTTCATCTGTTACTGGCTTTAGGGAAGAATATCAAGTGTCCTTAGATTTTGTATGCTGAAGAAGGGACAGAATCCCAAATGCTAAAAAAATAAAGCCAAAAAAAAAAAAAAAAGAGAGAGAAGAAAAATACAGAAAGGAGAAAAGGGGAGAAAAAAACAAGAGAAGACTGAGACTGTGCAGATGCAATGCAGTTTTAGGAGAGGTTATGTCAGTGATGCCTTTTAAGTATGTTAAGGATTCATTGCATGGAATTAGATTTACATTATCCGGATGGCCTCCTTGAATTCAGTCACTATGACACAATCCACTATTGTTAAGGAAGGATTTAAATGATTATACCATCCCAATAAATATTCCTAATTCTTGCAGATAAATCCATAGTGATATTGTTGATGAACAAAACACAAATAAGTCTTTAAAGGAAAAATTGTGCTGTCACCTTTCCTCAGAACTATGAACATTTATTGTAATAGTCAAACTCGATTTCTTTTTTGTGTGTGTAATTTCAGTTTATGTGCTATGAAAATACATTACCTCACAAGACAAAGTAGCTCACAAGTACCAGCAACCACAATAGCAGCTGTCAATTTGCTCAGTTTATGGTTGTAGAATGTCAGTAGATGTATCTGATCAGATAGGAAGTCTCTAACCGCACAATCCTATTAATACTAAAATCTGAACTGAGCTTTTTTAAACATTATTGCTAACTCACAAATGAGGACTGAGTTAGTTCGTTTTAAGTGAAGACCTTTGGGGTCTCATCAATAAAAAAAATCACGGCTTTAATTGATTTGTGGGACAAGGTGATGTGTATATTCCACTGCCTCTGTACCGGCAATGAGCTTTACTCCTCCATTCAGCATTTTGAGCACAAAGGAAAGAAAAGAACGTTCTGTATTTCTACTTATTGTCAGGCTGACAAGCAGCTGTGAAGCTGCATGGGCCATTCAAGAGAAATGCCTTTTACTCAGAAATGTTGAATGCTGATAAGGATCAGAAATTCTGCTAAGAAAAAAGAATCCCTACAGCAACAAGCCCTAAAGCCAGACTTAAGACTTAAAAAGAGATTTAGATTTAGAAACTGATATAATTGTGTGTGTTGGGGATGGGTATGGTCATGAGGTAAATCTTCCTCTTTTCCCCCATTCCCAGTAGTGTACCTAACCATATGAAGTCTAGTGTACTGAAATCCACCCCCCACCCCCCGTTAAAAGCACCATCACAATTAGAAATCATGCTGCATTAGTAAAGTCACTACAGCTGTGAAGATCTGAGGAAATAAGCCTGCTTGATCCACACTTTCAGTTGTGAGGCAAGTTTTTGTAAGAAGGAAGATTGCATGTTAGACCAGCTGAAATTGAAAAGAAAAAAAAAGGTATTCTCACTCCACATAAATTTTGCTTCATAATTAAACACATTTTCTACATGTGGGTTTTCCTTGCTAGAGACAGTGAGAGTTGATAACTTGCTAGAGAAAAAGGAATTTATAATGGCCAAGATTCACTCAAGGTGTTGGTCTTACTGCTTATGATAAATATGTCTGCATTCAGAACATGAATCTGTATTCATACATCATAAGGGAAAAGCACTTAACTTATGCATAACACAGAGATTCTCTTCTGGTTTGTCCACGATGTACTGCGGTTTAGCACTCAAGTTTCTTTGTGTTTTTTTTAACTGTATTACAGGGCGTATCTGGGCATGAGCTCCAGAAGCTCTTTCTTACTTTTTGCTTACGTTACTGTCCAGCAAAACTGATTTGGGAATAAGATGCTTGAATTGTTCTGAAAATCTGAACCCAACCTGAATGTAATAGTCTGCGGCCTTCCTGCTAAACTCAGAAGATCACTTCGTCTCAAAGGGTGACACCTGTACCCATGAATTTTATGAAAGGTTTCCTAGAGACAACATGAAGCTACAACACAAGTCATGCATTTGCTCTGTAACGCTCTGGTTCTAAGTGCAAACAAACAGTTTGGGGTGTGGTACTCTTGCAGTTCACAGCAAGCTTTATTAATCACTACCTCTTGCTTTGGACTAGGCAAGCTGCCTGAAAAGGCTCAGTTGTTGGTCTTTTTCATTTCTCAGTTAATTTCACGCTGATATCACCCCATAGCCACAAAGAGCTATTCTGACAGCTGGGTAGAGCCGGAGCAGAGCAGTAGTCCAGCCAGACTTCAGAGAAGGGAAATTCCCAGCAAGCCAGCTAAGCTAAATCTGCCCCATGAACTTGCCTACAACTCTGCAAAAACTTTTCAGGTCCAAGAGAGCACACATCACTTTCCCCAGATTAGGTGCTTAGCTCCTAGTGGCAATTGAGAAAGATCCTGCACCGTCATTTTGATATCAGTGGATTTTATGCTTAGCCAGACTAACTCCAACCCTTAAGCAAATTCAGTTTTCAATTCCTCCGCGACACCCACCTCCTTAGGAAGCAGTGCTCTGCTCAGTATTAGCTCCCTCTCCTGCACCAGGTTCTCCTCTCTGGCATGAGTCCTATCTGACAGCTGTGAAGAAAAGCTGGAGAAACTACTACATGGAGTACTATTTTAAGCATCTGTTATTAAACCAAGGAGAGCATGGGACAATGTTATCCTTTTCCTCATCCAAACAACAGACAAAGACTGCAGCAGTGGGCTCATATTTGTCGTACATGATGCTTCAGCCTGGGGAATCCATGTACGTACAACTGTTGAACCCCAGTTGCGGCTAAGGCATCTTTAACGACTGCTACAGTGGCTGCTGTGCTTTCTCCCCAAACTCTTCGTGTTATAATAGATGAAGAGTGTGCTCCATGTCTGTATATTTATCACTGAGAGATATTAGTAGGTATGTGTATTCTGGGCCCGTGTCAAACAGAAGAGTACCTCAAGAGCCTAATTTTTCTCTAAGTTGTCTTCAGGAAGGTAGGGTTTGTCCCAGTTACATTCTTCTCAGCGGGAAAGTAAAGCACTTTAAAAATGTATTGACCAAGTTAGTCACACATAAAAGGACTCTGGAGTCAGAAAGAAGAAGAGGGGCACTTCTACATCAAATGGACTCCACCAACTTCAGAGCAAAGCAAAACTGGAGAAAAAGCCAAGATGAGAGAGGCTCCATGTTGTGGAGAAATCAAGCCCAGCAAAAGGACACTGAGAGGATCCTAATCCGTGTATTACTCATAAGCGGTCAGGAGAGGACGATGAGGTACAGATGCAAGTGTTTCCTGTTTTGCCCATGCCTGTGAATATCTTATTCTGCTTGAAGAATATTCTACTCGTTTGCAGAAAATTCTGCTGGCTTACAGTACTTGAAAGTGTACAAAATCTCTACCTGTAGTCCTTGACTACATGCCTCTTGAAAAGTGAATTTTAAATTGAGCACCAAGAAGATAGGAGCTATGGAAAGGATATGCTCAAATGGGTGGGCAGCTTCAACACAGAATTGCAGCATGAAAATCGTCACTCCAAAAAATCCATGTCCAGAAGCAGTGTCAGGATTATCAGAAAGAAAAGTGCAATAATCCAGTTTGTGATATTCAAGAAAAAGAGACTACTGAATGCCTAGCCAAAGGACCTTAACTAATCTAAGCTACACAGGAACCACAGTGATATAATAGATTTTGTTGGATAGTTGCGTGCATGGTGGCTGATTTTCATTATCCTGTGAAAATTCTTAAATGCATAGAGAGGTGGACTTTGAAGTGTCATAGGACAAAAGGAATTATTTTCCTGTTTGGTTTTGTTTTTTTGGGGTTTTTTTTGTTTTTTTTTTTTTTAATGTCTATTGCTTTCTCCTTGCCCTTCTCCCTCATTGACAAGCTTTTAATTAGCTATCTGCCTGAGAAACTTTCCAGTAGATGACATCCTGCAAGATTTGGAAAAAAACTCTGAAGGTTCCTGAACTAGGTTTAGTTCTGTTATAGTTATTTTTGCACATATGCATCTTTCTTTGTGTGACTCTATTGTAGTTTAACCCCAGCCAGCAACTGAGCACCTCGCAGCCGCTCACTCACTCCCCCTGCACCCAGTGGGATGGGGGAGGAAATCGGGAAAAGAAATAAAACTCGTGGCTTGAGGTAAGAACGGTTGAATAGGACAGAAAAG
>JANZLQ010000029.1:17036998-17062903 GCA_026212715.1 Elanus axillaris
CCCGGCTGTGTCCTGTGCCAACTCCTTGTGCCCCTCCAGCCTTCTCGCTGGCTGGGCAGGAGAAGCTGGAAAATCCTCGACTTTAGACTGAACATGACTTAGCAGCAACTGAAAACATCAGAGTGTTATCAGCATTCTTCTCCTACTGAACCCAAAACACAGCACCCTACCAGCCACTAGGAAGCCAATTAACTCCATCCCAGCTGAAACCAGGACAGCCTCTCACTTAGCACTGTAACCGTTCCAAGCCAGTTTAACAAAGCAAAGCTCTGTTTAGCACATACACAATAAAGGCACATTTGTATCCTTTCAGTTTTTTCCAGAAAGCTGATGCCACTTGATGGTGGTTGAGTATAATAATATCTGTCTCTGGGTAGATTTAACATCAAAATGTGTAAAGTAGTGTGAACATCTGATTAACATATGGAAATATTTTTTAAATAAGGCTTTCTTTTCAAGTGCTGAAAGTTTGACAGTCTTTTATACTGTTTTATGACGCTGTGGTAACAATTCCATGGTTATAACTATAATCCTCTTTCACATTTGATTTTGAAAACCCAAACCCTTCTGTATCTCAGTTTTGAGAAACAAAAGTATTGAGTATGACATTTTTCATGTGTGGTCTTCAACAAGACACAGAACATACTTATGGGAAATAATCAGATGAGATACAGAGAAATGTGAAAGTTTGCATAACCAACCACTTCTTTTGAAAAAGCTTCCAAACCTATCATAATGAACGCAGACCACTGTATATGTATGTATAGAACATTGGATCATATAGCCAGGTAGTATGGCACTATAAAAAAAAAAAATACGGGAAAGGGTCCATATTCTAATATAAACAGTGAAGTTTTATGATTATACTTAGCAAAACTTTAACACAGAATGTCCAGAAAATCCAGCTTTAGTTTTTAGAACTTTTAATAAAAATGCTCTTGTTTTCAACCAGGCGTTGTGCTTCAAGTGAGCAGAATGGGTTATAAAACTCTCTTTGCTTTTCCTCAGCTGAGTTCAAACCTGAGGCAGGACTAAGCTGTAGTAGGCTATTCTCCTTGAGATGGTCAATTTAATCTGAATTTGGATTGATCTAACATATTTTCAGCATCTCACTCACTGAATTGTGATGTCTAGTTACAAAAATGAACAGACAGACAAAATGTATTAAAGATAAGACAGAAAAAAGTATGAAAAGGAATCAAGTATAGAAAGGAAAACTGCTATACAATAAAATACTGTATAGGAAGGAATTGAAATATTTCTGTAATAAGTCCTCTTTTGTGACAGCTAGATATCCTGTTTCTTATAAGGTAACCTTAAACCTAAAACTCACTTTTCCCGAGTTTCTTTTCCACAGCAGAACTTCTGGAACCAGAAGTCAGCTACAAATTAAGTGGAGTAATAACGGTATTTCTTTTATCGGCTGCCTAACTGGTAGAATTGAGAAAGTCATGGAAATTCACCAATTTTACATATTGCTTACTGTCCGGAACATCTCTGGCACTGGCTCGATAGCAATCTTGGCTGTGGCGGAGGAGCTCGAGTGTCTCCTGTGTGCAGTCAGTGGCTGCATTTATCTGCTGTGGGAACAAACCCCGACTCTTTGCGCCTGACCTCTTTCTGGTAAGCTGCAGGAGTGTTGTAACTGCCCTTGAGAATACATATGCCCAGAGGTCAATGTTGATGTCATGGACATCTGAGATTTCTGCGAAATGTGAGTTTGTGGAACTGCGTCTCATACCCAAGAAAATCTTCCTTAGTCCGCTCCTCCATTGGACATAAAATCAGATAAAAATAAGTATGTTGTCATTTTATGTTAACGTTAAGAGGAATGTTAAGAACATGTGCTCTTCTTTCATCTGCACTACAAATCATTCTTTCTCCCAGTGCAATATACACTGTTAAGACACTTTTGAATAAATTTTGTACTGCATTTATGGTGAAAAATAACCAAGGATGACTGGTATTAAGGACTGTGCTTTTAACTTTTTGAAGGCTGCTTGAAAAGAAAGCCCTTTCAGATCACTTGAAATATATTTTTTTAATAGTATTCCATACTCAATACTTACGAAGTGTCCTAAATAATTATATTAAAGTGTAATTTCCAAAATGGAAGAGCACATGAGGCAGTCCCACAGGCCAGGAGGACATCTCCCTCATTCCAGACAGAGAACCCATGAATATAGTTTACACAAGCCTATGCTAAGTGCTTCTAATAAGCTACAGCTTCTGGTGGGGCTTGGAAATTCCAGAGAGACAATATAGCCATACGATGTTCATGGAATGTTTGTTTCACACACAGCTGCTGGGTCCACATGCATTCACAGAAATCCACAATTTTTTCAAAAAGTCACAGAAACAGTGATGATGTGTCTATTGCACTCTGAACAAAAATAAACAAGCTCAGAACTCTAGTGCAGTCGTCTTATTTGAAATGGCCTGGGTGTCACGACAGATCTTGGGGATAACGATATATGTGCTAGGAAAATGAGGCAGAGAGGAATGCCTCTGTTTGGTTTGTTTATGTCCAAAATCTCAGAGTTGATGAAGTAGACAGAGAGCGGCACAAAGATGCAATGGTTCTTCTTACGGATTTGTCTGAGGGGTTTTTTTTGAAACACATTTCCTTCCAAAAACTGTTGGCCAAACCTTGAACTTCAGTTGTTGGAGATTTCAAGGTCCAGTGGGCATGATTATTCCTACCAGCTAGACTCCAAATCAATTTATGTTTTTATAGTTACTATAATGTTTTTACAACCTCTGCAAACCAGTAATAGGTGACGGACCTTTGCATTTGGGATCCACTGACCTCATGCTCCTCTCCTTACTTTGTGGGTCAGGGAATGCCCTGGGCCAAGGCAAACGGAGGGCTGGAGCAGGAGCGGTGGGACGGATCCTGAGCCATCCCGCACAACACCCTGCAGCAGGTGACGGCTGCTCAGCCCTTCTCCAGCCTCTACCTGTCCAACAACAACAAACTGTCCAATTAACTGTCCAACAACAATGCCCGTGTCCACCCTGTCCCTCAGGTCCTCCCTCTCTTTCTCCTTGAGCTCCTGCATCCTTCTCAGCCTTGTTAGGTACCGGAGTGTATAGTTGGTTAAGATGATGAGAAAGATGAGAGGATCGGGTAGGAGTGGGACAGGAAGGTTAGGGAGAGGAAAATCACTACCTCTCCGCGTGAGAATATCTGTCCGCACACATAACTCTTGCCTTCAGTACAAAGAGGGCTCAGAGTTAACTGATTATCTCTCACACCCAGTTTTGGGTAGGAGAGTAGGGCAGGTTTAGGACAGAGATGTAGGAAAAGAAAGAAAGGTTGCCAGGGTAAGAAGAAATGTGTGAGCATTTGAGGCAGAGAAGAAAGAGAAGTCAGTTGACCTGAAACTCGCACCACAGCTCTCAAGGGGCTCCCAGCGTTCCAAGTGCATGTGCGTCCTGCATTTGGGTGGGTTGTAGCAAATTTGCTCTTGCTATGGGAAAATTTCCTTCTCCTTATAAGAGCAAATGAAACCAAGCAATTGAGATTATTTCAGATTGAGATTTTTTAATTTCTTTTTTTTCTGAAGATTGCATTACAGGGCTCTGAGTGCATGCCATCTAGAACTGTTACAGGGAAAGTGTACCTTCAGGGGGTTCTGAATCAAAACCACAGGGATTCACACTACAGCCGTGAATGCTTTAAATAAGCACTTTGGGTTAGTCACCTACCACACCACAGAAAACTTCGAGCTGAGATAATATAAAAACCAGAAGCAAAAGCAACAAGAAAAGCACCTTAATGGAGACACAGGCCGAGAGAAATGTTTTTGTTATTACAGGACTAGAGGTAGATTTGGATAACAGCTTTCTGACTAGCAGCGTGTGCTGTCAGCCAGCTATCTGATTATTAGAGTAGAATAGAGGAGTTGGTATACTGTGGCTCAGCTTCATGACAAAATACCTAGGAAGACACGGGGTCAAGTTGTTAATTGGAATGGAGCATAACTTATCAAGATTAAAACCACTATGGTAGTAAATGAAATATATGGATGAAAACAGCCATTCTATGCTTCAAATCTCCATTTCAGGTAAAGTGAAACGTGCATCTGTAGAACAAAACATTACTGTGTGGTTTATACACAGTAACTCTCGTACGAAAGCCATAAGTATTTCATAACAACTCTATAGGTATTTGTCCTAGTAATTAAGTCTTTTTTCTTGTTTGTAATTTCTTTATTTCTATTTTTGTGAAAAAGGATTAAGCTGTTAAATATCAGGGATGGCTCTTGCAACATTAAGGGGTATTTAGCATTTAGACTCCCTCTGTACATAACAATATCCTGCTTATTTTAGAGGTCTTAGGATGGAATGAATTGCCCTCTAGAAGTACCTACATTTCTTCAGTTTGACCGAGGGGCCCAGATTATTTTTTAGGACTATACAAATAAATTTTAGAGAGCTAAAATGCATTTCATCCTGGATAAATCAATACTTGTTCTGTTCCAAGGGAACAGATGTAATCTCCAGCTCTATAATAAACTCCACGGAGGTGGAACACATAGGAGGCTACCTCCACTCAGGATACTGTTGTGAGTCTAATGGCATATTGCTTTTTTTTTCAGTTAAACTTCGAGGAATCTGTTCTAACTTTTCTCCTTTTCCCTGTATTGTTTGTCACTAAACTGTTACAGCAATAGGTAAGATTTTCCAGTGAGTGTTTTATAGCCCAGCCAGGATGGGGAGGCATGGCACCAGACTCTTTTGCTCATCGTTGACAGAACGTAACTGCTCTTTCAGATCGTATATGAAAGGATAAAAGATGAAATTATGTTGCTTCCTCCTGCCAGCAAGCAGCCAAAGTATTAGAAGTTATAAGGGCTCATTTATATTATAGTAGGTGGTCAATGAACTGTTTCCATACTATATGACTACACTAAATGGGGTAATCTCTACAACAGCAGGTTTTTTGTATCTTTATGATATTTTCAGGATGGTTGGTGAAAGATTCATGTGGCACAAAAACTAATGATGGGCCTAAATTCTGCTTCAGAAACAAAACAAAACCTAACTTTGTGCTCTTTGAAAATTGCTAGGAAGACGATGTTCTTAAAGTTGGATTTGGAAGGGCTTGTTTGTCTATTGGTTTACCATGCCAATTGTCCTTTAACTGTGGTATAAAACCCACTTTTTCAAAGAGATGAAAAAGCTCTTCCCTGGAAACCCTGTCCTATCACCCTTGCTGTCTCTTCTGCTTTGTCTTGCTTCTTCTGGAATGCCCAGTCGCAGCTGGTCGCACTGTGTTGGTTAGCTAGCTTCCTTCCTTGCAATCGTCCTTTTTATGCCATCATAATTCCTGCCTCATTTTCTCTTATAAAATGACCACAATATCCCCAAATGATTGTCCCTTGCAGGTGGATTTCAGGGCCTCGCAATCTTGGCACGCAATGTTTTGTTCTAGTTGTTACCCAGACCGGGAGGGATTAGTATTAAGTCACACTTCAGCCTTTGTGGTTTTTCTCCATAGGCTGTTCTGCCTTTGCTCTAGCCCAGAATTGTTGTGTCACCTCTTGTCCAACACCACCGACCTCTCTGACCGCGCAGGGGCTAGAATGGCCTTTTTTTCTTGTGTACTACCACTTCTTTGAAGAATCCCAGGCATTGTGTAGCAACCCCCCAAAATGTTTCATAGTTTCTGTGTTTCACCAATGGGTTAAATACCAAAAGGAACCAGGTAGGGTTTCACACAGCCTGTGGGTATTTGATAAGAAAGGCATGTTGTGGCCACACAGAGCCATAAATACTCTGAGGTGTGCTGCACAGCGCTGGAAACCTCCCTTCTATTTGGCAAGCACAACTTCCATTCAGTTATGTTTGTACACTGAAAGTTGAGAAATAGCTAAAATGAAGAATGTTTTCAGCATTGGTTGTAACTTGTTTTGCTTAAACTTATTCATATTTAAACTGGCACCTAAGAATTGCACATATACTAATGAGTGTAGTCCATTCATTGGTTTATGCATCCAAAATTCTCCAAGGAATGTCTCAAATCCACACCAAGTTTTCATGGATGTTGTATTTGCATTTAGGTGAAAACTATGTAAAATCACACGTTGCCAGACAATTTCCTGTTAACTAAAGAAGAGTCATTTGTTTAGTCCTCCATAGAGATTAATGTATAACTGGTGAATTAATTTCTGATGCTTATGTTTCTGAGAGTAGGATGGAAAAAGCTGCGAAGCAATCAGAGGGCGTCCTATTTGTGGTTGAATCAGATCTCAGCATTCTTTCAGTCGCACCCAAATCTACTAATAGATATCAGTATAATAAATTCAGAAGAAAAAAAATTCACACCAGTAAAAAGAAATCATTTCAGAAGCATGTGTGCGTGTATGTATAATTACGTGTGTGTACATGTACATATACAAGCATATATATACATAAACACAGACTTACACATATATACGATCCTGTAGCCAGCTCATTAATATAAAAGTTGAAAAATTTCTAGTTTTCATAGAGTATAATTCACAGTGATATTGCTCTATGTTGATCTTATAAGTTCTCAGTTGGTTTTTCAAGAATACCTCAAAGAAAAATGCATAACCTCCTGTGAAGACCATAGATAACATTATTATGGCAAGTAGAAAAAGTATCTATTTGATCTTCAAGCTGAACTGTAGTTTTTTAAAGCTAAAATCAAATTACACAGTAAAATTTCTGACATTTATTAATTAATTTGATATTTAAATCTACTAATTAGGACAAAAAATGCCATGTTCTTTAAAAAATAGAACAGAATTTTAAAACTTGCTTTTTGTAGGTTTTGTAAAGTTCTCAAAGAAATTTGCTCAAAAAATAGGGATCTAATCAGTTCAAGGGTTCTAGAGTAATTTGAAATATCATTGGAATGCTATTGAAACATTTTTTTAATATGTACTCCTTTTACAGACATAAAAGGAAAACCAAAATCAACATACGAACCTATTAAACTCAGATATGTTACTTGAATAAGCAATACCCCTTATGTCCCTACTTGCTTGTTCACCCACTTAAAAACTGATCAGTATTTACCTTAATTTTGCCATAAAACTGCAAGGGAATTTTTTAAGTGAAAACTTCAATATATGAAAATTTTAGTTATTGGTATGTATCAAGAAACTAACATACATTTACCGTCAAGGATAATTAGAATTTCAAAAAATTTCCAGAGCACATTGTCTGCGTTGCCAAACTGCTGTACTACAAAAGCAACTGTATATCAAATACTTTGTGTCTTTGTAGCAAGGTAAAACTAACTAGTTCATTTAAACTAAACAGGTAATTTCCAGGAAGACTTTAATGATTAATAGAAGAATCATCAATTATCCAGAGCTCCAATTCTTCCACTTACTCGAGTCAAAAGAAACCATTAACATTGACATTTGTTCTGGAACCCTGTCCTGAATATAACTCAAGAGCTTTGCAGGCAGTTTCTGGACAGTCTTATCTGTTACGGAGTTCTCTCTTGTGTAGTTAAAAGGTGCCTATTTATTTTGGGGGGTGCAACAGTTAATTGATTCACAGGAGAAAAACTTTCTAGAATTATTTCAGTGTCATTCTGCTCAATTATGTAGTCCTGAGTGAACCGAAGAGCTTACATTTCTGACCAAAAAAAAGCATTAGCTTGTACATTGAGGAATTTAGGTCACATTCTGCAACCTAGGGCTCCTGCAGAGGTGCTGTTATTCACTACCATTTCTGTTACAGGTACCTACACAGTATAACATTCCTTATACTTGAAAGTGAAAATTAGTTTTCTCGCCTCAAAAAATACTTTTCTTCTGATAACATATGTAAGTCTTCTGTCTCCAAGAATGAGTAATAATATTGGACATAACGAGAGAGAAAAGTGTCAAATTAAGAGAAAATATGCAAGCGCAGTTCTCATATTCAGCAGCCTATGGCCTTAAGCCTGAAGTCTTAGAGGCATGATGAGAGCAACCCAGTAACCAAATGTGTCAAGTCATCTCCAGCTCCTCCAATGATGCTGCATCCTGATTAAAACTCTAACAAAGAGACCTTCAGCACTCACTGACAAGTCCATTAGTGGCAGCTTTGGTTTCTTAGTGTGATTTTCTAGGGCTGTGAACACTAAGAAAGCTAATGCCCAGGACTTCGCTCATGTATAACACCCAGCATTCCAGGGCAGAGGTATCTCCTCTGGATCTAACTCTACTACCACAGGCACTGGGAACTGTGATGCAGAGACATTTAAACTGGCTGCTTGGAAGCCAATTTTCCAGAGAGAGCAGCTAAACTAAATTAATTTTCTCTTCAGAGTGGCTGGGAGACTAAGATGTGGAGCTGATTACTGGGTGACACAAAAATTCACTAAAAGCTTATTATCTGCTTTCAGTTTGCTGCACTTTCTCATGGCACAAACATGCCAGGCAATCAGAAAGATGATGGAAAATGGGGAATCAGCAATGCCTGTTGACCTTGACAGGTAGACTGGACCTGATTACTCACAAGAGAAAGGATGATCATAGCTTGAAAGAGTGTCCACTGAAAGATCCGTGATTCTTCTATACCTGGGCACTAAAAATAGCTATGCTTCTGAAATAATTTCCCTCCAAAATTCTAAAAATTCATGTAAAAAGTGCCCCTATGAAGCATACGTCATGGCCTCAAAAGTCTAGACAGGAATTCAGGTTGTCCCTAGAGATGAAGTTCTGCCCTCAGAGGAAACAAAGAAGAGTCAGCCAGTCAGAGTGCTCGTTTCAGGAGCTGAGGCAATTTAAACAGAGTCTGAAAGCCTTAGACAAGAGACCAGAAACCATCTGCACAAAGCCTAGAGTTTGAAACAGATTGGATGCTTTCCAGACCTGGCTGGCATGGAAGCATGAAGCATTCATTCAGTTATTTACTCAAGTGCAGGAAACTACAGAGACTGTCAAATCTGTAACATTTCTCATGGTCATACTCCTATTCCCAGTGCTAGGCCTATATGCAGTATTTTGCAGCCAGCAGTCAGACATTCTTTGAGTGTATGGGAAAGATTAGCAGACTCACAGGAGATGGCCTTGGCCATTTAGATCAAACAGAGCTCAGATTTGCAGGGTTCTGTTTATACCTCCAAAGGTTCATCGACCAAATAATCCTCTCTCCTCTGTTCAACATGTATTTGAAATTATAGTAGAAAAGTCATTGTGGACTAAAATATCAACAATACTCTAAAATCATTTGCCTGTTCAGCACAGTCACGTTCAATGCAAGCGGAACAGACTCCCAGCAGTCCCAATGCTTGATTGGGTTCAACACTTGCATAAAGAACACGGGGTGAAAGCAACTTTGGGATGATTCAGGTGATGTTGGTAGAGTTGTCCCCTGCAGCACCCTCTGTCTGTAAGAGCACATCCTCCTTAGGAAGATCCATTTGCGCACCTTTCTGTTCAAATTGCCATAGCTGCCAAAAACGTTGCTTTCCGTATGCTAGATGTAAGAACCCCTTTCCTCTAGACTCAGTCTTAGACTTGCCCACCGACCATCATCCCAGGATGAAATTGTAGTAACTATTCTTAGATATGAGATCTCTAAAAATACCCCAGCCACACATTCCTTCTCAGACCCCATGACTGGTGAAAAGCACAACAGCCAAGTTGCTTTCTAATATTATCAGTGTTTCCACGAAAACAAAAAAAAAAAACCAAACAAAAATTTGAAGTCCCACTCTCTCCGCTTTTATTTTCAAATGCTTCCATGGGAATGGCTGAAGGAATCGATGCTATCCCCTTGAAATTCCTTCAAACACAAACCGTTGAGGACGCACAGTGTGCTGAGGACCTCCCAGCAAATTGCTTGCAGGATGGCTTACACTAGTCTCCTTACAGGAGTGTCAGAGAACAAAATGCACACAAACAGCTCTTTTTCGGTCCGGCATTTTCACAAAACACATTACACCCTGTAACAAACTCGATACCCATAACGAGTATGCAAAGTTTCATCTCTAAAGATTAAAAGGAAGAAGAAAGAAAGAAAGATATCCTGTGTTACCTTGTATGATTCAGAGAAATACAATAACTATTATTATCACAAAAAGACTGGGATAGGCTGAAGGATTAAAATATAATTAATTGGTCAGGAAACCAGTCCATTTCTCAGGTAAAGGAAATGAACATTTTATAGGCAAGTGCTTAATTGTATATTTCAAACCACAATTATAAACTGACCTGTACCTTGGAGCAGAGCTGATCCCTCAGAGTTACAATCTTTGAATGTGTTTGTCTGTGGATAAAGAAATAAATATAAATTTTATAAATAATAATTTTAATTCTATGTTTTTCAGTGCAAGGAAAAAATACAATAGCCAGAGGTACTATAACTGTAATTTTCAAATCATGTTTGAAGAGCTCACTTCTACCAGTCTGGATTACTTCAGGCTTACAATACAAAGCCAGATACTTTTAGTTCTGTACCAGTAAGGCATCTGGTCATAGCTGATTTGCAGCAGTGAAAAGGGGTGCTGAAATATCCAACTGCTTCAAAATCTACATTTTCCTCCCTCTCATTTATTAAATGTTAATAATGTAATTTCTGAGAATTTTTTTATTTCATTGTGCATCAAAATAAACGTAGCTGTTTGATTTTCATGTTTTTCTTCCATGCATTCTGAAGTGCCTAAATCATATTTTAAAAAATCATAATTCCTGTCTGTTGATTGGGAATGATTTAGCACCATAATGAAATAATTATAAAGGGCTCCATAAGGACCACATATGGGAATTTACATCAAAAGGCATAATATGGAATACATAATAGCATATAAAATATATATATATTAGATCAAATAGACTCTTTTCCATTAAGCTTTGACTCTACCACTTACAGTGAATAGATAATATTGAAAGGCTCATTAAACGCGTGATCCTTGAGCATCAGAAGGACTATTCTAAGCAGAAGATAAAGGCACTGCACATTCCCACAACACAGCAGCATGAAATAGTTCTTCATAAAAAAGTATGTAATGGTCATCAAACAAAGGAATGCACTAGAATAAGGGTCTGTATTAATATCTGTTGTGGGTTTTTTTATACAATGGCTTCTGCTTCAATTTCAGCAAAGGAAGATTACATGTAGTGTTATTTCGTTGCATCCACTCCAGCAGCGATGCAGTCTATGTGCCTGACTGTCCTCTGCTTCCAGTGACTTAAAACCAACATAACACTGTTGTTTGTTTTGATCACACTAGATTTATCCAATATCTCTAAAAAGTGGAATATTTTCTTAAGTCTTTTCTTTTTTTCTCACCAGTTTCACTTATTTCATGCCATTGAAATTCTGGAGAGAACTGATGGGTGTCTACGTTGCAGTTCTGAACTTTATGATTGTGTGGTTGGAATAATTTTCATGGCTGAAAGGGACTAGTTCCTGTTTTGGAATGCTGTAAAATAATCTGCAAGTGAGATGTGATAATGCTAGCACTCATAAACACAGAGCCCTGTCCCGCTGGGGTGGAGTGAGCGAGCGGCTGGGTGGTGCTTAGCTGCCGGTGTGGGTTAAACCAGGACAGTCCTTTTTGGCACCCAGCATGGGGCTTGGAGGGCTCGAGATAATGACATGTTTGATTGGAATGTGCTAGATTGAATTTATAGCTGTTACTGCTGTTTGGCTATGAATTGGCAGGCTCCTGTGCTTGCCATGGGGCTTGCTTGCCTTCCCATATATTAGAGTTCTAGAACATTATAAAACAAGAAGGGAGAGGCACATCATGTTAATTGTCAAAAGACTTTGTAGAACCCATGGCGGTGGTAAACATTAAAGAGACATTTAATATTGTAGTTCATCCTACTCAGAAGATGTGGCATGGATCAAAGGGCAAATGTTGAAAGGATCTTTTATCTGCTAGGTAGTGAAAGCTAGATCATAAGCAGAGAAGAATCTAAAATAAACAGCTAAAATTACAAATTAAAAAAAAAAGTAGCCATGGCAGAGCTAAACTATGCATAAAAGGAGAAGACAAATGCTTTGTTATTAACATATTACAGTATGAGACCTCATGGGTCACTGGAGCAGCCTCCTTGCCACATGACTATCATATAATGCATGGAAAATACTTGTAAATAAGTCTAGCTGATGGGTACCTCGATTTAATTTTCTTTCGTTCCCTCCTTTCCCTGTTCCATAACCTGATTTCTCTGTGTGCAATGTATATTTGGTGCTGCCAACAATTACGTGATCAGTTCCTAGCACAGCAATGGTAGTTTCAGTGGCAATAATTACTGCCATAATAATGAAACTGGTAGTGCCCTGGGGGTGATGGAGAAGCCACTGACTACTTCTAATGTTCTGAGACCACTTTCACAATTTTAGGTAATCAGAGGTTGAGGAGTATTGAGCTAAGCTAAAGAAGCCAGGATCCTCCTGCCTTTGTTCAAGAGGTTCTATGTTCGGTGCTCCCCACCTCCTCTCAGAAAGTCTTCTGAAAATTGATTTGCTTGGGTGCAGATGATCAGCATTACTGCCTTCTGCCTTGTATAGTGGCACTGCTACTGCTTTACCCGTTAACATTGCTATGAATATCCATCAATTAATAGCTGTGAATATGACATTAGTGTTACCAGGAATATAAGTTCTACCGAATCCTGGATTGCATTTGTTGCACCAGAAATGTGGCTCCTGTTTCTATAATGAAATGGCATGTTTAGGTCCTTTTTTTCCCTCTCTGGATGCTGCCCAGCAGTAGATTTCCAGTTGGCATTCCTTGTTGTTAGTCCTGGTGACGAGGTTCTGCAGGCTTTTTGTAAATCTAACAATGTGCAGTGTCTGGGGGAAGGGAAAGGTCTCATCCTTTCTCAGGCTAGTCTTGTGCTGTCCCATGTATAGCTTCTCTGCAAAGCACAGAGCAAGCTAAATATAAATCAAAAGGAGCTTGTACAGTTGACGCTTCTCATGGTATTGCACTGACAAAAACATGCCACTATATTGAAGAAACTTGCAAGCAAGGTAACAGTTGAGAACACGGAAACCAAGATGTACTTTAAAAATCAAGACACTGAACACAATGTCAGAGAGGATAAAATGGCATTCTCCCTTGTGATTTTCTACTACTCAAATACAAGGACTTGCTGGGGGTCGCAAGTGGACATGCATGGTCCTGCCACGGTGGGGCTAGAAAAGGAGCAGTCAAGAGAAACAGCTGTGGACAGTTCTAGTCATTCTCTGTCAAAATAGAAGCAAGAAAGATGCAGTTTTAAAACTCTTTAAAGCATGCCCTGGAGGAGATTGCAGAGTCTTGTTAGCCAGCCCCAGAGACTACTGGAGAAAGTCTATCTGCTGCTGAGGATCCTTACTGTCAAGCATAACCTTAAAAGTGTGTTTTCCTTTTATGATGTTTTTTTAACATCCATCTACAGTTTCAATAAATGTATCATTTTACCTTTAAATCTTTACATAATTCATGGATCTGACATGCTAGACATCCCTTTCACTTGCACATGGAGGATCCGTGATTCAAGGATGGACCAGCCAAACCACACCACTGAGCTGTACGTTCCTAAGAATTCCTCCATCAACGCATCACTGAACACCACAGACTTACTCAGAGGATTATGAACTGATGATTCTTTCAGTGTTAATCCAAGTCCTTTTTCCCAGGAAACAAAATAAGAGGAGGCAACCTAGTACTTCGGGTACCATGAACTCCCTTCTGAGATGCCTGTACACATGATGCACCACTCTGTTACATCTTCAAGCACATTCCATGTTTCTCTATGATCTCCAGAGCTTTTTAACTCCAGTCTCTTCTGTAAAACCCACCTCTTTCTGTAATATCTGCTGTCCTCCATCATTAGCATATGATACATGTCATTGTCTCGTTTGTTTGTTGAATCTGGTCTCAGCCAAACTATAAAGGTTTTGGAGCAGAAAATTACCTGTCAGTATATCACTTTTATGTATCCACAAATCTTTTTGGACATTTTTGATTTAAATAGATTGGGGGGGGGGGGGTTTATAAACTTCCTCAACTGCCTACATCCTTAAAACTAGCATTTAATATTGAATTAAAATTTTAAATGAGTGGAATTTGTGCCATGACAGTCCAGCTACTTTACTTTCATTGTTAACTGCTCATTCAGGTGGGTATGCTAATAAGGATGTATTTTGGTTTGGGTTTTTTTCTTTGCTATTTTACAAGCATCAGTAATTCACTACTCTTGATAAATATCAAGTGATTTTTTTATAGCATTCGTCATTACAAGTCTGAAAACACAACACCCTAGATGATGAAAGACAGAAAAATTATCACAGAGAAGCAGTATTCACTGTGCTCCTGACTGTAAATATATCTGAAGTTCTTTTAAATCTGGAAACATATTTACAGCAGCATATTGCTGGTCTCCATCTCCCTAGACAGAATACTACTTTGTCAATGGCACATTGCTTTCGTTGCTGAATTTTAAGTTCATTACTCTGGTAGCAAGTAGCATCATTCTGAATAAAGCTCCTCTCTCAGCTTTTAAAGTCTTTAAACATTGGCACCCCTCTGTAGAAAAAAAATGCCTAGCTTCTGTATCAAGTGTCAGTGAAATCAATGTTGAACTTTTGTATGTTACACTAGTCTACATTAACCAACATATTCTCTATTATTACAGATTTGTTCTCCCAGTTCAAGTGATTGGAAGGGTTAATTCTTATACCCTATCCCTCTGGGGCCACTTCATTAGAATGAGCCAGGTGAAGTATAAAGCCCATTTTTCAATTCAACAGCTAATCTATATCAGGAAATTAAATGCTGCCAGGGTCCTTTTTCTCAGCCTGGGCCACTGGCATATTGTGGTCATGACCATGCGGCATAATAATACTCTGGTACCTGAAGAAGTGGACGGTTGCCAGCTGACAATACTTCTAGGACTGGGCTTATTCCCAACCTCTATTTGGGAATTATTTGGGTTGGTGAAAGCTCATCTAGGCAAAAAGAATAGCAGTGGCCGCTCTATAAATTTAATAATTTAGACTACCAGCACCCTGACAGTGTTTAATTTTCTAATTTAGATATAGTCAACATGGTTGAAGTTTATGGATACATTGGAATGAACTTCATAAACTAAAGGGAATTCAGCAGGGCTGGGATGACAACTCCTAATGTGAATCAACCTCTACCTCAAAACATTTATGCTGCCATTTGCTTGTCAGAATGACTAATGGGGTTTGGTTCAAACCTAATTAAACCAATAGGGAGCTTTTGCTACTGACTTCATCTGTATTTGAAGAAAGTAGACCCTCAGAGTCAGAGTATGGTACTCTTCTGTGACGTGTCCATCCTCCGTTGTCCTCAAGGACATCCCTGTTCATATTTAGGCTAGTCTGTTTATTCAGTAGGAGTCCTTTCATTCTCCCTGTGGAATCATACTGCTCTCCTTGGAACTTGTCTTTACATCTCTCGTTCATCTGCCTTTCATCTGTACATATGCCTCATCAGATGAAATTTTCAAAATCCCATCTGGGGTTTTCCCTCCTTTTTGCACCGGTTAAATGGTTCACCTACAGCTGTTTCAGAGTTTTCCTATAATACTGTCATCCATAAAAAGGCACTTTCTTTATGCAACGCTTACCGTGACTGTTTATTGAAACCCAGAAGGTGGTACTGGAATGAAAGACAACTCCATCCCCAGCATTTGTTGCGTGACATAGTTCAGCTTTACCCTGGCAGGCGGGGAGGCCCAGAAAAGTGGATTAATGGAATGACATGAGGCTGAGGATCTAAAGGCACCACTGTATAAGATTTGGAGATTTCATTTTGGACTAGTGCTAGTCTGGCCACGTGGACTGAGTGGCCATTTGTGGCTGGAGCAAATTAAATGTACTCCTGGTCTTCCAGCTTAGTTTCACCCACAGGAATTCAATTTGTGCACTCCAAGATGACACCGCGATGGTAAGTGGGGACAATTGGGACATCAGTTTCAAAGGGCACTCTGGTTCAAACTAAAACGCACCCGCAACTTCATTATCTGGATCAGGAAAAGATCTGAGGATATCAGAAGAAATTTGATATGAATGTTTGGCAAATATTGTCAAGAGACGAATGTAAACAACACTAAAAACAAGCAAAATGTTACAATATTTACCTGAATGGCACAAGGGAACAACCGCTCCTGCGTTGAAACACCATTACAAAGTAGAAGATAGGACACTGAAATCAAAACAGTGAGAAAGAAAGAGTCTAGAAAAACCCCAAAACTTTAGATATTAATTAGAAAAAAGCAAAACATTAGCAAAGGAACACAGAACTGAAGACCGGGAGCTGACTCTTAAAAGCACACATATAGTCTGTGTTAAATTATGGTTCTGTAACATAGAGTTTCTAGCAATTTTTTATAAAGAAACTGTTTCTTACAAATTTATATTTGTACTTTACTGTCTTAGTATAAATATAGCACAGGAGTTTATAAATAGCACACATATGAAACAAAAATAAAGAGTCATTAGCATCTGTGTTTTCCTTGATCCACTTAATTAGGAAACATCTGTGGTGCAGTCAGTGTTCTTTTCCATAATTATTTAATATGGGACAGGATGATATGAAGACAGAATATGTCTTTGCGAGATTTTAGCTCACCAATTTATCATGCACATGTTTTAAATGTTTTTAAAAGGTGCATTTTCAACATGGAAAGAAATCATGCATCATAGAAAGCCACCGAGATATGTCAACTGCTTTTAGCTTCAAAAAGCATAATTTCTTCTTGATCATTGGGGGTGGGTAATAATTTTGTTAAGTGAAATTACAGTTAAGGGATGGCTTACATAGGGATGGTTTACACAGACAAAATTTGGAATTTATTAAAATTAATTAGTGGAATTTCTTTCTTAGGAAGGTTTTGTACCTAAGTCTTGTAACAAATGAGATTTTTAAATCTCCTAAATTGGCAAAGGCTTATGAGGTATTCAAGTACAAGAATGTAGATTAGGAAAGTTCAAAATTAAATTTGCATTTCATTATTTTTTTTCTGTTGAAGCACGAACACTATTAATTTTTTAAATATACTTTTCTACCATGTATTTGTTATAGTTAGTAGAAGAAAAGAAGATCTCTGTACTGCCACTTAATAATGGCCAGTGGCAGAAAAAAAAAATGTAGTACATTTTTCTCCCACTTATAAAAAAGCAAAAGAGAATAAAAGCAAACTGAAGGGAAAGCTTGTTTATGAAGACAGAAATGTAGGAAATTAATTTATCTGTGAGTGTCCAGGCTTGGCTGAAAAAAGGCCATGTCAGAAACAAATCTTGTCAAAGAGTGGTTTTATTTGTTCCCTAACAACAATAGTTGCAGGACATCCCTAGAAAAAGCTGTTGTTTCATTTGTACTTTTATGTCCTTCAGAAATCTTTACAAAAATGAACGGTGCACCTCTGACCTAAGATCCCTGTAAAGCATGGCAGGTCAACTTTATGACTTAACTATCTGTTAGTATTTGAATTAATAATTTTGGTTGCTAGATAATTTCTTTGGGCTTGCACTTGTTTTCAATAGAGGAAATATAATATGTAGGTTAAGGGAGAGGGTTAACCTTTTAGAAGGGAGGGACTGTGAGACCGATCTTTTACTGCCCTTATCTTCCTCTTGTTTTCTTAAGGGCTGGTCTCAGACTTTACTTCCCATCCTCAGCTCTTGATCTGTGGGCAAAATAATCCTGGAAAAAAAAAAAGAAAAAGAAAAAGAAAAAGAAATGGAGGGCTGTTTGACTCCTCATTTATCTGCATTCACAGGATTCTGTCCCTGGGCTGTTGAAAAGCCATCAGAGGAGGGCAGGGTGGTGGTGACAGGGGGAGAAAGGGGAGGCAGTGGGAAGAGTGGAGTCCGGGAAGAGAGGTAAGGAGTCAGTCAACAGAGACTGTTAATTCTGAGATAGCTGTCTGGCTGGTTTTGTTTTGGGAGTACAGACTTTCTCACTGTTAAGTGACCAAATTATTTTTCTTTTTGTCCACCTTGGACTGTGGAATGATGAGGGCCCCCAGAAGAGTAAATTAGAATTTGATGGCTGTGTAACAGAGAGGCTGAAAAGTCAACTAGGTTGTTAAAATAAGCCTTTCCTCCCATGCATTGCCATACGTGCCAGCACCAAGTGTTCCTGACAGGAGTGAGAAAATAAGTGAGATAAAATTCCAGTTAGATCAGCTTAATTCAGTGATGAAGGTGATGTTCTAAACACCAAGAAGAAGGAGTGAGAGCAAATACCAAAGCTGCTGTAAGACAAACTCCTAGTATAATATATAGATAATGACATTAAAAAAATCTTGCGGTTTTTTACTTTCTTCCTAGTTCACAAGGAGTCATTTTTCTGACATGTTTTCCATTCACAGTCCCCTCACATTTTAACAATGTATTCAGCTTGTGTCAGAATTAATTCCAAGAGAGTGACAGCTTCTGGTACATACATTCAAATGTCACTACAGGACCAGTAAAGTGTTGTGAAGGTATCTAATACAGAGTCAGAGGGGTATGGAAAACTGTATATGTAAATAACAACCAAACAAAAAATCATTGAATATTTAAGTTAAAATTGTCTTAAATCATCCCTCAATTAAGTGTGTCAATCTAAAAAAATAGAAGGTGACAAAGCTGACCGTATGAAATACCACAAGTAGTATTGGACTGATCTTTTAGCAGTATCTTGGGACTACTTCCCTTCCTCAGCTACGTTCAGTTTACATCACTAAGAACTAAAAGGGACATCAATAGTTATCTAACGCAGGTTTTATTCTGCCTCTGCAGAAGACAACACCTCTCCCATAGTCAGGGTCCTAAATAACTACACAGACTAAAGGCTTATCTGAGGTAAATTTGGACCATGTAAAAAATTTATGATGGTATTCTGCTGGTAGAAAGATTCATTAGAATGTAATGAGAGTTTTCAGGCTTCTCATAATTAGGCCTGAGTCCTCAGCATATACATAACGAAAAAAAAGACAAGAGCACATGGGCTTTGTTGTATATTGTGCCTAGAAGAGATAGTTTTAAAGTCTCCTAAAAAGAAAAGGAAAGGAGATTTCTCTCTGTTGAATAAGTTTACTGCCTATTATTTATATTTTTTATTAATCCAAGACTTCAGAGTTTTTCTTGGTCTGCAGCAGGAACCAAGAACATGTTATCCTCTTGCTTTATAAGGGAGGGAGGACAAATGGTAGAAGCAGCTGCTAATGACCTTCTTTTATAGCATCAGAAACTTGCCATACTTCAGGCATGCTGGTGGGGCAAGATCATTCCTTAACGATATTAAAAATCTCCTGGAGTTCAGTGGCACAACCAGAACTACTTTTTCTCCAGCCGCAGGGTCCTTTGACCTTGTCAATGGTTTTGTTTTCTCCTATTGTTTTCCCACGGCATATTACAGCTTCGGATATTTTTTTTTCTCTTCTGTACTGTAAGTCTTAAGTTATCAGATACTGGGAAGCAGTATTTGGCACAGGTATCCTACAAACTTTTCTGGATTAGGCTTTTGCTTGTGACTATAAGAATCTGAACTTGTTGATCCCAGTGGGCAAAGTGTGGGTCACTGGCTGTGTTTCTAAAAGCTTTTGATCAATTTTCAATAAGAATGGTGATACGGAAGATGGAACAGAGGCACCATAGCTGTGGGAATATGGAAAAGGGAATTACAACAGCTGAAGTGGAAACCAAAATTCAAACAACTTAATGTACGCAAGTTGGGGCAGCCAGATAATCTTCCAATTCTGTATGAATTTACACGTAAAAAGTTGCAGATCCAGCAGCAGAATTTTTTAATAAACCTGTTAAATCAGGGAAGGTATAACTGGAAAACAGTCAACACAGGATATACATTTAAGAAATAGAAAATAAAGAATTGTCTACATAACTACATGGTATGTTAGTTACGTGCAAGGCTTTAGAACACTTCAAGAATGATTAAGAATGTAAGGGTAAATAAAAACAGAATGCAGCATGGATTTACCCATCTTGCATTTTACAGAAACAATATTAGACGACTGATTTTCTAAGACAAGGAGATCAAAATCAGTCTAATTTCTTAGAGATCTAGTAAAGAATCTTATATGACTTCATGTAAAAAATGTAATTGGTTAAGACAGAGACAATTAAATTAATTTAAGAATTGTCAGACTTTACAGACACTCTTTACTCAAAGTGTCTTTATTAGAAAATTCATTGTGTGGTTCCACTAGTGATTTTGACACAAAAATTAGGAGTATGCAATGACTTTCAGTAACAAAGTCAGAAAATGTTGTTCATGCAGAGAAGGACAGGAATATTTTATGAAGAACTGAATAATCCTGAGTACACAAAAATGCCTATGAAATGAATGTAATAGTATAATAGTGAAAAATGGAGCACTGATGAATTAAGAGGAATTTCTGCTACAAGATGAACAGACTGAAACAAACAACGTGACTAATCTTGGAGAGCTAGTTGATCATAAGATGAAAATGTGCCTGGATCATGAAGCTAGGAAACTAGGAAATTTAAAAAACCAGCTGTAATCTTAGGTGGTATCTTGAGAAATATTTCCAGTAGATCTGACATAGTAATGCCATTATCAGAGAGATTTTTGAGTAAGGGGAATTTCAGAAAAGCCTCCCAGTCTGGCGTAGCTGCACACTATTCTGCTTGTCTATCTTTATATTAATTAAGGATGGAATGGGAGCAGAGGAAAGCTACCAGCAGATCAAAGTAATGAAGAGTCAAGCATGTAAAAGAAGGCAAAAATTTTGGCTTGTTTTATAGTGCAGGGAAGTGACTGATGAGAAAGCATATTTTTCTCTATCAATAAAGAAAGAAAAGCTATGTAAACTGAAGGATACAGCTGATATCAAAACACTTGGGTGTAAAATGGCTAGTAATTTCTGTACGATGGAAGGTTCTTCATCATCAGGAGATTTCTAGCTCAGTCTTTTGCTATTAATGGGTGTTCAAAACCCCTCTGTGGTTTCAAGATAGAACTTGGTAAAATGTATTAAGGAGAATAATACATGGTTATGCATGTGCTATGTCTGTATGTACTGCCTGGAAAATGGAATCCAGCATTCACCCATCAGTCCTGTAGTTCCTCAAAGACTGGCTAAATCATAAGCCCTTTAAATTAACAAAAAATTGTAATGACTTTTACTTTTCTTTTTGCTTTCCAGACCTATTTTGTTCTTAGAGGTGTCTTCCAAAGCTTGAGGGCTGTGATCCTACTTTATTTTCTGATAAAATTCTTATTTCTCAAATAATAACAGCACTCCAGCAAACAGGGTCTAAGAATTAGAAATCTGGCTTATAATAACCCCCCCCAAACCCCACCCAGTTCTACATAGTCAGCAGAGCCGAGAGGCTTCAATCTGGCATTCTCCCCTGAGACCTTCTGCTGACAAGGAACAGACAACTAACCGAGAGGATTTTTTATGCCTCTCCACAAATCCCTGTTGGGCACTCATTTTGAACACTTGTGTGCCATCCTGTTTCCCCCTCCTCCATGTCAGGAAGGATAATGTAACAACAAGTAAGTGTTTGGGGAACGATGCTCAAGGATTTGGAAAGGCATCCATCCAGGCAAGGTGTAATAAATTAGGATAGGATTCTTCAGCCGGGCAAGAGATGACTAAGGAAGGATATCATAGATATGTAGGAAATATAGGGAAGGTGAGTATCGATCAATTGCTTACTGCTTCTTCCAGTAAAAAGAAAAAGGATGTTAAAATGAAGCTAGGATGTGACACATTCTACACAGAAACGAGGGAGGCTGGTTTACCAGTAGCATGCAGTCGAGCTGCGTAACAACTTGCCTGGGGATGCTGCCAGGCCTGGCGCAGAAAATCTCTGAGCTGTGCACTGCTGGAGACGAGCCGAGTGTCCTGGAGAAGCATTGGTAAAGCTTGACCTGATCTTAACACTTCTCCAGTCTTCGCTTCTGCCAGCATCAGCTGGGTGAGGTGGAGATTTGTTTTGACCTAATGTTCCTCTCTTCTTACATTAGCTCTGGTAAAAGCTGGAAAGGGTAGAGCAGCTCTGGAGCTTGCAGAGGAAACATACTCTTGTCTGATCCACAGCAAGTTTGTGTCTTCTGCAAGCTATGCGTCAGGAAAAACAAGGATTCTTTCCTTTCTGACTGCCCCACGAGCAGCCCGCTGAAGATGCAGCACAAAACGAGGAACACGGCCTCTTTTCAAAATCCTATTGACAAATTCAGAAACTGGTCTAGAGAGTATCGCAGGGCACTTTGACAGGGTCTGGAGCAACGACCAACCGAGGTCTCTTCCTACCTCAAACATGCCGCCGTTATTTGTAAAAACGGCATCCTTTACAGACGTGCTCACCGGTGCGCTGTCTCAGCTGCTTCCTCCTCTGGCAGAAGCAGTTCGAATTCTTGCTTTTCCCCTCAAGCCCCACAAAACCAAGCCAGGAGGGAGCTGCACTGCAGCTAATTGGAAGGAAATGAAGGAGATTTAATTCATCCTCCTATTTCATTGCAAATAGAATTGTTCCAGTTAGCTTCTCACATGCAATGCTGGTGAATACGTGTGACAGAGCAGGTTGAGCCTTTAACTGGTGATTATTCACAAGAAACAGAAGACTTGGCTTGCATTTCAGAGGGCAGGCTGTGCTTCCAGGGCTTTGTAGGAAGAGAAAAAAATGAACTGTTTACTTGCAAGCTGAACATACTTTATGTGGAAATTATGGGGGGATAATCAGTGTGAAATCCCATGCCATGGTTTTCAGAATAAAACCACAATTTAAATCAATTAGGAGAAAGCTGACTGTACCTTTGCCTCATCCCCTTTAACAGCAACACTTTTACTGTTTTCTCTGTACTTTTAAGCTACAGGATTTATGATGCACTCAGGTTTTGATTTGGGTTTTTTTGGCATTACTTGAGTAGGAAGAGTTTTGATCTTTATCTCCTTTTCCTTTTCATCGTTTCTGTATATCAAGCAATACAAAATGGTGACTCAGTGGAAAGATGTTTATTTATGACATGTCTTCCCATTGGTCCAATAAATGTAGTTTCAATAGTATTTGACAGTTTTGACTTTGAAGACGGCTATTATCTCCAAGAAGTGGAGACAGGACACTTTGTTAAGGGCCTTTGAGAAATTTCAAAAAGAAGATGCAAGCTTTACATCCTTATTTTAGCATTCAAATACCAGACACAGATTGCCATCCATTTACCTAAAGCCATAGCTGGTGATTTATTCAGAAAGGTTCTCCTTTTTTTGTCATACCATTTGTAGTTGCCAAGATGTACACCTGTTAGTTTGCTTGATCCCTAAAGCATAGAAGTTGATTTCCCATGCCTGTTTAAAAAATTATCGCCTTGAAGACCAAAACTAATCAGGCAACTCCTTTGGTTCCAGTGCACCAAGCCTTCATGGCTGTTATACAACTGTTTTTAACTGGGACACTTATCCAGCATAGAAATTGGGAGCTACTGTAGAACTCTTCTATCAATAGCAATGTTTGAAATATGTGCCTTGGCCTCCTGCTGTTCAAGCATTGCAAATTGTCAAATTATATGTGACAGACTGATCGTGATTTGTCTTTTTCATGACAGGGAAAAGTGTTTTTCCTCACCCTGGGGAAAAAAAGCATTCAGCTACATTGAGAGATTGTTCTAATCCCATTTAGCTGTTATTTTGCAAAATGTTAGTTTGTTTTAACAGGCAGCTATAAATTTCTCCCAAGATAGTATTCTATAATTGATGTAGGTCTTTTCCATATTAATACAGTGTTGTATAAATTTTAGAGAAATTCTGTGACTGCAGAGCCTACCTGATGACTTTTATTAATTAATGTTTTTTATCTATTGAGCTACAGGAAAATTAAAATATATTTTATGGCTATTGCCTGTACTGGTGTACTACAAAGAGAAAGCCATTCAGTGAGAGCTACACAATACCTCACTTCACCTATGAAGGAACAGCTGTGGTTGTCCGTGGTGGAAAATACTTGTGGTGTGAATGGTGGATGAAGTATGGCAGTGCATTCCAGCGTGAATGGATTGAACACTGGGGATAACTGTGCTGGAGGCATATTTGGGTACCGCAGTTGCATATATGCAGCACAGGCATTGCTTCTTAGGTGTGATTATTCATCACATAATGACTGTGTTATAGCTGTTAGAAAATATTCTCCTCTTTTCATCACAGTGTAAGATAGACAACATCTGTTAGAGATCCTTAAATAGAGCTAGGGCGAGATGTAAAGAGCTTCTAAAAAAAGAAAACAGGAACAAGGAAACTACAATTTTTCAGACAATACAAGGATCATAATTTTCTCTACTGGTTAGCTAGTGGCACCAATAGCTAGTGGGCCAATAAAAAAAACCAGACAGCTCAAAACTTCATTACTCACTGTTGCTGGCACGTAGCACAAAAAGTAGTAGGTAGGAGGGAACAATATTAAAAATAGGTCCCTCAAATTTTTGTTGAAAAACACCTGTTCAGCATCACATTTTTAAGTAACTCATTGAATTAGCTGAGCCTACTATTTGCTGACATCTTAATTAGATAATTATGTGTTAATTATTCACCATCCGTAATGCACAGCTGCCTGTAGCTGAAACTGAGCAACTGTGGCTAACTGCGTATTCTGTAATGAATCTTGAGTGAGAGGCAACAGCACTCTGCTTCAAATTGACCACTGTAAGAGTAATCTGCATCATGACTAATATCTAATATTCCTGATTCTAAAGATTCTTCAGTGTGCTTGTCACTGCTGAGAACATTGGGATGGACTTCTTAGATTTATTTTACAGGTAGCCCTTCATTTAGATTATTCTGTATTTTTTTCTATGTTTATACAAATGGATGTACTTATATGTGAGAAATAATGCCAAAGAAAAGGTAAAAATGGGAATGAAAATCTCCTGGAAATTTGAGAACAGTATTAATAATACTGAAAACATGCTGCTTAGCATGAAACTGATGTAGTTTATACTGATGTTTTTGTCAATAATATTGCTCTTTTTACACCCTCTTACTGAATATTTATAATGATCATACTATAAATATAGTATACTACAATGAGTATACATAATACTTCGAGAATTCAAATCTAGTATTGGCTCCAGTTAACTTACTCTAGGCATAGCTGTTTAAGTTCATTACCTGGTCATTTGTAAGCTACTTTCATCCATCTTCTGTTTCTGTGGCTTTTTTGAAACTCTCATTGTGTCACCAAGGTTCCTTTCACAACTTTGGGACTCTAAACTCTGACCTCCCTCCCTGTGCCATCATCCTTGGTGCATTAGTTCTTTCCCTGTGGCGTGCAGGGTACCTAGCCTCGCTCCACCAGAGCCAAACGTACTGTCACTTGGGTTTGCGTCCCTGAGAGAGGAACCCCCGGAGGGATTCTCAAACTGCCATGCAGCATTACACCCATACAGCAGAGAGATGCTGAGAAACCTTGCTGTTGTTCTCTAGCCTTGCTATTTGGTCTGTCACTTGGAGAGGGATTTGATGAGACACGCAGAGACAGTTGCAGGAAACCCAACCAGCCCACTGGGGAAGCACTCGGAGATGCTGATGCATTTCTGACACCGGCATCCGCTGAGTGTCAGCGAGGGAACGCTTCACTCGACTGGGCTCTGCCTGACCACACGTAACCAGGAGTCAGTGCAGCTTTTGGCTGCTGTCATTTGGAGCACCGCTTGTTAAGCTCCTATCAAAGGGCAGAGTTGAAAAATAATAGAACTGTTGCTAGAAACATGGCATGGTCTATGCAGAAAATTCATTTGACCAATTTTGAGGTGAAAGCACTTTTAAATTATAATGCATATGACCTTTTAAGAATTTCTGTACAACAGCAATTACAACTGATCTATTGTGTCAAAGTAACTAACTGCACTCATTCGTATCCTCTTACCAGCGCTTGCTCTTCTTGTCAAGACTGCAAAATGCAGTTCTCTTCTGGAAAAAATCCCAGCTACCTGTT
>JANZLQ010000029.1:17066680-17077180 GCA_026212715.1 Elanus axillaris
GGGAAGCTTCTAGAAGCTTCTCACAGGCGCCAGCCCTGCAGCCCCTCCCCTGCTACCAAAAGCCCCAGCACACAAACGCAACGCAAATGTACAAAGGGCTCTTTTCCTCAGTGCACCTGCCTATGACTGGGGTGCACAAATTGGGTCTGCTAGTCAGATGTCAGTATCCCAGCTAAAGATTGTTTTTTTCAGGGAGTGTGACAAGAATACTGATCTAATATTCAGTGGACTATAGATATTTCTGGAGAGCACAGAGACTGTTTTGACAGGTATAGCTGCAAATCTGTGATCAATAATGAAAGATATATCTCAATTTATGACAATTTCTTTTATTTCCCTGATACTCATTCCACTGCAGCCAGGGAAATAGCATTGAACTCTATTTTGGCAGATGGCAGGGCAGGAAAAGTATTTCTAGTGTGCATAATTGATTGAGGAATACCATTATTTAACGGGTTTTAGAGAAAAATAACTATCTATTTAGATGTAGGCTTCTTTATAACTTAATTTCAGCAAAATCAGAATGAACATAGTTTATTCAGAATGTCTTCATCATGTAATATTTCCCAGAAGAGTCAGTAAAGAAAGAAATGTGTCTTACAAAGTAATACAACGGTTTAACCTGCTATAATATGACTAAGTGTAGAAGGATTTTGAAAACTTAATTTCAAGCACTGGTTGTTTAACAGATTTATTAAAAACTCTTCACACTTCAGTAAACTTTACACATTGTGGCTTTCATTCATTTCCTCCTTGACAGGTTGAATGGGAATATGCAATGAAGCTATTGGATATTTACCTTTACTTTTTTTTTTTTTCTTTAAACAGAACAAGTATTATTGGTTTTTATGAAGACTTATAAGGTTAAAAAAATCCAATAATACAATTCAGGCAGCACAGGAATATGACACATATCTCTGAATTAACTTGGAGATAAAGTACTTAAAACTGACAGCTGTTTAAAAATATGTGTTATGTTAACAATGATATTTCCAGACCACAGTAATTTAATTATTACATCCAGTGTGTTACCTCTAAGTACTACAATTATTCTTCATTCACAGAAATGCATGATGGCACATTTCTCAAAACTCCATTGTTCTTTTGATAAAATTGTTGTGGCTAAAACCCAAAAACTCTGTTAAAAAAATCTTTAGATAGTACACAGGTTCACAATGGAAAACAGGGGTAGGTAAAAAAAATACATAGCTGAGAAGCATGTAACTTTCGCATTCTGCATGAAATGAAATTATGTTTTTCCATCTCCCCATAACTGTATATTTGTTTTGTTTTCTGAGCAGAGTGAGTTTTTTCATACAAAAATTTTACTGATCATTTTTGAAGAGCTTGTTTCATTTTACTGAATAATGGTAGTATTTACAAATCTGCTTAGTAAATAATGCATGTAATTGAATTCTGTGCAGGGTTGTTTAGAAGAGCTCATGAAGATAAGAAATATTTCTGTGGGAAACACAGGATGTGAATTCTAGTTTGTGTAGGTTTCACCTAACAGAGAATTGGACACATCTCTTTCTCTGTCACCTTTGCTGAGATGTATGCAGAACAGACATGATGACATAAAGATGCGCTCAGTCATTCATGAGAAGTAAGAGATTGAATCTTACACCTTTTCTCCAGCTCCTGCTTCTCCCATAATCTTCTGTATTGGTCAGCAGCAACAAGAAGCTGTTGTTTTGTAAGAAGTCAATGGGAGTATCCCAAGTGAGAATCTTAGAAGATTATCTACACAAGTTTAGTTTGGATTTTAACTTTATTTTGTTATGGTCAAAGTGGAACTTTTCCAATATTTACTTAGGTTGTTTTATTTAATTAACCAAGCATGTTACTGTGTTACCTGACACCAAGAAATGGAGCTGTCCCTGTGGTAAATTGTTTCCCAGAATGGAGTAAATGCTGTGGAGATGAAGTGTAAAACAGGCATCACATCTGGGGCCAAATTCAAAGACAGCGTCCCACAAGGAACAGAGCATGAAGCCAAGCAACCCTGAGGATATCATAGCTTTTACTAGGAGCAGGATAGCCCCAGAAGGTAGATCAAACTGAGGCAGCTTTGACTTCTCTAACATACCTTTACATCTAATCACATATGCATAATTTCCATTTTCCATCTCACAGGCTGGTTTACAGTCCCTTGGGATTCAGCTCCCTTCATCTGAAGGTGCTTCAGTCCACCTTGTTATCCTTCCTCTTGGCCAGGCCCTAAGGCCACAGCAGCTCTAAGCTACGCTCTTGTTCCACACTGGTGGCAAAAGAGCTTCCTTGAGCACATGGCTAAACTTCAGCCATTTTATAGCTCCTGTCAGATTCCTTTGGCCACCTAGAGACACAATGAAATCTGAGCTTACAGCTTTTCCATTGTATTACAGTTGCTGGAAGGCAGGGAAGTAAGAAGGTGGGAATGACACATCTTTTTCTATCCAACCACCTTGTTTGCATTTTGGGCAAGATCTTCAGTCTCACTGCAGTGCAGAGAACTGTCATTCCAACCCATTTTATTGTAAAGGAAGAGGGAAGGACTTGACTTACAGTCCCCTTCCAATGTCATTTCCAAGTGAAGTAGCAAAACCTTTGCCTTTCAATCACCAGCTAAGGAAATCTGTAATCATTTCTGCACCTTGGTGGCAGAGCGTGATTAAGTCTGTGTCTCTGCTGCTGATGCTTGGTACTCATGATAGCTTCTGCAACAAGACCACGTGAGCATATATCCTCTGAGGTTACTTTCTTGGGAGTTTTAAGGCCAATAGATGTCCACAATCACACCAGGCTGCCTTTTCATGACACCACTTGATTTTAAACTGGAATGCTTTGTATTTCTAGTCCTTAAAGTAGAGTAAACAACAAATCCAATGTGCATGTTGCCACCTGACACTTGCTGTCTTTTGTTTTTTCACAAGGCAGTCTTCCTGCATCTTCCTTTTGGGAGGCTGGCTTAGGGCTTGTCTCAAAAAGCTCCTTGCTTTGCTCTGTTATCCTCAGTCCCACCTGCATCAAGGTGTATTTGAAACTTTGTTCCTTGTTTTCACTTGCAGTCACATTAAATTAACATGAGCTGTTCCTTCTAATGTAGAGAGGAAAATGGTGTTGGTCCATCAACGCTCAAAGCTGTGAGGTTCAGTTGGTGGCTCTCTAGTCACACGGGGACAGTCATGAGTGACCTACCTGTGTGATTACTGCTCATTCTTTGTCTTGCTTTATCCCTCTACTCTGAAAAATAAAAAAGAATCCCTTCAATCCCATTAGGTAACACTGTAGAAGTGAGTAGGGGAGAGTATACCCTTCACATAAAGGTAATGTAAATAAATAGTTATAATATTCTTCATAGGCCTGTTTCAGTCACGCAAACCATGTCCTTGCCATAGTATGTTCCCTGCATATTCTCATTGTTGTCCAGTCGAGGTTAGAATTAATTAGCCTCTGACATCTCCTCTATCACTTCTTATGACAATCCTCTTGGGTGAGTTTTCAGTATTGATCTCTCTACTGCTAATTCCAACTATTTCAGTGCTAAATAGATGTCATTTTGTGCTTCATAACAAGAGAGGAGCTCTCTTACACAATGTGACAGCATTTCCAATGGATATATCATTCTAGTCGGAAGTTTAGCGATACAACATCTCTATTGGTTAAGTTACTAAAGAGGATTCTAAGCAGTCTTTTGCTTACTAGGCTTCCAAAACCATGGATCATTTGATTATAAGTGAAAGAGCAGAAAATAAAGAACAAAATTCATTCTTACACTAATTATAATTAAGGTGCAGCATAAATCACGGACAAAGTCAACAAAAGCAAATTATTTATCCTAGAAATGAGAAATATCAAAGGCTAACAGAAATTCCATGTTACCAGTGGGCACGCAATTCAGGCTTAAGAATGTGTATGATTATGATATAAATAATCTGAGAAAAGCAACATATGCAAAATCTATGCTGCTGATGTTTTTTAAGTGGTTGTATTTTATCCTCAGTAGCAGAAATGCTTTATTTATTTGAGCCTGAGGTGCAATAATAACTTTAGACCTAAGAAGTATGAACACAGCCACTACAAGGACACTCCTATTAGACATATGTTGCAATCCTAAAGGAACAGTGTCTTCTACCCATCTCTCCCTTAGCTCCAGTTTTGTTCACTATCAGATTGTACACAGATATTTCCTGCACAAGCTGCTGAGTACAGTGTTTACATTAAGTAAATGTCTGTGCAGCTCATAGAGTACTGCTGATATAAAAGGGTTTTGTTAGATTATGTTGCTGTAGAGTCTTTTAGGACTACAGTAGCACTAACCGAGGGAGCTGCATCCCTGCTCTGTTTGGGCAGCTGCGTACATGTGTTCCAGCCAGATTAAAGTTATTCTTCAAGTACTGTGTTCAATAAAAAAGGAATTGATCAAGTTCTACACAACCCAGCTTTGAGTGTATTTTACCTTGGAATACTTGTTTTATAATAAAATCAGAGACAATTAAGTCAATGATGAACTAATTTTACCAAATCTTAACTCTTATACACTAGGCCAAAAAGGACAGATGTACACAGAGTCACTTGGATACTATAATTCAAATAAGTCTAAAATACTGCAGTATTTTACCTACACAGAAACCCATAATCACTTTGGAAAGCTAAAATGAAGAATCACGTTTCATTTCCTAGAAATGAACTCTTAAAGGCATGTACTATAGTTAAATTGTATATATATCACAGTATAACAGGAATTATATTCCAACTAGGCAATGTGTTGGCTTCTTCCTTGTCATGAAATCCCAGCTGCAATGTAGCAAGGCCTTGGCTTCAATTCCTAGCCTCTATCTTCTCTAGACAATTGAGTGTGAAGTCTTCACACTCTTCAAATGGAGATCAGGTAACTTAGTTTAGTTGATGCTCTCTGGCAAGAGGGAACATCACTGTTGATGTTTTTTGTTCTACACTGTGACCTGTGCTATCTCTAAATCAAAATTCATTTACCTCTGAAATTGAAGAGTTTTCTTTCATTTTGTTTAGATGAATCTATTAATTTTCCTTCCTGCCTTTTATATCACAAATGTATTGACAATCTGTCTATCCTTACGAAAGGTATGAAACACAGGACAGCTTTATTCTCGTTCTCCTAATACAGCAAACTTTCTAGATGGCAATTCTGCCCATTACCATAGCAGCATTTTTCATCCAAATGTCTAAACAGAGAGTCACGTGGATTTTGTTTTCATTTTGCCTACATTAGAATGAATCCTAACATTTGGAATATTATAATGCTACCAAATAGAACTTCCAAGGAGAACACCACGCTTTCTCTAGGGCCATCTTTCTTGGTGCATTACGCCTCCCGATGATGTGAAAAGTGTACCTTCCCATCCCCATTGAGAACATATTCCTAGCAAAAGATAATTAAGAAAAGCAAACACTTTCTTTTTAAAATATCCGTCTTTTATAGCTACATCAAAAGCTGAAAGAGTTCCAAAACTGAAGGAAAAAAATAAAATTCTTAAAGCTGAAGTATTACCAATTCTTCTCAATTAACTCAGATCTTCAGAAAAAAATGTTCAGGGAACTTTAACAAGTACCAACTTTGTGAAACTTCAGCAAGTTATTTTAAACAGGTCTCTCAGTTTCCTCCACTTTGCTGAGTATTGGGATATTTGAATCATTTAGCTTCTTTAACTGAATTATTTTGCACACCACAATCCATATTTTGCAGTATCATCATAAACCAGAGCTAATGCAACACCAGGAGAAAGCTAAAGCAAGAGAAGAAACAGATTTGTTTAATTTTATACACATATTCCTTAGAAATCAGTGATGAGGGTAAAGAAAATCCAGAACACTTATAAAGCTTTCCTAAAAAATGTTTGGATAAAATGAATTTCATATTTGTGAAGTTTTCCACAGACTGTTGAAGGCTTAGTAGTAACTGTTGCCAAAACCTTAATTTCAGTTTTACTGCACTTGACCTATTCCTAAAAGTATTTTTCAAAGAACAGATTTAGAAGTTAGTCAACAGTCAGGCTTTGAAAGTAGCAGGAATCATTAACAAATCAGCATCTTTTAACAGTGCTACCCAACATGGTGTTTCCTTCTCTTTAGAAATACAATTAACCTCTGTGTTTAAACTGATTAATGAGGAATACTGGGTGTACATGTATATATTGTGTACATGTGTATGTAAGTCTATAAAAGCAAACAATTTTGCATGCAAAATACCTTCTGCCAGGCTTACAGGAACAAAATACAATCCAGACAGTCTTCACATTGCAAAGGATCTCACAATTTCATAGCTCAATACAGTCGTACACTCCCAATGATAAGAAAAAACACTACAAGAGACATGAAAAAGATAACATAAGTAACTTATATGTGAAACTCTTTTTTTAGCTGCCAGTACTGAGGATTATAACACTTAGAATATCTACTTGCTTAATCTGAAAAAAAAAAAAAAAAAGTGCTTTTACAGAAGATTTTGGATGATCAGACTCTTATCTTTCTGTTTGGAAAATCCAAAATGCATAATTTTTTCACAGCTAGAGGGTCCCTTTCGCAGCTGTGGGATGGAAATGCCATCCTTGCATGATTTTTCTCAGCTTCCTGGAATTTATTTTATATGTGTATATCATAAAATAGTACCTGTCCCTTTTCTGTCCCTTAACCTTCCCTAGAATATCACATGGCTAGCACTAAATTAAAAGAAGCTTCCTTCACTTTAAAGTGAAGTAAAACTGGAGAGAGATGTGCTCTGGAGTAATAAGGAAAACATGGTGATTGAAAAGTATTTAACATTACTTACTGCTATGTTTGCAAATGTCAAAGACTACTCACAGATGAAGGTTTTCTTCTGTGTTTAAAGACTTTATTGTCCACAAGAAAGACGTGAAATATTTCTGTGGAGATGTCAAGGGACAGCAGGATGGTCATTAATACCAGTGTACTGAATGGGAAGGAAAAAAAAGCAGAGTCAGGAATGCTTGTAATGCCACAATGCAAACACGACCTGGAGCGCAGAGCCCAACAGCAACAGGGAATACTGCAGAAACTGGGTGCACAAGTGAACTCCTTTTCTGTCATCTTGGGCTTTTTCATTTTAAGTACCTTTTACCTCTCCCCAGCAGGGAGAAGCCAGCATGTCAACAGTGAACACACAGTCTGAGATATCACAACTGTAGGGAAAGAAACAAATGCTAAATGGCTGGCCTGCTAGCCAGCAGGGTGAGGTATACCTGCTCTGATCTCTCCTAAATACCAAATCTCACACAGTATCAAAGCACCAAAGGCAGGCATGGTCAAGTAGAGTCTAGTTTTTACTCCTAAACTTTGGGAATGTTTCAGATACATGATCTCCAGGGAAGCTGTGCAGCCCAAGAACCAGCTCTAAGACATCTTCAAGGTGTTCTGGCTTGGCCAGCAGCTTCTGTATGGGAAACAGAAGTTCACAAAAACAGGTATTTGGACCAAGTAACAGCAGCTACTTCATCCAAGAGATCTGTTCAATAGATACACTAAAGTACAGAACAGCATGAGCCAAAGACAAATAATCTGGCAGTTCTATCAAAAAGGACAAGAAGGAGCGGGTGAGCAGGTTCTACTCCCATCGTGTTTGTTTTCACCTCTCTTAAAGAGCAGGAAATAGTGAGACTTGATGGCTTCAAGCCTTAATGAGAAAACTCTGTTTTTAAGGCACTGGCAATCAGCCACTTTGGTGTCCAGTAGCTTTTATTATCAGATGGGTATTTCTTGTCTAGACCTTTGTATACGGGTTGCAGTTGTGCTGTCATTAGCATGGTTTCTCAGTGCCTGCTAGTAATACTTCAGAAGATATGAGTGGCATCTGCCACATGCTTTTTTTTTTTTTTTTCTTCTTATCATCTCCCCAAAGCAGAAATTGCCTGTGAAATAAAATTGGTTTGTCTGATAGATTTTACTTTGTCATATGTACATGCTGCAATGTGCTTTATGTACATGCTGCAATGTGCTTGTGTTAAACAGAGCAAAATCAAAGAAAGGATGGCTCCTAGTTCCTGTGGGAGTTCATTTCACTGTCTGGCACCAAAGCTGAAAATTCTCGTCTCCTGCAAAGACTCTTACCCTTGGGGTAAAAAGTTGTATTGCAATTGAGGGTCTGCCAGCAACTTAAATGGGAGTATACCTGTTTAGTAAGACCCAGCAATTTTTAATTTACCGATTTAATTCATTCTTGTTCTTCAATTAACGATCAACCATTTCTTTCTTTTTTTTCTTTTTTTTAAACAGAATATATTCTATGAGGATTTCCTTCTTTTGATCAAAGCTTCCGAACAACGGGATACACAGTGATGTGGTGAGATTTTACAACTATTCAGGCTGTCCTGCAGGCTACTGGTCTGCTAGCTTGCAGTATTTTTTTTGTTGTTTTACAACATGACATTCATTTTGGTTTCCTCTGTACTCTTTTCCAGGAGAAAAATACACCTCCAAAACTGAGAAGGCTGAAAGGACTAGGGAAAGAAAGATTTTTAAGGTTCTAAAAAGATAAAGCTGAACATAGGAAGAAAAAGATAACTGAATAAATACAATCATATTGGTCCTGCTTTTTGCACCTCTTTTTATACTGAGCATTAGCTTACTTCTACTGGTTTACTTATGATTCTATGTGAATAAAGTAGAAGATTCACTTTCAGCATGAAGTATTTACTGCAGTCAGTAAAGATGGATATCATATGCTGTCAAGACAATTGCATAGTCAATTGCATAGTTGAAGAATTAGTGAATCACTAAGATTCCGAGTGAAACAACAGAGCAAGTATTGTTATTGGATCCAAAGTATTGCACCTGTGGAGAAATATTGGGATAGAAAGGCATTAGTCACCTTTCAGCTAATGAAAGCTGGGCAATTTCCTAACAAAAAAGGAAAGAAAGTGTTACTGAGAAAATGTAAATTAATCTTATTATTAGTTCTCAGCAAAGCAGCAAAATATAAGCAGACAGAGCAAACCTAATGCTCTCCTCGTTGTCCTAAGTTTGCCAAAAATAAAGTTCCAGCCCCCTGAATGTAGACAGCACACTGGGCTAGGGAGCGTTTAGCTAAACGAAGACATGGTCCTATATCACCTCTGCTTCCTTCCCTACTTCTTTTCTTGCAGTCAGGTTGAGTAAGAAGGCTAAACACTGTGCCGTCTTCAGTGGGAGCCCTGTTTAGAAAGAACCTCCACAGTCAAAACACAGGTGGATCACACCTAATATACCACACACGTACCCCTCACTCTGTATATGAAAAATAAGGCAAAGCATCAGATTTGCTTAGAGTGGGCAGAGAATGCTGTGAAACTGTGATGTAACTTAATATGCACATCATACAGAATCACTCCAGCATCATAACAGGTGTCTAATCAAAACTGGGAATCACCTAGATCCATTCTTTTCTCACTCAGAGAAGAGTCTCTTGCTTCTATACTAAAGAAATTAATTACATGTTTCCTTTACATCACTGAAAATATAATTTTGAACAGTGAAATAGAAATATATCACAGCCACCTATAAAATTGTTTAAAAAGTCTTTTCTTCCAAATATTTCAGTGATTTATGGATTTATCTAATCACACCCTGTTTAGACTTTGGGATATGTAATTTTGGATAAATACCAATATTCTACTACCACTGTCTACTAACAGTTTTGATACAGGCCACTTTAATGTAAGATCTAGTGAAAATGAAGTAACAAAGACTTCATTTTCCTAGGACTTTAGACTAGAGACATGTTATTCATATACACATATATAGAACAGTAGTCATAGTATTGCTACAGTTGAAGTCAGACCAAGATCAGACAACTACCCTCATTTCAGTTGCATGCCAGAAGTGATACTCCTGTCAAAATCTCAAGTCAGGTTATAGCCAAGAAATACAGGTATATTGTGAGTCTGCTCAGGAGGGAAAAGTAGCTGGGCAAAGGCCTTTTCTGGCTGATGTTCTAGGTATGTAAGAGAGGAGGAAGACAAGAATAACAGACATGAAAGGAACAAGACAGAAAAAAAAAAATCCCCAAACCACAGTAGGTATTTTTACATTGTGTTTTGACAGATGCCCAGATAGTGAACATGGCAACATGGCTCCAGGTGTTGCTTCCTTAACAAAATGAGACACCATCTCTTAAGCATAGTTAATGGTTCAGTGTACTGTTGACATGTTATTAGCTCAGCATCAGGCAGTTTGGATGCTCTCAGGCACACCTGCATACCGTACCTGTAGGCTGCCTGAGAGCATTTCTGCAATCATTATACCTGCTGCCTAGGAGCTGTCTGTGTAAACTGGAGGCAAGCAGAGCTGGAAATATGCCATGCTTCTGGCTTCTTGGAGACTGGTAACACGATCCTGAAAAAAACCCCTCCAACCCCCTCTAGAGAAAGTATTTGTGCTGGGTGCCGATTGCCAGAGATATGGTTTAAATGATAAGGGATTTTTAAATGTGAAAATAGGTGGACAAAATAACCTGAAATGATAGTAAATATTCTTTTAAGACAAATT
>JANZLQ010000029.1:17077280-17092739 GCA_026212715.1 Elanus axillaris
GGGGGGGGGGGGGGGGCAAGGTGTTTAGGTGTGTAAATACCAGTAAGAGCAGCAGATATTCTGAGATACAATAAACATTGCTTCCCGCCATGTCTCAAAAGTAATAAGCAGTAATAATGTTTACCCGTCATAAATAAAGGCTATACCTGTCTTATAATATTCATGCGGTGCAAATCTGTCCACAGCTGTGCAAGAAAAGAGAGCTACATCCTCAGCAGGGCTATGCAGCTTTAGAGCCGCACAGGGCCTACAGCCAGGTACGCAAGGGACATCTTGCCTTTCTCCAGCTCTGCTCCTGCTTGTGCATTAAGAGAAAACAAAGGGATAGCGTTTGCTGTCTTGTGATTTTAAGGCATGTAATTAACCTGCTTCTATTTACTGGATACACAAGTGCTCCCGTAAGAGTGAACTGTGCTCCTTTGGGAAGCGTAACAAATAAACAAAATGGACTGGCTGTTTAATCAAGTAATTGCCCTAACCATGCCCTCCTAGGCACAAACATTGGTGGGTCTGAGAGACAGCTTGAGTGTTGTTGACTTTTGGTCATGTTACAAAGGCCATTTATTTACTCAGATTTCTTCCCAGAGAAGAGCTGAATAGACAGAGTTATTTCCTCTGATCATGATCATGGAGGAGAGTTCCTGACATTCTGGATAATTTGATTATATTTCACTACTCTCTATCTTTTCTTTTCATAAGTTATTTTAAAAAGTAGTATCTTTTAAGATGTATTCCAACTCACTAATCAAATCAAATAATTTTACGACAGCTGTAATTTTTTCTGGGTTTAAGGATTTAGGCTAAAAGCAAAATTCCAAAGAAAATTTAAATATTAATTCAATGAGTTGCCTAATTTCAGATCAGTAGGGTGTATGGGGGGCCATATTTACAGCGAATTCACTAAGCCAACCTGGGGCCAATTGTATTCAACAGGAGAACTGAAATACTCCCAGGGAAAAAAAAAAAGATTTCTTGCTAAAAACAATACATATTTAATTATGAAATTATTATCATACCAAGCTTTGCTCATCCTTGACAATTTTTTAAACAGCTATAATCATGAAGTAAGCAGTACTCAGCAATTACCCATCAATAACACTGCACCAGTAGAAATGTAAAACCAGAGAAAGTAATTCTTCATACTAGCAAAATAAACAATGAAGTTATCCCCAAAGATGCCTCTCCTCAAACAGTCATTGTCATTTTCCTCTTATTTGGCCGGAGGACGGTCGCACCTACTCTTCCTCTATCACACCGTAAAGCGGCTGATCTTAAAGGAACTCTTCACACGCTTAAAGTGGGCACCTGCTGCATATCTGGGGGAACTGGGCTCTAGATTTCAGTAAGACCTGGACCTACAGCTCTATCAGCTCTGTGTCACATTTTAATCATTTCATTTCTAAGTGCTAGAATGCAGTACCAAGCTGCCTGTATTACCCTGTCATCAGTCTTACTCCATTAGGACTGGGTCCATGTTTGCTTTTAATCACCACTGTAGTAATTTTCCAACATGTAGTTTATTGTCTCTCATCTAACAGACTTGCTTATAATTTAGGGCTGCATGATAAATCTGCCTTCCTGGTAAATGGCTTAGCTAATGGTTCATCCAACCAGCTGAACACAGATGCAGCCAGCAGGGCAGAGCCAGGAAAATGTGGTGGGTTTTTTTTGTTTTTTTTTTTTTATAATGTGGTAATTTATTAACAATCACTGCTCACATTCCAGACTTACATAACTCACCATGGAATCCTAAAGTACTATTCAAAAGTGCATATGAAGGGGCATATAAATATATATTGTCCTTAAATCCAGACTGAGCATAGCTCCAAGTAGAGTGTCCCAAAACTTGATCTCATCAACATTTTTGTCAGATAATCTGATACGAATAAAACAGTGTAAACTAGCTGCTTGCCATTGTTTGCAGACAGTTTAAAACAAATTAAAAAAATAGAACGAAAACATCCTGTAGCTTTTCTAAGTGGAGATTTTTCCTCTGCATACTCACACAGAGTATCAGTCTGTATTAGAGGGTCTCTCATTGTCACAAGGAGTGAAGTTATGGTCTCTTCTGCTTATCCTTGATGGCTGTCCAGCAGAGAAAAAGTTGGGAATTCGTACTGCACATTTTCTGAAAGATTATGGATGAAGTCCAGTGGCTCTACAAACATTCCCTCTTTTACTAAAACAAGTTTTAATGGCCAAGGTTATGCATAAGCTGTTAATGAGGTCATATAATAGTTGCTCTGTTACTTTCAGATGTTACAGGAACCACAGCTCATTCTGTCCTTTTTGTAATGCATTGTGTGATAGTTTAACAGTGAAGGCACTATGCCTGACCAAATTTCATGCGGGCATGGGAGAGTTATAAAAAAACATAAACATCATTTGCAGTAGAAAAACACAGTCCGCTGTCCTTTGTGTATAGTATCTGTTCCTTCTTTCAAGGAAACCTCACGTCTAAATTACGTATATTTCATCATCCCTATTTCCTTAATTTGTATATAGTTATCTTTATTTTAGTACTTGCTGACTGTTCCATTCTAGCAGCAACTCTTAAATGAAAATATTGAATCTAAATATCATGTGAAAGTCTTCACATGAGATGACTCCTATGTTTGTATTGCTTGGAGACGTGCTAAAAGAAGTAGATGGTTATTGTTGCTTAAAATGGGCTCCACTCCAGAGGATCAGAGGAGGTAAAAGGTTTTGGGTTTTTATTTTTTTTCCAGAGGGGAGATCGCTAGCCACTTCAACAAACCTACTGCCGTGTTCAACAACTTGGCACAAACTTCAAGGTCTATTCTAGCTGCATCTGATCGATCCTTACCATGAAGAGTAGAGAGATGAAATAGACTTTCTGGGATTATGGGTGTCTGTCTTCTTTCATTCCTACTGGACTACACAAATTGCCCTTCACACTGGCTAGTTGTCAGGCATGGAAAGACAAGGTGTGAAATGCATTTTACTGGACCTCAGCATTTTTGTTATATAAGCAGAACAAAAAGATCTAGCAAGGAAAATAAGCAAATACTGTATTTTGTTAAATTATCTTGACATGAGAATTTAGTGTATCTAAGAGAAGCTTTGTTTACTTTCTGTTGAAAAACACATGCCTTTGAAGTCAGCAAAGCTGCAGGTATTTGATTTGTGTCCGATATTCCCAGGATAATATGCCCAGTTGCCACAATCTTTTTTTACACAATTTCTTTTAAGACTTGCTAATGAGTCATGTTCACTGCTCTCATTTATGTTTTATAACATTTTAGAACTCATGTTGCACAGAGTTATATACTTAGGCTCACGACTATGCAGAGGCAGTGCACATTGGCGCCACCATTATGTCTGCCAGGAAAAGGCATGTTTGCATAGCATATATAGATTTATTTACAGTCAACAAAGCAATATAATGAGAGGTGTCCACCCAGCTGGGTAGGATACTCAAAAAATACCTTTACATAATGAAAGGGAAACTGTGTCTGGCAGAAGTTAATTTGCATAGGAGATAAGGTTAAGAAATGTGTTATTGTCTTAATTAAATCCATTTGCAGGACTGGAGGCTCAGGATGTCCTGAAGGCAAATGCAGAAATTCAGCTTAATTCTGACAGCCTCCAGGGGCAAGGCTGAAGCCCAGATAAGGGAGAAGGGTGTCTGAGCGTGTCAGGATGTTTCAGACACTAGTCTTCTCCACTGTGGTTCATTCAATAACTGCTCAGCTCCCTATGCCTCCCATATCACCACCCTCTTCTCACAATATAGGCCCAGGTGTACTGCTTTCAATGTACTCTTGTCTTCCCTGTGTAAGATGCCTGCTGATTCGACCATGATCTACTAGACCCATATTTTGTATCTCCTAAGATTAGTTTAATTATGTTGGCAGTATTATGAATGATACAATGTCAAAATGTTCTTTTTTCCCGTTGATTTCAATTACCTCAGACTCATAGCTTAACGAGCAGCGAGAAGAGATATGGGGATTTAATTTGCAATAAAGAGCAGAGAGAAAAGAAGGCAAGCACTAGATAAGATTAAGATTTTTAGTACTGTTTATTACTAGATTTGAGGGTCCAACCTAAACCTAGCTTAAGAAAAAGGGAGTTCATTCATTAAGTTCACTGGCTTAGGGTCAGAATCTAAACACATAATCTTCTTATTTTTCAGTCTACTAGCCTATTGAATTGAAACAGTCCAAAAAAAAACCCCAGCAGTGAGTGTGAATGAGACATTGGTTCAGAGACACATGAAACTAAACTCTAAGAAAGTCTAAACATTTTGTGTTAGCAAGTTTCATGTTTACCTTTAGAGCACGGTCAACTTTCTTGAATGTTGTGATTTATGATATGACAGTGTTATGTGGGTCCAGTAACATTTGAGGTGCCACAGATATCAGTAAAAGATCTAACACATTCTCTCTGCCAGCTTATTGCCATTAAAAACTACTGTAGACTACTTACAACAAAATCTGAAAGTACTGTTACTGTACTAGTACTATTTAGTGTAGAAGGGGAGATAATTACCTACAATTAATTTGCTACATCTAAGGTTACTTCATGACAGCAAAATCCTACTGCTAAAGACAGCACTAAAAATTTCCTTTTCATCAAATTCTGAAACAAGTATGATTTATCCAGTGTGCACGTTCCTGGTGCACTAATTTTTCTCGGATGTTTTCTCTGACTCTGGGGTAAGTACCAGTTTCCAGAGAGTGTCCTACATTCTTCAAAAAAACATCCTGGACAATGAAGTTGTGTCTTAAGAGCTGCGAGACTGGCTTTGATATACTGCTAGTGTGAGGAAATAGCAGTGTTTACAGTCCAATACCGAGAATTAGAAGTTTCTGAATCACTGAGTTATGGCTGCTCACATCGGAGTCACTGATGGTTAAAGGAAATAATTACATCTAGCTTAACTGGAAAAGATGATCATTCTTGTTTTGATATTACTAGTTTTGGTTGTTGTTGTGTAGTTGCTATTTATATCATGTAATTTTTGTGTTTCCATTCTGATTATGCATACCTTCTCCCTGACAAAACTGGAATGTTTTGTTTCTGAGTCAAGTATTGACATTAAAAATTGAAACTGAGGGAAAGTTCTAGAAGTAAATTTATACTTGAAAAACTGAAAAAAATAATTTAAGAAATGACAAGAGAAACCAGTGAGATTAGACTCAGTGATTAAACCGATTTTCTTTCACTGCAGAAAATCCAATATACTGGGACGATTTCATAAAACAATGTAATTTTGACATAAATTTTGGCCCAGTTCCACCAGAAGTCTTCTTCTGAATCAGCACAAATTAAGTCCTCAAGACAAGAAACTCATTGTCCCAAATGATCACAGTTTGAGGAAAAAAGCTAATCTTTGCAACTGGGTCCTAGATAACTTAAACTTATTAAAAGACACTCCAGTTGTGTTGATTCGTAAGCTAAAAGACCACATGGATAAGCTGATGCAAGGTTTTTTACTCTATTTTACTTAACAGCAGAAGGTAGGCAGATCTCAGAAAGGAACATCACAGCTTGGTGTAAGATGCCAGAGTGCAATTTATGATAATAAGAACCATAACTTGAATGAAGGCAGACTGAATCTAAGGAGGCACCAACATTGTGAAATTTCTTCGTAACTGCAAATAAGTATCCTCGCCAAATGACTGGGTATATAGCCCTTTGCCAAACTCTAAGAATGTCTGAGTGTTTTTTAGGGCAAACTTGCTTCAAAGAGAGATGCTCAGTTCTAAACCACATGCATGCACTCTGGATTAATGACCTTCGGGTCAGATTTAAAGTGCACCGATGAAGCCACGTGTGGAGTCCTGTACTATACTGTCCCCAGTCCTCGGATAATGCAAAATTTCAGTCTCTAAGCCTCCTAATTCGGCAGTTTTCATGAGATGTATATTGACTTTCAAAAGAAAAAAGTAAAAGTAATAGAAACTTTTAGGCAATAAAAATAATTGCCATTCAAGCAAGAATTTTAGAGTCAGTTATTCCTTGAAAACATGTCCCCCAACCATTTTATTTTTGGCTTTAAACCATGTAGGTACTTTGCAAATTGTTAAGAGCTTTTATGCACGGAAGCAATTCCAAATGAACCTATGTCCTCTGCTAAAACGAAAGAAAAATGTCTTGGCACAAAAATAAAGGTTGTTGACACTTGCAGAAAGAAAATATGTGAGTACTTATTTGAAGTAATCAGCAATTTCTTATATGTAAAAGGCTTAAGCTGCTGTTGCAATGCTTTTCTGTGTTTTACTCTCCAATAGAGCCATTTATAATGGGGATGTTTCAGACATTCAGTGCAGACTGTATTACTATGTTCACCAGTCACTCTGGACAGGTGAGCTCTTTGCATCTTCTCCAAAGTCATCCATCACTATCGCATTTAAGATGTGATAAGCATAGGAGAAATGCAGGAAGCATGAGTGATCTAAGATTTCTAGATGGTACTAGATTATAAATGACAAAAAGCACAATTTGGAGAAAACCACAGGTAGATTGTCTTTAACTGTTCCTTCTTTGTTGAAATCCATTACTTTCCTTCTTCCTAGTACTTCTCTTTTAGCAGCGTGCTTGACACTTACCTAAATTAAGTTCTTTGAGAACTAGCATTTTCTCTGCATTTACAAAGCAGCTGTTAAAGATTATTTTAATTCCTCAAATTACCTTCACAAACCATCTCAAGTATGACTGATACTACAGCAGCACGTTGTAATCAACTAGTCATTTTTATCATGTTGAAGTTATGTAGTGACACAAGACAAAACCCCTACAAAACTAATTTCTACTTGCGTTCCTGTAGTGTCAAATTCTAACACCCTCCAACCTGCCGAGGAAGCATTCGTCTGCAGCCTAAACCAGAGGCCTTCCCAGTCCTCTTTTTGTTTGTTTGGTTTTTTTTTTTTTTATTTCATTGTATTTTGGTTAGCTAATGATATCTGGTTCTTCTTCAACCTTCACGTCCTGCAGGAAACTTGGACATAACAGCTAAATTCCTAAAGGAATAAATGAGTCCTAGTTCTCTCTTAGTATTTTATATCTCCAAGAGGAGAGAGGTGAATCTGGTGTTACAAAACTGCAGCACTCCCCCGTGACGGGGAGGATACCCAGATCCAATAGGCTAAATAGTTCTGTTGCTAACAGGACTGTTCTCCTTTCTGCTCTCCAAGTCTTCTCCAAAACTTACAGTGTATATTGTCCAAAATGACACTCAGATTTTGGTCCTTTAACTTCCAAGAATCCTGTCTTAAGTAATGTTTTTTTTTTTTCTGAATACTTGGCCATTTTCACATTTTTCAATGTAGACACAAAGATATTTGAGAACACTATCCTGCTAGATGAGAGTCACTTTCATGAACATAAAACTGGTATTTTAAAAGTCTAGGTGATTTTTATGACTAACTTTTTACTGGGTACATTTTAGAAGTTTCTTTGGAGAGATGTGTCTTGATAAATGCTCCTTTCCTTTTCTGGTGTGCTTTTCTTTCTGGGTGGGGTTTTGTGCTTTAACCTTGGATTTATACCTCCACATAATGTTTTAAATTTTCCTTTTCTTCCCAATCATAACTAATAGCTGAAGCCAGCAAAAAAAAAAAAAAAAAAGAAGGAAATGGTAATTCATTTCTATATAAACAGTAGATATGTTAATTAACATTTCCCCCTGAGGGAAAGATGTGTTTTCACAAGCATCCAAACATTGTTCTGTGGCCAGCTCACAATTCCAGAGTTCAGTAGATCCAGCTTTCATGCGATAATGCAGAAGGTATTTCAGAAAAGCTTAAATTGTGCTTTTATAAATCCTTTACTATTTATATTTTGCTGATTATGTATGTTCACTACCACATAGCATGAACAGAAAAAGGAATAAACCTCTGTAAGAATAACTTATTCTCTAAATGGCAAATTGTTGAACTTTCTGTATTTTTTATAAGTCAATCAAAAAGTCTCTCTCTTGCAGAGGGTGGGTTGCTCATACTCTTTTACTGCTGTCTCACTGATATCAAACAGAATGGAGCTAGACAAAGTGATGTTATGCAGTGAGAGACAAGGATTTATTAAGTGACTATGTATGCGAAACAGGAAATTACATAGCTTCGTAAATATCTAGGATTTTGTTTCCTGACTGGAACACTTTCTGAACCTCACTTTCTTCGGTTCCACCCACTGTCGCACCTAGTGATCAGCTGAAAGAAACCTTGATAAATATTACTGCAAAACACTATTATCTGAATATTTTCTGTATCATCTGAAAATATTTTTTCATCTTCTATCCTCAAACTTTACAAAAGATTTCTTAAGGTTCAGGCACTAATTTTCAGATGATAAACATAATTCTTAGTGCTCATGAAGCTAAACAGAGGTCATTGTTATTGTACCACTAGTCATTGAGTACAAACAATAAATAATTCAAAGTCTGCATTTCATTTGAAGTTGTGAGCAGTTTCTTAATTTTGGGTAATTTTGGGGGGTAGTTTTATTTATCTGTGATTAGCTTGTGCTTGTGTGACTCTCTGCAGTTCATAGGGTTGTACACAGGCACAAAACTCCGCGTATGTAGTCGGGACCTGCTCTTCTTTTTTATCTCCCTCCATCTGTTATTTCTCACCTGAAGAAGGAAGCTTAGGACTAGCACTTTCATTTCATCCGGGTGGATATCCCAAGATAGTTTTAATGTCTTCTTTGGACTTTAGCAAAAACCAATAGTTAAAAGCACCCTACCTCCCCACTTACTAGTGAGACATTTAATTTGTTTTATTTGGCGACCGGTTGACATTCCGAGCTTGCACAAAAAGTTGCTCACTGCTGCTGAGTGGGTGAGAAAGTAAAAGAGCAGGAAACTTTTTGTTTTTAAAATATGGGATGAAATACAGATCAAACAATGTTTAGTACAATATTAATCCTTTAGACTGAGGCATGCCAGAAATGGTTCTTTTGACCTGAGGAATCCAGAAGCAGTCAGTTAGGAGCACAGAAGTTACCTGTGAGCAACAGAAAGACTGTGAAGAAGACAGGCACACTTAAAAGAGAGCAGACTTACTGGGATGAAATAACTGGCCAGAACAGCCAGCAGGAAAACTGTTCCCATATCAAGTAACTGTCCATCCCTTTCCCAGCACAGGGCAAAGATGGGATGACTAGTTTCCAGAAAAAAAAGAAAAAAAAAAAAAAAAAGAAGTCTTTTGTGAATTACAAATCCTAATTCATCTTCCTGGGAGGCGCAACACAAGCAAGGCTAGGCAGTGGTCAGTTGAGCAAGACCCTTATTTCGAACTGTAGCTAGCATCAAACACTGTCTGTAACAAAGGACCTTGTGGTAGACAGATAGCTACCAAATAACATAGCTTTAGGAAAAATTTCTTCCTGTAGACAGGCTAAAGTTTAGTGTCTGTTTTCAAGCAGAAGTTTTATTTCCTAGTGGGTAGGCTTGTTTTTTCCCATTCTTTTGCATTTGAGTCAGGAAGTCTTTCATCCATACTTCTCTTCCGAATTCTCCCAAGTTTTTTACCTTAATGGTACCCTGTAGTGACAAGCTCTAGTGATTGACAATCTGACTTGTAGAACTGTAATAGGTTTTACTGGTTTTGAGTTTTCTTTTATTTGCTTTCAAAGGATGTCCTCTTCTTCCATGGAAATGGGAACTCTCTTGGCTCTATCTGCCTCCATTTAGACATTCATTATTTTGAATCTCTTCAGCTGAGCTTCTCTTGTTTCTCTCCTTTCTAAATAAAGAAGTCACAGGCTGTTTCAATCACTCTTCATATGGAAGTTTTTCTGCACCTCTGATGTCTCTTATCAGGCACTTCTATTAATAGAGAATTAGGGAATTGGAAATTTAAACTAGGACTAAACTTTGTGCCTGGGTTCTTGCTTGTAACATGAGGCAAAAAGGATCTGAACTTGCTCTAATATTTACTTACAAATCTCTGTGCAGATTTTGTTGTTTACTCACACTTTTATTTCCTATTTTTCCTTTTATCTTCTGTATCTGACAGCCTCTGCCATCTCCACTCCCACACACAGTCCAACTTTGGGCAGAAGCTACCAGGATAAAACTAATCTTAAGGGATAAATTTTGTCTTCCCTTTTCTATTTCATAACTGCCATAGCATCATCAGTTTGATAGTTGACATCGGAGTATTGTTGCTTTTCACCCTGAAGATTACCTGGGAGGTCTGTACAGTCATTGCTGCTTCTCCTCTCCTGCCCATACCAGCTCTGTGCTCAGCTGGGGATGTAGTCAGTAGGTAACTGCTAGAGCATTTCCAAATGGGAGGTGTAGGGTCTGCTATCCCCGTGAAGCTTCCGTATCCTATCTTATTTTAGTTTTCTTCCACCCTATTACTGGTATTAGTGTTCCTCATGGACACGTTAAAAGAAATGATGTTATGATCAGTCTTTAATATGTTACGGTTTATTTTATCAAGATCATACAAGATCAGCAGAAGAAATTCAGTCACAGAAGTTAGACATAATCTCAGTACGCAATCCAAAATGGAAGTCCTAAGCCTCAGGGCAGTTTACAAGACAAGATGGAGGTTACAATTTAATACAGATATAATCCACGCTGTTGCAACACGCGATGTACTTCCTCGGTTCCTTGAGGACTGAGTCTAAGCTTTTCTAAAATACTAAGCAGATTTTCCTTTGACCTGGTGCCTCATGGATCTAGTCAGCAATGCCAGCTGAATACCACCCAGAAAATCTCAGCACAGCAAGTCTGTAGAGAAGTACAGTGCTAGCAATTTCCTCGAACACAAGTGACAGGGACAGCATTCTTGCAGCAAAGAAGATGTGGACATGTTTCACGGCATAGCCAAGATTTTATTTTTTCCCTAATGTCTGCCAAATCATTCAAAACAAAAGGAGGCAGCTGGCAAGACTTCAAAAAGAGTTTTGTGGATGAAGTAACTCAAGCTGCACTACTTTACCTGGCTAAGCTCTTGGAGACCAACAAAGATAAAACATATAGCTTTTGGGTCAGCCAGGAACCTCTTCGCAAAATTACAGATGGAAAGTTGCCTGGTCATTGTAATGTAACAAGGTATTCAAAGATGATAAAACAGTACATTGTCCTTTAATTTTGGATGTGCATTTCTTTAAGAGATAAATCAAAAGTGTGCTTTAGATATGGGAAGAAATATCTTAGGACAAAGCAAAAGAATACATACTCTACATGGATATTTCCTTGGTATAAGGGCTTGTTATCAATTTCTTGTGCATTTTATTCAGCTTACAGTTTTTCTTAAGTATTGAAACTGCTAGCTTAAAAAAGCAAGTATCTACATAATCGAGAGCAGAACTGGCCAGTTTCTTTTCCTCAATGCAAAATGTTGACATTTGATTATATTCTAAGTTGAACCAAGAAGGCATCTCTGACTCTTTTGAGGCAAAGCTTAAGCGGTCACTAATGGACTAAATATGCTCCCAGGGAGGTGTGATGGTAAAATACCAACTGGATCTGGTGGCATTTAACCACATTCTATAGCCATATAAAAGGAGAAAAATCGTTAAGACTAAAAAAAATTTAAAAAAAGGAGTGAACTCTAAATGCTCATGGTAATTTGTCAACAAGGCCTGTTGTTTGCAGCAATGTTTCAGGACAAGAAGGGATTTAGAGGAAGGAGCCTAAAGGGGATAGTATTCCAGCTTCAGCAGTGGCATAGGATAGGGCATGGAATAGTTATTGACAGAAGGAACAGGTTCAGATACCAGAGCACAAAAACATTTGGGCCCCCATAAGGGCCACATTAATAAGACTGCTAAAATCAAGGAGAAACTTACATTTGATTGGCAGGTAGGGAGAACTAATAGAAGAAATCAAAGGAAAATGTTTTGGAGCAGCAAGCAACAGGCAAAGTCATAATTACTGTTAACTTCTGGCTACCTTAAAACAGCTGAAGGAAAGCTCCAAGGCCAGAGAAGTTACAGTAGCAATGTACAGATGCCTATACATGAACACATGCATAATACAAACATATATACACACATACGTGTGCACACAGATTGGTTTTTTTCCTTACTGTCACCTGTGATCATTTGGATAACGTTGCAGGCCTAATAATGAAAAGCTTCCTGTTACGAAGTCTGGAAACTCAGCCATCTGTAGTCCACTTCTACTAGGTGATATTTCTGTGGAAGAATGACAAGGTGAAGCTATAAAATCAGTTAATCTTATTTATAAATTCTACTGTGTCATATCTGTAATCTGCAAAATCGACCCAGAAGAGCATGACAGTGAAGTAACAGATCATTTTCCCATCATAAATTAGTGCAAACTCACCCAGCACCAAACATACTTCAAACTTTGTTTCATTCTTAGAAGGAATTTTGTCTTTCATTATAACATTATAGCTATGTACCCTATGTACACTTGGAACAAACAGATTCAGTATTTCCACCAGCTTTTTTCCTGTCAAATACTCCATAATTACAGCTAGAAGTTAGAAATAAGTAAAACTCTTTTTAGTCCCCTGAACCCATTTTAGGGCAGGTAGGTAGGGAAAGCAAGTTGAAGAGCAGCCTCTCGACCAGCAGGCTGGGGAGGCTTTCATGTACTTCCCATGTCTCTTAGGACTGGAATAAGCAGGGATCGTAAAACGCTATCTTAAACTTGTGTCCATACGCAGTGTGCTTTGTCATATTCAACACACTTGCCCACAGCATATAAGTAAATTCTTTAGATTTAGTAATAGTTATGTTTTTGACTAGTTTCTCTGAAAAAAAAAAAACCAACATGCTGAAGAATAAACAAGTAGCGCTTTTTATTTGATAACCTTGCTTATAGGCTGTTTTAACACCACATAAATCCAGCAGTTGCATAGGAATATTTGGCAGCATGAGTGTGAGAAGGTAGCCAGGCTGGTACTGAAAAATAAAGTCTTAAGAAAGGCTTTGTAAGATTTATGGAAGGAAAGGCTGCCACCAGCAGAGAACTTTACATGTCCTTTGACTAGGAGGAGAGGACAAAGACTGTCAAGGTATTTCCCATCTTTCCCACCAGCCCTGGAAGAGGACTGGTGAGTCTGTTTCATTCAGTCATTCCTCAGCTCTTCCTCGTGCCCAGCCCTACAGTCTCCAGTGACACAACTGAAATCCAAGAAGAGTCAACTGTCAAGGACATTGACTTGGGGGTATTTTACACTCCCTTAAATAGAGATTGAGCACATGGATTCAGAGTTGATTGAAATGAAAATGGAAAACTGCAGCTCTCAACTTTTTTTTCAAGCACATTTTTTCCAGGCTTGGGAGAAGCGAGAGGATTCTGAAAGCAATGTGGCCTTCTGCCAACGCCAGAGATGTGTTTCAGAGCCACGGGACGAGCTGGTATGATGCTGGGAAGTATTTGGTGAAGCTCAGAGGACTGTACTGCAGCAGGTGCTGTGGTGGGGAGGCAGGCGTGACAGACAAGAGGTTTTGCACATGTAAGCCAAATCGGAATTGGAGATTTACTGTTATTCATCAGCAGCCTGTCAATGTTAAGGTGGAAAAAAAAAAAAAAGTCGTATGAGCTATTTTCACCCAACAGTGTGGGATGTCCTCTGGAGTGTTTTTGGAACAGGTCAAAATTCATATAAAACTGTCACAATTATCTGATTAACTCCTAGCCAAAGACTTCCACATAAAACATTAAAGATGAAAGTATATACATCTTCAGAAGGGAAGACTTTCACAGATCAAGGGCAGATGCTTTGCACACATGGATGTTACTTTATTATGCTTTAATCAGCATTATATTATGTTTATTGGGAAAATCACATAAATATGTCTGAAAGGCTTTCAAAAGATGTTTGTCCTTTAGCTTTAGAAAGTGAGGAAGGTTTAGAACTATTTTCATGAAATAGGAAAGATTAGAAAGTCTACACGTGGCTTAGATGCTTTCAAATTGGTGCTTTTTTACCCACGCTGAACTTTTTACAAAGCACTGCTGTGATCATGCTTTGACAACGGGGTGACATCCCATACTGGATACATTCTAAGCATCTCTAGCCTTTTTCTTCATGCTCTCCCCAAAATTGAGAAGTCCACTGAAGAACAGCAGTATTAGACTGATGTAGGTAGAAAATCAAGCTCCTAGCCGTGTAAGGGAGACACTGATAGTCAAGGCAATGTCACGCATAAATATGGTGCTAATGATTATGTGTGAATTGTATATGTGAGTAGGTGTTCTTCGGAAAGGTTTAGCTTACCGAGGGACAATGATCCCTCCACAGTCTTATATGTCAGGAAATAGCTGTAGCTCAGCCTCCCTCCCAAGGTATCAGAGGAAAACCATGTCTGTGGGAGCTGGGGGAAGAGAATATTTCTCTGTTTTACAGCCAGTGTTTGCTGAAGTATATTGGCCCCCAGTACGGGGAAATTTTTATGTCTTATTTTTGGACAGCATTAATTTATTTTACTGTTATAAAAGTCCAACCTTCATGAAAAAGATATTGCTCGGTACTTATAGCAACAACTCCACCAATAATCCTGATACAGGCAAAAGTTTTCAGTGAGAGAGTGACTATTGTAACTTTGATCTCCACTGGAGACTCTAGAAACAAACTCTTTGGGTTTCAAATTTACTGGCAGTCTGTCACATCACTGCCATAAACACTAGGACAAAGAGAAAAGATTTTTTTATATGTCTGCATATAGAAGGGTATTAATTAGAAATAATGAGATGAGACTGCCTGTGGAGCAGCTGTGGTTCTTTTAATGAACATTGTCTTCCAATGGCTGAAACAAAATGTCAAGACTGGTGAAGATTTGCAATTGGAAAAGCCATATAAGCTGTTTATAAAAGGAAATCAACTGTAAAAACATTTGCTAAAGGTTTCTGGCTTCTATAGTGCAGCTGTACACTGAATTTCTTAGTAAAACATCTAACCTTGTCACTGGTACATCCTCCCAGAAGTAATGTATGTGCAGTCTACTTGGTAAAGATTGGAGGTCGCTCTTCTGGAGAACGTCTTCGTATTTTCTCCAAAGCTAAGCCCAACAACATCCACCACGCTGACGTTTCTGAAGAGGCGCATTAGGGGGTGGCAGGCCTTGTGCTTTACCGAAGGATCTCCCCACAGGTGGTACGAAGGCGACCAGGACAGAACAGCTTTATAAATAAACCTGCTTTAATAACCCAAAATTTCGCTTCCACTACAGAAACTCACCCGAAATGACCTCCTTTTAGGCAAGCTATCCCATCTCTGCGAGACTTCTCGACGCGCTGCCTCAGAGGCCGAAGCGCAAACGCTGTGACGGGCTGACTGACCGCGGGGGCGGCCGCGCGGGGCAGAGCACGGCCCTGCGGAGCCTTCCCTTCCCCTTCCCCTTTTTCCCTTTTCTCCTTTTCCCCTTTCCCCTTTTCCCCTTTTTCCCTTTTCCCCTTTTTCCCTTTTCCCCTTTTTCCCTTTTCCCCTTTTTCCCTTTTCCCCTTTTTCCTTTTCCCCTTTTCCCTTTTCCCCTTTTTCCCTTTTCCCCTTTTTCCCT
>JANZLQ010000029.1:17093199-17106283 GCA_026212715.1 Elanus axillaris
TGTGGAGCGAGCTGGGCCCCTTCCAGCCTGGAGCTGGTGCGCGTTTCCTGAGGGAATTCCCAGGCAAACCCCCCCAAAAACACCCCCCCACACCCCCAAAGGTGTGAGCGCGCCGTTATTCGTTGACCGGCTGAAAATGAGCTCGAAAGAGCGTTTATTATGAGGAAAAAAGAGGGGGATTTTTAAAGAATTGGAGGAATTCGTCATCGTTGTGGAGGAAATTAAATGGTTCTGCTTTTTTTTTTTGTTGGTTGGTTGGTTTGTTTATTCGTTCTTTTCCCTGTAAGTCACCGGCAGATATTTTATGAAGTTAGCCACAGCTCAACACGCTGTTGGAAAATATTTCTGTTTGGGAGCGGATAAAACGCTAGGAGTGCAGTAAACATTTTAAACTTGGAACTGCAACAGATACGGTAAATCACGGGTGTCACTTGCGTGCCGGAGCAGGAATCCCTGGAGCTGTGCTCCCCACAGCACGTTTGCCTTGGGACAGTTCCCCAGAGCGTCTTCAGATTTTCAAGGTGCCTTCTATGGCTCCTTGTATTTTCCCCCTGACACAGAGATCGTCGTTCTGGCTGATAGGTAAAGCCGGCCAGAATTTAGGCACCTGACTTGTGCTAAATGCAGGAGGCGAATAAAAGTGAGGTGCCTGGGTTCCTTGGCGGTCAATGGAAACGACAGGCAAATCTGAGTATGACGTTCCCTCAGGATCTAGTTCTGGAGGTGGCTCCTCTCTCTGACGGTTCCACAGGGGACCTGCGCCCTAACACAGGCACTGCAGTTTGATGTCCTCGCTCCGGTGCCATCTACCCCAGCTTCTGTGACTCCGTGTCCGCTGCGGACAGTGGTTATTGCTGGTGCGCTGAGTACCTCCCGCTCGGACAGCTGTCAGCCAGAGGACGAGAGCTGTAGCTGACTCATTTCTAGATGGTAAATAGAATTAGAAGAAGTTGAAAACACCCATTCCTGTCTGTTTATGGCTGGTTTTTTTTTGTTGTTACTTCTCAGCTGAGTTCATAAACTCACTTACCCTAGCTATTACAGAAATATTCGCTGGTTACTGGTGGGATGGGAAGTGGCCCACAGTCTGTGTGAGAGGGATGTGGTCTCCTTTAAGATGTGATTCACAGAGTGGAAAAGTTTGTGTAAAGGGAGTTGTCTCTGTTCTGCTCTTTCTTGAACAGGTGCCCACATTACAACCACCGCCACAATTGGCAGTATTAACAGAGAGGTTAACAAATTGGCTGATCCCAGCGATTCCTTCCAAATATCCTTGTACTTTGAAACGTAACAGTCGTGCTCAGTGAGAATAGCCCAGTAAGGTGGTGGCCTGCCAGCACTGTCACCTCTTCTGCAAGTGAAAGAGTTTTAATATTTGCTTAATTTTCTGTATTAGAAGCCTTTATGTAGGTTAAAAGATTTCTTCTTCCTTAAACTCTTTGCATATCTGTTTGCATTTTGGCTCGTGGTAATTAAGACGTGCTTGTAGAGGGGCATCTCATCACTAAGGTTTAAATGACCTTTCCAGGTTTGCCCATAAACTAAGATTGTGTCACACCACAGGGACAGATGGAAGAGGGAAGGGTTCTGTGACAAAGCCAATTTAATACAGCGATATCTGTGTAAAGCAGAGACTGGCAGGAGTAAGCGCCTCAGAGTCTAAGCTTGTTAACTAATTAAGTTATTAGCAAACTTTTTAGAGTAGGCTGTTCACTCAGGAAATGAAATTACTGTAAAAGAATAGCAGGAGAGTGATCTTGTTTCTTCCACAACTCAAAGAAATTACAGGTTCTTTCACTGATGTTCACACACGGGGAAACTGGGAGTTTCATCCCAAGTTGCCCTCCGTGTGAAAAGCATTAATTCTAACCTAGAATTGCCTTCTTCATTAATTTGAACATAGTATTTATTTATTTATTATATTTATACCGTTTATTTTGAAATCAGCTACTATTTAAATGGATATAAACATACTGGTTCAAGGCTGCTTGCTATTCAGCAGATCCCCGAGTGGTTTACAGACTGGAAAAAAAGTCATATCTTACTTTTCCAGACAGCTGATCACACATATGATAGTATTTTCTGTTCATTCTGAGTGCGTCCACTGCTCATGGAACATCTTTATCCATGCTAATAGCTAGTGCTAATGCCATATGTATCTAATATAGTACTGCTTTTCATGCTTGCTTGCCAGAGACAGACATGTCAGAACTGTGAAGGCCATTTATCTTCTTATTTTTCTTACTCCATCTAAATTTTGTGCCACTTGTTGTAATTCCACACCTGTTGGTACACGTGTTGCTGAGACATGTGGGATTCAGTCGTGCTTTGGAGTTGAGGATGTCCTCCTTTATACTTTTTTCAACAAACACAGCCAGTGGTGTCACACAGATGACACTGCAGCTAGAAAGAGATAAGCGTGGGGAATGGAAAAGCTGCTAGCTCAAAACCACTGGTATGTTATCTAATGAGAAATAAACAGTCAGGAATTTGCCAGGTGCAGGTTCTAGCTTCCATTGTAGGTATCAGCTTTCCTGCCCTATAAATTGGTATCCAGATTCATGTTGGACTTTCAGATTCAGTAATAATAGTGACAATGGTAGATGTCTCTCCTGCTATCCTAAAGGCCAGGCACCACTGCCGTTTTCTAAATGGAGATCTATTTATTACTCCTCAGGTCGAATTCTTGCAACTCGTTTTGTTACAGTTATGGAAGGAAGAGCCAAAATAATTAATTATGGAAGAGAGAGCTAATACAAGTGAGCTTAGGGTGAACACTCCCATGGCGGTACTTTGAAGGTTTTCCTTTCTGTTGCTTCTCTAAGCAATATTTACACTGCTTGTATTGCATGAGGAATGTCTCACTGGTTTTACTGAATTTTAGTTCACACTTTTTAGGACAATTCAAATAAAATATATATCCATTCCTGTAAAAAACCCAAACCAACCACATTTAAGGATATTTTATTTTTTATTTTCTTAGTACAGAGCACAACATATGCACCTCATAAATGTTACCAAGTGTACATGATATTACAGCTCTGTGGTAAATGGAGACAGGATATTAGGCATGAAGACAGAGGTCACACAGCACCGGAAAGAACTGCCAGACATGGCTGTAGCCAGAGGAAGGAACCAGCTGATACTGGAAACGACTGCTGAAATCAGTATCTATCTATATACATTTCAGGCATGAGTAGCATTCAGAGTCATGTGAAAGCAGTTGATGTGGTATTTTGGAGAAAAGGGCATCAAGGACAAATTAAGGACACTTCAGAGAATTTACTAAAGCAGGGTTTTTTTCCCTTTTTTTTATAAAAAGATTTGTCAGTTGAACTTAGATCACAATAAATCAAAAAATATCTTTGACAGAGTCAGAAGAGATTGGATGAGCTATACTTCCAAAATACAGATCTGGAGGCTAGTAGATGCCAAGTGGGGAAACAAGAAAACATAAAATTATATGACTGCAGCAAAGGTGCCAACACACCTAGGGAGGTCATAATTTAGCTGTCTGGTTTCCAAGAATACACATTTGAGTAGCGCATGGTTTCTTGTTTCAAGACAGGCATCAAAGTAGCAGTTCTGAGATATTAGCAGACATGCAGACTGAGGTTGTCAATAAATGCAGCAGTCTTTCATGAAAGATGCATTTCTCAAATGTGGCACATTGATTAATATGCTAATTAAAAGTGAATGTACAAAGCAACAGTGATCGCAGTCTCGTCTACGCCACAGCTCCACCATCGCCGTAGCTGGCAGAGCACCCCGTGGTACGTTCTGTTTCAAACTGACAGAAGGAGTTTTTCTGGCATAGTTACACCACCTCCCTAAGTGATGTAAGTTGAGCCAATATAAGCTCTCCCCTTCTGGCAAAGCTGCGTCCACACCAGGAGTTCTGCAAACATAGCAATATCTGCTGGGGACATGAATTTTTCACACTGGGAACTGACATAGCTATGTTGGCAAAACATTATAATTTATAACAGGCCTAGAAAAAAACATGTTTATCATCCCATCTTCAGCCATTTGTAAAGCATTAGAGAGTCCTTAATCCTTAACTTTCTGATAATGGTTATACTTTACAGACAGACATTCTGATTTCAGTGAGAGGGACAGTGTGTTACGTCGGTTCAAAATGCACTGCTTTCTAATTCTTAGCCTTTTCTATCCCTAAGGTGTCTACTGTCTTTGCTAGTAAATACAATTTTAACTGTTCTGTAGAAGCACAGCGCTTGAAGTGGCTGACACAGCATCTTCTGTTGGGCTGGAATCTGGCTCTCGTCCTCGGTCGGGCTAGGGTGGAAGGAGGGCATGTACAACCCTGGCACCTGGGACCGCACAACCTGTGTGCGACTCCTCCTTTTCACAGTTACCATCAGCACCTGTAGTGAACCAAAAAAGGGATTATTTTCAAAAGAAAGTATTTTTACTTTAAGTAGTCTTATCAAAGTAAGCAAAGTAGCAAATTGTTTTTGCAATGCAACCACGGTGACGTTTGTGCAAAGCTTGGGTAGGCCTGGTTTAATCAGGCACCTTCAGTCTGGAAAAAGTTCGGCCTGTCTCCTTGCAGTCTCTAGGTGTCTCTTATCACCAGTCATTCCCAGTTTCCACAGAACATCAGGAGCAGGCAGGCAAATGTGAACATTTGCATTCGCATTTCTCCTTCTGCTGCATCAGGGGTTACCACCAGCTTGCTGGGGGTTACCCTCTCTCCCGCCAGCTAGATGAGATGTGGCTGGAAGGGTTGTCTAGCCCATGTCAGCCAGAAAGAGATGGGTAAGCAATAATTCACTCTTTAAACAAGCTTTAACTAAGCTGGCTCATTTTAAGCAGCAATTCCAGCGATAGCTCAGCCAGAAAATCAGGAGTGGGAGGGTGTGCATAACCTCTAGGAAGAGGGTGGTGACAAGTAGCTGGCTGAGGGCTGCATATGGAAACCACTTCTAGTGGCACAGCAGCAGCCAGAGAAGAAACTATGACTATACTCACGGTTAATACTGCTGGCAGCTTGCTACTGGCTTTATCTGGACGGAAATCCTCTAGATCCCTCACTTGAAAGCTGCGTACAAGTGTAACAACGGAGCAGGAGGTGGAATTTCTAATATTCATGGGGTATCTTATATCTTTCACGGGAAAAAGAGAAGGCAAGAAACTTTCTTAATCAAAAGGAATAAAGTAAGGGCAAATGTAGGCAGGATATCAAAAAGCATCTCTGCTAGTGAAATCCATTAGCCTTGAAGTAATCTCCTAAGGGAACTGAAGACATTCCCATCGCTTGGGATATTTAAAACGGGGTTAGACAAAACACTAGGAAGTGTACAATGGGGGACAATCCAGAATCAGCAGGGAGAGGGATTAAATAGTCTTAATAAGCCTTTAACATAGATTCTGTGATTTCAGTGCCAAGAATTCACATGTCCCCCTGCTCCCTCTCCTCCCTGCAGCTGCCATAATGGGAGATTATGAAATCACTGTAAATATGGGCAATTAACTATTCTAACAGAATTTGATAATGTAATGGTGGTATGTTATTCCTCCTCTTAGTCTCAACTAAGACTCCTCTACAGTGGTTTTAACTTGACTTTTAGCAGAACTATCACAGTCTTGCAGTACAGTGACTTAGTAAAATTACTTTGTTTTTCTAATAGTTGGCTTGGGTTTCAGACATCGATTTTGGTTTTAGCTTAACCTATCTTTTTTTTGCCCACTAAATTTCAAAATTCCTAAGTTGTTTATCTAAAACTTCCAGCTTTTATTTCTGTGTTTAATCACTCATTAGTAGTATCCTGTATCATTCAAAATCTGTATTCTTTTGAGAGTGTAGAAGAGCCAAGGGTTCACTTCAGTAAGATCAATAGGTAAAAGATGTACTTTGTGGCATAGAGACAAAGTTAGTATTTATAACTCTGTTCTGTAAATGTTAGGTCACTGCTGAAGTATTCAGATCAAAAATGTATTGTTTATAAACGTTGTCTAGGAAGAATTTATTGTTTCGCAAATACCGCTGTTTGGTGTGATCTCTGATAATTTTTCACATTGTCCTGGTGCGTCGATTTGATAGTGTGTCCTTAAGTCCAGACAACTGCTTGAATCACGGTCACACTGGAACAGGGGGTACTTTGTTTAGTTTCATCGGGGGAAAAGCCAGTACACTGTGCCTTAGATGTCCCGCCAGTGGAGATAGCTCCATGAAACCATGCTTCAAGGTGCAAGTAAAAATGACTTACAATGACTTGCCATTGACACCACCTTGAAATCATTTCGGTTTATGCCCTGATGGAATTCCTATGAAGGATTGCTTTCTGTGTGCACCTCCAAAAAGCCAAAGACACATTGCAGAAGAATGAGGTTTCAATAACATGTTTCATTCTGAGGTTTCTTTGTGTAATTTTGTGTGACAAATATTTGTCCCTGTAAATCACTGCTAGTCAGTTTTGGTCTTCTGAATATTTAACAAATTCTTTAAGTAACACATGACATTCAACCTGGATGTAAAACTATCTTCAGATAGCTGGGAATTCATAGCTAGAATAAGTCTTATACAGAAAAATGTCGTTAAAGGCAGAAAAATGACAATTTATAAATGGCTTTCTAACAGAGAGGTTTTTACAGTTCTGTGGAGTCACAGCTGCTAACGTGAATGATAAATGTACCAGTGGGGAAGGAACGTAATGACTGAAAAGTGAAGTGGGCTCCATTTTCCTTTTCACACCCAAGTGGTACTTACAGAGAGAGATTCTGTTCTGTACATTGTTTTCAGTGGGACAGAGCAGATTGTTACCTGCAAAACCTTTAAATGGTGCATACGCACATAAATCTAGAAGAGGCTCTCACCATAATTCCATCACACGGATTGAATTTTCAGCATGTAACATCATTAGAATGAAAGCTCTATGCTTGGTAATTGATTTATTTAATGTCTTGAGAATGAGTTTTCACCAGGAAAGTTTATGGTAGCATTTTTACAAATGAAGTAAACAGTTATATTATACTGTGGGAGCTGGATCCTGACATACCTATCCATCCTAAGTGGATTCATTCTTCTCGAAGCACTTCTGATCTTAACCTAACTTTTTGGATGACACAGCATTGCTCAAAGGTTGTGAGAAACTTATTTTATATTACTTGCCAGTATTTTATTATTATTGATCTGACATACAAATAAAGGTCAGTGAATTTAGACCAAGGATGAATTTAGCCTTTAAGCTGCATCTATAACAATATGATTACCAGCCTATTTTTCCCTTGCACCTTAAAACTCAGTATAAGTTGATATATTGGTATGTATAGCTGTTTTTAACTTTTTGCATCCTATTCTCTTGACAAAGAGAAAAGAGAACACATGGCTTATAGTTGTGCTAGTAAATTTAAAAGTGCCAGCGAATGCTCTCTGGCATTGAAGAGGCTGGCATGGAGCATCCCACATCTACCCGGTTACATTTTTTTCTGAGCAGTGACCACCTGCAAACTGCCTGTCTCTGCCCTGTGCCAGTTCCCAGACTCTGCCCAGTAACTGCCAGGAGAATTCAAGCTGGGCCAGGCTGAACACACTGCAGGGACTGTTCTTACGGTTTGATGGTATACGTTTCTGCATACCACTCTGCTGTTGTTTCCATGTTCAAAATTAGTTATGAGCTACCACCGTGTCTTTAGGATTTGCTTTGACACATTGCATGGGAGATCACAGATACATTTAAAACTATTTGTTGTTGTTGTTGTTGTTCTCTTGGTATTTGAAAAAATTCCTAAAGATAACAAATTAAGCCAAAACACACAGGTGTTCCTTGGCAACATGCTCGGTGTATAAAACCAATTACAAAGAGGTGTACAGTCATAACCTCTGCCCTGTTCCTGTTCAGGTAAGTAACAGCACTGCAAATGAGTTGATAGATCATATTTTTTTTTTAACGTAAATAAGCTGTTCTGTTTCTGATAGGTTCTGCTTCTCCTATGCTTGTTTACAGGCATGGAGGCAGAGGATTTTCTACTTGTCTTAGTAAAATGGAGGCTGTCTTTACCCAGATAAAGTAATTGCTAGAGAATTACATCAATGCTCAACATCAATTTGAGTTATCCGCATTCTCTCCTCTGAATTCAGTGAATTTAATAAATACTGACACTTGAGAAAATATTTTAAGTCTCAGTGGTATTTGTTTGCCCGAAGACCCACTGTCACCCTTGGCACCATTGTAGTGATTGGTGATTCAAGGACTACATGAAGATTTTGCGCTATCTAGGAATCCCTCCTCACCAGGAGAGATGCTCTTGCCCATAGCCCTTTCCCACATCTACAGCACATAGCTCTGGAAACAGCCCTCACTAATATCACTGTCATGCCCTTACACTGGTGTAGTAATTTACTTAGAAGACAGATGCTTTTGCGGTGCAAGTCAGGATGAAGCCTTTAGAGAAGATCTCTTCGTGTTTAAAAAACGTAGTGATGTGAACTTTGATGGGGTTCCAAATAGCTTGTTGGTTCTTACTTTAAATGAAATGTAGTTTAGCATGTAACTCTTTGATACTGTTGTTGTAGATGTGATAGTAAAGTATTTCTGTCTTAAAATTGTGCTGTCTAGGCTAGAATTTTCCCTGAGTTTTATTATAAAAAATAAGACAAGAGCAGACACAGCTTGTGCGTCTTCTGGAGAAGAGCCCTAGCGTTGGCATAGCTGGATGAATCCTTGGGAATTGCCCTAAGTTCAGGTGGCTCCAGGGTATGATGAAGAACCTGTCCAGGCACACGTTTATTTCAGTTGGACGGTTTTGCTTACAAAGCTGGGATCCCAAAACATCCATCTGGAAAGCATGCTGAAAGCTTAAGGAAGCATAAACAGTGTTCCTGATGGTTCTGGGAGAAACTGTCTAAGGAAATTTGGTAAGACTCCAACTCACGTTTGTATTTCTTTAACCCCTTTTGTTTAAAATGCTGGCTGGTTGACTCAGCCAGCAAAAAATCAGCTGGGGTATCCCAAGAAATTTCTTAGATATTTAGTCTGGGCCACTCAATCACTTAGCAAGCCAATGAGCTCAGGGAAATAAGATAGTAGTGAAAGTGGGTTAAATAACAAAATGAAGAAATGGGATTTTAATCATTAAAAGTTCACTGTAAACTTACGAAGCATGTGGAGAGTAACTGGATGGATTATCACTATATTTGTACATGAGAGATCTTCTAACTATGAGCAGTCAGAAGTGAGGTGATCAAAAATGACCCTCCGTTGCAGGGAATCTTCATCTTGAAGAAGTCACCTGCGGTGCCCAAGTGAGTAAGGCTGCTTTGGGCATCGTGTCATTCCTGTTAATATTGCATAGCCCCCTGCTCGTGTGTGAGGATTTTAGTACGATGGGACAGATTAGGTCTGCCTTGATGGAGCTATGCAAAGAACAGACTCCATCTGAGGGACTGGAGGGGTGTGCTAGGCTTCTCCTACGCTTGTGTCCCTGACGGACCTCTGGTCCATGGCTCTTCCATTTAAACGCAAAGAATATTTTGTCCTGGCAGCCCTGCAAAGCGCTGTCTGGAAGCTAAGAATCAACCCACTACATTTTGTGCTCTGTATTCTTCTGAGTGATCATTCTGCAGCCCACACTATAATCATACTTTATTTTCAGATCGTTATGCTTTGCCACACTTGCACAACACACTAATCCTCTATAGGATTTATATAGATGTCTCTTTTAAAAATGTAGCCTTCAGGTAGAGTCTTCCAGTGTCAGGGGTGTGAGAAAATGCTAGACCTATTGTTTTATTTTAGCTGTGCTGACTGTAGAACATGTAATTGACATATTAAAAATGTTTTTCCCTCCTACCAAAAATATACAAATCTGAATACCTTAAGAACAGAATGATAATGGGAAAGGTGTCATTTTCATATAATCCATTCCTGGAGTAATAGTCTTCTTCAAGCAAGCTGTTTATCAGTTTTATTTTATTTTTGGTAAAAATTCTATGCATACAAGATAATTGAAGATGTAATGTTAGGCTTCTTTTAGCTTTCACACAATAAAATACAGTAAAAAATTAATAGAAAAGTAGTTTATGTCACCCATTTACTGAAGTAATACTGCTTTCAACACAGGTAATGAAAATCTTTGTTTCACTGAAATCAGTGGGAAAATTTCTGACTTTTAAACTGAGCTGTGGCTTAGATCCTTTTTCTGCTTTGAATGTTTTTCATACTGCATTAAAAGGATTTACATTTAAGAAGGTTCCTAATGTTTTCTGCTTGAGCATATGTATATTTATACACACGTGTGTGTGTCTGTGCAGAAACAGGCTCGAAGAGTTACCTGTTTGCTCTTTTTCAGAGAGCGCCATTAAAATGTCAGTGTTTGCCAGTGTGTGCCACAGATTTCGGTGCTGGAGACAGCTGTATCACTGTAATACCACTACCTGAGTCACTCCTGGTAAAAAAATGCCCGGTTGACGGGGAATGCTCCCAGCTTAGGTGCCCTGCTATATTGCTAGCTTATCTAACAATTCGTTTGTGCCACTCGGGGGAAAAGGCTTCAGGTGCAAGGGTGAGGTTTTTGATAGCATCACAACGGTTTGCCTCCACTCTCACTGAAGCTGGTGGGAACATTACCCACGGCTTCGGAAGAGCAGGGCTCACCAGTGCTGCTCGCAGAAGTCACATCCCACAATTCGCTCCTTCTGCTTATTCCAAAAGGAAAAAAATGCCTTGACCTATGCGTAACTTTCTTGTGCTTAATTTGCCAGCTGGTGAGTGTCACATGTTTAATTCAGGCAATGTAAATAACAATCTCTTTAACAGTTAACGTTTTGACCGACAGCACAGTTGCTGAGCTTAGATAGCTGATCGCTGCTGCTGTAAAGCTAAGTCCTTAAATATTATCAACTAATACCCTTGTATGGTCACACTGGATACAGATTAGTGAAAGCCATAATCCTATTTAATTTAACACAGTCCTAGGGATTTTCCTCTACAAAGAATTTGGTCACATGCATGCTGCATAATATTTTGCATAGTTCTTAAATATATGGCCCCTCTGTAGGAGCAGGGCTGTCTGCCAGTTTTAATGGCACTTATTAAATCCCATTGTACTTTGCACCACAGTCCAGATGCAGGTATCTGCTGGAAAAAGCTCCATGGTTAGTAAGAATGCGTTGCGGTTGTGAGCTATGCCACAGCTCATTCTCTCAAGTTGGCTGTTTCGCCCTCTGAGGAGAGGTTATCCCTCAGCAAAGTTAAGATGACGAGGGACTACAATTAATTTTACCCACAGTGCAGCCCAGCCAAGTCCCTGTCGTCTAAGAACTCAGACGTATAAAAACTGACTGTGCTTGAACTGTCACGGATTCTGGGGTCTGTGGTTAAGCAACTCACTTCTGAGTCATAGGAAAGGCCTGATTTTTATGTGCTGAGCACAGTTAAGCCCATTTGCCTTCAACACTATGTGATATCTTTGACACAGCAGTGGATTAGACTCGTAGAATTAAGGCTACCCCATGTACAATCTTTTATGTTTTCTCCCCCGCCTCCTCCCCTTGTAGAAATATTGCCTGAATGGAAAAATGAGATTTTGGCCCTCTGTCAGGGTCTCTTGGCTGACGCCACTGCTTCTCACAGCCCAGCTGTAGATTGCAAGGACCACACGCCTGGCACGTCGCAGGTACATTGCAGACCTGGCAGGGCACGAGGGTGCAGCTCTGCTGGGTGACCCTAGGCAGAGGTGCGGGAGTCTAGAGGAAAGGAGGCATGCCGAAAGTGGTAAGCTACTTGCTCAGCTGTGTGTTCAGACAACAAATGTTAAATCCCAACAGGCTGAAACCACAGGATGCTCTGTCGCCTCGTCGGAAGCTTGATTTCCAAGCACAGGGTCAGTTCAGCTAATCTTGCAGAGCTCTCAGTTCAAGTTTATTCCTGTTACACAATGTTTGGAGCATTTTATAGGCTTTCAGTATTTATTGCAGAGAAATGATGGTGAAATTTTGATCAGCTGACTGCTGGGTAGTGAAGCAGGTCCAGCCAGGGAGCAATCTTCTACCTTTATTTTCCTGACAGTTTCCAGGCGTGTCGGGACAAATATGTGGCCTGGGTGATTTCCGTGTGCGAGTGGCCCTGCTCTCCTCAAGAGTGCTTGGTTAGATAAAGCAGCTCAGGCACAGAGACTTCTCCGCCTTCTCTAGCGGCGTGCTGGAGGTAGAAGCCTTCCCCTCCAGGAAGTGGAGAGAGTGGTTAGAGTTGATTCCAGGTTATTTTCAGTAACTTAGGCACCACCTGAATGGCTGTTGGCTTAACGCACAGAGTAATTATTAGTATTATTACTACTATTACTATTAATAATAAAATAGTGCTTCTTCCAAAAGTGCCTAAGGAGCAAGCTAAGGTAAGCTTCATCTTGCTAGGTGCTCTGCAACTTTGGGCTCTCAGTCAAGAGCACAGTAAATCCTGCTTCAGGGCTCCCACTGCTGGATCAAAAGCACCAGAGCCTCATGAGCCAAAATGCTGATGCTGTATAAAATAATTCTGCAAATTCAACTGTATTTTAAAATGTTGGTAATTTAGCTTTATATTGGTTGGCTTTGTGCCAGCTTCGGTATCATCTTCCTCCTAGCCATCCAACTCTGTACCAAACCAACTGCAGTCTGTTTTCTCAGCACTGGCACAGAGTCAGCGTAAACCCCAGAGCACGTGCTCCCGAAGCGCAGTCGTGTGACCTCTTCTGGGTCAAATCTTTACTGCTCACAGATGTGGTGGTAGTTTTCACAGCAACATGGTCTCAGAAGATCGAGTGGTTTTCTCCTGAAGAGCTTGCTAGCTACACAGGCAAGAGAGCTGTCGGAGAAAAGGTTGAATGGAAAAGTGAGGGGGACAGAAAGATGACAGCAAAACTCATTGGTCATTTTTGGAGGAGCAGTGAAGGAGGAATGAAAGATTGTAAGACACTTGTAGAACCGTAGAATGGTTTGGGTTGGAAGGGACCTTAAGGACCGCCTAGTCCCAACCCTGCTGCCATGGGCAGGGACACCTTCCAGGGACACCCGGCCTTGGACGCTGCCAGGGATGGGGCAGCCACAGCCTCTCTGGGCAACCTGGGCCAGCGCCTCGCCACCCTC
>JANZLQ010000029.1:17126620-17152145 GCA_026212715.1 Elanus axillaris
GGGGGGGGGGGGATCAAGTTCAAACTGAAGAAAAGGAACAGTAAAAAGAACAGAGAAGGTCCTGTTCACCTTCTACCCGCCTCTCTCCTTGCTTCTTTCCTGCTCTTTTCCCCTTCTGCGCTGTTCCCCATCCCTACGCCCTTCACATATCCCTCCCATCACTAATTCCTACACCGTCTAAAATGCTTTTGAGTCCTATTTCAGTTCTGGTGTTCAATAGATGTGAGTCCCATTGATTTATGCCAGGGCTGAATTTTGTCCCCATAGCATACCAAATTGCTTCTGCACACACATGGAATGCCAAATCAGAGCACAGGCATACTACTTTGTAACTACTTTATTGCCCATTTACACTTGGCATGAAATTTATACCCTTATTTATGTCGCTGCTGAGTCTGGACTGTTATATGAATTTGATCCTGTACAAAGCTGGCTGGGTTAGAGGACTGGCAGTGGCTACACCACCTATCCCTTGTAAATTATCAGCTCAAATTCTAATCAAGTCATTAAATCAAAACAACCAAAACTTCTTTCTGTGCGATGCTGTTGTAAAAAAATGAGGTTGGTCTCCTCCCGGTTCCCCGTACACGTGTGTCAACACCACAGTTGACTCTAATTAGCACCCTTGCTGGCTACGAAAGCTCCCGAGCCAAGGATTTAAGCAGGCAAGGAGACTGAACTCTTTGTCCTGGCCTCAGGTCACGGCAGGTTGATGAACAAGCAAGTCCTACTTCTGCCTCGGCTATAGCTGCCTTCTATTTTCTGGGACTAGCAGCCTGGCATCTCCCACAAGCACGATGTTTTCATAAAAACCTCTTAACTCTCGTCTTATTATATATAATTATTTAATATAGGTACTTTCTCTCACTTTTAGGGACGTTTTAGAGTTAATAAGACTTCGGTCTGAGTGGGGATTAAAGGGTTTTTGACCCCTCTGGGATCTTTGTCCTAGATTTCAGCCTTGGCAGGTGGAGCACTCTGTAACCAGTTGACATTTTAGTGGCTAGTTTGTGAGTCAAATATTTTGGTTTATGTTTTCCTTTTTGGTTTGGATGAGTTTATATGGGTTTCTGAAGTATTTGGGAAAGTTGCATGAGGTTCATGGTGCCACTGTACCTTCCTTGAGCCAAAGAAGTTGCTTTCCTCATTGAGAAATCTCACTTCAAAAGAAGTTGTGATGTTTTTTAAATTACTGTTTCAGATGGCTTTTATTTCCAAATGTCTGCATCACTCAGAAAATCTGAGTTTATCCTGGTTTGTGGTATTTCTGATTTATTTTTCCTATTTAGAGGGCTCTTTTTTTCCTATGTGTGTCCACTTGCTTCATACACAGACACAGACACACACACACACAAAAATTTGGAGTGACCTCTGGTTTTATTTTAGTTTGAGGAAAGAAAATAAGAATGTAAAAATATTCTGGATCTCAGCCATTACAATGAAAAACATCTGTTGAAGCCTTCGCAAGCACAAGTTTATCTTACCATGGGCGTGATTATTAATTAAAATTCAGGTTCTTTTTTCTAATAAGTTACTTCAGCTTCATAATCTGAAAAAGGACAGGTAGAGAGACCTGTTGCGCTTTGGTGCTGCTGTAAAGCAGAACTGACTGAATTTTATTCCATGCACTCCCCGGTGGTGGTCCGGAGAGCTGGACGATCACACAGTGCTGGCTCCTTCGCTCTCTTTCTCACTGCTCAATGACATAAAATAGTTTCCTACTGTTGTGTTTCCATGTAAGCAACCAAACAAAGTACTACGGAGGTGTGGTGGAGTCCCAAATTGGAGGAGAGGCTTCTATGACTGGGAATGTGAAAGGTGGTTTGAGGCAAATCTGTAAAACTACTACTCATATTTCAACAAATCTATCATATCTGAGGAATGCAACATCTCCAGAGTTGCAAGGACACCAAATTCCTATGGCCAAGGTTAGTTTTGGCAGTCTGGCTATGAATGTGTATTACACGGGCTCGCTGGGATACCGGTCTGGTTTGGGATACTGGTCTGGTTTGGGATCTGTACGGGAATGGGGACTCATCCCTGCCCGAGCCCTGACAGCCGAGCTGAGGAGTCGGAGGCGGCCAGACCTGGAGGGTGTCAGGCTGGGCAGGGACCCGAGCTCTCCCCCGCGAAGAGGGATTTTGGTGAAGAAACAGGAGAACACTCTTTTCTCACAGCAGGTCCCGCCAAGCAGCTTTCTTCAGTGTGGAATTTTTATATAGTTGCCCCGATGAAACTCCTCCCTGGGAGTCATCTTCTGGGACTTCTGCAGGTTTAACAAGGAAAGTGGGCTGTGATGGATTAGTCCTCTGTGCAGTTCTGTTCCAACTAAAAATGTATCTTCTGCTGCAAATCCCCTCTTCATGCCCCTGTGTTGTTCTTTTTAATCCTCCAAACCCATATCTAATCGAAAGGCATAAATCACTTTCCATGATACAGTAAATTCAACGGGTGTGTTATGCTCCCTCAAACAGTTAGCTAACGAATCTGGTCAGGGACTGACTTAGCAATGTTTGATAGAAATTGTAAATGAAGCCTGTTTTTATTGGAGTGAAATAACGTTTAAGCATAGGTAATACGGATGATAAACTTGCAACACTAGCAAACTGAAAAACACATGGGACCCGTGTGTGTGCCAATTCAAATATAGCTTTATTAAATGCACCTGATTTTAAGCTACCTTTTAGTATTCCATTTAGCAGTTTAATGAGAACCAGTTATAGTTGGGTTTTTTTTCTGTGTTGAGAATTCAGCAGGCTACCCAGCTGACATGCATATCAATTTAGGCAGACGGCATCAGAAAAAACCCAATGAAGGCCTTTACTGTAAGTAAACATGGGACATCTATGTGACCTTCTAAACCAACACATCATTTACGCAGGCTGCTGAGAACATCTGAAGCAGAAGCTATCAGCTTTTCCTTGAGACCTTTGAGCATAAAGACCGTATCGTGAATTAAAGAGCTCAGGCTGTTGACGACAAGGACTCCGGCATCACCGGAGAATGGTACCTAGCAGCGTCCATTCTTCCATTAACATCTGCAGCCATTGAAATGGCCCCTTGCTCCTGGAGGCAGGGGAGCAGTCTATTATGGACCTGTTAGAGTCCTCTTTCAGCTGCTGTTCCACTGAAGTGCCAGGTGCAGAAGATGTGCTCAGAAAGAGACTATAGAAGAGGGGAACGGTCACATCGATTACAAACTGATAATTGCTCACTCACTATTTCCTCAGTATTCAGCCAACTAGCTGTTGCAGCAATTATTTTCCTGTTCTTTATTTCTATTAATGGTGTGCGCAATATTGGGGACTGTTTCCCTCTTTTATAGCTCTAACCCGCTATTGAAATCCTGGAAGTGTAACATAGAGCATTAGCTCTAGTGCCTATGATTAATGTAATCACAAGCTGAGCTCTGGAAGGAATCCACCCTGTAGTTTACATTAGCTGTTAGATGACCTGAAATTCTCCCCTCTCCCCCACCCCTGTGCAAAGAACCGGTTACAGGTTTTTACTTTTCATTTATTCTTAGGATTTTGCTAAGTCTGGTGAAAGAGCTGACTGCCTGCCATTTTCCACATTCGCAGTAACCTTATAGTTCTGAGTTCTGTTTTCAGATGCGCGGGGATGATGAGGGTCACAGAGCACCATACGTCTTTGTTAGCTTAGCTACTGCATCTGTGGCTGCTGATTTATATAGGTTAGAATACAACCGCTCAGAAAGATATTCACAAAAGCCTGCAGGCATCTCTTTTTCTTTTTTTTTTTCTTTTTTATTGACAATTCTTCATCTTTTTTTTTCCGGCTGAGATCTTATGAGGAGTGACACCCTTTGTGTGAAGTAATCAAATCACTGCTTTTTAAAGATAGGCAAATTACGACCATTCAGTTTCTTTAGTTATCATTTCCTTTCTCAAGGAAGAAATCTTGGCTTACATAAGGATTTCAAGATCAAATGCAAGTTTACTATGTTTTATTTAGGCTCCAGAAATGTAGATTCTGCATTTAAAAAAAAAAAAAAAGTAACAGAGAATTAAATTCCATGGCAGAATATACCAGTTAGTAAAAGAGGCTAAAAGAAACAAAACCTGCAATTTCCCTTTCTCTGAGAAGAAGAAAGTGAACTATTTGAAGAGGCCAATTATGGAAGCTGAGATCAATATAGCATTAAAAATCAGTTAGGATGAAATGCCAGACGATGACAGATTATCATATGAATTAGATCTTTGCTAGAAGGAACAATTATCGCAGCACCTGTTAGACGCTTTCCGTTGTTATTTCAGTACAGCAAATCTCCTCTTATCAATGAACAAAACCCTCAATAATATTGACTAAAATAGAAAAAACGCTGGCAGATTCCCTACTGTGGTAAAGAAGTCAGGGAGCTGTATAACAGATAAAGTGCCCTGTAAAATGGGGCAGGTTGCAGGTGGGGAGCTCGAGATGAAAGTGATCAAATTATGTTTAATGGATTTCTCCAGAATATGAGGCTCCTCACAGTTATCCACAAAGCTGGCAAAATTCATGAGCCCAGAGCAGTTTTCCCGATAGCTGCGAGAAGGCTTTGATCGGCAGCAGCTACATACTACCACGTAAAGTTTTGAGATAAGGAGTAGATTCAGCCGGTGAATCGAGATACTGTACGAATCCCCAGCAGCAACTGGAATCAAAAATTACTCCCTCCCGTACAGGTTAAGCAGAAACAAAAGGTGGGGGTCTCTGGGATCATTGTTTGTGCCGTTGGAAGTGGGAATGTTGAAACTCAGGAACACGCAGAGTCTGTGCTCTGGCCTCCCTGGCTGCCAGTGCATGCTAATTGTTTTATTTCTAACCTCAGAAACTCAAGGCTAGCAAATCTGGGGCAAGCTAATTGTCTAATCCTGTGTTTAAATGTCGTTCAAGCCACAAACAAAATCTGCCGTGCGAATCGTTTGTCATTTTTGATGAGCGCTATTAAATCTACTCCGGCTGTGTCGGAATAACGGATGAGTCCACCCCAAAGTTAACGGCCGATGCCTTTTCCATGACAAACCGTCTCAGATACCTGCTGGCTCTGCCGGCAGGCATCTCCCTGCCTCCCCGGGAGCTCTGCTTGCTGTTGGCCGATGGGATGTTACTCACCCCTTCCATTTGGAAGCGCTACTTTCCGACGGCAGCTCCCAAGCCTGGGAGAAACCAGCAGTCCTTCCGCATCCTTTCACCACGGTGCTGTGCCGAAACCCCGACCTGCACCTCCCTGCGAGGAGGAGAGCGTGCCCAGAAAACAAAGCATCACCTTTCTGGTGGTTATTGGCCCCAAATAGAGGGCAGGGAGCACAACCCTAATAAACCCCCCCTTAGAGGGGGCTGCGGGAGGGAGCCTGTGCCGAGGAGCTGGGCTGCGTGGCAATGCCACGGGGGAACGCTTTCCATTCCTTTCTCTGTCTAAATATGCAAATATGCAAATGTGCTTAAGCTGGCCATAGGCTTTGGTACTGCTTTCCCTCCCACTGAGTGCCTCCATTCTCCCAGCCATCATGGTGGTCCCCGTGAGTAAAGGGGAGATTGTTTTGAGGTAAGGTACTTTATGGTAGGACAGATGCCAAAAGAAAGCAAGAAAGCACTTAGACAGTTTTAATGGACAACGGTTTTACCGATGCTCTCAACTTGGAGCTAACGTATGGGGCGTTACGAGCTAAGTCATCCAATTGCACGTACTCACATTTCCAAAATAAAGAAAACATTTTCAGGAGTATAACCTCGTAATGTTACTGGAGAAGGCTACTCACTTTGCAGTTTGCTTCTTGCTGATTTGTGGATATTAAAAATCAACCCCCCCAAAATAGTTCTTAACTTTGCCAGCGAGATCCACATCAATGCATATCTGTCAGTGCTACCCACTTAGCCTGTGGTTCCTCTGCGTAACTCGACGGAGGGTCAGAGCCGTCTGACAGCTCCACAATGGGAGTAAGACGTGGTGACAGGCAGTGCTGAAGAGCTGGAGATGTCAACGGGATCTCCAATCATCCAATGGCCTTGAAAACCAGAGCTCTGAGCTGCAGAAAGACAGTAAGTTTGTCTAATGAGAGAAAAGCAATCTTGCATGAAATCTTTAAAAACTACCAGAGGAGGGGACGCCAGCATTTGCAAAAAATACGACTGCCCGATTTTTCTGGGAGGTAGGACTCCTATGCTCCTCTGTGAGTTTTAACCCATCCGTCTGCAGCTGGGAATGCTTTGACTGGATACTGTTATGATGTATAGAATAGCTAATGGCTCTTCTGCGTGCAGTGATCTTTTAATGAGCAGCAAGATCCTGGGAAGAATAAAATAATTCCTCCAAACCAAGAACTTAACTCTCTTTGAAATTCAATCAGAAGCCCCAACTGAATGTACCGACTAATCTGTACGAATGTTCTGCCTAGGATGGCTGACCAGTTGGTCTAAGCATACTTCATTAACTGTATGACAGCTAAACCTACTATAGCTGGAGTACTTAAAATTTAAAGGGTCCGATATTTCCCAGACATTTTATTTTTTTTTCCCTCAGCCTAGGTCCTTACTAATTAAGGAAGTCCAGCTTTATAGGTGGAGCAATACCAAAAAAGTACCAATAAAATTTTTAAAGCTCTCTAAAACATTTTAATGCCTTATTTCATGTGGCATACACAGAGTTATGACGGTTTGTAAGGTATAAAGTTTTTTATTAGCGCTCCATTGGGAAGACGGCATAACTCAGTCATTGCTTTGCAACTCATTTAATGCACATCACCACAGCATTTGACTAGCATACTTATCACAAATTGAAGTCAGTAAAATATTTGACTCGGCAGCCCATTACACAGTTACACAAAGAGAGAGTTAACTACAAACAAATTTAGGGAATTAGTGGTCAGTTACAAAACACGGCATAAACACACCAACTTTTCTCCAGATTATGCTATATTATTCCCAAAAGCTTCTGGGCCTCACAGTGTTTTCCCCAAAGAATGTGGTACAAAAATTATGAAATCAAGTGACTTAGGTTTTAGTATCTTTTTATGAAACAAATGGTAAAACGGATAGGGGAGGCGTAACATTCATTTTCTGCCTGTCCCTTCACCTCCTTCCTTCCTGCCCGACGTTTAGAGCGTTTCACTTCAAATAAGTGGAGCAGGACTAGAAGGTTCCCCGTGTGAACGCCGGCTTCTTTCCACGCCGTGGCTCTTGATTGCCGTCTTACTGTGGAGGTGGAATGCAGAGGGGAAAAATGGGGCGACTAGAGGAGAGGCTGGTCATCCTCTGTTACTCTGTGTGTCATCAGCAGAGCATCGGGAGATTAACTGTGTTTTCAGCTGAGAATTTCCTTTGAATCACAAAAGTCTTGGTTAAAACCTCCTCCTGTGCGTCACGGAACAAACGGAAATGGCTGTAGTATAGTGTTTTGTTGTCTTACGACACAGCATACTGATATTCTGTAATGAACTTGATGCTAGATGCATGCAGCAGTGGGAAAAAAGAAGGAAAAAAAAAAGAAACACTTAGCAGGAGCAGATGAAAGCCCCAGATGTACAAATGTTTGTGAAACAGGGATTTTAATTTAGATCTTCAGACATATAAAGAGTAAGGACTGTTTGTTTCTTCTAGTAAGGTGACAAGAATTACTTCAAACTGTTCTTACTAGTATTACTCTGTACCAGTTGTATGTCTAGAAGGCCCACTTCTCAAGCATAGATGAGGCCAAGAAATGAAAATTTGCTTGGTTGACATTAGAACAAACAAATGATCTCCTGGAATTGTTTTCATGGAAATGTGAGAAAAGCCTGGTGGTTACATCATTTACCTGAAACCCAGAACACCAGATTAAAAATTGCTGTGCTGTCCAATTTGAAACAGGGATGTGAACAATAGACCAGCGGAATGCGATAACCATTGGGACCATAAAACCAGTCTTGCTTTGGCTTGGATGTTTAATTATTTATACAAAAGAGAATATTCCCAATAAGAGACTGAAAACTTGGCAACAGAGAATAAAGATGTATTATTCCTTGACATCCTTTTGAAAATCTATCTACAACTGGCTGAAGTATATATAGTTGAAAATTGCAGAGTTGCAAAAAATTCCAGTGCACTGAACATGCTCCATCCTCCTGCAGCTCTGATATGTCAGCTGGGGCGATCGTGTACCTTCCCAGAGCTGCAAGAGAGGCACAGGGCTCCCCTGACATTACTTGATATTTACTAGACTGGAGAAAAATATTGGGTATGAATTTAACATACTGTTTGCCATCAAACAAGACAAGGAGGAAGAAACAACTTAACTAATACAGAAAGCTGCAGATTTTGAAAAAGGCAGGAATAAACATGCAAAACAGGTGTGTAGGTGAATGAGATACAGGAGTCAAGGGACACTGGGATAGCTTAGAAATAGAAGAATGATTTTACAAATGGCATAGCTATGAACATCCCACCCCTGACTAGGAAATAAGTAACCGTCAAAGTATATTTCTGTTCTTCCTCCCTTAGTAGCTGGTCTACAAAGGGCATGATACCCTATTTCATTTTATTCAAGAAACTGCGAACCCAGATCTGCTATGGACTTCTGCTGGGGGACATCAAGGTGTTGTCAGTTTTTCAGTTTTCCTTTTTTCAAAAAATGGGCAAAACCCAAGGTAGATATTACCAAAACAGTTGAAACCACGTAAAATCTCAGGCCAGTGCCTTCAGCCAGAATGATGATCATCTGAGAAACTTCAGGATTCTTTTCTTTATCCCCAACTAGGGTCTTAAACTTGTGTGTGACCCATGCCTTATTAAACGACACCTTAATTTGAGAACTTCTAAGTACTTTGAATACTTGATCATTGCATCTAAATGTTCTTTTAACTTCTTTTAACTTCCTTCTTAAAAAACCATCAAAGTACAAAACATATTTCAAAGAGACGGTCCTTTACCAGCAGTTAATAGCCCAGTTCTGCTCTGCATACGCAGGCAAAATCCTCACTGAGGTCAGTGTCTAAGTCCAGAGAGTTCCTTCTCACTGGATTGCTTTAAAGAAGTATGGAATTGCTGTCCCAGAAAGTATATGGCTCAAATTAAATCGCTACAGCAGTTAGGTTCAGGGGCTGCAGCCTGGGGACTGGTGGGATTTATGGCTGGCTGGGTCCGTCACAGCCGTGTGGTCTGGGAAGCTTGGGAAAGCCAGGGTAGACGTGGAAGAGCGCTGGCGGCAAGGAAGGAAACTGCCTTCGCCCTGGAAATTCCTGGGTGGAGGAGGCAGCTTCGTCTCTCCTTCAGGGCAGTAACTCCTAGGTAGGTTCCCCTGCAGGTCTTTGCTCAGACAGTAACGCTGGGTTTCGGGTGTGTTTCACTCCAAAAATTGTATTGAACACCATAATAGGAAAGCTGTGCTTACAATATGAGGACCTCCGTGGTAAGCAATGGCTCTTTGCCATTTTACACCATGGAGAGCAACCTATAAAGGCAATCTATTCAATGAACAGATAAATAAAACTGGTGATATATATATAATCGCCTAAGCATTATAGTTTTTATTGACCTCATCTTCCTTCTGTAAATTACGAAATTCTTCTGAAAATAAATTTGCATGAAATCTTTTATATTTACTAGAAGGTGAGACTAATGCAAATATCCACGTTATTTTTCATGTATAATACATGTCTTTTATTTTTGAAAACTTGTGCTTATTGTATAACTCTTCTCAGATGAGTCCATTTGAAAGCACTGCTTTCAGAAAGACCACATCTCAGTTTAGGTTCTTCTTTAATGCTCAAGTTAAAGAGCTACTTGGGGAAAACAGTGAACACTTGCAGTCAGGTGGATTAACCAGGCTCTTAACTGTAAATCAGCTTTGGAGCTGGCAACATCTTGTGCTCTACAGCCGAAAACTCTGAGGAAGCTCTTCCACAGTAACAACAATATTAGCTGTGAATTAGTACAATGGCTACTTCTGAAGTCATATAATTATTTTGTGATCCGTTTGTCTTTTTGGCTAATGGTTTGGGGTTTTTTTCTTTGCTTGAACTGATCATGGCGATGCTTTAGTTAAAGTGTACTGTGGACTGACGCTTGCACTGCGCAACAGAAAACTACTCCACTTTCCCTCTGAGAAAACGTATGAGTCCTGTCCCGCTTCATCCACGGTTTCCTGAGTTTGAGCACATGTTTTCAGGCGTGGAAGTGGCTGTCCTTGCCGCATTAAGACATTGACATGAATATCCCTGGAGGAGCAAGGAAAAGCTGAAACATTGAAATGAGGCTTGGGGCTGAAAGTTCTTGTCTCATTCATTTATTTGCTGGTGGGTGTTGTGTGTGTGTGTGTGGTACAAGGGCGATTTAATGAATATTGCAAGTCAGACGCTATATATGGATCTAGTTACTCACATACAGAGAAATATTTATGTACTTTTAGTATGAGCGTACTGTTGAATCAGAGGTTAGAGATGACCATGATCCATTGGTGGCAAAAGATACCTACCTCTAAGAAAACGTATGTATCTGTTATCTTGCTTGAAAGCTCAAAGGACTGAATTCTCCGTGTAGATCCCAAGTCACTTTTGTGCCTGCTGTAATGCTTCTGGATGTCCTCTCATACCCTACCACAGCCCCTGTTCTCTCCTCCACCTTCACTGCTCACATTGCCATAAAAATGTTGGAGGAAAACTCTTCATTCCAATGACCTCTGGTTTAAAAAAAAAAAAATAAAAATTAAAAACAAATTGCCAAGGCCTTTCTAGATTTGTACAATTCAAAGTGGACTAACAGTCCTGTGTATCACATTCTTCCCAGCTTCATCTGATCTGACTGCAGCAAAAAGCCCAGAATAAAGCAGAATCTGAGACTGGCTAAAGCAGGTCTCCGCAAAGCAGCCATTCGTGTTCTTCATGACATGAGGAGATGGTATTGCCTTGGCAGGGAGTTCCAGTGGAGCAGTACTTCAGCTCAGAAAACACGTATGTAGCACCTCGCCATTTCGCCTCTAGCGTCAGCTTCCAGCATTCCTCCCGATCCTGCTAGGGAACGGAGGAGCTCTCTTCCCGGTGCGCTCCTGGTGCCAAATTGGTCAGTCACCTCTTAGTCTTCTCTTGTCATGAACGAAGCAGATAGAGTTCCTTAAGTTCCTCCCTGCAGGCTGTTTTCTCTGGCCCTTGATTTACATGTTCAACTTATTTGATATGCAAATATCCTTTCTAAAAAGGCCGCCTTCCAGATACTTACCTGAATCTTACTACAATTAGGAAAAATCCTGGGTGAGTGCTTTAAACTCGGTGTTTTTGAGTGTTTCGTGCTCTGGGTGCTCAACTTGAAAGGCCAGAAGGGGCCTGGAGGTTATGGAAACACATGCTTCTCCTTTTGAGAGGTCTAAAACTTATTTACATACAGCATCACCGAAACACGGTTACCTCTGGTACTGAAAACATCGATCAAAAAGTCGCATAAACAATGCAAGGCTGGGGAAGAAGCCAAAGTTTTGGCTATATATATGAGGGCAAGTAATAGTTCCTATTAAAAGATCCCACGGTACTTTTCGTATTCACCGAGACAAGACCTTATTTTTTTAAACCTGCATCTGAATGACCCAAACACAGTAATCATGGATGCGTGTAATTTTTTTCCCCTCCTCCTGCTCGATCCCAAATTTAAATCATAATGCTGAACTCGTGACGTCACTCTCAGTCATTTCCACATGGCTTCACTTGTAGGATCAAATAGAAGGTGAAGCTCTCTTGTGTCAGCAGAAAGCTGATTTGGGGGATGGCGAGATAATTCAATGACATTTCTAGCAATGACAAGAAGACTTCAAAGAAGCCTGCAGGTAAAGTACTGTTCTTTTTTCAGTAAATATTTGTTCTGCCTCAAATGTACCACATTGGTAGGGGTTGAGTTTTAAAGGGGGCTGTGCTGGTAACTTCCCGAGTCTTCAGATGCTCCCGTTCCTTTAGAAAACCTTTCCTGAATTTAAAATCCACAGGTGGATTCCAGAAAATAAACCTCGGTGACAAAGAGGGTAAGATAACAGCACATTGGGTTGCCCAGCTTCATATTTCCATTTTCTCTGGTACGTTAGTTTTCTAAAGGTGGCATTTGGGCTCTGATCGAATGGAAGGGCAAAGGTTACCGAATGTGAGGCTGTGGCTGCTGGAAAAAGAGAACAACCGCTACAATGGTGGGGAAGGGCAGGCCACCGGCGCTAAGCACGGAGAGATGTGGGAAACGGGCAAGTAGGAAGAGGATGTCATTTTCTGAGAAACCAGGAAATGCGCTCTGCGGTCAAGCATTTCTATTTTTGGTATAAGAATTGCAAATATCGCAGGAGATATGTGATACTGAGATGAGGAAATATGTCTCAGGCCTTTCAGTTTTAAGCCTTTGTCTTTGCATGGGCTGCTTTTGTTCAAGGAAGCAACAATGGAAAAGAAGGGATTGGGGGGGGGGGGGGAAGGCTTCTGTCGCAGCATTTCCCAAACTATTTTTCCCGTCCCCTCTCCCAAGTGAACTCCACTGTTCATGACCCTTTTCTCCCCTTTTCCTCTTCAACTCATGCAGCATCCAGCATTCAGGATTGCAGCCGCTCATCTCAGCTTGCAGCCCTGCCACTATCACTCACGACCCCCCATTCTTTCCGAGAGGGTGAGTCCTCGTTTGGGAACTGCTGTTTCCACTGGATTGCAGTTCCTGGCAACCTATCTGTAAAATACTTTGACCAAAAAGGAGCTGTTCCCCAGAGACTGCGACGCTAATTCTGCTGTGTGGCGCTGGTACGAATTCCGAGTAAATCTGGCCGCGCACAAGCGTTGTCCTGCTGGGCTTGTCCCTAAATGTGTAAAATCAGAACCTCTAGAATGCAATTTCTAAGTGTAGCACCTCACTCTTCTGCTCCCTGCAGTTAGCTGCGCTGTTTGGTTAGCAAAATGTCTCTGTGCCCATTTCTATTCTGCCGCAGCCCCAAACCGTTCTCCCTCTTCTGCCAATAGCCTTTATTAATGCCGATGCTTTTCCTTCCAGTTCCATTTGCTCCATGTTTTAAAGAAGAAATCAAGCATTACTTGGGGTGGGGGACAGGGAACACAGTTTTTTCACTGCTCTTTTTGGAAATGTGCAGGCGTAAACTGTGGAACTCCTCTATGCCAGGGTCTTTCCCAGACCTGGTTCCCGTCCCTGCTTTTCATTTACGCCAGTGGCTCACCGGAGCCGCTGACTTGCTTGCCTGAGTGGCTGCACGTGTCCTGGAAGCCAGTTGCTCATCCCTTACGAGGCTTGATTATCTATCCAAATACAGATTTTTAAAGGATCATTATAGTCATTTGACTTTGAAAAATCTTGGCCCCAGAATACCAGGTCATTAGAACAAATAGATGATTTCGTGGAATTTCTGCTCTTTTTTTCCCAAAGCTTTCCGAGTTACTCAGTCATCTCCTCTCTAAGCCAGTGTCTCGTTCTCCTGGTGTCTGTTTATTATCTCAAGGCTAAAGCATATGCATCTAAAAGAAGGAAAACAATAGTGAGATGCTTTGGGGAGAGTATGAAGTGAAGGGGAATGACTGGAAGTTGCGCTCTTGGTGCTAACGCTTAGACATAAGGCGCTTTCCCAGCCCACGCTCATTGATGCTGCCTGAGTGGGGGACAGCAGGGTGACAGTCACCCCATTCCTCCCACCACCCGACGTCCGAGACCCCGTTTAGCTTCCCTGTCGCTCGCCGAAGTTAAGAAATTGCCAGGAGTCATCGTGGCCCTTCTCATCTAGGGCACCTCACGTGCTTCTCCTTTGCGACAGCAGGTAAATTAGGATTATACAGGGAGCTATGGTTTTTTTGCCTGAAACCTAACAGCTGCTCCTGCTTGCCTGGCATAAGTCCATGATGAACAAAACGTGTCGCGGTTGCAACCCTGTGGACAGGAGAGGTTTTTCTGCTCCCTCTGCCGCGGTGAGAGGGGCTGGTCTCCCGGTGCTCCGGCTGCTCGGATGCGAAGCGGCTCCGCAGGGACCGCGGAGAGGACGTCCATCCATCGCAGCGCCTGTCGGGCCAGCGCTGGAACCTGCCTGAGGTGGAGGGGATTGCTGAATTTGTTTCCGAGATTGGCTGCGATATAAAAAAAGACAGTGACAGAACTGCATGGGAATACGATCTGATGTAAAACCACGGCGGTTTTCAACTTTTTAGAAAGGTTTTCTAATGTGTTTGAATTGGCCACCTGGCTGCCTTTGGCCTTGACTGCTAATCCTTCCGTGTCCTTAACTGGTGTCCTTGATACTCTAAATTAGCTAATATTTCTAGAAGATTTTAATTTTTATTTTCGATTATGCAATGGATGTATCACCAGATATTTTTCATGTCAGTATGATTAAAATGCTTAATCCCCTCAGAGAAATTTGCAGTGATTTACACCACTGTTAGAATTCAGCTTTAAGATTTAGGAGAGTAAAAAGCCACGTAAATTTAGGAGGCAGCAGTTCTTCCAAAAGGTTTTTTTCACTCTCCTGCAACACTGGGACAGATCCTTTGCAGAGGCAAACCCGATGCAAGTGCTGTACAGAGACGGGGGGGGGGGGGGTGGGGTGTCTTCTGCATTCACAGAACTGGGGTGCCCCAGGAGCGGGGTCCCAGGCCAGCAGAGAGTTTCTAAGCAGCTGAAGGGACTGTGACAGCAAAGCAGTGCTGTGCCCTGCCCCGGAGCTGGGGACAACCGAGAGACGGCATGCACGTGTTTAGGAAGAGTCCGAGTGGTCCAGATCCCACCCCGTGGGCAAGACCTGAGGCTTCATTCGGGATGGGAAGCGCTCTCAGCCGTGACGGCTGCTTTGGCAGGATGATCAGAACTGAACTCCAGTGAAAGGGTCTTCAGAAAACCCGGTATATGAAGGGCCTAGCCTGGGAGGTCTGTAATGTCGTTCTGCTTGTGGATATAAAGAACCTCAGAAAATACAATCTTGGTGTAAAAAAAGATGAAATGACCTAACCAATACGTTATGTTCATAAAGGAATTCTTTTCTGTCGGTCATTATATCAACTTTCTCCACGTTTTCTATGTATGCCTGACTTTCCGCCAATCAATATATAGTGGAACTTATATATGTTCATCTCTTGATCTAATAACTATTGAGCTGTCGTAATTAAACGTTTTTAATTTGCCTAAGCGAGGTTCAAATTTAGGCCTGTGTTTCTCAAAAGTACTATTGATATCACTCGTTCTTAATACGTACCGTATTGTACAGTCTGTATCAGAGCACTTCCAAGGGAATTTCTATCATCCAGACAAAGGTCTGTGTGATTATTAATATTCAAACTATAAAAAGACGCTCTGTTCTTTTTGCATTTCTTTTTTTTTTTTAATTCTCTTGAAAGAGACATTGAAATTTCAGTCTCAAAGGGCCTTCGAGTATGTGGGAGTCAGATTTCCCCTTGGAAACGTACAGATAATTATTTTCAAATCCAAGGGGCCTGTGACGAGTGTCTGGGTTGTTAGAATGAATTGCTAAGTTATACGTACAGGTGCTAAGTGTTATTACGTCAAAGCCGAAGTGCAGGAAATGAGATCACCCGCAGGTACCACAGGCACTGCAATATTAAAAACTGGGTACTGCAGCCGTATTTATCTCCTGGTTTCAAATCTCCCCCTGTTAAAACCACTCATTAACTGTTCTGTTGAACGCTGTGAAGGAGACCAGGCTGGGGCGGAGGGATGCAGTGACTTTGGACTGAGTTTTCAATTAAAAACCCCAGCCTGTTCTGGGCTTGATAATCTCTGAATTCTTTTGAAGAAATGATCATTATAACTGTGTTTAATCTGTTTTCAAAACAGGCTGTGAAATAGCCATTGTGTATGCACCTTCTGTTTTTATAACTTCTGTGCTTTGATATTGTAATTGATGCAAGTGGGTGCAATTAAATCTTTATTTGGAAACTTGCACCAAAGCAAGTCATTCAGAAAAAAGCCACCAATGTGCTTTGACTCTAGATTCTCACACGTATTTGCACTTACAATCAAAGCTTTTGTTCTGTTAAACTAACAAGGGCTGTTTAGCATAAGAAAGAGTTAACACAAGCTGCCTTAGGTTGTGCTAATTTCAGGAATAACACTCGAATGGGAAAAAATCTGCAGGAAACTATGCTGTCCTAATAAAAATGACCAATTTTTATTTTAATAAGTAACTCACCCCAAGTGGAAAGGTTTATTGTATTTTAATAAGTAACTCACCACCAGTGGAAAGGTTTATTGTTAAAAATGACCGATGATATGCCAACGATTACCATCATTCATACCTCTTTCTTGATTTTCTGAAGTGAAGGAAAGATCACGAGAGAGCAGAGCAGATCTTTAGCTGAAACTACTTTTTAAATAGTCAACAGATTCCAGTACTTTCACTTCTTGGGCTTTTACATCAGCTCGTCCAACAGGCAGGGATCAAGCTCTGCAGTTAGCTCTAACGGGTGGTTTGTTAACAAGTCTTTCTTAGTGCTGACCCAGCTACCGATCAGTTATCCCCTTACTGTGCACGACTCAGGTACTGCTGTCTTAAAACTGGGCTGTGGGCTCATTTGCATGAAAGGATATTTTGTAGAAGGGTAAGCGTGATTCATTTCAGCGTGCTCGGTCCCGCTGCAGGGCCCGGCTGTAAAAGCATGAGGCTTAGCTCAGGCTGTCAGCTGCTTCTGGAAAGACCACAGGTCAAAAGCTTTTTTCTTTTGCTCAGAGACTCTCAGCTAAAAGGGAAAATCTTAAATGCAGTAAGAGATGGTGTGTATATGTATATATATATTTACGTATCTATAAAATAGAATTTCTTCTTCTCCTCAGAAAGTTCAGCTGGACTGTTTTACCGCCTATAAAGCAAAATCGTGGTAGCACATAGCGGGTGTAGTCAGGTTTAAAAACCCTTGCAGCAGGTTTAAAAACTTCTATATTCCTTTATCTGGAAAATACCATCTTGGCCTTCTTGAGACCCAAAGAAGACAACTTCAAAAGGGCACTCTTTGGCAGAACACATCTCCAGCACAAGCCAAGGCTATTTGTGGAGTTCCCACGTCAAGCTGTCTTCATGGCAGGAAAGGTCACGTCTCCAAAGAGATGCGGCACAGACACTAACCTCAGTCCTCAGTCCACCACCATCAGGAAATCAAACTCCGAAAACTTCTTTCCTGGTGATGAGCCTGGTTTAAATAGCACCTGGGCTAGTGCCTCAAAAAACTGCTTGTTTTCTGATGATGGAGTTTGTGGGAGTTCCAAAATTTGATTTTAAGATCAGCTTAAGCCCATTTAAGATGAGACTGTCTCTGAAAGGAAACGTATTTTCTTCCGTCTCGCCCCTGGCTGTACTTTTCTGTGCCGTTTCTTGTGTCAGCACTAGCATTTTCGTAGCTTTATGGTCTGATTAAACCTGGCTGAAATTTAGCCATTTAAAAAAAAAAAAAAAAAGTGGTCAGCTAATGTTTGTGGAAAGGAGTCAGCAGGAACAAGAACCAGGAGGAGCTCGTAGCTGCCTCTGTGGAGCCGGGTGTTGGGCTGCGCGTCAGACCACAGCCCTTACTACCATTCTTTGGCAAGTTCTGGGTTTTCAGTGTAAAAGTGACTCTCTGATAGCATTCAGTTTGAAGAAAATGTTAGAAAGGCCTTGGATTTATTAAAGTGTGGAATGAAAACAAATTTCGAAAGTAGTTGCAAAACGGCATTTCTGTCCTTTTTTTAGACCCATGTGTACAGCCTTGGGAGGAGATTGAGGCAACTATAAAAAATATTCCGAATTCCCTAGAACCGTACAGAAGTAAGAATGGCTTTGCCTTTTATACTAGTCTAACTAACCAGGTTCCACCTTCCCACGGATCAATACCAGAATGAAGAGGAAAAATATTTTTCCCTCCCTTCAACCAAATGTGGAATTCAAACAAAACCAAAATAAACCAGCCAGGCAAATAGTACAACTTCCTGCTCCGGTCCTTTTAAAATTCAACTTCACTGACACAAGCTTGGAAAAGATTCAGTGCCCTAAATTACCACTGAGAGTAAATAATAATTATATTTGCCATAAGAGGAGGGTTTGGGTAAGTGTCAGCCTAAGGACAGGCAGATGGGACTATCTGTTGGGAGTTTCCCTTTGCTGCTGTAGTAGGTTTTGCTTGGAGGGAGAGGGAGAGGGAGTGGGAGAGGGAGCGGGAGAGGGAGCGGGAGCGGGAGTGGGAGCGGGAGTGGGAGCGGGAGAGGGAGCGGGAGAGGGAGCGGGAGTGGGAGCGGGAGAGGGAGAGGGAGCGGGAGTGGGAGCGGGGGCGGGAGTGGGAGAGGGAGAGGGAGCGGGAGCAGGAGTGGGAGAGGGAGCAGGAGTGGGAGAGGGAGCGGGAGTGGGAGAGGGAGCAGGGGCGGGAGTGGGAGAGGGAGAGGGAGAGCTATTCAGTCCCACAGTAGCATCAGGAACAGCAAACATTTTTCCAGCCAGGCTTCCATTTTGTCCCTTTTCCCCTTACCTCTTTCCCGTGTCCCTTCCCCTGTGGCGGTCACAGTCTGGGAATGCCAAGGGACTGCCTAAGTAGAGACAGGGAGCGTGACGGCTGCGTTGGAGGGCGGTGGGGAGAGCTGTAGTTCCCAAGAGAGGAAGGGAGAAGCCATGAGGATGCAGATCGAGACCCTCCTGTGCTGCAACGGTTGAAGAGAAAGCGCAGAGAGGGGCAGACTGTCAGGAGGGTCAGGAATCTCTTTTCTCGCCCACAGCCTTTCAGAAATGACACAGACAACAGGCTCTGCGGCCCAGTGTCTTTTCTCAGACTCTGCCTTTTGTGAAAACCTCCCTGAAATACATCGAACCCTGTTAGCACCTATTCCCTGCAACTATTCCCCTAACACCTTTCACTAACCCCTCCAAAACCTTGCCCCTTCTTCGAAGACCCTCCAGCTCCTTGCTGCCCAGCTTGGACGCCCTCGACCTCTTCTGCCTTCCAACTAATACCTTCATGTTCCCCAAAGTACCGTGACTTTTTCCATCCTTTCTCCCCCAAATATTTCTGCCACTGCTACAGCACTGAATTTTGCCCATCCTTTCTTCATTCACCCTTGGGACAGCACAATTACATCTAGTTAATACGGCGGAGCAATCTGCTGCTCAGTGGGCACCTCGGATGGCATCACTCACGCCTGCCTAAACGAGCTCTGCGTGGGAGAAAATGACATCTCTCTTCTCTTTATCACTAAAGACCTCATCAACATCGGTACAGGACCCACACCTGTTCTTGGGACTTTTTATACATCCAGAGGGATTGTTCTGACCTGCAAAGTAATCGTGATGTCTTCCAGCAACTCTCCACGCCACGTTAACAGTTCCCTCTTGGCCTCTTTCAATATTACATTTCATTTTTTACTCTGTCCTCACTTTTTCAGTTTGCTCTACAACGAATTTTTTTTTTTTTACTGACACAAGATGTGAGCCATAGATGTTTTCAGGAGTTTTGAACTAGGGCTTTGGCACCCAGAAAGGGAATAACAAGTGGTTTGGGTCGGTGGGATAAGCATATTAACTTTCTTTTTTTCCTTAAAGTAGCTGGCCACATTTGAACTGTTATCTAAAGGTCATGTTTATAAAGATACTGTTTCGTGATGTCTGTATTTGTTTTTCAATCTATGATATCCTTAATTTAGGCCCAGCAACAAGAATTGAGATGTAGAACTATATACATACAATCCTGTACATACATATATTGTGTATACGCACATATATTTAATTCTACATGTCAATATTATCTACACATACTTTTTTAGGGATGGATATTGGCATTTAAGTCATTCCCCTGTGTAGGAGAAGGTACTAGGGGCACCCAGTGCAATGCTAGGAAAACTTGGCTCCAGCAGATGCATTCTCCCATGCCATGAATACTGCCCGGTCATTCTTTTGGTGACCTGGGACTGTATTTTGACTTTAGTATGTTCTCACTGGGGGTGTCGGGACTACGTCAAGATTTATGGGCAGGAGGACCATGAGTAAGTCTGCCAGCTATTACAGCGGCATTAGCCTACCTGTTTACTTGTAGGTGCTTACATGAGGTGCCAATTTCCTTGAGGTTAATTGTCTTAGCAGGTGCAACTCTGAAGTTAATTATAGATGAGGCAACCTAAGCATATTGGCCTGTTTTGTCAGTAAGAACAGAAGTGGGACTGAAAGGTCCCCGCTACCATCTAAAAATTGCTATGCAGAGGTATAGCTGGTCCTGCAATGTGCCTGGTCTTCCTGCTCCCAAATACTGTCATCATTATGTCTGAGATGAGATCATAAAGGGGTTAAAGGAAATATTTTCCTAAAGTGTTACGGGATTTGCTGATGCTTTGTTGCTTTAAAAATAAAAGGGCTACAGGGGCTGTTGCTTCCTTGACTCTCTAGGAGAAAAAAAATGAATCTGTATGTTAAACTGTGTGTATTCCCACGCTCCGTCCAGAACAACGTCATGAACTTAGTTGTTTTTTTAGGCAAGTGGTACCTTGACTATTTGTAATATTAGAGGCACACTCAAAGGGGGAAATGGTGAGATCGAACATTCATAACAAAAGTTTTACTGGTTTTGGTGAGTTAAACCTAAGAGTTATTCAAGTCCTTCATTCTTTGTCACTGCAGTGTTTTGAGGCTGAAAGTTTTGAGTAAGGGCAAGGATGAGAATTATGTAAGAGGGAGGGACTTAAAGATGACCGTTGGTCATCGGTTTACTAATAATTAACATTAAAGGCTATGAGACATTCTGGCTTCCAAATTTTTGGCATTTTTTCAATTTTCATTAGGTATTGGATGGTTTACCTCAAATTTTTTTCAGTAATGAAACTGAACTCTCTCCAAAAATGTGAAGTCAGCACAAGTTCTGAGAGTACGTCGCTCGCCGAGTTCTCACACTTTAAAGCCTTAGAGACTCCATATATACTCTCCCCTTAGCACTTTCCCTACTGCTGAGCAGGGAATCACCTACCTTGTGCTGACTTTGTGCTGCTGATTTTTCTCCCTTTATTTGCCCCTATTTTCCAGCTGGCTGGTGTGTTGAGCTCTTCCCAGACTCACTGATCACTTGTTTACTGTGCTGGAGTTGGAACTCTTGGCCAACTGGCAGCTGAGAAGGGAGGAACCACAGCTTCTCAGTGCATTAAATCGTCGTATTAGGCTCTAGCTTGGAAAAACTTTTTCTGGCTTTGTTTTCTTTTTCCCTAAGCATGACATGACAAATATGCGGGGGTTTTGTGTTTGGGTTTTTTTCTTCTTCTTTTTTATTTTGAGATATTTTTTAAAAAGTTTAGCTGTGACAGATCTAACCAGCTCCCCTGCTAGCGTAAGAAACATGTCTTTATTCATTACGACAGTGGCCTTGCTTGGTATTGAGTCACTATGCAACCACTAATAAGGGAGCAGCTACCTTAGAAGAAACAGTAACTGAGGAGAGTGAGTATTTGGGGAGGGGATATAAGTGAAGCAACACAAATGTGGGACTGACAATCTTTGCAACCATTAATCTTCTTCTGGGGGCAAGTGATAGTGATGACTGTCAAATTGTAAAGCCCTGTGATGCGTTGAGTCAATGATGAACTTTTGTCTGTCTCACCTGCACTCTATCCTCTGTTCTAGTAACCGCTCAGGGAAACTATTTTTAGCGTTGCAGACCTGAGATAAACTGTAGTTGGGTATAACTTCCGATATAGTAGTAGTTGGGTATAACCGTATAACTGTAGTTGGGTATAACCGTCCGATTCCATTGCAAGGAAGATGAAGGAGGGCAGGAGGGTTCCTTTAAAAACTGAAGAAAGGGAGACTCTTCCATCCCACAGCAGGGAGGTAATGGTGGGTCTGGAACTGCACCCTTAATGCATTTTCAGGCGGTCCTTTTGCACCTGGCATATATAAATATATATGGATACATACTGAGACGTGCATGCCCCTATACGTTACTCCAGAAAATATGGAAATTGTTCTGGGACACCTGAACTAGCATCCACGCTTCTAGGATACAGAATCCTGCATTCTCCTGCACTTGCACTGCATGTAACTCACTGAATCTCTCAGTATTTTTTGCACGTTAACCTTACTGTATTTTACACAGAATAATCATTGTTGAAACATCATGTTCAGATGTATGGGTTTGAATGGACACAGTGAGGAGAAAGCCAGCCCAGCGGGTATTTGGTTGCATGTCCTACAAGTTATCTATTTCTTCTTCCTCTGGCCAGGTTTTAGGAGAAAGAGTTGATCTTTAACTCTGCCACTCAGAGCTCTCCATGTCTGGTGGGTGCACTCTGAGAGCCCAGCGAAGCAATTCGGAGGACTGAAGTGAAAGAATGCCCGATTCCCGAATCTTGCTTGGCCTTGAGCATGGGCTTTCAGCATGGGGGAATGCACAGAGGTGCCAGGGGAACGCTTTTAAAAGACCATGTGGCTGTGGAATTTAGGTGACTCCAGGTTAGGAAACAGCTGAGCAGAGTTTTGCACAGAACAGAGTCTGGGATTTAGCACCCAAATTTTACAGGAGCCCCTGTCTGACTTTGGAATGCCTACATATGGAGAAATATAAAATTAACTGCTGGCTTCAGTAGCAGCTGCTGTACACTCAATACTTTTGATCAGACCATTTTTACTTAGGTTCCTGAATATGGATTTATGAGCCAACCTTTAAATATCTTGGCTGAAGTTCTTAAAAGGAATTCATCTCTTATACTGCCCTAAAACTACCAATGGTTAATTTTTTGAAGAAAGGAAGAACAGCTGTACCACCCTAAATCACGGGTATACTAGGCTTGGCACCCTCCAATAGTTGGAAATAGTAGATGCTTGCGGTAAAGCGTAAGAATAGGACAAGCACAGAATGACACTTGTCCAGGATCCTCTCCAGGCAGTTCAGGGGTTCTCTGTACCAGAAGTTCTGTATTAGTATTTAATTGCTGTGAATAGATTATTTTTTTTTTCCCATGACCTTGCCCAAACACTTGAATACATGCAATTTTTTTCCTCCACTGCCTCCTGCAGCAAGGAGTTCCAAGTCTTCACTGTGCTCCATTTGAAGAAGCGTATCTTTCTGTGCTTCTTTGAACCTGCTGTTTTCTGGGATCTTTAGAGAGAAGCATTTGTTGGTAATTCCTTATTTGCCTTTTCTTTGCCACTGAGGATTTGAGAGGCCTTTTTATTGTATCTCATCTATGTGTCACCCAAGCTCAACATGAGCCTCTGCATGCGTACGTTTTAGGCTAGAATTTGACCGTGGACTTTCCTGTGGATTTATAGTCATGTTCTAGGTCCTCTCCTGTTCCTATATAAACTTTTCAAAACTCATTGAATCCAGGGTAGACTTATAATGATTCAAGGAAAAAAAAAAAAAAAGCAGATTCTGTTCATATTGGCAGCAGAGGCAGACAGAGGTTGCTGCAGCAACCATGAAAAATCCCCTTTAATTACTTCTGAGAGCTGAAAATGCCTGAGCTGAGCATTACCTGCAGTTCTTGAGCAGAAGAGCATGTGTGTGAGTGTGTACATATGTCCGCACGGGCACACAACACTGCCAAGGCCGTGTGTTTGGAGGAAAGGTGGTGAGTTCAGCCTCGGCAACGCTGAGTGAAGCTCCGTGCCCCGGCTTCAAGACGCTGCTGAACCGTGGAAACTAATTAGAGCTAATAAGTAAGGGACATGCTAACTGTGGGAACAAAAGAGGAGTGACTGTTTCTCGATATCACTGTGACTTACCATTAATCTTGCGTGTCGGGATTGTCTTGAGTTACTTGCATAAAGCATTATTCTCTCTGTCTGCGTGGGGTCAGCCTGACCGTAGCAGGAGTTCGTGGGTTTGGTAGTCTACTTGAGGACCTGTTTTTACGATGCATGATTCTAACAGTATTTCAGGTACAGCTCTTCCAGTGCAGCTTTCATTTCACCCTTTAAAACCTAAACTCTTTGCAGATGGCAGTCTGGATAGAGGAGAAGCAGTGGAAAAGTCTGTTACAAACTGTCACAGCAAACTACATCTGGCTGTCGTCATAAGAGTAGCGGTTAAATTATCCCGCAACGTCAGCAGTAGCTTTTCTGTGAAAACACGACCGTGCGCAATGTTTGAGGGCTATTGCTAACGTTAGTTTTGGGGGTGAAAGTTTGTATTTCACCTCTTTGAAGAGAAGCGTGTGCGTGCATGTGCCTCTGTGTGCAAAACGTGCGATTAGGGGTCCTTTCAATCGTGTCAGTTTTGCACTATTGTGACTTGACAGGCGTCAGCAGAGGCATCTCTGTCTTCCACAAGCATAAAAAATAACAGAACTGGGCCTGTACGTCATACGACACACAACATTGCATAATCATACACACAACGCAACATGAAATTATTGTACTTCACATACCTGCCGTTCGTGTTGAAGCACCTAGAGGTTGAACCTGGTTGAGTCTGCGTCTCATCTGACCAATATCAAAGAGAGCAGTCGTGAGCTGAGCTGCATTTTAGGCTACGAGTCTGTACACAGGATGATACAACACAATTTTAGGGGCTTTTTTTATATTCTACGTCTCTGATCACTATACATTTTTAATGCAGAGTTACTAATACAACACTGGTAAGAAGCACAGCTAAAGAAAATGCGAGCGAGTTTAATAATGTCTCCGAGGCTTTCTGAGCGTGTAAGGTTATCCCGCCTGGTTACAGACCACAGCGTGCTAGAGTAAAACACAATCCAGCCAAACCCTTGCCCTGAAGACATAATTGGCAACGTTGAGAATCTTACAATACCCCAGGGACGGTAGCTGCATCGCTACTTCGCCACATATTATTGTCAGAAATATCATTTAGTTGTTTATTTATCTGCGATTAGCAGATTAGGGAGCAGCGTTTTAGGAATACCCAACACCTGTGAGAGCAGTTTCAGTTTAATAGGCTGAAACCGACACCGTATCATCACTTTTGGGATGAATTTGAGCAAATGCAACTGTGACTACGGTTTCTTCTCTTTTCCTTTCTTCTCCAGGTCAGCTCTGATAACAGGTACCCGGGCACAAACCACAGCTCTTTAACCTCACCTTTTATTAAGTATTCACCTGGCCACTGGCGATTCAGGAACCGCCTTGTGTACGGTGTTAAGGAACAAGTAAGCCAAACCAACATTTCAAGACTCTCCTACGGCTTTCGTATAGCCGGGTAGAGCGTCTCCTTTCGCAATCGCAGACCTTTCTTCAAGTTGGACGTTTACACTTTCAGGGTAACTTTTAATGCCAAAACGGTTTAATGCCCAGTCGGTTCGAAGGAAAGACAACACCTGTCCTGTCGTGAAACGTAGACTGAATGCCAGTGTCAAGTCGGGCACTCGGTGGTGAGGTAGAAACCCTCGAGGTTTTAAGTCTCTCCTCCACGCCACCGCGAGGGGGGAGGGAAAGCACCGTCTCCTTGGCACTGGGCGGCTTTTCCGTGCCCCTCACCTGCCCTTCCCGGACCTCTCCCGTACATCTGCGTCCCTTGCCGGGCAGCGTCCCCGAGAGGGAGGAAGGCGAGCGCCAACGCCGGGGGAAACTGCGGTGCCGCGCAGCCAGAGCCCGGACGCGCCCAGGCTCCGGCCGGGGGGTCCCGGGGGGGTCCCGGGG
>JANZLQ010000029.1:17154159-17198546 GCA_026212715.1 Elanus axillaris
GCTGGGGAAGTGCCGCTTGGGATGGCTGTAAAGTTGGGAAAAAGTCCTTTGCAGGGAGCCGGCTGTAAAGTTGGGAAAAAGTCCTTTGCAGGGAGCCGGCTGCGCTTCTGAGGGTCGGTGCCGTGTTCGGCTTCCACATGGGGCTTCCCGTTGAAAGCGGAGCGGGGCAGAGGCAGCGAGGGCGTAACGCGGCTCCCGCAGCTGCGGCAGAGCAGATGGATGTAATTCATTTGCAGATCTGTTTGGGAAAGTTTTACAAGTCATTGAAAACTAAGTAGCATCACTGTAATGGATCATTAAAGTCTCGCTAGATTTATAGGTTCTAAACTAGCGATCTGAAGTGTTAATTAAAAGTAAGCAAGAAACTTATGTTTGGGAAGGAAGAGGGGCAGAAATGTAATTAGGAATTAGTTATGGAAGCTCTCTGCTATCATGGTCATTTGATTCGACTCTTGGGCTCGTTCCCGTCTGGAGCGGGGGAAGCCCAGCAAATCAGCTAAGAAGTCAGAAAGGCTGTCGCTTATCACAGAACGTTAGCTTATCAGAGAACGAAGGCGTTCTCATTGCTTGACTCCAAATGATCTGGACGGAGCGACTAGGGGATGGGTTATTTTCCTTTCGGTTCTTTAATAAAAGATTTCCTGTATATATATATGTATATGTATACACACACACACACACACCCCATCTTCCCGTGCAGGGTAACAAAATTATTTCTTTCTTTCACGCCATAACAGATCTTCACACTAACTCTCACGTACCTGTGGTGCTTATGAATTACTGGCCTCCTACTTGTGAAAGAAATCTAACACTGTCCTCACCATTTACAGGTGAGATGTTCTATTAATAATACTGTATATAATGTGCTCTGAAATAAGATCTGTTCGGTAGGCTGAGCAAGGGGATTTATAGCTGGTGCTTTGTGATTTTGGCATTCAGCTGTGTAACGATGCCCATAAAACCATGTTTCAGGTTGCACATTTATTTTTGCCTCAAACCAAATTTTTTGTTAACTTTTTTGGGTTTTCGAGCAGGCTATTTGGCCCCTTTACAGGTTGTTCTCAGCTTGTTTTTTCAAACCCACTCTTCAGTCAGAACTTGTCCTCAGAAGTGACCCACAGCAAGTTGAAACTATTGAGAATTAGCTAAATTGCTAATATGACTGTATGACCAGACCGGGACATATGTGAATACGTTTGCCCGTTTTGATTTTTCTCTCGGTCCGCTCTTCCTCATTGTAAAAAGGGATGGAAACTTTTACAAGCTTAAAAATGAAAAACAAACCCAAAGCAAGCCCTCACTATGACTCTGTGCTAAAGCCTTGTATATTGGATTTCTCCACTCTCCCAGCGTGTCCTGTGGGAAGCCAGCTAAGCCAGCTCCGGTGCACAGAGGTTGAGTCTTCCAGCAAAGCTAAGGTGCGGCACCGTGAGCTGCACGGCCTGCTGCCGTCACAGCCTAACCGAAATGCCTCCCTCTCTGCAGGCATCCTCAGATCACAGATCAGACGATCTATAAGAATGCATATTTTTCAAGGAAGTGCATAGCCAACTACACATGCCCAGCTTGTTATTGTTTTACTAGGGAAAGAAAAAAAACCCAAAAAAACCGAAAACTAGTTTCTCTAGCACTGCCAGAAAATCTTGCTGAGAAACTAGGAACAGCAAATCATGTTTTTCCTTCCTTTATAATGATGGGGCTGTTTAAAAGACAATGCCCACGGGGCAGTCCAGCTTCTTGTCAAAATGTAATCTACTGTTCCAGATGGTAAACATTCAAAGACATATTTATGGTGACTTCTACATACCTTCCTTTGACATTGGCTTTTTTTTCCCTGAGAGCACTTGTGCTGGGTACACACATGAAGTTCCCATTAGCATCCTAGCAGCTGTAAAAGTGTTCAGAACTCACAAAGATGTTCCTCACGGTGAGATAAAAATAATCTGAGGGAAAGATCTGAGACCGGTACAGACCTCAGTAGATCCACGATACGCTCAAGGTGAAAAATTCCAGTGGTACAAAAAGATCCATAAACTGCTGCATGAAAGCTGTAATACATTTTTGTTGCGGCTAATTCATCTTTGCTTGATACGGAATGCTGAACATACCAGGCATGTCTGTACTATCAACTGTGGTTGTGATGTGAGGGAATCTGCACTGCAGAAAAGCTCGTGGGTTTTCTTTTTCCCGCAGCGAGTGAGGACTAGGTGGTATACTGATCGTCTTCATAGAGCTGTTTTCAAAGCGTCACTGGTTTTTTGGTTGTTTTTTTTCCCCCCCCCTCACTGCTCTGAGCAGTGAGACAGAGCCCAGGAAAATGTTTTCCAGCCAGAATGTGTTCTGCCCTGAATTGTCTTAATTATGTGTCAGTTTATTGCTTGTCAGGGGCTTCCTCTTCTTAGCACTTTATAATCGAGGTGGGTGAGCTTGTTCCATCATAATAGGCAACTTCAGTTTCTGCTGCTTGGCATGTCTCCTTGGCCTTTCATTGATTTTTGTCTCCGTTTCAGAGGAAAAAAAAAATTAATTGCGATCGGTGTAATTTCACATTGCAGAAAAAAACCCACCCTTGGTGAATTTCCAAATGGCATGTAAATACATCTTCAGAAAGTAGGCTAAATGAGAGGTCATTAGGGGAAAAAAAATGCATGTAGGAATCCAGAAGTATGCTAGAGATGGCAAGTAGCAGTGTGAAAATGATTGTAACAGCTCTCGTTCCAGTCAGGAACTGATAAAAACAGTTTATGAAAAATGTTGTGATGCTGGGGACAGTGTTTACAAATGTGGAAGCCATTATAAAACCCACACTCAGGGGAAGTTAGACAGCTATGGAAAAAAATATTCTGAAAGATTTTGCAAATTCTGTTCTGACTAGATGGCTTTGTTGCGGGCTGTTTTGACAGTTTGCCGTTTATCATCTCGCTTCGTTGAACCTCCTGCACTTGATGCTGTATGTTTGTTCATGCGGGATCGGAAGTTTGAGCCTTGTGTAGTGGCAGGTCTCGCTCTTCCCCAGGCGAGGCTGGATACTTGTCGCAGATGTCCTGGGAGTCCTGGGTTCCACGATTTCCTTAGCTTTAGAAAGGGCTTTGGGGGATTTGTGTTGGAGTGGGAAGGCAGACTGATGCGAGAACAATTGAGAAAGCTCCTTTCTGAGTGCCTTGAGAGCTGCAGTGTTCAACAGAGAACGAGGGTCCCGTGACAACTCTGCGGTGACACAGAAAGAATCCAATTAGTGGCCACTCCTGCTGTTGATACTAGACCTCTCCTAAAAAATTTCCACCATTACCACCCTCATTGTAATCCCATCCACGACACTGATAATGGGATCAAGAGAGCGTTTTCAAATTGCCTCTTTACATTTTAACTGCTGTCTTAGGTGATTTTGAGGATATTAAACTGGACGGCGCAAGAACAGCGCAGCGCACGAGAAGAGACCTACGTGACACACGTGTCACCCAGGAGTTGTCGTTCTTATGCTGGATTTTCCTAACGCCTCCAGCACAGGTAGAGCTGCTCCAAGGGGGCTGCCGGCGGAGGAGGGGGGCTGTGTGTACGGAGCCAATGTCCCATTGCCTGGCGGCTGTCCCCGCACCGCAGTTACCTGGAGGCTTTGTCCCTACGCAGCCACACGTATGGAAAGCAGTGGGAGAAGGGAGTGGGAGGTGATGCTGTCCCCAGCAGCAAGTCAGCCTGCTTCTCCCTTCTGCAGCAAGTCCTAAATCATCACTCTGCCTTCCCAGCTGGACCAGCAACAAAATATTCTACCCCCCCCCCCTTTTTTTTTTGTGTGTGTCTTTCATTTTTCTTGCTCCAACACTGATGCACCATTTCCATACGACCGGAGCGCAGCAACTCCTGCTGTTCTTCCCAGGCAGTGCAGGCTCAGTACTGGCATGTGGCTGCAGAGGACACTCGAAAGTGGAAGGGCTCAAGGCCTTCACCGGTGTTTTACCTCAAAATGCAACACGGTAATAACATATGGAATCGCCAAGCCAGGCACTTCAGAGCTGAATTATTTTAGCATATTCCAGTTATGTCAGCAGACTCCTTTTGAGAGCCCCTGCGAGAGCTTTGCTTTAGTATTGCTTGTTCGTGTTCAAAATTTATTGTTAACTGGTGAGATTAATTCCTTTTCAATTTTCGATGTCTTTTATTTTCTGAGGAAAGTCATACTCGTTTCATATTCCGGTTTATGCATTGCACACAGCAGATTTGGTATCAGTGATTTCCCAGAACTTTAATTCCCACTTTCAGAATCTGCTTAAAAGGTCTGGTAAGCCTTTGTTACTGCGTGCGCTCTATTAATCCTGGAGTTCTGAGCCTTCCTAGCCCTGAACATCCCCAGTGATTTGGTTACAGTGAAACATTTTTGTGATAGTTGACCTTTTCACCCAAGATTTTGTCGTGACTTTCTTAAAATTTTGGTTTGGGTTATTTTATGGCAAAATTTAACTTACAACTGCAGTTGACTATAACTCTACTTTGTAATTTTTATAGCTCCCTGCCGAGTTGATAGGAGTGCTGGAACTCCAAACAAAAATATGCTTTTTCACCAATTTTATCACAGGCTCATGTGACGATACCACCATCATGTTCTGGAAGATGTCTAGATGTGGTACTGTGCTATGGAAATCCAAACTGATTTATAGATCAATGCTAGATTATCCACAGAACGTTTCATGGAGTTTCTAAATGGAAGCAAAACACAGAAAGTCAATAATTTTATGTTCTAGAAAAAATCTTTCCTGATGCTGTCTGAGTGTAATTATGGCACTGCGTGTTGCCATTTCTCTATGATGTGACTCTAACCCTTCTTAGCAAGGAGAGGAGCTGCTCCGCAGCAGCTGTATTTTTGTGGTGCTTCGCAGGAGGCGAACGCTCTTTGGAAAGCCCACAGAGAAGATGGAGAAGCTTTTGGCACTAGAGTTCTGGAGAATAAATGTAACAGGGAGCTGAACATAGGGATTGTTTTTCTCAAAAGCATCCATAAAAACAGAGTAGGGGTCTGTTCCAGTATTGTAATTGCAATGTGCCAAGATGTTCATTATTCTAGCATGTGCACTGTTTTGTCTGTTTTCACTTAGAAACAGAAAAATGCATTACCGAGCCCATAAACGTCTGCAGAACTGCCAACTCTCCTGACTTTTATCAGTAGTCCCATGATATTTCGCCTCTTTTGTAAACCTTCAAGTGTTAGAGTCAAGATATAACGTGAGAAGTTCAGATCTCCCCTTTCTGTTTTTTTAAACCTAATCCTCCTTGTTGCTGAGGAAGCTGACTTGTGTGCGGCTCCAGAAACGTGAAGGAAACTCATGGAAATCCCAAATCCCACTACGTAAGTGCATGCAGACTTTGTGAATAAGGTGGGTAGGTGTGTGTCACACCTGGCAATTAAAAAAAAACCTTCTTTTTCCTGAGGTTTACCGTAATCGGATCCCCCCGAAATTTCCGACCATTTGTCTGATAACTCCCATTTTGTTAAAGACATTTTACTGCAACAGAGGGCTGCAACAGAGACAGCAAGCGGGGGCCTTTCCGTTGATTTGTTGTTGTTGTTGATTTTTTCATCAACAAACAGGCTTGGGAGAGAAGCTAGGAAGAAGCGTGGGGAGAAACGAGGAAAGAAACACAAGTGCCTGCGGAGCTGCTGCTTTCAGACGGCGAGTGAGGTTCTGAGAGTGGGATCCATTCTGCACAGCCAAGGCACCGGAGGTGCCCCTGGGTCTGAAATGCTTGTACAGCTTCTTCCTAAAGGCATGTTCTCTCTCTGACCAAAGAAGAGAGTCCCTCTGAAGGCCTGCAGGCGTTGTTTCCTCTTGGAAACCTTGAAAGGCACCTGCCTCTTCCCGTTGCGCACGTAGGGATGGAGCTTACCCAGCTGCTTTACAGGGACTGCTAAGGACCTGAAGCTGGCGGGACTTGGTATCACCTTGAGGCTCTTGGTTGGCCCCCGGAGGAGCAATGCCATGGGTAAACGCTCTTTGTATTTGAACAGCTGTGATGTAATTCCTAGGCCGCTCTTTAAGGTGTCTCCCGTACCTTCCACAGAAGAAGGTATGAAGCAGGCCCTGCATTGGCACAGCAGGAGCTGCGATTCGCTCGAAGAGCCTAGGACGCTCATTTTGGGTTAAATGTAATTGTGGTACTGACCGTAGAAGTGGAACGCTGTACTCCTCCAAAGCATCATCCATTTCAGTGGTGGGTTGTGCCGACAAGAAAAACGCGTAGCCTTTTCTTTGTGAAAAACACCCACTGTCGTTACTTGAAAGAATGCGTTGAAGGCCCCTGGGGCAGATAAAGCTTAGGGGTGTCAGAGATGATGTTGATGCCTGCAGGCACTAAAGGTGTAGCGAGGAATAATGGATGAGCTTACAGGGGTATGACGCGGGAGGAAGAGTGGAAGAAAGACAGAATTGACAAAGATTCAGTACCCATGTTTCTGGATTTAGCTGTGCTAAATCTCTTGGGGATTATCTCCCACTGACTTGGCTGCCTCAGGGCGTGCCAGTCAGAAATGAGAGAACAGTAGCGCAATAATAAACTGGACATGCTGTAAATAATCAGTACAGGATACCTTTTAACCATCACTTTTGCCAGGGACTGCAAAAATGCTAACAATACATTTTAGAATAATATTTGGGGTTTGGTAACTTGGTAGCAATAAAGAAGCACGCATTAAGCCAACCTTTGTAGTAATTTTTTGCAAAGTTTCACTTGGTGTCATTCGGCACTGTTTTATTGAAGAGAATAGCTGTAATATCTGAATTCTTGAATGTGTTCCTAGTAAAGCACGGGTGAATTTACCTTGTTGTTATCTGTTTTACATCTAGAGCCAATTTATGAACTGAGGCTGTAACACTATCTGCCTGGCCACCGTTGTGTAGGACTTAGGGAGACCATTACCATACTTAGACCAATAAAAACGTTCTGAAGTTAACACAAGTTTATCTGCCAGACACTCTCATAGTTTCTTTTATCTCTGTATCAGTAGAGGGTTAGCATTCCTTACCTCACTGTAAACTTCAGTCCATTGCTGGAACGTAAGCGCGTAGAGGAAGGCTTCGTCGGCTCTACTGCTCTGCAACAGAACTCCTAAGCGCAGAAGGCCGCTCAGTTAGTTCGTTCGGTTTCCGTCTGCTTGGTACGGAGAATTCCTCTAAAGCATGGACCCTCGGAAGTGAGGAACGGTAAAATGAAAGGACTTTGAGGTATGCATAGTCAGAGATCACCAGGCCCCTCACAAAAATAACAAATAGTTCAACATAGGAAGATGTGCAGCAAGAAAGAGGTGTTGAAACTAGTACATTCCTTTTTTTAGGTCTCTTTCGTCCTGTGCAGCTCACATCCAATTTTCCCTTTCACTAAATTGCTCTGCAAACTTTTCCTCTCCGCAAATTTTGCACCTTTTTGCACCTCAGCAACTTGTGAAGGGTTTGAGATGCAGTATAACCGTATCTCAAGAATAGGTCTGTGTTAGAGATACTTGCTTTGGTCTTGGCTACCATGGATACCTTTAACAAAAAAAGAAGTCTATCAAATCCTGTGAATCCTTTAGAGTGGAGAATGGTTGCCAGTGCTGGAAGAAATGGTCTGCAAAAGCCAGGTAAAAGAAGGACATGGCAGCTAGAACTGATGTCCATGCTGTCTTGGACAGGCGACATTGTGCAAGCATATCTTGACATTGTCCGTTTGGAGGAACCCTCTCTACCTTGTGTGTAACCCTGGAGGATTCAGTGCTCTTTCTGGCAGCTGCACAGCATGAGCAGTGCGAGAATGTCATGTGTACTTTGTGTATTCCTCCTTTTGTGTGCTGTCCTTGTTTGTTGTCAGAAACCCAGGAGGTTATTGGAGAGTCATGTGCAACAGTGATTGAGCCATTCTGCATTTGCTGCTCTAACACGGCCCTACACTGAAGCCTGAACTGTGACGCTAGTACTACCATGACAGTGGAAAAGAGACACAGACATGTGGAGGAGCAGCAGTGTCTTGAATCTGGTAGCTATTTGAACTCTTCACTGTTTTTTAAGTCTCCAACCACCTTACAGCTGCCAGAACTGCCATGCTTTCCTCTCTGCAACAGAAGAATATGCTGGGCTTTTCAGTTTGGAATTGATCTCAGTAATGCGTGTATTTATGGGTCTGGGGGTTTTTTTGCAGTCGTACCTTACTGTCAAACAACTCATCTTTAGAAAAAGTGTTGCAGTTCGTTTGGCTGAGAGCCTAACACAGGGCCGAGCAGGTCTCCAAGAATGCCTCACGCGTCTCTTTGAGACACCTTGCTGAGTCACGTCTGGTATGAAACGAGGAGCCCATGTCTCAGCTCTTCTCTTCAAAGCTCTGCGTGGGCCACTCTCATTGTTCAAAGAAGGTCTTTGCCCCCTTCATCGTGAATCATCGACATCTACATTTAACAGGAACAACGTTACTGAGCAATGGAGGATGAAAATTCAGGTGGGCAATAAACTGCCATGCTGACGCTATAGATAGACGCGTCAGAAATGAGTCTGAGTGAATAGGCAACTTCTAAATCAGACAGAGTATGAGTCTGAATTATGGCTGATAGGTCTCCTGAAGGAATGTAGACCAGATCTGGTGAGTGGAGGATGGAAAAAAAATACATTGTCTCCCTCGCTCAGTGGCATTTCGGTGGGCTTCTTGCACGTATCTATGGATCCTTCCACGTATCAGTGTGCTCAAAGGTTTACTTATCTTTTCTTCCAGGAGAAATCCTGAGGACAGTATTGCACAATTAAACATTTCTAGGGCATTTACCATGTATCATATTCTACTGTCCAATATGTGTAGTTGCTGTAATGGATATGGGGAGGTGGTGCTGTCAAAGGGGAGCTCATCTGTTTTCTCGGCAGTTTGGAAATGACCTACCTGCAGACCTTAATGATGGTCTTACTTTTTTGCAGTGCTGGAAGAAAATTCTTTCTTCCTTAGAAGCCTCATGTAAACCAAAAATCTTCTACGTTGGTAAAGCCATGTGTGCCCTGGGAACTGTTCTCCTTAAGGTACATGCACATGCAAGTATGTGGGATGGAAGATTGCCTTGGGCACCACGTATTATCTAATTTGCGAAGGCTAAAGGTATTATTTCTCTTTTGCTCTTTCTTATGCCCCCCTTCATATTTTTCCTCATTTTGTATACCGTACATGAAGTGTTTTCCATTTATGCTTTTATCTTTTGATTTTCCTACTTGAAGATCTTGTGTTCAGTGCTGTCAGGAAGCTGCTATAAATGAAAGTGTGGAGTGATGTGGAATAGTTTTAATGAAAGCCAAAAGAATGTGAACTTAATCTTTTTCATAGGAAGTTTTTTTCTGTTCCGTCCTGTGCCCTGCTTATACACGTTGGCCTTTTTTGACCTTTTCCTTGATGAAGGTTAAGTGGGAAATATCTTGGCTGCAGCCTTTCCAGCTTAACCAGACTTTCCATAGTTCATGTTTACTTTCCCTGCTATGGGCATTCATGTTTCCTGAATCAAAATTGTTAAACTGGATATTCAGAGAGAAGTTAATAGCTTGTGCCAATGATGATGAAGTGTCAAGCCTTCGTCTCTCATGTCGCTAACTCTATTTTGGTAGTGATGGTTTTGCCAGTCCTATTGCTAGAGATTAACAAATCTCAGGAGCAAATCTCTGTTTGGTTAACAGGTTCCTCCCAAGCATCTTCTTTATTGGCATTAAGAACAAACAAAAAGAATTCCTACACTTGCAATTTATGAACATCATTGATTGCGTTGCTTCTACAAAAAGCTAGAAATGTTGCTTGTTTTCCATCTCTGTCTGGGCATCTTTTGCACCTACTGTCGCCTACAGCGAGTGAGAGAGAATGCTCTCAGCTAGTGAGGGGGCTATTGCCTGTCCTTGGTGTGCTGCCCTCAAAATACTTTGGCAGTCTCTCTGCAAAAGAGTTTCAGAGGGAGCAGGATCTGTGTCCTCAGGATGCTGCTGCTTTTTATGGAAAAGTTGTTGTGTTCTTCAGTTGTCATACTCGCGAGAGGAGAAGAGCTTGGTCTGAACCTCTTCCTTGCCTTCAGTTCCAGCAGTACCCGTTGCAGAATTTTGCAGTTTGGGATGTTTCTGTTTGTTATTCGACAGCAAATTGTGCTCCATGGAGCTTTGCTATGAGAGACACCACAGTGTGCAGAGAGTGCGAGAGCTGATTTTGTAGTGCAGGGAAAGACCCAGCCATTCGTTAACCTCAGGTTCCATTCTGGTTTAGTTCTCAATTTAATTGAGCCACCTCATCCCCTCACAAAACACCATTGCATGATTAGCACTCTGTTCTTCCATAAATAATCTGAATAGGGATGTTCAAGTCAATTCTTTATACCTCTGTCAAGAAAAAGGAGAGTTACCCTTTCCTGTGAAGACACTCTGAACCAGGCTCCTCACAAACACATTTAAGCATTGCATATACTCACAGAATAATTGCAGCAAAATTCAGGTTGGAAGGGACTCGGGAGGTCTCGGGTCCTGCTCAAACTAGGCTCAGCTAGGAGATCAGATCAAGAGCTTTATCCAGTTGGACCTTGACAAGCCCGGAAGATGGAAACTGCACAATGTCTTGGGGCAACTCGTTTCACTGCTTGACTTTGCCGCGGGGAAGAAGTTTGCTTTTATTCCTATCCAGTTTGACTCTCTTTTGTTTCGGTCGATGCCCATTACCTCCTGTACTCCTGCCATGCTCCGCAGTCTCCTGACACAGCCTGGTGCGATCGGCTTTATAACCTCACTACAGGTACTGGGCATTTTGGGGTCCCCCCCAAAGCCAGCTCACCTGCAGGCTGAACAAGCCCAATTACCACCGATTCTCCACCCCTCGGCTATCTTGATGGCCCTCCACTGAACTTATCCCGGTTTATCACTGCTGTTCCTGCGCTCTGGGCCCTGCAATGAGTTCTGAGCAAAAGGAGATGACAACTTCTCTCAGTCGACTTGCTCTAGGGCTGCTAGCGCAGCCTCGTGCAGGCTCACGCTCAGCTTGCTGTCTGACGTGACCCCCGGGTCCTTCTCAGCGGAGCGGCTCGCCAGCCAGTCCGTCCCAGCCCGTATCCCTGCAGGGGGCTCTGCCTTCCCAGGGCAGGACTTCCATCTGTCCTCACCGAGCTCCCTAAGGTCCCTGCTGGCCCATTGCTCCAGCCCAGCTCGGTCCCTCGGAATGGCAGCCCTCTCTCGAGGGGATCCACTGCTCCCCGCAGTTTGGTGGCACCCCCAGACTTGATAACAGTGGCTTATTTTGCTTAAAACGCTTGCCCTCAAGCTGTCGTTTTCATTATTTACTTTGAATTAAGTTTTGTTCTTGATTTTTGTCCTGGGTTCTCGGTGGCTCTGAGTAGACTGGGTATTTTATAAAACCCAGTATATCAAAGCAGCTCTCCATTCCAGCTTCTAATCTGTTCTTGAGATAGGCAGTTGTTCTTCATTCACCTTCTAATAGCTCTTCCAGTCACAAGGAGCTGCAGGACAAATACTTCTCCAAAATATATTCACGAGGGATGGTCCTCTTCCTGGTTTTGGCCTGTTGAAGAAGATCCCTTTCAAAAAATTCTCTTTCAAATTCAGTGGGTCTCTGCACAGCCCAACCAAACGTAGCGTTGGAGACTACTATTTAAAACATATAAGCTAAAACCATGCAAGAGTTTTGTTTCGAGTTTAAGCTTTACTTTCAGTTGTGGACTTTTATTGCCCTTTTCAGAAGTTTGAGAGGACTTTAACTGCATCCCACAGTCTGGAGCCCTGAAATCAATCTTTAAAGTTTTGCATCTCTTTTCATCGGTGGTGGTGTTTCCTCCGAGTTCCTTACTGCTCTGGCGATGCTGCCTTCCCTCTTCTTCCTGTTGCTTGAAGTTCCTCCCATAACTTCATCGTCGGTTCTCAGTAATAGTGGTTCTTCTATGTCTCTGTAACTTTGCAGCTGCTAATTAAAACAATCCAATTTTAGTCCAACGTGATGCACGTATTGTCCTTATAAAGTTATGTTAAAATTCTATTTGTTGCTGGATAACGGAGTTAACCAACAGAGCTAAAATTTATGAATCCAAACCACAAAAAGTCCAAAGCCATCCCAGTTCAGTGATTATTCTGGGTAATTTCCGTGTCCCAGTCAGCCTGTCTGATACCTACCTGAGTTTGCTCATACCTGCCCTCTTAAAAAGCTCCCTGCTGTCTGAGCTTGAGAACGTTGTGAATGGCACTGAACATTCAATTCATTAGATGCCAAGCATTTAATTTGGAACATAACTCTTCTACCAACCTCTGGTAGTATTTTAATTTCTTCTGCCAGAGTTTTGGGGAAAAATAACTGAATCACTTTTTTAGTGAGAAGGTTGCTGGGCATGTAAGAGAGGAGATCAACTGCTGACTTGCACATTATGCAAGTAATGTGACCACCTGCACCACTCAGCCAATTCTGGAGTATCTAGAGTGTAATACAGGTTTCCTGAAGGTCAGTCCACATCTGAGCTATCTTTGTCAGAGTTTCACAGTGTGAGGAAATAAAGAGAAAGGAACTTTCATGGATTTTTACAGGGCTGTGGTAAAGGGGGAAACTTGGTTTGGATACTTGTTTATAAGGTTTAGTATTGAAAATACTCAAGTCTAAATTCCAGTAACATTTATTTCTTAAAACCTGGTTACTGTCCTGCTCTTTTTGACCTTTTCACTGGATTGAGTTGCTAGCAAGCATGGTCTGATTCAGTTTTAATCCACCCTTCTGCACTACCCCTCATCTTGTAACTTCTCACAGGTAACCAATATGTGATAGCAGTCGTCAGCGCAAACCTGTTCTCCTGGTTTCGGCTGGGATAGAGTTAATTTTCTTTCTAGTAGCTGGTATAGTGTTGTGTCTTGGACTTAGTATGAGACGAATGTTGATAACACACCGATGTTTTCAGTTAGTATAAACACTACTGAGCAACAAGTCAAAGGATTTTCCAGCTTCTCCTGCCCAGCCAGCGAGAAGGCTGGAGGGGCACAAGGAGTTGGCACAGGACACAGCCGGGGCAGTGACCCCAGCTGGGCAAAGGGGTATTCCAGACCATGGGACGTCATGTCCAGTATGGAAACTGGGGGGAAAGCCAGCCAGGGGGGAGTCACCGCTCGGGGACTAACGGGGCATCAGTCCGCGAGTGGTGAGCAATCGCATTGTGCATCACTTCTTTTGTGTACTCCAATCCTTTTATTATTATTGTCGTTTTATTATTGTTGTTATTATCATTATTAGCTTCTTCCTTTCTGTTCTATTAGACTGTTCTTATAGCAACCCACGAGTTTTACCTTTTTCTTTCCAATTTCCATCCCACTGGGTGCAGGCAAGTGAGTGAGCGGCTGCGTGGTGCTTAGTCGCTGGCTGGGGTTAAACCATGACAGTTCATTTTGTAATGTCTCTGAAACCAACGGCTTGCCTACAATAGCATTTATTGACTTTTTAAATCAGTATAAACTTGCTTGTATAAATGCATTGGAACTGGCTCAGCATTCCTCAAATAAATCTAACGTTGGACCCACACCAGCTCTGCAGCTGTGTCGTACAGGTATCCCCGTAGAACAGATGTACGTGTGTGTGTGACCTCTGTCATCTGGGGGATGTTTTTCAATTCTTTGGAAGTGCTTTTTCAGCCTCAAGAGCTTTGACCGTATAATGGTTGAGGACCTCCTGAGCAGGACCATTTAGACACCCAAGATCTGAGAAGGCAGAGGTTTCCTTCTTGCTGGCTACTTAGGTCTACTCTTTGCTTAGCAAGGTGATGGGTCTGAAATGCAGTTTTAGACTCTGCGCTTGCAGCTTGGAGCCTCGACAGGGATCTTTATTCTGCACTGATCCGTGATCGCTGATGTCTCAGAGAGATTTCAGAATCACTCCTCCCAGCTGTTGCCCTGTTAATCTCCTGGAGATTAGAGGTCCTATTGCAAATAGAGCTGAATGTGCTCCGTAGCATCCCCTCAACTACTCCCACCCATAGCTCTGCATCTTGATGTAAATTGAAGTAGCCATTCCTAAATGTTAGTTAATACAGTGGGCTGTAATCGGGGAGCACTGGGGAGCTCTCCCATCAGGACAGACTCCCATTCTGCTGTCTCTGCAAGAGGCTCGGTTACCTTGCCCAGAGATGGGGGTATGGAAAATGGAACAGCTGGAAGAACTAACTTCTTAGTTTAACAGAATGCAATTTTCTAAAATCGCGCATCAGGGCCTTGAGTTTTAGTGGTGTCTGGATATTGTGCTATCCTGTATAGCGAGGTATTAAGGGAAGACTGCTGATACCAGTTTTCCAGCTTTTACGCTTAGGAGAAGTTAACAATGTACAATACAAAAGCTGAGTGGAAGAAAGTATACTTAAGGGTTTTTTTTTAAGATCTAAAATAGCTTTTCTAACTGAGAGCTTTTGCAGTCCTCTGTATTGCTGGAGAAACTCAAAAGATGTATGTTTAAAAAAAAAATCTCCTTGGAAGAGGAGACTTAATGTAGCGGAAGCTTGACTCTAATCTAATTTACGTTTTGTGAGTAGGACATGGAAAAAAATTGGGTTAGTAAGAACTAGTTCCACCATCATGTTTTAATAAGGGAAGTGAATGTTGGTTCTCTGTGTGCATGTGTGTGTGTGTGTGCGTGCGCGTGGGAGGCACAACAACAGAAGTAAATCCCTGTATCCCTTGCGTTAGAATTTTTAACTTAGTTTTCACTCTTTTGGATGTATTTTATTTCAGGAATTTCCTATTTTTCAGTTTATGATAAGGACTTCCATTAGTATAACAAATGACACAGGTATGAGAGAAGCAGTACAAACTCTAGCTCCCATCCAGTCCACGAGTTCTTTTGCCTCCATATTTAATCCAGCTAGGTAGGGTAGTGTAAGATTTCAACAGAAGAGGATTTTTTTTTTCCTGAGGAGCAAAATTTACTAGCATTCTGTGTTATAGAATGTACTGAGGATGCAAAATGTCTCTGGTTAGAATGACAAGTCACCTTTTAGACTGATAAAAATGTGTTCCAACTGATTACTAAAGCAGTCTTGCTTGAGGATAATGGTGTGATAGATACAAATTCATCCCCTAATTCCTTTAACCTCAGTAAATATATTGCAAATGTTTAGTGTCTATTGTGGTAACATAAAGCAGAAGTCTTAATTAGTCTAAACAAAACAAATACATAGGAGAGTTTTTAAGTGTGTTTCCAATTTCAGAAAAATTTCTCATAGATTTGCCTTATTTTTTTTTTTCACATCTTGAATCAGACATGAGTAAATGTGTCTGTATGTGTGCATTTTCCCCAAAGCCCTGAGAAGAATGTTGTGTGAGAATTATCTTTTCCATTCACAGTCATGCTGCTATTTGGTCACATTTCAATCCCCGGGAAGAAAGAGAGAAGGTAGTGGGAATTTGAAAGCACAACAGAACTGCTGGAACGAGCCCGAACTTCAGTGGTGCCCCGACCCTTCACAGAAGGCAGAGCTCAGTTGTGTCCATGGAATGGTTCCACATTTCCCCCCCCCCAAAAAAAAGGCAATGACATTAACAAGATAACACAAAAGATTTATTACTTATAATTATTTTCATTTCTTTTTTCAAGTAAACTTGTGCATTCTAAAATCAGGGAGGCAAAGTTTCCAGCAAGTAGTCTTCCTTGCCTCCTTCCTTGCCTTCACATGTTTAACTTTCCTAAATTGCTCCTTAAATACTTAAGTTAAGGTCATCCTGCTTTTTGATTCATTGATTGTCCTGACATTGTTCTTTATGTTCCGAAGGTGATAAGGAGTAGTCAGGTTTCAAGTCACAATGACTTTGTTATTTTAAGTGCTGAAATATAGGAAAAGCCTGCCTTTTTTTAAACCCCTGAGTTATTTTTCTCTCTGAAGCAACCTTGTCTGTAGTTTGTGTTTCTCGCTAAACAAAAGGCTGTATTTGGCTGCTGAAAAAAACAAATCTGCCAGAACAGTAAGGCAAAGGGAGATGCTGATATTTTATCAACCAAGAAAGCACACACATAATTGGGGGCTCATTAACCCTCATCAAGTCACATCTAAGAAATTTCCTGCTCCACCTCCCCCTTCATGTATTTTGAGTATGACTTAACATTTTAAGTCTATTTTGGGGGCTTGCTAGAGCCTCCCAAATACTTAAACTGAGATAGATATCCTTTTAAATGCAAATTATTTGTTTTCTTCTCCCACAAGTGCATAGCAGAAACGCAGGAATACCTTACAGCCTGAGGAGTTATAGCAGTTTGCATAAAAGGCGTTTTTGAGGAATAAGTGCCTGTCAGGTTCAGGCTGTTTCAAGAAGCTTCTACCACCCTTTTGCTGTTTCGAAGATCAGCCATAGTTGTTTCCACTTTCCTCAGCGGTAAATTCTACTGGAATAACGATAGTGGGAATATCCCCTAAGCCTATACATCTATTCAGTATTGGTACACTTACCAAATCAAAACTTTTGGTTGAATCAAAGTAGGAAAAACTGCAGGTTAAATGTAAAGTGGCTTGCTATATGAGAGCTGAATTAAATCTTCTCTCTTATTTCAGAATAGTTATTATATTTTGATTGTCCACTACTTTGGTCTTACTGTATTTTTACTTCACTACACTTAATGGTCAAATTTTTAGTTTGGCTTTCTATTTGTGATTTAGAAGGCAGAATTTGGTCTTTGTTCTCTTGAAGTGTAAGAGCTGTGTCGTTTTGTCACTAGCCAGCTAAGCACTTGGAAGCAGACTTGAATCCTGCAGCCAGTGCATTCTTACAGTGTAGCAAAATAGATTCATGTAGCAGGCTAACACATTTTTCCAAAGGGTGAGTCAAACGCTATGGCAATTTTTTAGTCATATCTACCGAAATCATGACGAAAAGTTAAATGCACAGAGTCTTGTTTTCTCAGGAAAAAAGTTTTATATAGATTAGTTTTATTTAATTTAAGGGTTTGGCTCGTAACTGTTAAAAGCAGCGTTTCACCCTTCAAGAAGGTAACACCAAGAAGTTTTCTTCTGCACTGTTTCACCCAGGAATGGGTGGGAGGGGTCATTTCATGACTGGTGCTGAATTGCCCCTTGCATGTCCAGTATGTCGACGGTGGAAGTTCTTTTAGCAGGGAATCGCTAGCAGTAAGCGATAGAAGCTCTTTTGAAATTAGTCTGCTGAGATAGTCCCACTGAGTTACGAATGGCTAGAAGCATATGAGATCCGATTGAACCGTCACTGTTTTTTTTGCAAATAGAAATAGATGCTGTACTGATCTGCATAGGCCGCCCCATTGTTTTTTTAAGCAACATATATTTCCATTGTTACGGAAATACAGCTGAATGAGTGGTGAAGTCGGTAATGTTCGTAACTTGCTGGCATTAGGTGCCTTTTTACTACCCTGTCTTCTGAATCGGTTATGAGCAAGGCTGGCAACCGTGCCAGGCAGTGGGAGAGCTCTGTGTGTGCTGGAGCTCCCTTGTGTGCCGATAATGGAGCTGCAGTTCTGAGAAATACTAGGGTATATCCTTATTCAGAAATACTTCTTACAGTGCCTACTGAAGGCAATGAGAAGTACAAGGCCAGAGGAGAATCGAACACTTACATAAATTGCAGTTGCTTAGCCTGCTCTGCAGTCATTCCTATAGACGGTCCAGCAAAAAAAAAGCGTTGGGTAACTTGAACTGGAGTCTCCGGTCCATTTATTGGCGTTTGTGAAGTCAGCCACCAGAACGTTTTCCAGGTCATTCCAGGTCGTTTTCAGTGAGTTACAACTGCAATCGTCTTGCGCTTGTAACTTGTATGTAGAGTATTTAAACCCTGGAAATGCAAAAGCACTTTCTGTACACAGGAATCACCGAGTTCGACACTGGAATACAGTAGTTTTGGAGTGAAATGGGAAGCTGCTGCGTAAGGACATTCTTTATACAGCCCTGGTCTAAGAAAGTAATGAACATGTCTCTGGCTGAGTCTGTAGAAAGATGTGGGTCTAGTATTTTCCTGTCTTCTGAAAGACCTCCCTTCTGGCATGAAACCGCGTAGGTAAATTCAGGACTGACTCAGCGATGGAGTGAATCACACACACAACGCTGCCGCAGTCCCTCGGGTCTTCCTCAGAGGCTTTGTGACTCCTTCTCTTGTGAACTGAAATAAGAGCATTGCAGTCCCAGGACATGGTAACAGTCGAGTATTACCATTTCTGGAATTATTTGGAAAACTCTTTATCACCAGTAGGTCCCAGGTATGGAAAAAGTCCTGCACATAGTAAACCCTCCTATGTTTTACTGGTTATCCCTGTTATCTAGGAAGGATTTCTCTCACTGTCACACATACACCTACGCTGCCCCAAATTCCCAAACAATATGCCATCCAGCAGTATCTAAACACCTGCTGTTCAAAGGCAGAACAGTAAATAGCGATCTTGCATTACAGCATGCCGTAAGTCTTTCTCATCGTGGGATGCTGTGAAATCTCCATCTGTACCACAGGTTGGAACTGTGTGGTGGCAAGGTTCCTGACTAAGGCTGTATTCAGAATTTAGGTAGTAAACGATGCACAGAAACCTGAAGAAGAAAAACAAAAGAAGAAAAACGAAAATGCTCCTGCAATTTCTTTAAATGCAGCAGCATTTAAAGAAAATAACCGGTCCTTTTTCCATAGAATACAATTATGGCATAACATCCTCTCTAATGTTAAGTCATAATGAGCTCGTTTGTGCACCTACTGGAAAGTATTGTATTTTCATATGCTCGTGAATGTGGAAAACAGGGATCTGGAAACTTTGACAATGGCAGCTACCATCTCCATGTGTCTTTTTCTGCTCTGTAATGCCCACTAAAGTAAATGGAAAGATTCCTGTTGATTCCAGTGCTGTTGGATTCTTTCTTCTGTATATCATCCAGCAGTTTATTTCATCGTCACTCTGCTTCATCATCCAGTATTTTTACCCTTTCGTAGGTGTAGATAAAGAGGCTCCTAAAGCCAAGGTTTCACTCCAGTTGGTGCTATTAGGCGATTCTTGATTTTGCCCTATCACATGTACTTGAAACTAGCATCTTAAGTGCAGTGCTGAGCAAGAAGGAAGAGGTAAAAAAAAATCATGCATCTCTCACAATAAAAGAAGGAGATATTTTAAACAGAGAAAAAAAGAGCTTTTGTGGTACACATGCAGTCACCTTACGGATTGTGAACGGGGATGATTTGAGGCTTGGTTTTTTAGGCATCTTCCCTCTGTTTGATTTGCTGTTGTAACCATTGTTTTCTCCATCAGCTTATTTTAATCTTGATAATTTGTTTTCTTTATTTTCTTTGCTGTTACATTCCTGGCCATCAGAAAACACTTCCCTTCCAAAAGTTCTTTGCCCAATTTGTTTCCCATAACAACAACAATAATAGGAAAAAATACTCTTTTTTTGTGGGAAGTTAAGGGCCAAATCTATCCTTTGTTACTTACATGCAGCCGCCCTTTCAGTGGGATTTGCACTCATGTAACTGAAGCTAAAAAGCTGGTCTGTGCATCACAGCTCACCCCTCCACATAACTGCAGCAAGTAACTATAACAAAACATAGTAAGGCTCCATTTGTTTCAAAATTGAGCGAATACTTTGATTAATCATCTTCTAGTGTTTGCATCCCTATCCCTTCTTCGCATCCTCTCGTGCTGTGACTGACTGATAGCTAATCTTTCATTGCATCGTGTGCTTGAGCCTTGGTCTAGTTAATACAGCAAGTGGGAAACCCGTGTCAGTTGTGATTCCTTAGCCTTTCGTTATATCTCAGATTTTGCTGGGGGAAAAAAATTGCTGTAACACTACTGTACATTCAACCAGTGCCCCCTCCTGTGGGAAGGGGTCTGGTGCCCTCACCCATCCCTCGCACTGGTCGCCGAGGAGTTATTGCACGCAGAAGGTCGGCAGGGCGTTGCTGGCTCCTATGACGTGCCCAAAGGAGGGCTTATGTGGCCATCGGGACAGCTGAGTTGTGTTGAGCGTGACTGACTATGAGAGTGCTCTTTTAAAATCCTAGCCTCTTGGCCCAAGCAATATACATGCCCAAGAGTGCTGAGGGTATCCAGAGAGAAGGGCAAGTCTTCATTAATTGCCCATAACTTTATGTGACATTAATGGTGAGCAAAAAGGTTCGATGGTAGCTAGCGAGAATGACAAAGAAACCCTTCAGTCTGATTATCCTAGCTATTACAGCACTGCTAAAAAATTGGAAATCAATCAACAAAAAATACATTATTAAAAGCTGGAGAGACCAAGCTCTCAACGAAAGAGAGCCAAAACCGCGTATTAGGTAATACAATAGTAACGTTACTTTTCATGTCTGCAATTATCTCATACCTGTGTATTTTTGTTGCACATTAGGAGTGTTCAATCGAGATTCTGGGCTTAAATTTTCAAGGTGAAATACCAGAAGCCCTATTGGTTTTCGCAGCCACTAACAACTTGAAAACCTAACAGCACATTGGTTTGTTTCTTGATTTATTAGGAAGCAGGCTTAACTGAACTTACTGGCTGGAATCTAAATAAGCCTTGCTGGATTTCTGCTCCGCACCTGCGGAAGCAGCTTTAGAGAGCTACTGCCCTCTGTAGATGCTGTACACTATCAGTAAAACCTTCTCGAGAAAATAATTAAAGAAGAAAGAGAATTGTTGGCAAATTAAGAAAATTGCAGTAGCAATGTACTTTGCTGTAACCCTTCCCAGCTGAAATTAGAGGCAATGATCCCAGTGAGGCTTATGGGACAGCTCAAAAAACCATTACTCTATGCAGTACCTTTCTTACTATGCTGGGATACATTCCTAGAAATAACGTATAGGTAAACGCAAGTGATTTGTCTGGGTTTTTTCTGTACAAATATTATTAAATTTATTGCTGAGAAATTGTTGTAACTTTCTACTGGTTCATTTATTACAGCAAGAAAAAACACCTGAACTGAGGAAGAGTGGAAAAATAATGACACTATTTCTTTCTTGCATAAGAAAAAGGTAAGATTTAGAGGACCGTAATATTGCAAGTGCATATTTATAGCATAGTAATAACGATGAGGTAATTTGTTAAGTTCCCAAATACTGGCAGCTTTTTATTTAAACTTGTTCAGACCTTCACAGTTCTGGCCGCCTAAAAGCCAGTGATTTAAAATTCACAATCCGTTCTGATTAACTGAGACAATGAGTCCACTGCCAGGCACTGTACAGACCTCTCTATTGACCTGTTCTGCGTTAGAGAAGCAAAGGTTACACGTCATTTTGCAGCAGCATATTAGGGGTGTATATATTTTGGGTTCCTCTGTTCACACTATTTCCCTTTTGGTTTCGTTGAGGGAGGGTTCATTCTTTTTTTTTTTTTTTTCCCTTTTTTCCTCCCCCTCCATTCTCTGGAAGCTATAACTGCCTCAGTTTTCCCTGGGATTTCTTTTTTTTTCGGTCCCAGGTACCCAGCTGTGCATGAAATAATGCTCCCCATATGTGTTCATTGTTCCTGTTGCTGGTGTCTGTGCAAGTCACCAGAGTTTTCCTAATAAGGCTGGGTTTGACCTTCAGAAGTTCTCAAACGATGAATCTAACTGTGTTCATTATCCTCAGAACAGATAGACTTCCTTGCCACTGCCCTCATAAAACAGCTGTAAGGAACAGTAAAGCACGCTTGTTCCAAACCCGAAGTCAAGGCCCAGAGCTGTTCAGGCGCGCGTAAGCATTAGGCGGCCAGGCTCTGGCCTGCCCTTCCCGGGAGGGTGCTGCGCCAGACGGAGAGAGGTCCGAAGAAGGGGAGCAGACAGACTGACAGAGAGCGAGACTTCCTCACAGACGCCACTAAAGCCTAGAGCGAGGCCCTTTTGACGGACAGGCCGGCTTAGGCAGGAGAAGCCTGTCCGCTGGCCTCAGTGGGCCTGTGTCCCAGGGGAGGGTTACATGGCGTCTGCTGAGGTCCCCAGTCCTGCTCCTGCCCTGGGACGGCGCTGGCAGCGGCGCGACAACACGGAGAGCCGGACGACAGAGCCGACCCGCCTCAGAACCGCCCCGCTTGCTGGTTTGCCGCTATGTTTGTGGCTGGCAGGATTAACGCTTGGATCGGTTCTCCGGCCTGGCTCCCCTCGGCCCCGGAGCGCGCGCGCGCTGGCCCAGCCAGGGCGGGAGGGGACGGGGACGGCTCTTCCCTCAGCAGCCTGGGACTAGACGAGGCCAAGGGAATGTGAAACTACAGCTCGTGTCAACCAAATATTTCCTCTCTGTGTGGAAGCAAACGAACCGGAGCTCTTTTTCTGTCAGTGAAACTCTCCTGAAGGGAGGCACCTGTGAGATCTTGCATCGTAATGGTAGCTCCGGTCAGAAGAAGAGAAAGTAGATACGAACAAACTGGGTTTTGTCAAAGGAAGAAGGGGATGTAATATGGCAGATACTGGTAGTTACATTTTAGTTGCCTAAAGACAAAATGGACTTCTTTGTGCTGATTTGTACATGATTTCATCATTACCTCATTTTAGAAAATAACAAATAAATGAATGGTTATGAATGGTTATGAAAGCCAAGACAAGTATCTCCAAAACTGAAAATTCTATTAAAAGATTACAAATATTTTCCGAAAATATTCTGACAAGTTACAGAACTTAGTGGTGGGCATCTAGCTATTTGAACCATTAGAACCTGAGGCCAGAGATGTAAAAATTTTGTTAACCAAACAGTAAGACTATGCTTAACTTGAAGGTACACATTTCTGTTAAATTTGATAGAGCGTTCCCACAAGGAATACAAAAGGAAAGCACTTTCATTTGATTTTGACAGCTAAATAAAATATAGCTTATCATTTCTGTATGGTTATTTTAAAATAGTAGAAATTCTTCTTTTTTTTTTCTCTCACATGTAGAACATCATCTCCTGTAAGTTTTCTCGGCTGTGTTAAGGCACTGAAAAAGTAGGTACACATTGATAGGTACTTTAATAATGAACAAAACACAGGGAAGTCAGGATCTTTAAAAATTAATGTGTGCTCTCTAATTTTTCAATTATTTTAACTAGGGCAGCTTGCTGACTTGTAAGCAAGGTAATTAGACATGGATGAGCTTGGTTCTTCAGAGTGATTCAGCAAAGTAAATAGGAATGAATAAGTTTAGTTTTGCAAACAAATCCTAAATCCAGCATGAACAGAGCTTGTGTTACAACTAAAATGTGTGATTCCTAGCAGCTCTAAGTATTAATGTGTTTTCCCTTTTTTGCAGGTTTTGCCTATAATAAATTCACTGAGCAAGACATACAGACTTCTGTCCAATGCTATGAAAATTAACCAAGGCACGTTAACTGCAGGAAATCTTCAAAGGTACAAAAACAAAATGCTTATTCAGTAATTAATTAAACCAAACAAGCCATCAGCGTGTGCTACATAGCCTAAGTATTATGTCAGGTCAATAATTAAGCTGTAGTAAATCTTCTGGAGGTTCTATCCTGCCAGACTTTAAACGCTGAAGACTAACCCAAGGACCCTTAACATTTTAGTGAGCCAGTAAATGATTACACAGATAGCGTCTCAGTCCAACGTTTGCTACTATTAGCTTCCTATTTTTTAAGACATCCAGAAATTGTATGTTTTGTGGTTGTTGAATAACATCCTGTGAACAAAATGTATGCCTTTCTCGAGCCTATGAAAAGGAATATTTTATAGGCTTGAGTTACGTCAAGATTAAAGTGCACTTTTCCTGCAGAGACAGATACACATTAAGCAAAATGTAATGGTTTGAAATTTTCCATTGTTTATGTGAACGTGATGATTATGAAAACTTGAAGCTAATCTCACTCTATGCAGCTGGTCATGGTAAAGAAAAACACTATGCAAGCGGTCTTATGCGACTCTGCCAAAGCAATTCCAAAAGATCTGCACTACTAATGTGCTTTCAAGGCCTGGCTGACTTTTAGGTGGAATTAGGAGGTCATGGCAAGTTGTGCGGTGACCTTGTGATGTGGGAATTATGGCACTAGGCTGAGTATCAAATCATACATCTCAACAAATAAAAATATAAAGCCACATGACACAGCACAGAGCAGGAAGCTTGAAGTGCTCTGAGATTCTTTTTTTCCCTCATCTGTATTATTTTCTGTCACCTCATTTACATAAAATATTTCTGGTTAAACAATTTGCAAATGCATGTGATTTAATAGCAGGTATATGTGTGGCAGAAGTAACTTTGGATTTAAAATGAAATGGTATACAGCTGGTATACATCAAGTTTATTTCACGTGTGAGTCTTTGTGTAGAATTTTGTTTGGAACCAGTTACTATTTGACATGTTAGCTCATAGTTTATTTTAATTGCAGAATATTTAAATTACCAGATCTTCAGATAACATTTCATAACAATTAGAATTAATATAAGATTATTCAGTCTGCTCTATTTTCCCTCCAGATGTGTGGCTGTATATTGGTCCCATATAAAGCACGTATTGTTTGCTTGCATACAACATATGGTTATCCAGGCTGTCCTATACCATCGATCTAGTCATTTCCTCCAGTTCCACCCTAATGCTCTCTCCGAACTTTAACTAAATTTTTACTAGGTTTATCTGTAGGTTTATCTATATTTTTCCTAGTTGCTCTTAAAGAGGTTAACTAGACTAGGGCCAAGAAAATGCATGCCTTAGATTGCCACAGAAGTGGAAGTAATGAAAGAATATGATTTAGATGAGTGATCTTGCTCTTGTTGAAGAGAATGAATTGGATTATTATTTGTAGTACCTTCCAGTTCTGTTCAGTGAAATTACAAGTGATCATTTTGGTGATGTTCCCAGTCTACCAAAGGCAGGAAGCACAAATAATCTTATGAAGGACTTTACGTTGGAAGATTTCCAAGCAATTTTTGCAGATCCAAAGGTTAATATTTTTTTTTTCAAAAAAGGTTGGACATTGTTTATCTAACCTGAAACTTTAGAGGTTCACTCTTCATTGACATCATCTGCTGTTGTAGAGAGATTTCACAAGAAAAATTTATAAACATACTTTTTCTCTGCAGATTTGGGGTCATGGTATGTCATACAATGAAACTATAACTGTGAAGTATGCATAAATGTAATTCATGTTTGTCAGTATTAGGAATGCCTTCAGAATATTTATTATGAAATAAAGTGTTATCACTTGCAGTATGGATAAAATACTTGGAAAGTTCCAAGAAAAATGAAAAGGCGGCTTTTTGACCTGGAGCTTAAAAATCATGTCTCTTATGTATATAATCTATTAATGACACTCTCAGTGCAAAGACTTTCCTGGCACATTATCCGCTGACATTCCAAAAGCCAACTTCAGTTAATTAAGTCGAATGCAACTTAACCCTTGGGGTCAGGTTTTTTAGAAATGTAGTTTCATTATTGCACACACATGTATCCCAGTCCCAGTTCTAAAGAGGCTATTGGATCCCAGTTCATTTTTGGGAAGTGTGAGAGCTTGAAAAAACCCATTTCACTTCATCTGAAATGAGCATTATCTTGAAACAAGAACTGGAGCGGCTTGCATTACGGCATTTCACTCCAGGTTACAGGATGAATCTGCATGAGGGATTGATAGGTCAGGAGTACTGGGCTGACCAGTGGTGTCTCCAAGCAAGGAACCTGAGCAGATTGTCAGATGGGTCTCACAGAGTAACTTGGAAATTCCCAACAGGCAGGAGAGCGTTAGGAGAGGCTGGGAAGCTGAGGAACAGAGACATAACGCAAGTGCAAGTAACGTTTTTTTACAGTTCACTACATCACCCTTCATTTTACTGTCTGCGCAATGAGGGCACAGTCACTGGCCTGCCAGCAGAAGGTATTGCTGAACATCCTGCTAGAAGGTGTACAGCAGAACTGTGATCTTTCTGTAGGGTTCCTCTTTCTGTGCTGTGGTATTTCATTGTTATTCGTTGTCTACACGGGATGCAGCCAAGTCACGGTGAATCTGTAATCAGGCAGCCTTTCTCTAGCCAGGATCTTGTCAAGCATTTTGATCTCCTTGTCTAGAGGCTTTTTCTTTCTCTCCTGCTAAAAGGTCGCAAGGAAGTACCTACCAAAAGTAGGGACGTCCCATGGGGAAAATGACACAGAAGTACATCTCTGTGTTGCACACACATTCATGTTCTGACATGCGCCCACACAAAGAATATCTTCTAAGGAGCATGTGCTAAGCCATTTGCTTCTGCATCCCCCCCCCAAGTAAGTGATCTCTGCCATCAGGGACTTTAGTTCTACCTTATTAGTATATTCCACTTCTGGAAACAAAACTGATTCATTCTCAACTCTTTTTTTCCTCTCATGCTGTCAAGCTTCCCAGTTTGGAAAAGAGGATTACATAGAAGGGGATTATTAGCTGAAAGATAAGGGGGTGTCCCCCTAAATGCATTAGGGTAAATGGCTTTTAACTACAGTAGATATAGCTGATAAAATGAGATATTCCAAGGAGACACAACTTTGTCCCTTCATTTCCTCTCTGTTTTGTGACTTTCTTGCCCACAGTACATGACTGATCTGACCTGGTAAACAAGTGCCCTTTCCACTTGGTTTTCTTTTCCATCACCCTCTCACACATAAACTTTTTTTGTGTTTTTCTATATAGCCCAGTGATTAAGATCCAGAGGGAGGTTTTTTACAGCCTGCCACTACAGTAGAAAGTCTGTGATCTTGGAGTTTTCCCTTTAGAAGCCGTGAAAGTGAAGATTCTGGGATTCGCTTTTTGTATATTCATAACCTACCACGTGCCACTTCTATGAAGTAACAGGCAGTTGTTTGCCTTTGTGGCTGCTCATCCCTATTAAGTAAGTTCACACCAGCAGAGCTCCAAAGAAGAAGTATGAGATTTTTCTCTTTCTTTTCCTCCTGCTGGTTAATGGAAGAGGTTCTCAGCTGCTGATTAGGTTACTTCATTGGTTCTCTTACCGGTGTGTTTCCCTGTACTGCATGCCTTAATGAGGAGCAGGCGGTCAGCAGTCTGGTGGGCAGTATGCTGAGTGTATGCTCAGGAAAAGAGAGACAGGCAAGAGAAGAATAGATCCAAAAAACTTCCTTCTCAGCCTGCACCAAACCAAAGGCAGGAACTTTTCTGTAAGTGTAGTCTTAACATTTCAAGATCAAGCTTTCAAAATGCCAGTCTCTGGAAGTATTTATGAACCTTTTCTCACATTCAGGTGGTATTTTTTTCCTGTAAGAGCCAAGTCCCTTCTTTCCTATCCAGTATTCAGTTGTATTACCATGCCTTCATGGACAATTGGTGCTGTGCAAGGGCATCAAAATAAGACACACATAGTCTGATAAAAATACTTCTAATATTTCATGTAAGGAATGTTTTCAAAGTGGATTTTTTAAAAGAATTGTATGTGTCATTATTCCCTATACACCTTCCAAATATTTCCATTCAAATGGACATTTAAGAGGAATGGAGGGTTTTTTCAGCCACGCACTTCTACTGCCAGTAACTTGATCCAGAAGTATCTCACTGTTTTTCTTGCAAAAATGCAAAATGTCTTTATTAGGAAGTAGACCTATAGCATCATTAAGATTATAGCGATGGTATAGTCAGGGAATGGAAAAAAAGAATACCAGAAAGATAACTCTTTTCTGGCTCTATGTGTTAAGACCAGAATGACAAAAGAAAACGGCTAAAGTAAAACCACACAAACAAACAGAACTGCCTAATGTGACATGGGTGGTGAGATACAGTAACATTAAAACTGTAAATGCTTTTTGAGTGAAGTATATGGATAAGATTAACATTTCTTCATAGAGGACTTTTTTGGTCATCTAGAAAAAAAAATGACATATCTGCAACTGCTTAAATCTACTTGCAGTGAGAAAAGCACTTGGACATGTGTTTATATATGTATATGTGCTATTGACATAGCAATGAAGCAGCTTACTGACTCAGGGCCAGGAAACACTAATGGGAAAACTTCCCAGCATTTGTTGTTGCCTTGCAGACTTACAGATCTAAGACAATACTTCTTTGCTCATTGTTGCCTCAAGTTATAATCATTTTCCCTACCGCCTTCTCAATCTGTTCCCAGAAGGAAAAAGAAAATGGCCTATTATCTGTGTCACATGAAGGCCTGGTAGGTTGGGTCTTGACAAGCAACCAGGTTATGTACTAGTGAAGTGCAAGCTTTCACCTAAAGAAATGTTGAGAGTGAGGATATTACTTCTGGGCAAGAATTCAACCATGTTTTACACTTTATTCCTCATGTGGAAAAAAAAATGCATGGGTTTCTGGCCAGTTTTGCAGTTCTTAATATATAGGAGTGCGTACAGATGAGAGATGAGGTGTACATGAGAGATTTTCTCAGTAAGTCATCACCCCCTTCTCAGCTCTTTTGGTGCTACACTGCAGTGAGAAAGCTGGTGCACTAGTTAGTTGATTAACCTGGTATTTAGGGGAATTTAATCTCACCTCCTTGCTCCAGTCAAGACTTGCTGTTATGACAGCGCTACAGCCAGTCCCACAGGGAAAATATCGCTTCACTGGCTCACAGGAGAGACATATACTTAAGATTACGGAGTGCTTGGATAACGCGGTAATGGGATGCTCATACATGCCATAGAGAAATCCCGGGCTTCATGGCTCAGCAGCTGTGTATGGTGCAGTGGGCAAGTTTATCTCTAGGAACTGACGCTGGAAGCTGCAGGCCACGCAGGTTCCCACCGAAGGCGTTCTCAGACCCCTCGGTGAACAGGTCCAGAGCTTCTGTGGGATTTTGAAATCCTGTGGGATGTAAATTAAGATGACTAAGGCAATAAAATATAACCACTGATTAACAAAGCAGGTTTTTATAGCCGTTAATTCTATATTTATAAATAGCTGGAGACATGACTGAGTGACGATGTTCAACCATGCAACTAATTGAAAGCAAATAAAGATATGATGACACAGTAATTGTAACTGAAATGAAAACATTCTTCACTAGCATTTTTAGATTCTTACACACACATTAACTTTTTCCTTTAGGTAGGAGGCCTTCCCCACAACTTTTCATAGTTTAAATAGTACCAAATTAAACCATCATGTACACTGTGTGTTCCTGAATATTTAAAACTATGCATAACTACTGAAATCATCCAGAATACCATAAGAAAAGAAAAGAATACAGTTTTTCTATGGAAACTTGGACTTTGAATTCAGGTTGTGATGCAGATAAATTTGCAGATATCCTAACTAGTGGCCACGATGCCGTGGAAGTGGTGAATGGTGTTTGCAGGGCCTCATGCTTAGGTTACACTTAATTTTCCAGAAGGATTATATTCTGTGATGCTCGGAACAAACATAGTGGATGGCCTTTACACCTCAAGGTACTCAACTGGATCATGATTAATTTTTAACCTCATAGAGGAGGAGAACTATTTTGAGAATATTTTGGGGGGGTGGTGATCTTTATCTTTTCCCTGTCATTTCCCTTCCAGTTGCTACCCAGTGCTGTTGTACCACCTTCTGAATGCACGGCCTGATTCTCAGGTGCACCAAATTTTTCTGCTGGGTCTCTGCTGAGAGACTTTTCTCCCAATCTGAGTATTGTATCACACACATGGCATGGGCTGGGATCAAAATAAAGAGAGGTGATACAGAGGCAAAGGTGAAGCATGGTACTGAAATGCAGCAGCAGCAAAGATCTAACTAGTAACTCAAAGGCTATTACCTGGAATAGACGGCACAGGGATGTTCATTGGTGTTTGCTGGGAAAAAAGGTGATGAGAGAGAGCTGAGTGGATCCGTCTCATTCCAGGAACATTTCAAAGGTAGAGCTGTTATATTCGGCCTTTCAGACTTCTGAAAAAATTGTGGTGATTTTTATTAATGTGCAAATATGTCATAAGACCAGTATCAGAAGGTTCCCATGTCTTCTGTGATTCACGATGGTTACAGTGAATGTATTAAAGTTATACGGCTTCTGCTCTCTAGGAAGCAATTTTACAAACATAACTTAAATCTTACAAATCACTAGTACTAAAGGTATACAGGCCACATTAGACATACTCTTTTAGCAAAGATTCGCTGCCTACAAACTTTAGATGCCCTGTATAGAGTTACTCATTAGATTATCGCTGTTATAACAGCTGAACAAGCCATTTACCTCTGGAGGACTTGCCCCACTGTATCTGACAAGAACGTAATTAACTACTGAGTTAGCACACAAGGTGACATAAAAACCCGCTTAAGTTTTTAACATTATTGGCCAGAACAAGATAACAGGGGGGGGAAAAGATTAAACTTGTCTTCTTTTTTTGCTGTTGGATTAGTTCTGAAGTTTGTTATTCACTAAGCAAATATTGCTGAATAAGAAGGTGTCACTTTGCAAGCTGAATTTTCTCTGCAGGACAACAGTTTATGTGCATTCTTGATCAGTACGTTGAATAGCAACAAATTACTTCCAGAGATCAGAGTTTTAAAATAGAAACTTGAAATGTGTGTGCCTTCTATCTAAACAAAAATAGAAGGAAGAGATTTCTGGCTCTTACGTTTCACTGACTTTTTTTTCCCTTTTTGCAGACTTATGTCTTTTCTGTAAGTATAGATAAAGAAATACGTTTTCAAGTAACGCTTTTACTTCACTATATGAGGAAAATAAGAGGGATCATTTCAGCCATCATTGAAATGCAGCCATTTCTGGGATGTGGGATTTTATTGGTGCTAACAAACTAAACAAGAGTTTAGTGAGGAGTAGAATATTATGTGCTGTTAAAACTGCAGAGAAAAAGTAAGCAGGATAGAATGCAGCTACTTAAATGAAATATTTTGTATATGTCTTAGAGCTGTTTATTTTAAATAATGGGTATTTTCTTTAGCTGTGTGAACTCAAATGCTGTTTCTATAAAGGGAGATGTTTGACCTGCTTCAAGCTATAAAAGAAGATTTGTGATTCTCCTAAGTCCACATGCCCTAGATTAATGTTAGTGTCAAACTGATTCTACGTTAAGCTCATTTAGTGTACCTCTGGGCTATAAGATGTTCATTTGCCAGCAGCAAAGGTCACGTGTTTTCAGGTATTGACAGTGCAAGTAATGACAAGTTGTTTCTGTGTTTGAGTGGATCAGGGTCTTTTTAGCATTCATTCAATGAATTTGGCAAACTGTAGCCGCTGCCCAAGAGGGCTCTGTGCCTTTGAGCGTACAGCAGAGGGAATTATTAGACTTCCAGCTCTGAAATCTATAGCTTCATTTAGTTCAGACCTCCCGAAGGAATTTTTATGCCTTTAGCTAAATAGCAAACAATTTTGAAGCTGACTTTACCTAGGTAGCAAATTTCTTCTTGATCATAAAAAGAAATGGAAAGAATCTTTTATATGTTTATTGTTTTTTTAAGCACATTTTTTGTTTAAATATATTTATGTACAGTAGGTCATACTAGCCTTACAACTGCAGTTATAAAAACAACAGCCTCTGTGAAACTTTGCAAGCATTGGTCCTAAGGACAGAAGCCTGATCAAATAGCTGAAACTCAGGAGCAGAGCTGAGGTGCTGCTTTCCTGGCTCCTTCCCGGGTTGTTGAGTGATGAAGCAAGTCATGTAATACCAAGATTTACACAATGCTGTGAGATCTTTAATAGGTAATCAGAAAATGCATTAAGCTGCTCAGGTGGGAGCCTGGCATTTCCCAAAGAGTCACAGACTATACGTGGCTTCTCCTGTACATTTTAGGGGTGAAGAATGCTTGAAGAAAAGTTTTGTTCTCTAAGGCAAAAGGCAACAAAGGCAGTTAAGGTTATGATGCTCCGGGAATAGAATTTGCTAAGGATTAAAAGACACCTGCAATTTGTGTGGTAGATTTTTTTTTTCTCCCAGACTGGGATCTGAGCAAGGGGATGGAAACAGCTTATAGGGGATGCCAAAGGGATGGATACCCTAGATGTCTGTCTCTTGCACAAATGCAGACACCCAGGTCAGGGCTACAGTCAGGCTTCTTTGGGAAGCAGATACTTGGAGCCTGAAGTCATGTCCTTGGTCTCAGTGCTTGCTCCTCGACTGTTTATACATTATCCCCAAATTGCCACTTGATAAAGAGCAGAAAGGTCTCAAGAATGCCAGCACTCAGTCCCGGCATCAAGTGATCTAACCTGCAGAACCAAGCCCCCTCCTCCTCCTCCTCCCTAGCGTATGGATCTTGCCTGGAGCAGCTTTCCCAGGAGAGGTAGACTGAACCTTTTGTCACCATTGCCTGGTAAGTGAGGAACTCTCTTGGGACTGGAGCTGGAGCTCCAGACATCATCATGAGGAGGAGGGCTCGAATCTCAGACTTCCAGTTTTCTGGCAGATCCCCAACGTCCCGTGAATTTTCCGTGGCCAATATGTGCCTCACAAATCGGGCTCCTTTGGAGACTTATGCCTGTTTTGCATCTCCCAAACAGCTTTAGCTAAAAGGCAGGATCTTAGGCAATTAGTGCAACAAAGACAGGGTGACAACTGAGCAGACCCAGAAGCCTAGCATTAGGTCTCCAAGGAACTTTAGGTATCTTAAGCTGTGCAGCACGATAGGTATGGATTATTTTAATTGCTCGTCTGAAGTTAAGCTCCTAAATTTCTCTGAAAGGGCACTGATGTGATTTGTTGCATGCTTGCTGAAAAGCACATTGGTCCATGCTATAGTGACCTAAGTACTGTTAGAGATTGTTCGTTTGTTCGCATATGTGTCACAGTTCCCAGAAGTGTCCATGCAAGGGTTTAACTGAGCCTGATTAGCTTAATCAGCACAGACTTGTGCATGGACATGCCTTTCTCACATCTGTGCCATTTGTTTCACTGCTTCCCTTCTCACTTCCCTCTCGTCACATTTTTCCTTGTCAAAGTTTCCTAACTTTAAACACTTCCCTGAATCTTTTCCTTTTTATTCTCTTCCCAGTTGCCTTTTATTTGTAGAAAGCTGTGGAGGATGTAAAAAAATGGCAGATGGGAGATGAGACTAAATATGATCTGAAAATGCAATAGAGTTTGCCCCCGAGCTCTTCACAGCAAAATTTGGGATCTGGACAGCTTCTTTAACTTGCTTAGCACCGCTGAACAGAGGAAGGGGAACAGGGCACTGCTGAGTATGATGGTATATTAGGTTTTCAGAGAAAGTGAAAAAGCATTAGAGGGCAAAATTTTGCCAGGCTTTCTCTCACAGTAGCGCTGGTTACTCAGGCACAGCTTCCCTAAAGCATAAGGAAAAGCAGTAAGCAAATTTTTTTAGTGTTGCAAGTGAAGTCTTATGTCAGTGTCACTCTTCCAAAGGCAACAGTATTATATTGGCTTATATTGTTAAAATTCAGGATTACAATTGATGCTTCTGAACACGAGCCTGTATTTTTCCTCCCAGCTGCAGATTATAGGACACTAATATGCTTTCTCTACCCTTACGAGGAAATAAGCGTGTTGAGTTTTAAATGCATATATAAGAAAATAAAATAATGCATGTGTGTGTGTGTGTGCGTGTGTGCCTGTAGGTAGATATAGATAAAGACATAGATATAATCTCTAGCCTTGTTTTGTTGTAGTGATAGTGTAATTTGTTGACTCCCCAGACCTAAGCTGGGAAATAATGAAAATTTAAGAAACCCACCCCAGTGTGACTCTTCCATCCTCTTCCTTTTCCTCTGTATCTTTTGTAGTGTACAATAGTTGTATCTTTAAGTACAACTCGAAGGAACATCTCCAGGGAGATTTTAGTCCATATTTGTACAGTAGGTTGATTATACCCTAAAATTCTTTCAAATTTGTGCTTTTCAGTATATTTTCAGTAAAAGGGGTTATGCAATAGCTCAGAAATGACACCACTTAGCTGATCTACTGGGTGGGATTCAGAAACCTAGATGTGGGTGTTTGTTAGTGTGTGAATATCTGGTCTTCCATTACAGGCAATAGCATTTTAATTGATACAGCCAGTGGGGCTTGGAGAGCTGCACCTGGACAAGCTAAATAGTTTCCAGGTTCCCCTAACTGTACAGACTAGATTCCCCTCTGACTGTCGTGGGAGCTTAGACACCTACCTCATGTTGTGACATCAACATTTTGAGAATTAAATCTAGGTGTCTGAAAAGTGGAGGTGAATCCCACCCAGTGTCATTATTTAAGTAGATACAGATGTATGTGTGAAGTAAAGATAGTGATTGGATTAAAACTGCTGTGATTTTAATATGAATAAATTCCAACCTATTCTGTTATGTGGCCCTCAGGGGTAATTAAAATCCAGTGTATGGCCAACTTATTTTTATGTGCATTTACCTATCACAAAAGGTATATATATGCCTGTGTTAATGAGGCAAGTAACTCCAGAGTATCTTTCTCATAATTAAGATATTCAGGGTGCTCCGTAAGCATTTAGTAATGTTAACTCCCATTAAGCATTACATAAGTTAATTACGCTTACTCATTTCCAATGGAAATATTAAAACCAGCAGTTAGAGAGCTAGTCCTGTGGAGACCAAACAATTCCAGATCATGATTAGTACTGCAAAGTAAGAGCACTCATCACCTTCAGAAGCTGTTTAGCCCTAAGCAGGGTGGAGTCCTCAGGGACACGTTCATACCTCGAGAGAGGCTCAGCTTAAGACCTAAGAAACACCAGCAAGTCATCAAAACAGATCTGAAGTGATTCATAGATTTTTGTGCTTGATCCTGTGCATAAAGGTGAATCAGACTATAAGTAATAAAATTCCTTCCTTTAAATATTAAGATTCAGTCTTGTTCTTCTGTGCAAAACAAGTTGCTGACAGGCTAGAAATAAAGAAGGGTCTGAATTTCTTTTAGACTCAGAGCTTTTAAATTCTTCTGTCTCAGCACTGCCTCACTAGGTATGTCGCTTGTGCACCCGTTCAGAAGCAGGATACAGTCAGTGCTTGATTATCCATGTGCTGCAGATTATTCATGCCACAGGTATTAGCTGAAGCTCAGAGCCACATGAATGTGGCTACACTGCTTCCAGGAGCATCTCAGCTCCATAATCAGTACAACTGCTTTTGCATTACAGAGAGCTGGAATTAATAAGCCCATATGAATCTTATCTGGCTCCATGGGAAGCCAGTTCCCTGGGAAACACAGGGGCTCTTGATGGTGTCAACCTGTATCCAGCTGGGCTTTATTAATCTGGGCTCACGGCTGCTCTGCCAAGCCCATAGTGGAGCTGGTGTTGATGGCAACCCTGAGGCTGGCAGGTGACAAAGCGGGGGGGGGGGAGCGAAGCGGTCGCTTCTGCACCATGGTCCGTTTTCCTAGAAGAGGAGCTTGCAGTTTATTAGTGGAGGCATAGTGCCACGAGATCTCAGACAGTTTGTTCAGGGTTTTTCTGTTTTCACTAATGTGTCTTCCTGAAGTGCCAGGAGGAGTTGCACGGGCCTGTGTTCAGTCAGAGCAGCCCACGTGTTCCAAACCCCACTCCGGATATCTATAGATTGAGGGGGTTTTAGTGCTTACTTAGGCTTAGCAGGGTAGAAGTTTTGAAGTTGTCAATAAGAGATTGATTGTAAGGATGCGTATTCATCTCTAAACCGTACTTCACATCAGGAGACTCTAATGCATCAGTCCTAGTCTGACCCTGGCACCATGACCTGGGCAGCTCTTGAAAGCCTGTGGCATGACATAGCGCTCCAGCACCGATTCTTTCAGTTTCTCCAAACTTTGAACATTCATACACGGGTACTTTCTTCATATTACAGTGAGACACATATGTTCTACAGTAATCTTAAAAGCCTAGCCCCAGATTTATTAAAATCTTAGTGGTTTGTGGTGGCTGTGAAAGTTGCTGCAGTTGAAGCACGCTGTTTCCATACCTGAAGGAGGCGCTTCCAAAAGAAGTTGGTTTTAGCTGCCCTTGATTTTGCCTTGCCAAAAGCAGAGAATTCTGGACAATAAACTTCCAGGATATTCCCCCAGTTTCTTTATGACTGTATATTCATTTCTTTATTTTTACTTTTCAAAAGTCCTATTTCAAGTAGTGGAGTTTCTGAAACTATAATGTTAGCTTGTGTATAAATGAAATCCAGAAACCTCAAATATGCTCTTAGACAATGGAAAACTAAGATCCGTGGACAAGACTGAAACGTAATTAGAGAAATTATAACAAGAAAAGCATCTTAATTGTGCCGAAGCAAAGGTTTCAATGGACTGCAAACATTTTTAATATCTATAGCAACTTATCATCAAGAACTTCCTAAAAAATATTAATTAATTAAGCCTCACAGTTTGCAAGGGAAATAAGTGTTGTATTGGGATGGTTCTGTTTATCATTAGGATACAGCCTGATGTATTTGTGGTTGATGTTTGACAGCATCATCCCCCTGTTGACCCAGACGGTAACAATCACGTACAGCAAGTATTTCTAGATTGTAATGGTAGACAAGATTCTGACCAAAACTTCCTAGACATTTAATGTAAACAGTGGCAAAGTTAAGACACTGTGTAAACTGAGAAAGACACTAGTATCGGTATTGTCTGTTAAATGCATTGGGAACTCCCATAAATACAGGTAGTTCTAACCATGTCTTGGTATTTGCCTGGGCAAGTTCCTTAATCTTCTCTTATCAAAACAAGGACCAAAGACATGCCATGTGGAATAGATTCTGAAAGCTCTGTGGAGCCAAAAAAATCCATTGCCTATGACCCCAGAGAAAACTTCATTAGGGACGTTTGGTAAGACTTCAGTGTGCTTGTACTTCTTTGAGCCTTTCTGCTAGAAGTTGAATTATTTGAACTATGTCAATAACTGCCCGACTTTGTCTACATGAGTTAAGTCATTTAAGAAATTACTTAGAAAAGTAGTGAATTTGATGAGAGTATAAGTTAAGCTAATTAATCATCAGTTAGTCATGGCCTTGTATCTAGACAAGCAGCAGTCTTGCAATATACAGTGCCTGGGGGCAGTAAGTAAGAATATCTCACATTAAGCTTTGGGGGCATTTCTTTTTTACCTCACTGTGCTAGCTTATGCTACATACTACTTATACTAGACATACTACAGATTCATTCAAATGGAAAAGCCAGTGTATTTTGTACAATCTCTGCCCTTCTAGTGGTATAATCCAGACACTGTATTCAACTGAATTTCCTGCTGAATCAGCCTGTTGGAAAGAGAAAGCTCCTACTGCAGAAGCCCCTGTGCCACAAGCGGGCTTGTATCTTTCTCTAAAGCTTCAGAAACTTTACGTGTATTCAGCAGGTAAACTAATCTATCTTCAAGGTGTCCCCATTGCAGAACTGTAATTCAGGAAAAGAGGTGATCTGTTGGGTACAATGCTCAGAACCATTTCTCTGTAGATGAAAATCAGTGCTTATTACACCATCCAGAAAGAGCTAACCAGAGCAGCTTCTGTCAGTGCATCACTTCTGTCTTGTAACTCTCCTAGAGTTGAACATTCTGCAGCAGCTTCAGAGCCTTAGTGTGTTTCTATAGCTCTTAGCCATGCATGATGTAGTAGTGTAGCTGAGTGTTGATGGACAAAGGTTTTGATATCGATAGTGGGGTTTTGTCCAAGAGGAGCAGTGTCACTGCTTTTATAACAGAAAGCTTTAAAAAGCCTTGGTGGTCTCTGCTTTTCACCTTTAAGGATCTAACTTAAGGGCAGTTCGGCATACTTAGCTTTCTCGTGGCAGACCTGTTACATGTCGCTTGTCTGCCGCCCATCTTCCCTGCCTGGGGAGCTCCTTTCAGCTCATGTGAGTGGACTTTCAGTGCACCTGCATGAAGCTCTTTCAGCTGCTTCTGTGGCTGCTTTGTACTGTGCTTGTCAAATCGACCTGAATTGTACCAAAGTTAACAGGGCTAAAAACAGAGCAGTAACTAGGAATTAAGAAGCTGATAATATCAGTGTGGCCAAATGTACTAATCATAAAACAAAACAGTAATATTTCACTGCGAATGGCCGCTTGTTTGCTGTACTATACCAGTTCCTGTATTTTACATGCTCAGTTGAAGACCGAAGAAATGTCTCTTTTTCAGAGGATGGTTCAGTTCATTCATACCATAGCCATAGGCAAAATTCCTCAGCATACTGTATTTTACTGTGAGAATATTCATGTACTCAAGTCAAGCTCAAATGTTCAGTCATTTTAGCTATTTGAACAAACCAATTGCTTAACATTTCAAGTCACTTTTTAACAAAGTCCATTTCTATACAAAAATGCTCCTAGTTAATTCTTGAGTTTACTTTGCTGGGCCAACCACACTGAACTCTTGAACACTCAAGGAGTAGGTGCAGTAATATGAAAATACAGTAAAAATACATTACTATATTTACCTTAAGCAAACTAACTGTATAGGAGGCCCTGCATTAGCAGGGTGTCCAAGGAACTTAAAGCAAGTATGTGATGCAAAGCTGTAGCAGCGATGTTTCCAACCTTGCTACCACACAGTAAGAAGACAGCAGGTCTTTCTGTCTTCTGGGAGAAGAACCAACTCTTCTGCCTGTCTCCTTCTTCTCCCCTTCTGCCCTATCAAAATCAGTACAAGAACCAGATCCTCACCAAAGCCATGATAGAATGTAGTGCATGACGAGGGAAGTCTCTCCCACAGGAGGGACATACCAGCTCGTGTCCTGGTAAGGAAGGCTGCAGAGCTGGGAAGGACTGAAATTTCAGCTTCGTATGGTTCTGGGACTTCCTAGATGGGTCCTCACCCTTACAGACGTGAGATTAGTTTATTGTAAAGAAGAGAAACATAGAATTACAAACTTGTAACTCTATCCAATGAAAACCATGATTCAGAAACATATAGCTGGCTTGGCTCAGTACATAGGAGTGTTCCCTCCTACGCTCTATCTTTAAAAGGGGCACTGGGGAGCAAGGATTAAATTATTAAATCTAATCAATTAACAGCAGTAAATTGGATAAAATTATTTGCTTTTGCTTTACAATATTATGAAGGCAAATTCCCTGCACAGCTCCACACATAAAGTAGGAAAGACTCTTATTTAATGGGACTTGGCCACAGGAGTTGCGCAAAGGATCAGGTCCAGAAATAGCAGTCAGAAAGGAATGATACTTCAGACAAAGCGGAGCAGTATTCCCTGACAGTTCTGCCAAATGTGTTGATTTATTCTAATGATTTTTTTAAGCACTGAATGATACTTTGTTTTAGTGGAGGTAACCTGCCCGCTAGCTTTAGCAGGCTACGTGACACTGAAGTCATGTTTTGATTAGCATCAAGATTCCTACCTGCCTAAATCAATTCATTGTGCAAAGGTACAAGAGCCAAAAAAAAAGTAATACTCAGAATTAATGATGTTTGGTCATCCATTCTCCAGTGAGGCTGGAAACACAGATGAATGTAGCACCCTTCCCATTGCGTGTCATTACGACTCTGTCTTCCTCAGCCCTGAAGAAAACGCATTTTTAACATTGCCAACTCTCTCTGCTTTGTCAGACATCTCATTTTTGGCATCATATGATTATAGGAAAACTTATCTCTCATTTGCAAGAAATATAAATGTTCTTAAGGACTTAGGATTGCCAAAAAAACTTTCAAAATGCACAACCATGGAGTCTATGAAGCCAAAAGATAAGTAACACCAACACAGCATTTATTAGTTTTTAAAATATCATTCTTTTGAAAACAGTTTCTTGATTTATCTTGGGGGTTTGACTCATACCTTTTTTATTTAATGCTTGCTGTTGGGAGGAGTAGAGTCTCTCCATTTTTCAGTGGGTTTCCTGATTTCTGCTGTTCAGTAACTTGAACATCTCTGTCATTTTCATCTCCACAGATCACCATCTTTAATGCTACTGCTGCTATTGAAATAAGTGAGAGTGTTGCCAATAACTTCATAATGGAGCTTAACAAAAATATCTTTTGGGAAATTTAAGCAGAGTCCTTCAGACTGTTTCAGACTGGACCCATTGTGCAGCATGGTTAAATCTTTATTCTTCTTTTATTCCCTCTGTATAAATATAACAGCAGTATAAAAAGCTTTTTGATGTCTAGGCTAGTGTATGGCATCACAGGAAAACTAAGGAGGTCTTCTAAGCTGATTAAATAAAACCAACAAGAGTCACAGGAGGGAAGGGAGGAGGGAAAACACTTGATCGCCTGATCTGAGATGTTTGCAAAAGCTGCAGCAATTCTCCACCAGTTAAGGATTGAAGTTTCCCTGGTGGACTGATGACCTTTGATGTGATAATTGCTGGTTTTCCTGAAACACCAAAAGAGAGCATGTATAGTAGGGTTAGAAGAAAAAGGGATAAATATTAATGAAGCATTGGTTTTTCATTCAAAACCAGCAGGAGCCAAGCAGTTAAACGCTCCTTTTCATCCCATGAAGCAGGATAGAAACTAAGATCCCGATAATATTTGCCACATAACTTACATACCTTAATCTCTGAGCAGTTTTACAGAGTGTTGCGTACCTCTGTGGGTAAGAGCTTATTCTGTTGTTGAGCAGAGTATTAATTCTGTTATGTTTTCCTTCTTGTGAAATTGTCATATAAAATTTAATTTTAAATGTTATTTTAAGTATTAAGTTTTTACTTCCAATGTAACAAATACATATGTGTAAGGGTATTGGTTTTCCATTATGGTGGCCTTAGAAGTTTTATTCTTCAGGTCAGGCAGGGTAAGGTGCCATAGGACAGGAAAAAGGTGAAAGTATTATCCTTCTTTTGTTGCAATCTACATGCAAGTTTCTACCCTTTAGATCCAAGTGGATCCTAAGCTGCTACTTTTCAGCATCCTGTTGCACACAGCTCACCACCATCTGCTCGATCATAGCCAATAGCAGGTAAATGTGCTATAGGTAGCATGCATTTTGCTTTCTCTCTTACAAGCTGGGTGAAAATAAAAATGTTTGCAGAGCAAAAGCGAGACAACATAGCCCATTGCTTACTGCAAAGACTTTTTCTTTTTCTTTTTTTTTTTTTGTAATAGAGACATAAGTGTTTTATTTATTTGGTGAAGTTACTTTCTTCTGGAGTTAGTTGTTAGTAGGTGAAAAAATACTTAGATTTGCCAAAAGGCTTACCAACTCCAGTCAGATGTTAATTTGTATGTCTGTCATGGCTTGGAAAAGATTAAGTATTAACCTTTCTTCTAGCATGTCAACCGTATTGTGCTGTTATCTGAAGTATTTTAAGGCCAAATAAAATTGAGATTTTCAGAGTGATTAGCTGGTGTCACTGCAAAGGCATTTTTGTATTCAAGAAATGTCTTTGTTATAGCAGCCATCATATCTGACCTGCTCCTTAGGTCGATAAAGATGAAGGGCTCTTGGTCTGTTGCAGAAGGAACTCATTGTGGCCCACGACTGGGCCTGCTTTCATATGCATACACTTACTGCCAGCCTAGCAACATACATGTTCTCTTCAAATGATTAATATAGGATCAAATGAGACATACTGTTTCTCTGGAAAACATCCTTGTAAAGCTGACTGAAATGGGAGGTTAAATATCAAAGGGCTAACACAAAGAAACGGAATGATCAAACAACTAGACTATTTTTTGTTTTACATGGGTTATTTTGCTGATGATTAAGTAAAGAAAAACCTGCTGAGATGAAGAGTAAGCAATTACACGTTGAGGAAACTCTCATACTTACTGCCTTATTAGTAGTATTCATAGACTGAGAGACCCTCCACATGGTGATCACTTGGTAATTCCTTATAGCCAACAGCTTTGATGTGCTTACATTATGTGATTTACTTGGAGGAATGGAAAAGGCAGGAAATATTCACTGAATGCATAACCACTGAGCATCAGAGAAAAATTGCACAATTCAGGAAACATTTGTAAATAAAAAAAGTTGCACACTTATGGCTGTATCCCATCTTCAACTGTCACTGTCCTTTCCTAGAAGGCCAGTTAATAAGAATAATGTGTTAACTATAACCACTGGTTACAAGAAGATACAGAGTAATTCCCAAAAGTTAGAGGGAGATACTTCCTTGTTAGCACAGCTGACAGCACCAGTAACAGTTGGCTGCAGAAGTAGAGAAAACTTTGATTACCAGACCAGACCATGAAAGTTTCCTTTTACTGAAGTTTCAGTGTGTTACTTGTACAGAAAAGACTTGGGAAAATGATACTTAACAAAGATTTTTACTAGAATAGTAATTCCTGGTTCCTCCCATCTGCAGTATGGCTTCCTTTCTGGTAAGGAGCCTTGTCTTTATGCTGACAGTCATTTTAAGCTCCTTTCCTGCTGCTAGGGAAGGAGAAAGGTGCTTGAGAAAAAATTAGGTACAGATGTCAGTTGATATTTTTAGACAGATTCAGAAACAATTCTAGTAATGGTAGATAGAAGAGAACATCTTACCTGTGTCTGTGCCAGTAGTGAACCAAAATATCAACAGATGGTGAATACTGTTCAAATGCCAGCAAGTGATGTTCCCTGAAGCACAAGCATGTTGTGAGGACTTTTCTTTTGTGAGAGCACGTAGTCTAGGGACTTGTGAACAAAGCCTCAGGATAATAAGAATAGCCTGACCATGGGATCAGCAAGTTCATCTACTGGCACAACTGTGCTGACTTACAGTTGTTCAAGATGTGCTGCACTTGCTGCAATGGATGACATGCCCAGTTAACAGACGATGTATCTGCCTTGATAGTCCACAACCCAGTAGCAAGCAATATGTCCTATTTTAGTCCCTGCTGGTGTTGTCATTACTGAAGTCTGAATGCCCTGCAGATTATGGAATACAAATGCCCTCTGTTTTCAAAGACAGAAAAGGCATAGTGTTGAGGAGTATTTAAATGTAGTATGCCTGACGGTTGCATATTTATATATGACAGAGAACCACAACACAGATGAAGACCGTAACATGAACCCATCTGAAAATTTTGTACTAGTAAATAAATAAGTATCAGTAAATCATTTCCAGTTCCCTTACTTAGCTCCTAAGGTAACACGCACCATACATTACTGAAGAAATACAGTCTGTCTTGTATTCCTACAGCACAGAGCAGTAAGTGAAACCATGGTTTTACTTTGAACATTGACCAAAATATGGCATTGTCAGCTTATAGTTTCTCTTAATAATTTCTAGTGTGTGATCAGTTTACAAGTAAAAACGTGAATTAAGTATAAGATGGTCTTAGCGCAAATGCAAGGTTGATGAACGGGAACGAGTCAGGAATACATCTTTAAGGAGGCTTACCTGGGTAATCATTGAGGATCTAAGCTCATGGTCCAGTCTAGCTTGACATGTCACCATCCATAATAAGTTACAGAATGGTGTTGGTTTTGGAAAGTCCTTCTGGCATAACATACTCAGTAGTAATATCATCAGGTTTTAAGGGAGGCCTTGTACTTATGACGGTTGTCATTTAATATTGTAGGGATGTATGATCTGCACTATGTCTTTCATTAAAGGTAGAGCTGGCCAGAGGATGACAGTTTAGCTTTCAAGGATTCAGATTTTTTCATTTCACACTGCAATGAAAACAAAAGCCTTCCAGTGTTTTTTTGTTTTTCTTTCCACAACATGAAATTGTATTGAAATTTATTTTCAGATTGAAAAGTTAAGGCTCTCTGTCTGAGCCTCAAGTCTGGGAGCAAGCGGAAAGCTTAGCCTGGACTCAGAGTAGTCAAGGTGATCTTCCTCTGTTTTAGTTTCTACGCTACTTCATTGATACCAGTGATAATCAATTAGCTAATTCTTTGCACAGTGAATCAAGGAACTTATATGAAAGATGTTATGTAAGAAAACATGAAAAAATTCTGAAAGTGTTATATCCAACATATAGTTTACAGAGAAAGATACATTAAAAATTTGTCCAAAAGTCCTATTCAACAGGATATTTCCATAACATATGGCATAAGGAATAGTTTTTCAGCCATAAGCCTTAGGCAGGTGTAGATGCTAACTTATGATATTCATCGCGCTGTCTAGGAGATGCATATGATTCATGCTAGTCAATCAGCTGCCTTGGTTTTAAGCAATTTCACGCTAAAAAGAAAATGTATTAGCAAAAGCTCTTTGCTATTTGGTTACGGTTCTTTGCATCCTAAAATTGCCTTCCCACTGTGTCCTCACCTGTAAGATAAAACCTGTATCACTTGACTGTTAACAGTGGATACACATTTTGTATAGGCTGCTGAAGTGAATGTTAAACCACAGAAGATAGGGTAATTTATAATAAATAGATCCCTCTGTCATACTGGTAAAGGTGATGATTTGTGACATGCTCCATTCTACTGTACCACAATTTTTGTTTCTTTTTTGTTGTTTATGCCCTTCCCCACAGAACAGCTGATTCTGTGGATTTCTCCGTGGCAATTTCCTGGCGAAATGTACTTGTCCATTGCAACTTTTAGGGCAACTTTTCTGTAGTTATAGATAATGGGGTTCGGTTCTCATACAGCCGGATAGATACCTTTTCAGTCATTTACAAATGGTGCTGTTGCTGCCCACGCGTGCCACGGCCGCGAGGTGCTGCTGGCCCTGCCTGCCCCTGCCCAAACCCTGGGGCCTTCACCTCCTGCCTACAGCCCAGGGCCGCAGTTCCAGCCCCCCCGGGCCCCCCCCCCGCCTGCC
>JANZLQ010000029.1:17198646-17230446 GCA_026212715.1 Elanus axillaris
CGCCTGCCTGTGGCACAGGGCCCCATTTCAGCCCCCTGGGCTCCCCCCGGCCCTGCCAGGCCATGGGCCTCGCTGAGGCAGGCCCAGCCATGGGCTCATGGCCCAGCCCGGCCTGGGCCTGTCCCTGGGCCTGCGCCCTGGGGCCGGGGCTGCCCCGGTGCCCCCAGGGCCCTGCTCCGGGCTGGGGGTGGGACAGGCCCCGCTGCCGGACTCTGCCCGGCTGCTCCCGGCCACGGCCCACAGGGCACACGCCGTGCCCTGAAAGCGTGGTTGTAGGTGTTACTGGAAACACAGGAGGATTTCATCTGCAGGTACATAAAAATTACATTAGTGAAGGTAGGAAACACATGCCAACTCTCGGACGTTTTGCTATATCTTTCCCAGCTCTATCCCGTGAAATGCTGAATATGTAACTCAATATTGTAATAAAGGCCTAGTTTGGGGAGGGAAAATCACGCAAAGGAACGTGTAAGAGTTTTGCAGATAGTTGCAACGTTAAGATAAATGCCTCTGACCAGGGGTCAACAGAGTTTTAAATGTAGGAGATAATGGAAACATAATCTGGTGCCATGTGATACTTTAGCATAATGCATTTTTCATTTCAGATCCTTTCTCTCTCTTTATACCCTCACATGTGGGGTATTTTTGCCCAAATTTTAACGTGTCTATAATCAAAAGATACCTTTACCACCTAGGGAAGAGGTAGGTTTCTAGGAGCTTTCAGTAACATGGAAAACCAAGAAGGTGGGGTAACCTGAGCAGGCGACCGAGTGGTGGATTGTGCTCTGTGCTATATGGGTGCCGTGATCCCCGTCCTGCAGGTCTGGGGAGGGGATTTAGGGTGTATCATGTGCTTGAAACTACTCTGCTTTTAAAGGAGATGCTAAGGACAGTTAGGAATTTTATAAAAGCCCATTATGAAATTGAATAAAAGAACAGAGATAGGAAAATGTTGTATGCTCAGGGTATCCTTCTTTCTGTAGCTTGGAAGTCTTTTGCACTGCCTCTCTGTTTACCACCACCACCACAGTCAGTGTTTTTTCCAAACAGTGTTCAAGCTTTTCTTTAGGTGCAAGTTACAGTTTCCAGATATGCATCAAGACACTACACACGAATAACAGGGCTTTTTCAGTCTGGAAGTTTTTGTATTTTAACATTCAGTGTTGAGTTCTTCTGCTGTAAAGGAAAATGTTTGGGCAGAAAACAGGGGGAGATTACATCATGAAACTCCTTGTAGAGTTTTTCAAAATATTCTGTCCAACAGGCATTTGCCCATCGCAGTAAGGCATGGAAAGCACCTCTCATTTTGGAAGGAAGTTACCCGGAGGCTGTGTTAGTCTAAGAAACCTGTGACCCTCAGTCTCAAAGAGTATCTGTTACTAAGAGCTTATGATCAGAGCTGTCTACACAAGTAACCCTTAATACGGGGAAGATTCTGTGGGAACAAATGCAAGTTAATAACTTCACTCCTACTACAGAAAAACTCTGGGAAATACATTAATCATTGTGATGTTAATAGATCATAATGATATCTTCAAGAATAATACGGGTTTTAATAGATTTTATAGTATTAAGAAATAAAAAGGAGTTGTAAAATTTAAAACATGCAAGGCTGGTTATGATTAGCCTTTTTTACCAGGAGACTTTTCCTATAAAACTGCTTTTTTGTGGTTATAAACCTTCCATCAAAATCCTGAAATTAAATCTAGAAATAAACACATTTTGCAAATGCAATGCCATTGTAAATAGAGGTTTGGAAAATTATCATTATTCACCATCTGCAGCTCTGTGTTTAGAGTTTTTCAGTCTTCTAAGAAACTAATAATCATCCTGAGTGATATTTTCAGGAACAATTGGAACTTGTTGACAGCGCTAAAAATTTGAAATTCCATATTTTAAAGCAATAACTGTTTCACATAGTGAGACAGGGGATGTAGCATTTAAACTGCCTGCATTTAGACTTTAAAATCAGTCATATGGGACAGAAGGGTTCCCTCTGGAAAAATATGCGTTTAACTCCTGATAAATTACTCATTTTTGCTTGTTTATTTTAAAGGACAACATACACAGGAATGTATTCATGGCAGATGAATTAGCCCCTATACTATGAGTGTGCAGTGTGGTTAGTGTGAAGCATTTACGCCACCCAGCTCATCAGAAACCAGTCAGATCATTTGTTTCATTCCAGCTGTGCTCTTTACATTTACATGGGGCCTGGGGCAGAGGGGGTTTCAAATCTCGCTTTTCTCATATATAAAGTTGCTCTTCTTTTCGAAATCCTGACTACTTCAATGAATCTGATCTAGTAACAAAAAAAAAAAACCTACCACAGAATGATGTCTAAATTAGTTTTCATTTCTGTGGAAGCAGTGACCACTGAAATAATTGGAAGACTTCTCCCTGGTTCAGTGGACTTTGGTCAGCCTGTACTTATAGCAAAACTAGCTTTTTTTTTTTTTATGGCACTATTCATTTCTGGTCCTGAGAATAACACAAAAAGTTCAGAAACAATCAGAAATACAAAAATCATGTTTTCAGTCAATCCAACTACTTGAAAATCTTCATTGATTCATTTACTTTACAAGGAAAGGCTCTGTGAAATGTTTGTTTCACTTAGTTCAGCTCACTTTTCCCTAACAGCAGTACCCCTTTAAACAAATATTAAAATGTATTTGACACAGCACTTGATAGACAGCATCTAAAACACTATGTCCAGTTCTGGGCCCCCAATATGGGAAAGACATGAATAAAGTGGGGTGAGCTCAGCAGACGGCTATCAACACGGTTGGGATTGGAGCCCTTGCCCTGTGCGAAGAGGCTGTGGGAGCTGGGTTATTCAGTATGGAGCTTTGGTGGGTCTAACAGCAGCCCCCCGTGCCTACAGCGAGGTCACTGAGAAGATGGAGCCCTATTCTTGATAGTCATGCATGGCAGGAGGACAAGAGGCAACGGGCATAAATTGAAACAAAAGAGGTTCAGACTGGATATAAGGAAAACCAAATTTCACCCTCAGGACCACCAAGCAGTGGAACAGGGCCCCGGACCATTTGGGCAGTGCCCATCCTTGGGGGTTTTCAGGGCTTGACTTGGTAAAGCCCTCAGCAGCCTGGTCTGACCTCACAGCTGAGCCTGCTAAGGACAAAGGGAATTCTCTATATGTTGGTCTAAGCATTCCTGAATTGGGTCATTGACACAGTTTATGAGAGACTTTTCATACAAGAACATCTCATCTACATTCAGGAAAAAAACATCCGGTAAAGCAACATTGATGTTTTCCCCACAATAATCACTGTAAACTGGAATGCCTCCCAAATTCCTTCCTACACAAAATGAGGAAGAGAGCTACAGTTCTGTCATTTGCCTTTCTATTTCCTCTCTGTTATCTGGGAGCGATTGCCAGTGTATCCTGGTCTTTCCCATTCCTGATCCATTCTGTATTATTCAGAAGCTTCTACCTAGAGATTACCAATTTCTATTCTTGTCTTCCCGCTCTGTGCATAATGCACAGTCAGGTGCTGAGACATAAGGCTGACTGCCTGCTCCATCACTGCTAGAGAAAATAATTTAGTATGTGCTGTGTCAGGCATCTTAGCTGACAATCTTGGCTCATGAACAGGCTTACAATTAACTATCTATAAAGATACAAGATAGATATATATATCATTTATAAAGATGATATAAAATCATGCCTCTTCATTGCTAACTAGGGGCTTTGCTTAATAAGAAGTGCATTGGAAATAAAAATATGCGTGCTTGAATGTATTCAGCTTCATCTTCCATCCTTTAAAACTGCTTTCTCATCTACAAAAGCCTGGACTGTGAAATTGAAAGTACCTGTATGCGTGCTTGAAAGATGAAGAAAGTCTTTCTACAGGCATTTTCACTTGGAAAATGAAGGTGCATTTGTATGTGCTACCCTTTCAAAATGTTTTCTGCGATAAAGTTATTCACAGAATAATTTCCACAAGTCATTCTTGAGTCTCTTAGATCTCAGACTGAAGATTATTTTCAAACAGCTCTTTGAGAGCAGATTTCCAGAATTCAGGCTGAGACAATTGGTATTCCTCAGACACATAAGCTGTATATGGTATATTCTGTCCTTGAACAGGCAAGTGTGACTCTAATTTCAGGCTTTTCTGATAGGAATACTAATGTTCAGATGAAATTCAGTATGCAGATGCTTTGTACATTTTGGCCTTTCCTCATGTGCCACCGATGGTTAGCTTTGTTCGAAATATTCAGCAAAGACCTTAAAGCATCTTTGCAGTAGGGATATACTGAAAAGCTTGCAGGAGTTTTTTTTTTAAGGAGTTGAGCAATCCTGTTCAATCCAGCAGACATACTATTTTTGCACAGCAGAACACATCTATCAGGGTCTAAGTAAGGACTTGGACACCTGATTTGGCAGTAAAATCCATCAGTTTTATTCCTTGCTCATATTTACGGCCGTTCCTGTGCAAAACTTTTTTCACCTGGTGGGACATGGCCATGTGGAGATGACTTTCTGAGTTTCCCCATGGCAGGTTAGCCACAGGTCACCCTGGGAATCACCCCTAAGCATACTCAGGGGTGTGCTTGAATGGGGACTGTGGGCCAGCGAGGTGACGAGAGATGAGGGGACTGGAAAGATTATTGTGATCGCAGGCACGAGTCCCCTGCGTTCCTGGGCTGGGGCTGCACCTTGTGTCCCCCCAGGTAATGCAGCTCAGGGAATGCCGGGGGCCTCCTGACTACAAAGGCAATTAAAAGTAAGACAGATAGTAGGGGTGATATGCTTCTCGGCAGTGCCTCAAGTCAGTGCAACTTCCTCGCTGGCTAGTCTTTATGGAAAAGGATATGAAGCATCTGTTTTTTGTAACAGATTGTTTTGTTTGGTCTGACTGTCTGTTTACTATTATTAGTAGGCTGGTTTCTCTATAGTACAGGTTTGTCAGGGAGGAACTTATTTAAAAACACATTTCTTCATCTGTCAAGGAGCTTTTACATGTATATCAGTGAAGGTGAGATTTATACTGTGCCAGGACTGGAAAAGCTGCTTGACAAAGAGAAGCAAACTAGTAAGGAAGATCTTGCTTAAAAAACGGTACTCAGGACCTGATAGATTTAGTCTGTTTTAGTAGTCCTATTAAATTCAGTTTGAACGTATTGAGAGTAAAACTCATTTGAATATGATGAGACTGCTCAAAAAAAAAAAAAAAAAAAGTTATTGGGCTTGATCTCCAGACCTGGAAGTGAAAGAGAAAGTCAACAGACACCATATGCAGTCTGTATTGAATCTACGTGCACATACGCACACTCACTGTGCGTGTAAGCACACAAAGTACTGATGCTATGAATAAGTTCACTTTCTGAAGTTCGCTTTCTGCACTGTAGTGTGACAGAGTCAGTTTTTCAAAAGCACTTACAGGAACTGCCCAACTCTCCTGGTTAGCCAGAGGATGGCACCTATCTAAATACCCGTGGTGTTTCTGAGTAGTCAACCCTTCCATGCTATAGCTAAATGTATGTCTGAGATGCCCTCCTAGGAGTACAGGTGCTCTGTCTGTTTACATACATACACTTATATAAGCTTCATACTGCCAATTCCTCATGCTTCGGTCTTTACCTAGACTCCTCTCATCCTCATGCGGCCCTGCCGCTTCCCGTGGGCAGCCAGCAAGGAGAGTGGCCAGAGCAGCCCTGTGTTAGACTCGGCTTCCACCCAAGGCCGCCCACCCACCCATATGACGGCACAACCTGCCTTAACCTCTCCCTGTGATAATGGAGGTGTGTACGTTACCGTGAGGAAATGGGCATGTTCTCTGTCTTCTCCTGTATGTGTAGATCCTTAGATGTTCTGTGCTAAAGATGCTGTATTCATATTCAGGTTAATCACGTCCATTTATTTAGGAAAACGAACTGTTTCCCAAATCAAAAACCCTCTTTCAAAGAGAGCTGCAGATCTTCGAGGGGAAGTAAACATATCTAGAAAGAAGCTTTTTCAATTGGAAGATTTCTCTATCTAAAGGAGATGTGAAAAGCTATGCCTTTGCAGTTTCTAAAGCCGGTAGACTTGAATAGGAACTTAAAGAAATGTGCAAACTCTGTCACTGTTGTTCACCTCTGTGACATGATCTCCCAACGCAAGACTACTTACCGGATCATCGAACTGTCAGTGTGTTATCGTACGGTATGTTTTCATAATGCCCCACGCTGCTGCAGTGAGCCAGGATGTAGCAAAGATATGTGGGTTTAAAATGGAATTCTAAAATTACCTGAAAATCCTGCATACACATACTCTTTATATTTGACAAATACTTGGAATCTTTTAGCAATTATATTATCTGGTAGCTGGTAAGCCACTTTCTTTAAAGATAAAAAAAATCTGGTATCAGAAGCCTGTTTGGAGCCTAGTGCACATCTAATTATCTTTCTCAGTCTTAATTATTTAGCAGGTGCTAATAAACTGCACGTATCATGACACTCATGTTTAATAAGCATATAAATTTAATTGATTTTTTTCCCCTCTCTTTGAAGACTAACAGACATGGAATTCAATCAAAAGGCAATGGCATTATAACTTCCAATATAACATCAGGTTTTAATAAGCCTCCTGTTTGCTGCACACATGTGCTTAAGACTGCCTGGAAACCAAATCAGCAGAGAAAAGGGATTACTTTAGATTACTTTGAAATGTGCATTGTTTGAAATGGCCTCTGGTGACCAGCTTTCATGAATGGCTGATTTTACTTGTGGGGCACGTCATCTGGCTCAATTATACCAGGCTCTTTTGTATGACAAGTGCACTTCTTGGCTGGGTTGAAATATGAAATTCTAAAACAAAGTAAATCAGATGGTGAGAAATAAATTTAAGTGACTGTATATTATTAGAAGTTTGTAACTTAACAGCAGGCACTCTTCTTACTGAAAAATATAATGAATTTTCTTATTAAAACTTTCACAGATTTGAAGTTAATATAAAAATACTTGAAATTTTCTTTAATGTTTTATTCTACTATATTAACAGCATTAAAATAAAAAAAAGACATATTTTCCTTTTCTCAGAGACAGATCATTTCGTCTACAGTTACGTATTTTTAAAATGTTATTGGAGTTTGTTGTTTTACTCTGACATATGAAGTATTGGAAAGTTTTACCTACTAAGAATATCCCTTAACCTGTACAAAGTTATAAAAGTGGGTTAGCAAGCGTGCATTATACTTTCAAGTCACTGCAGGCTTTTTCCTTTCCTGTCCGTAACCGTTTGCAAAATTACAATGTAAAAACGTAATATAAGGTTATGATTCTCCCTGCCTGCAATTACTGTAAATTATAGTTACTTTAAATTAATCTAGCCTGAGGCACTGATGATACATCATTATAATACACAGATTACATTTAGAAGGTGAGCAGATAACTGATTGATTAGTAAAGTGTGTTGGAAATCCAATAGGTAATGATGAGATTAGACCCAGATAGGAAGTACATTCTTTGTGTTCACTGTAAATCCTATACTTTACAACTAAGATTAGGGGATTAACCTTTAAGAAGAGATGGTAGGTCTTGCTTTTTCCTGACTTTTGCTGTACTGTAAATGTGTTTCCCATGGCTGCAGGCTCGATATTCTCACAGGAAACTGACCTGCAGATTCACGCGGTCATGCCTGGTACCCTGAGATTGCAGTGTTTGTCTTTTTTAAATACAAGATAGAAGTGTAAGACGTGAGAAGAGCATTGCCTTTACTACATTTAAAACAGTCACCTGTCAACTGCTTTTTCCACTTAAGTGCTTCACCGTATTAGTGGAATTGAGAGTTGTTGTTGTAGAGTGTTACAATCCTCTAGTCATCAAGGCAATATGATTTAAGGAGAGATTTAAGACTTCTCAACCTCTAGGTTGCTCTGGTGCAGATGAACAACTCACCTCCCTGACCTTTTGTTATGTAATTTCAATCTGTCTGCACAATCTTCATGAAATTGCTAATCTCATGAAATTACTAATTTTGTTGCGTGTCTAACCACACAGCTGTTATGATTCATAGCATAGACTATGTGAGACTTTAAGAGGTCTATCCACCCTTTGACACAAACATCAAACATTCACAGAGACTGTGCGTGTGTTGCTGCGAAAAGCCCTTTCACTCCCTTTCACCTTGCAGTTTCCGTGTATGCAAGATATTCTTGAGTACAGCAGCATTGCTAGGTGCACAGGTTTCACTGTGAGGCAAAGAACTGAAAATGGTAGGCGTAAACCACCGGATCTGACCTTTGCAGGGGCACTGGTGAGCGAAGCCGCCTCCAGTTAACATGATGTCAATGACGGCGATTTCTGGCACTACAGGCAGACTGGCAGGTTTTTGGAACGCCGCTGACCAGGTGCCCACCAGTGTGACCAGCCTCCAAGGTCATATTGGAAATTACAAAATGCTGTCAATTGGAAATTACAAAATGCTGTCAATGGCAAATACCTGCTCTGCTTTTTATGAATGAAGATAATTCTTCTCGTTGTCCTTTGCCTTTCTACTTTTCTTATGGAGAGTCTGATTTTAAGGAAACAGAGAACACTCAAGTCGTATTCCTGTAAAAAACACTCATCAAAGCTAAAACTTTGTCAAGTCAGCAGGTCATAGGTAAAATACATAGGAAGATAATGCTCCTCTGCTTGGGGTGAGGAAGGAAAGCTCATTTTCTGGTGGTGATTGATAGCTGAGATTTTGTTTGTTTGAGAGGTTTTATCCATTTCTTTATCAGAGAAACCTGTGAGAAGAAATTATCGAAGATGATCTTTTGCATAAAGGAAATGAGGCAACTTATCACTTGCAATGACAAGGCCTTCTGCTTCTTCTCCATGCTTTTGATATATTTTTGTGCAAGTTCCTAGCACTTGTCAGCAAATCTCAAAAATGTCCTAAGTAGCAAAACGTTCCTTTGTGGACTAGATCTTAATGTCAGGTTTTGGAGGCAGGGAAATCTAAGTACAGAGAAATAATCAGTAGGATACTGGTTAGTAATGAGGAACAAAACGCTTAACCACAAAATCGCTACCGCATTAGGAGATTCTTGATTTAGGATCCCTGCAGTACCTTACATTCTCAATAGACTGGGCCCGTTTATTGCTATATCAGGGGAACAGAAACCTGAATGCTGGTTCTTAAGCTCCACAATCACAGTCCACGTTATTACTATTATTATTATTATTACTGCTGTTTCTTTTATTGGCCAGAGTTGATCCATTTTTGTTTCCAAGGAAAGGCCACTAGAACAGCAGGCCTTAATTTATGACTTTGGATGATGGGCTGTCCTCACTGCTCAGGCTCGAAAGAAAACACCAGCACTTCGGTGCAGAGCAGACAAAGTTGTCCCCCCTTTGTTATCACTTGGTCATTAATTACTGATGTGGGGCAATGCATAGCCCACGGTGTTGGGGACGGACATATGTCCAGTATCCTTAGTCATTATTGCCACATTTGATTTCAGATTTACAAACAAGAAAGAAATCTGTTCATGTAAGCCAGATTCCCTATGCAAGGGTATGGTGAAGCCACATTTGCAGAGTATTAAATATGAAGAAGGCCATACCTCTTTAAACCTTAGAATGGAGTATACTTGTGGATACTCAGTGCTCTGTTTCAGAAACAAAGTGTGTGATTCTGGACAGATTTTTATTGGCCAAACACAAAATGGCTCTTTCAGTGAACATAGTAAAAAATGTGGATGTGAAAACAAAGTGGATTCTCAAAGGGAAAATGCTCTTTTTGGAAAACTGGCTGTCTTTTGGTGTGTTCCAAACTAAGCACTTTCAGCCAATGCACTGAAAAATCTTAAACACTTCTTGGCCAAAATGAATATAAAATCCATGAATAGTTTCAAGGGATACTATTCTATCTTTTGCTTTTCTTCCTAATCACTGAAAGACATTCTCTTAAGAGACCTAGAAATAAAGACCTCCTAGTTTTTATGACACATCACACCAAGTGGCACTGTAGCCCTTCTTTGCAGTGCCCCGCCAGTGTAACTCAAGTTTCAAGGGTAATTAACTCTCCATGCCAGCAAGTCCTTGAACTGCCCGTTATAATACTAGCAGCATAGAACCAACTAAAGATCCAAGTTTTCAGATTTTATCCCGTGAAAGGTGAGTACAAACTATGAAGTTGTGCTCCTGTGGAAAAAAAAAAAAGAATGACCGAAAGGAAAATTTACATCCAGATGAGGAAGAACAGTTTCTTTGGATTTCTCTGGTTTCATTTAGTTACTGACTATGTTTCAGTTGTCACAGGTAAGTTCTCTAGGAAAAATATAATTTAAATTTTCTGAACAGCATATACAGAAGTTATGATCAGCATTTATTTACTCGGCTAGAGAAAGACATTTTATAGTACCATCTTAATTTCTGAACACTGCACAGAAGATTTTAAGTTTACTTCCCTGTGTGATTTTGAAAATATGGCTTTTAGAATTTCTCCTGTCTATTTCTCAAGGCAAATTACAGTGTCTGTAGGTGCACTTGTAGACTGCCAGCCAGTATCCAACGCAAACGTTGCAGCCTTGTCTTCCCTATCAAGCCTGCATTTTGACAGTTTTCTTCATTTCTTTCTAAGAGTGGGAAACAGGATGTAAAAGGACAAATTGTCAAAGATCACCTTTTAATAAAGCTATGTTGTATGCAAAATCGAAATAGTTATGAGCAACAAAAGGTGGCATTGCTGTGCTCTTGTGCAAGAAGCATTCAATGAAACTTGGATAATTAATTTTATATGTCTGGATCAGTCCTGATATTTTCCTTTACCCATCAAGGGGAAAAACTTAGAGTTGGAAAAGAAGCCCTTCATGCTCTTTTTCCTAGAAGAGACTTGCCCAAGTTGGCCCTAACTTGCTAAAGCAGAAGGATTTTTAAAAAACTAGCTAGTGTAGCCCAAAGAGGGTGAAATGAGGAATACTTGTTAATGTTCGTTTGGATTTGTGTAAATTTTATTAGCACTGAGGTGTAATTGTCAGGAACTTGTAGTTTCATACTGTGGGGCATTATTCAAACATGTTGGTGCCAATGTTTGCTCAGTGCAGTCAGGATGACTGCACTTTCTGGGTCAACATTGTCTGAAAAAGTTTGCTGTGCAGTACGACTGAGGTAAGAAACTAAACATTGAGTCTCACTTCATGTAGCCTTTGTGCTCTGTGAGGTGAGTCAAAGTTTTGCTATTTAAAGATCAGACATTTAGAGAAATTGTATTTCTGCTTTTGCACCAAGAGCATGTGGTGTCTCGTGTCTGTCAGAAGGCTGACTTCTCCGGTAACCCTGGTCTCCGGGGCTTTTGTCAGCTTTTCTGTGACTTACAACAAATACAAGGAAATTGAACTATTTTTAAAAGTCAGTCCAGACTAATTACAGACTTCCAGTCTACTTACCTGGATGTTGTGCAATCACTGAAATGGCGTTTAACGTTAAATGCTGATCCCCTGTATTGGCTTTGCAGTGCTCTAATGTTAGTTGGAGGCTGGGTGGTTTGTTGCTGCAGAGACAATGAAAGACAAGATTTCTCTGCAACAGACACTTGGGTTTTCCTTTTAAAGACATTCACACTCTTCTGGTGTAATTACAGCCTGCCAGAGTGAGGAGCATGAAACTGTTTAGCTTGCGAAGCTTAAAATAAAAGGTGTATGTGAAAACAAGAACACGATCCTTTTTCTAGCAGTCCAGCACCAAGTCCCGTCCCCTCCCTCTCCTGTGGCTTCTTCCCCTGAAATTTAGAGCACCTTCCTATTAGCGCATTTTTAGGTGAGTGATGGGGCCCTTTTTGTCTTCTGTGTCGCTCTCCTTAAATTAATTCTGCTTATTAATCTGTTTGTAGTTCGTGTTGCATGTCTGAATGTGAAGTCTCAGGTGTGGGTGCCCAGATCTCATAATGAATTATGCTCCACTCTAATTATGCAACGTGCACCCCAGCTCCCGTGCAGGCTTCCCCTCAGGCAGGGGAATGTTCTTGGGCTTGGGTGGTTTTCTGGGCATCTTTTGTTGACCACTGTCACCATGCGTTATCCGTAGTCCCAAAATAAAAACAGAAGGAAAGTATGTGGCAGGTCAATACCCTGGAGGGAGCAGGCATGACCCTGCGGTTTCTTTCCCACCCCTTTCCTTTTTGCCCCCAGATATCCCCTCCCTTCCCGTGTGTAACAGGACGGGTTTGCAGAGCTTCAGTCAGTAATGCCAAAAATGTTGAAGTGTAAGTGGCTACCCATTCCTCTCTGGGCCAATCGGTCATTTTCAGTCACAGGTTTAAATCTGCTGCAGAAAAGCCAAGCCTCTGTGCTTGCATCAGGTCTTACAAAAGCGAGGCTGTTTGAGTGACAGGCACGGAGAGGGGGTTCCGATAACGTACTGAGCCGAGTCTGGAAGCGGAGTATCAAGGACAAGGCTGTGCCAGAGGTACTGTGCATTATGGATGAGGCACTCGGGTCCATCATTGATTGATTGATTGAGGGACGGTTGCGCTCTTTCACAATGCTGGGTAAGATCATCTGGACTGTCACTTAATATGAGCTTTCTTGTCAGTGGGAAGATGACTTTTCACGTAGTGATCCAATGCAGACTGCAAATGACAGCCATGCTCTCCCCTCTGTTTTATAAGGCTTTAGTTGCTCGTGCAGGTGAGTTAACCTAAAATAGCTTTATCGCTTGCCAGGTGCCATATGCTGGAATTAACTCTTATTCTCAGAATCTCAGACTGACTATAAATGTTGGAAAAGCACCTGCGTTTGATGACGTGAGACACAGGTCCTTTATCTCTAGCAGCCGAGGTGCCATTCAACTGCTGCGTAGGTATGGTATTAAATTAAGTAGGGGGGCTGGGGGAAATGCAAATTTTTTTACTCTTTTCTTTCAGGACAGAGAACGAAGCTGTAACGAACAGTTCTGGAGACTTTGAAGCACAGCCACAGCACTGAGGTCTTTGACTGACAAGACTTCTGCTTTCTCCTTCTTACAGGGCTCCTCCTACAGATGTTCTGAACACGTCTGCATCCTGGCAATTTTTTACTGTGCCCAGGTACTGAATGTAAGGAACAAGCTGCATAAAAAGAAGCGTGGGGTGTAGGAGAAGGAGCACCGTGAGGAGTATACAAGAAGTCATGCCTTTACAAAATGCAGGCAGTGGCATGACTTCAAGCAAAAATTATTTGAGAAAGCGTACTTGCAGAATGACCGAGTTTATTTTTAGAAAATGACAGAATAAAGCTCTTATTCAACAATATGGCTTATAATCATGTTAAATCGTATGTGTCAGGCTTGACTTCCCTAAGTGTTATCCTTTCACCCTGTGACTGGAAGTTTATTTATTGCTTGAACAGAATTTCTTTTCCTCCCGACAGGTCTTGAAAACTAGAGCTCAGGCACTTCTGGATCAGTCTTTTAATTGAAATACTGGAACTACTATGAAGTCTTCTTGGTTTGCACTCATCTTGGCAGTGCTCAGTACTGAACTGCTAACAAGTCACTGTTCCACCGTCAAGTCCCCGAGGTTCAGAGGACGTGTGCAGCAGGAACGAAAAAATATCAGACCAAATATCATCCTTGTACTCACAGATGATCAAGATGTGGAGCTAGGTGAGAAATAATCATTTGCTACTTCTTTTTGTCACACGTCTTTCAGCAATTTCTGCCAAGCAGAAAGTACTTTAAATTCAGAGAAGGTACTGGTCCTGGAACAATATCAGAATGTGGACAAGTTTGGAAAATGAATTAACAAATATTATTTAATAGCATTCGTCACATTTAATTACAGACTAGGAAATATATGCTTATCAAAATCCACCATGGAAGGCTTTAATCACCAGCCTAGAAGGATTTAATAGTACCTGCAAGGACATACAGGTAAAAATTTGCATCAGAAGCCCTTTTTCACTTTGAGATTTTCTGTAGCATTTAAAAATTTGAGCCTTATGAGGCTAACCTTTCCCTCAGTGCTGTATAGGTGTCTATACTCTCCACATATTTGTCACATGCATATATGTCATCTGACATGTTTATGCACATACAAACTGGTCTGGTTTCAGGACATAAGCTTAATATTTCTATGAATTACCAAAGTGTTTAAAATCCATCTGCTTTAAAACTATGCTACATGTATAAAAATAGGATAGTTTTGCTTTCTATAAGCCTACTAAATATCTGAGCACAACCTGGACATACCAGCCAGAAGTGATTTTCACATATTTTTCTTAGGGTGGAAAAAGTTAAAACACTTGGATGATGTTCCAGGAGGCCTTTGAATGTTTTCCATTAAGTAAGTTAGAAAGATATTAATAGTAGTTATGCATATAACTGATTTTTTGGTTCACTGCCCAAAGTGAAAAATGAAGGAGAGAAAGAGGATCATTTTAGGTTACCCCCAAGCAAATATTTTAGTTTTGGGGGTGGGAGGTAAGATCAAAAAGGTGAAAAATTGGCAAATCAATTTGGAATGAAATCTTTCTCAGTGTTTTTTAATGAAAGACATGTTTTTAATAAAAGTGTAGTGAATTTCTAAACAAAGTGCCATATGACATTAAAAAATCAAAATGCTTCATTCCAGAAAACTTAGAATAGTTCATTTGTTCTAAGATCACATATTTTCAGCCAGAAAATTGTAGACAAAAAGTGGTCTAGATCTAAAAGCAATTCTTTAGTTGCTAGCATTTTTGTATTTGTCATGATGCAATAATAACTTACACAGTCCTTCAGGGCTGTGAGAACATAATTAGTAAACTACGTTTTGTGACTGAGAGTTAATGCTTTTATGCAGCGTAACTCCAAGACCAGGCCTTTAGATCTGAGCATATCTTATCTTTTTTATTTCTCACTCTTTCAAATGCCTGCTCTGTTTAGCCATGCTGCATAATGAATGGCTGTTCCCAGCTCCATTTTTGGCCTAAAATACAGTTATTACAATAGGAATGCATTTCTTCTTGATAGAGTCATTCTGAAAATTTCATTAAAAGGGTCAAGTCATGTCTTCCTTTTTGTGGTCTGAAAGAGCCTACTTTCTCCAGGGCACTGGGAAGGTAGGTCGGCAGACACATGGCTCTGAACAATGTTACCTTCTTCTGTCTTCAGTCTTGCGAGAGGGTACACAAGTGGTGAAAGAGGAGGGAGGACGTGGCAAGCCACTTTGTTCATATTGTGGAGCTCCTCTCTTTGAAAGCTGCTCTGGATGTTCACAGGGCACTCTGGCTCCTATTAGCAGGCAGCTGAGCAATAGCCTGGATGTGTATGCATTCCCACTGCATTGAATAAAGGCACAGGTTTCGCCTTTTCATAGATCATTTCACAGGAAACAGGATTCAGCCCCAAGACTTACTGTACTGCATGATTCACACTTCTGCTAATAAATCATTCTGCTTATTTGAAAAGTAAAGCCATGCTGTTTTCCATGTGTGAATTATCCCCTCACCCTTCAGCGATGCCTGAGAAAAATCTTAAGTTTCCCAGAGGTGAATGGGAAGTAATACTTTCTGCCACAAACAGAATAAAACTTAGGCAGTAGTATCCAAAAAAACACAAGACTGAAAGTCTCTCATTATGGATTATTTGCTATTGTATTCCCAGCACGAACATTTCTGAAAGCTGTTCTAGATGAATGATTTAACATAAAAGCATATAGGGTACGTTATAGACTTCAGTCAGGGAGGATTTGTCTCCAGAGCATGTATACGCATTGAACCAAAATATTCAGCTGCCTGAGTGCAAATGATATACAAGGGAGTTATCCAAAGTAAAATTTGCAAGATGCAGGGAGCTTGCATTTAGTTAGTGCCCAAAGCATAGGAGTATGTGCATCTTCCTATCGATCTGCACCGTCCCCCTGAGTTTTGCATTCTGAATGCAAAAAAGTTCAGCAAGGCTGCTGTCTCATTCAGCTTATCAGATAAAACCCGCAAATTGCTCCACAGCTCCAGTCAGTTCCCATCTATGCTGGGAGAAATGCGCCACTGAGGAAGGATATTACAAGTCAGCTGGTGGTTGGTAACTTAAGCGCTGTGAAGCAGCCTGGCCCACAGCTCTTGAAGAACCTCAGCAAACGCTTGGGCCCAGAAGCTGGGAAATGACTGGTTAAGTTGTGCCTCTGTGCACTTTCTGTCCCCTGCCAGGATCTTGAGGGTAGAAAAGTAACTGCCCAACACTGAGGCAAATGGGCATCTTGCTCAAGACAAAGCGCCAGCTCCCAGAATACAGAACTGCCCAGAACTGCTGCTCCCTTGGAGACAATAGACTGCTGTTCTGCAGGGCAGTGGCCCCAGACCCCGCTGGGGTCGGGTCTGTACTCTGATCAGGCATGTGGACTGGTATTTGCCACTTTTTGATCACTCTTTAGTCTCTTCCCCTGCCCTTCAGATTCTCTATCACTCGCACACATCAGTACCTCAAACCATGGCTCCCCCCAATCACTCTTATAATCCTCACCGTAAATAATACCTTGCATAATGTCAGAAAGGAGTCAAAATTAATGAGTACATTGGTAGGTCCAGTGTTTCTAACCCAGAGGCCTTTGAGATGTCAGAGAAGTGGGAAAAGGTTAAAAAAAAAAAAAAAGAAGAGGGAAAATTCCATTTGAGACAATCACTTTTTTCTGTACCCTTGTTTACAGCCTAATGCACCACCCAGTGAAATCCATATAAACCATCCACTGAGTACAGCACTGGGTGAAGAGATCGCATCATCTGGATGTATCACATCAGGCATAATTTGCCTGGTTTGCTTTCCATCTTCACCAGAACTAAAGCACTAAAAAACATAAGCTGCAAAAATGGGTATATGTGCTGAGATCTGAGAAAGTCCATCACCTTCCTGGGGCTTTGTGTACAACCCGTATGAAGACAAGGTGGCTCTAGCTGTTCCTTTGTAGAGATGCCCACCTGTGATACACCTGGATGAAAGTCCATAGCAACTTTAAGACTTGTTATGAAACCTTGGTTACCAAACATATTTCTTGATATATGAGAATAGACTGAGAAGTGACACTGAATTTCTTGCATGACAAAACTTGCTAACTTCTTGTGCAAAGTGGTTGTTCCCAGTTATCTGGTTCCCCTCAGGTGCTCCCCAATTGGTCATGTAGAGCGCGAGTGTCCTGCTGTCGAACAGTGCCTGAGTACGTGTGCCCTGAAGACTGTGGGCCAGATGGTAAAGAGCACAAGCTGTGAGGAGAGCTACAGACAGCAAAGGACTATAATTTATATCAGCAAGTTTTATCTCCTACTTATGTTTTGTTTTCGAAATGAGGAAGTCTCACCTGCTTTGAAGTGCCTGTTCCAGATTTTCCAGAGGGGCTAAATCTATTATCAGTGTCAGTAAGTGCATACCTGGAGGAAAAACTTACTCATAAAGAGCAGGTTTGCAAGAGCAGAAGGCTGACCAAGCAGAGGAATGAGGAAGCGCTCTAACAGCTACTCATTTATAATGCATAGAGGCATGAAAGCGCACATCGGCTCTGCTGCTGTTACTGTGCATTAGTGTACCTGAACAGTGCACTTTCCACCTGAGGACCTCGAAGCACCTTAGAGCTCAGCTCTCAGCAATAAACTGTGACATTTCAGAACCAGGAGAGCTATGGCAAAACCAAACCAAAACAAAACAAGAACTAAAAAGAAAAAGCCAGCCTGGGGTCCGAGGTGAAGGCATGTAGAGTGAGGATGATCTCTGATTTGACTTTTACTTAACAACTCAGTGAAATGCTCCCACTCATACAAATGGAGACCTTTTGTGTTCACAGACCTCTCAGTTACTGTCCTACTTCTCTGTATCTCTAAACACATGCGTTTTGTCTGTACTGAGTTCAGGAAAGCATGAATGCAGATGTTCTGCATTTGGAAAAGAGAGGCTGTGAAAGAGGAAGGGTCCAAAATGATGGTGACTTATATGCAGGGTGTTAAATGTATTAATTAAATGTAAATACGAAGACACAGACATTGGCACTGCCCCAGGAAATGATGAAGAGCTAACTGCCTCTTCCTTTTTTTAATCGAACAATTTTGATGCAAAAGATTTCATAGTCAGCACTGACTCTTTAGCCCCAAAACAAAACAGAGCATGCTTAACTTAAACTAGTAAAATAAATTGTAAGATCTTACTGCTTACACCTAAACTTGAGCCTCCTTGGCAGTTTTGTGGTTTTACAGACATATCTTTCATGTTTAAATTTTTTTTTTTTTAATTTGGTTTTCAAGTGACCCAAACAAAACCACCAAGAAAGACTCTTATTGCATCAGTGGAATCTATGAATTTAAATTTAAGTTTAAATTTAAATTTAAGCCTATTGCTGTCAACTATATGGAATTAATTGTAAAAACAAAGGGGAAACAAAGTAGAATTCCAGAAACCTCTTTTTTTGCCACCAAAATTGTACGAGTATTACAATTCACAAACTTGCTTCTTGGACACATGCTGCCATATCCATGGTTCACCCTCACCCTTCAATCTCTGCTCTGTTGGATAACAGAAAGAGCAAAGTTTGACAGCTGTCAGCAAATACTGACAGACCCTATCAGGAGCTGCCCAGTCTTTCTGCAGTCTGAAATCTGCAAGGCCTCCCTGTCTCACCGTGTTGTTCATGAAGATGTTTTGAAGGATGCAAAAAATGTCTTTGTTCTTTAAACTGGATCGATATAGTTTCTTGAAAAAGGTGCTGAATTTTGCCAATATTTTTTGCATGCAGATTCATCCCCAAAAGCCGATTTTGAGCACAGTGCTTCAGTATGGGAGCCAGACATGCTGATCCTGTGTCTAGAGAAACTCTCCTCTAGAAAAATTGTTACTGGATTGTCTCTCTGTTCTCCTCTATAGCTCCCTCCCTCCCTTACCTTCTTCCTGTCTCTCATTCTCTCTCTGATTATCTGATAAAACATAAAGAATTGTAACAGGTCATTGGCAATCTCAGAATTTTACATATTTTACCTGCACATTTACCAGTGATGTATTCTGTGTAACAGACTGTTTTCCTACAGCAGTGTTTGAAGAACTATTGATCTAAAATTTTAGACAGCTTTAAAGATTTAACATCGTATTTCTAAATTAGTCTGTATTTTAATTTTGTTTTGAAGCCTGAGAAAAACGTATTTCCAGGATCCTGAATAATATTTTTGTTGATATAATAAAAACCTTATCTTTTGTCCTAAAATTACCTAAACTGTGGAGTAGTACAGACGTCCAAAGGCAAGCTAATCACAGATACTTTACTTTTAATGGCATAGTAGCAGGCAATATATTCTAATTATTTTTTGCAGCACAGTGACGATCAGTACCTCTTATTGCAGGGTCCTTGCAAGTGATGAATAAAACCAGAAGGATTATGGAGAATGGAGGGGCTTCTTTTATCAATGCATTTGTAACCACCCCAATGTGCTGCCCATCGCGTTCCTCCATGCTGACTGGGAAGTATGTGCACAACCACAACATATACACCAACAACGAAAACTGTTCTTCTCCCTCATGGCAGGCTACTCACGAGCCACGTACCTTCGCCGTGTATCTCAATAACACTGGGTATAGAACAGGTAAGAGACAAATCAACAGCAGTTCTTTGTTTAAAGTGAAAATGACAGGTATTTCAACAATGGGTCTCGAATCACTGCCTAAAATTAAGCAACTCTTGTCCCAGATTAGAATTACAGAGGAGACGTTAGGTTTGGTGTTACGGAGAAGGAGGGTAGTACTGACTGCTGGTCCAGATCTGCAGCTAATGGCATGTAAAGAAACTCACTCATAATGGAGCAGCATATTTCCACGTTTGGATGTGGGAAATAAACTGTTGGGCAGTTACACCTAGTGTGAAAGAGGTGCATTTTAGTGGCATTGTGGGTCTGAACTGGCAGTTCCAGCCGTGATTATGGTCAGTGTTATGGCCTGCTTGTGGACAGCTGCTAACAGTTATGGAAGAAGATGTCAGGGCCAGGCTGGGGACTGGTGCCAAAGACCTCACAGGAGGGAAGTGCCTGTCATGGGAGTGAAACAAGGTGAATGGTATAATTTAAACTTTGCCATGGGGCAATATTTCATTTGCATTTTCTGAAAAGGAGTAGAAACATGCCTTTAAGAAGGATTGTTCTGCTGTGCACCAATAAGATTTGATAGTTTTCTTGTAAATTCCTGGTGGTTTTCCGTAGTCAGGAGATCCCTTTCCTGTCTACAAAGAACTCTTCTTATTCCTCTCATATGCGCTTCAGCTTGATGTAAAACCTGATTCATTTCTGCATCACCTATCCCCTAAGATTCAATCTGTAGACACGTTAGGCTCCAGCCTGACTTCCCCTTTGCAAGGTACAGGAGTTGTGTGAGGTCATGAGGGTGCAATTTGTCCAGAAGCGTCATTTGACTACAAAGAATCCCCTTTACAGGACCAATGAGGCACAGATCTCGGTGCCAACTGCGTTCCTTACAATGTAATTGGCAGCAAAGAAATTTGTCTCTATCAGCGGCTTAGGCACAAGAACAGATCGCTTTCAAAACATATAGCAGGCGAATGTCTCCATGCTGTCTGCTTTTCTTAATTCTCTTAATGCTGCTATATCCAATGCCTTAGATTTATCTGCCTGTTTGCCATCTTTTCTTCACTACACAGTCAGCTCTCTCCTTTTTCTTCTGTCTCTCTGTATCTGTAGTTCTGGAGAGCTTCTGCATCCTGTTCAAAAAGCAAAACCAGACAAATATTTAACTTCTTTGGGCCTGGTGTTGGCTCTGACACATGTGCTGAATAGTACTTCAGTCTCTATTAAGCTGGTTTCAGTGAAGTTGCCGTCTGAGCACAGTGCTGCTAAACCTCAGTAAGGGTCAGCATCAAGGTTTTGAAGGAGAAAAACAGGGGAGAGAATTGACAATCACTGTTAGAAAAGGTGCAGAATTCACCCTAAAATATAAGCTTTGTTTCCATGGCTTATGTCTCAGAAATCCTTTCTGCTTCACCTATGGCTGCCTCTTGTGGGACCTGGCTTTCCTGTTCTTAAAAAATTTAGTATGGTATTGATTTGTAATCTAATATTTGCACAACTAAATGCCTCATGTGTAAACTAGATAGCTCTGTCACTAGCCCTCTCTGCTCTTCTGGGCGTAAACACTCTGCTTTGGGTAAATCTTCTGCACTGCCTTGTATGATGAAGGCATGTGGAGATGTCTGCTAAATGCAGACTTGGCCCTATTAAATGGAAAGAAAAAGGGGTCAAAAGAAAAGGAAAAGGAAAAAAAATCCCTTTCCAAAGGCAGGCAGAGAGAACATCAGCCCTAAAACTGTCAGGGTAAGTGAGTTTTAACTAGGGGCAGGAAGGAGAAAAAGGAAATGGAAACAAATGAAAATACTTGTACGAAACTCCAATGCTGACCAAGGTACATTGTGTGACCCTATAATAATAAGGTCCCCAAAAATTTATCCATTTAGTCCTTGTAAGATGAGACTCCCTTCTAATTACCCCACAATTGTTTTTGGAAGTGGAAGCTTAATTAACAGCAGATCTTATAATACATTCTTTAAGGACAGTGTTGCCTCATTAAAAAGTCAACGAAAGTCCACTAACCAACTAATAAGCTACACTTCACAGCTAGAAAGTTTAGTAAAATTGTAATGACTCAAGAATACCTGGGAGTCAAGGATATTTGGGAGTGAAAAAGAGGGAACTGGAGAGAGAGAAGGACTACATGCCACATAGACTAGTCGTGACTCTGTGCTGATATTGCAGATGCTGTGGGTATTTACCCTGTGCATTTCGACGTGTTTTGAGAGGAATTAAATATCCTCCTCAATGGGAAACTGAAGTGGAGAAAGAGAAGTGAGTGACCCAAGGCCACTCACAGTTTGGTGATAGTCCTGAGAAGGTCCAGAGAGCTCCAGTCCAGATGAGACAACGTGCAATACCTCCAACCTGGTTCTCTGTTTGAAATTGTGAGGATTTAGCTCTCACTTTTTGCATAGGATCAAATTATTATGTAAGTCAGTGGAAATAAAGAGGTGGGAGACTGTTTGTATAACGTCCTTACTTCTGTTCGCTCCAAATAGTTTCCAACATCTATAAAGCATCTGCTGTCTAAACCTGCTGCAGCCTTAACTAAACCCTCTATACTGCAACTGGTCACATGTGGGCAGATTTCTTATGAGAGGAGTCTTGCTGAAGCCACGAGGACTCCATGCAAGCACAGCAGGCCATTTAAAGAGAGGCCTGAAATGTGCTCTAATAAACCGTGGTCATAATTAGAGACCACTGGGAAAACCTGGCAAAGAACAGAATGGTTTTTTCTTTCCTTTTTCTATTTGACTCTTCTACTCCCGCTCTACTCTAATGTGACCTAATGGCAATGTTGCATTTCATGGAAACACCCCTTTTTGAATATTGTACGACAGTGCTAAATCATAAGCAGGAAAAGCGCTGGGTGCTGGCAGGGCAGAAAATATTCAGAAACAACACTGCCAAGCCAAAATCACTTTTGCTTCTAATTATCATTTTAAAAAATCCCCAAACAATTAAAGATGTTTCAATGTTTACGGTTTCCCTTACTCACAAGCTGTATGCTAATACAGCAGTGAGTCAACTGCACAACTTCCTGATTGTTGAAAGTCCACTGACTTGGTAATATTAAACTAGAATTTATAGGAAATGGCAAGGAAGGCACAGTGAACAGGCAGAAAGAGAAAACAGCAACTCTGGAGAGCTTCAGAGAGATGAGACTTTTGTTTTAATTACGCAGACTCCAGCTGCTCATACTGAGGAGGAAAAAGGGTCACTCTGTAATCCCTTTCAAATTTTGTGGAAATTGTGAGAAAAACTTGAAAAATTTCTTTCGTCTTGTAGTTTTTAGTGTCAGTAGACATCCCTTCAGCTATTTAGATTCAGGAATTTTATTCGTGAGATGCAGGAGTTCAAGATTTTGCTTTGTGTTTTCCAAAGTATTGGCTGGTTATTTGCTCTTCCTTCAGTCCTCCCTGCAGTACTGTGGAAGTCTCTTATTCTCTTTACCTTCTACTGCTCTGTCCCAGCCCTACAGCACGTAGTCTTGCCTCTCAGGTGTGCCCTTCAGTGTTGTCAGCTCACACTGCCATTCACCTACACAAACACAAAGGAAAACTCCAGGAGTGCACAACCTCAACCTTGGCTTCCTCCAGTAGCAAAGGAGGATTGTGCTACATCTTAATAACCGAGCAGTAGCTGAGCATTATCTTAGTATTTTAGAAGACAGAGCCACGACAGCAGCACAGCCAGTACCCGGGAGACATAAATATAGCAATCATTTTATTATTAAATAGTGTGTCACACTTCATATACTGCAGGATTTTACATTTTTACCAGCTGAGGTTTCATCCCTTTGCAAATATGAAGAGAAATGTAAGTTTAAACTTCTCACCCTGACTTAACATGTGTACGCATTCAGAGCCCTCTCTGCTTAGTGTTACGTTGCAGAATTACTACCCTCTAATCCTTGCTCCTCTTAGTGCCTCGCAGCCAGCGCAACTGTGCAGGAGAGAACAGGGTCTGCCCTCGCTCAGCAGCTGCTGACAGCCTCACAGCAACACGCCAAACTCAGGACCAGGCTCTCCCCGTATGGAATCCCACCTGAAAGAACAGAGATCACCAAATTAGGCAATTATTTGCTTACATTTTTTAGAACTGTCTTTGGGAAGATGTATTGCCCCATATTTTATTTCTCGCTCAGAAGTATAAACCAATCAGAATAACGTTCAGGATTCATGCATGCAAGTGTACTGACAGCGTTCTTGGCCTTTCGTGGGACAAAAATGGTAACATAGCAAAGTTAAGCAACTTGAACGTGAGTTTCTAAATGCTTGTATTTGTAAAACTCAAAACTCAAGCAGTGACTGGACATCAAGATGTCACTGTCTGGCATGTTTTGACATTAGTCACAGACTTCTGCGTAGTGATGAACAGAAATGGTCTCTTGCTTGACATCTAGTTAATATGTTCAACAGTTCACGTCAGCTTCTGATGCGTGTCAGCTGACATCTCTCACTTACAGGTATAGTTCTTAGTGTAGTCACCAAAGAACTAATAAAATGCTGAGGTGACAAGAAACTGAAAGCTAAGGAGTATTTAAACTGTGCACCATTCCCTTCTGACACACAGGGACAAGTTAATCTTTCATAAAGGGAGCAAAAGCTTTGCCTCCTGAAGGTGTGGGCAGACAATACATTTCCTCTGGAGGCAAAGCCAGTGTGTTTCCCGCTCACAGCCTTACAGTACAATTCACTGCCAGCACACGCTATTTTTAATCTGCGTCATTTCAGTGACCTAATTTGTATCCTGCCTCATGCACTCTTTCAAAACAGAGAGGGTGACAGGATATGTTACAGGGGTGGGAATGAGTGAGCAGGGAATCAGTCCTGGTTTTCCAAGTTTTTCTAAAGTGAAGAAAAAAGAAAGAGAGAGAGAGAGAGAGAGAGGACTCCAAGCATTCCAGTTCTTTCTTAATTGGTATAGAAGAGGCAGGGAAGCATCAAACATAATTTAACTTGTAAATATTTTAAATAAGTGAAAATTTGCCTCACTTTTCAGAATAAAATTGCACTTTCAAACAATGAAATGTATACATAAAAGTGAAATATGCTGAATATATTGAAATAGTCCACAAAAAGAGACATGTAGAAGAGGGAAAAGTCTGAAAAGGATAACATGCAGGATTTTCTAGTTCCATGGTATCACGTGAAGTGAAACACCAGTTGGTTTCTGTCCAGGACCTCATCAAACCACAGCATGTTTGCCTACTTATGCTTAAACCAGAATTCTGTGCTATTAAATATTGCACCATACACTAAAAGATTTTTAGCAAATTTACCCGTTCAAGTGCTTCATTTAGGAAAATGTGGATGGCACATTGTCCGTGCAACTATTTCATCTCTCTTGTTCATGTGGCCAAGTGATAGCCTTTAACTACATAATAACATATCACTTTTTGGAGAGTGAAGTTGCCTCGACTTAAAAAGATAAACCCGTTCAGTCAAGTGGCACGACGCCGGCATCCACATCAGCAAGGATGGGGGTCTCAGATCCCCTCTGCAGAAGTCTACTGCTTTATTACCGAGTTACTACGCAGAGTGGGAGTTTTGTCACACGTATGGGGCCTGGGGGTGGCCGCTATAGATGTCTGCTGCAAGGAAGGTACCAGTGAGACTCAGGAGCCCTTTCAGGGATTGTTGTGTCCTCCCCGCTGTCCGAAAGCGCTTCTGGCTCCCTTCGTCCTGCCCTGTCAGGCAGAGGAGTCTCCACTCTTCAGTGTTCCTCCTCCCAGCCTTCTGGCCCTGCAGGACCTCCCCTCGGCCTCTGCCCTGCGCCTTGTCCCCCGGCCTGTCTGTCCTCGAGTCGCTCCCAACCTCCCTCTGCTCCTGGATCCAGTCAGTCCTTGACGGACGCGTCCTGTTCCCACCGCTTACCATCAGCCATCTCCTTTCCCAGCCTGATCAGCAAATCTGCTTCTCCCACCCCCCTTGCCTTGTCAGTCAGCTTCTTTCTCCTTTCTGCACTCACTGACCAGTGTCTTGGTTTACTTTTGCCAGTCCTGGGCCCCCAAGCCCCTGCTGCTTCCCTCTTACCCACCCCCCTCCAGCTCCTTTGCTGGATCTCCGGCCATTCCCCAAACTGCTTGTCCTTACCTGGTCACCTCCTGCCCTATCCATTTCGATCTACTTTCTCCCACCTACTGACACCACTCACAGGCGGACAGGGAATAAAGTCCTGAGGTGCCCAGATCTCCAGCACATGCGAACTGCAGGATTTTTTTTCAAAACAGAGCAAACTTTGGACAGATATTCACCAGGATGATAAGAGATGCCTCCTTGACAGAGAGTCCATCATGTCTTTGACAGAGTTTGTGCTGTCAGTGCAGAGCATGGAAGTTCTATCAAATGAATTGCATAATTTTTTTCAGATGTTGGACATAGTTCCTTTTCCATTACTGCGGTTCTCAAAGATGGCTACTGTTTGGGGTAAGAAGTTTCAGAAAATTCAGCCTGAGGCAGACATCCAGTGTGGAAAATTTCAGTCCAAGTATAAGAAAGTTATAAGCAACTGAAAACAGGGTCTTATAATGAGAAGTGTCAGACAACATCAATACTGGAAAGTGCTACCAGCTTGGCCTAAAATACAGGCTTTGTTAAAGACATCACCCAGGCTAACGATTGCTATATCAAGTTATAGGCTAATGCCTTTTGCAACTGCTGAGTTATAAAATATTTAATGCTCTTTTTGGTTACAATGGTAAACCTGGCAGCAACTGGGAAAGAGACACAAAGCTGGAGAAAAAGTAGAAAACCTGAGGTTTTCTACTGCGGTTATGTTACAAGACTGGGAACTGCGAAATCTGAATAATATTCTTGGCAATGCCACAGGCTTCCTGCGTGACTTAGGTCGAGCTGAAAGTTAACCTCTTGGTGCCTCAGTTTCCTCACTGCATTTTTGGGACAATGCTTATTTCATTTCCTAGGCAGCGCTGGCGTACTGAGCTGGCTTTCTGCACTGTAATGACGTGATACACTAATCCTCTGTAATTTTTCAACAGAAGGGAAAAATCAAACTTCTTGGGTTTGAATCTGTCACTTGCCTAATAGGAAGAAAGCAAGGAGGAATTTACTGGAATAATCCAGAAGCTGCAGTTTTGTTGGGCTCTGTCCCCAGAAGCACAGAATCACTGTGTGTCAGCCCTGAAATGTCATATAAACAGTGATTCGCAACTCCTGTAAATGGTTTCCTGACTTTGTTAAAGGAAGTGGGCTGTCTACTTAAAGCTCTTGTCTGGGTCACGGTGACTAAGCCTTACTGCAGCATACCTTTTTAAAGGTTTGGGTTTGTTTTAAATCGGAAACATTCCCATAAGCCTCAACAAATAACAAGGGCGTAGAACATAACGTATGTCCTTTGATCTGTGGAAATGCAGAGATGTCTCGCCAGTAGATGAAGGCCAGTTCACCTGTACGCTAATCCACTAAAGCTGACAGGACTCAGGGGACTAATTTTATTGTGTAGTACTGTAAATGTTAGTCATAAATGCTTGTAGAAAATACTGGGGAAAAAAGTACTGGGAATTATGAGAATTTGAATCACATTCAGCTATAAATATCCTGGCTTCAAACTCCAGAAATCTCCTGGGTCAAATTCTCCTTGTTTTGCACCCACTGCAACCCCCTGGATCTCTCAGTCCCGTTCAGAAATCATTAGCTAATTGCTAAAGGGGAAACAAAAACCTGTAGTGTGGCATCTATTCATGTTAGGTACCAAACATGTGTATTCTGCAGCCACTCCTGAGACACACAGATGTCTGCATAACTGTCCACCATGCCCTGTGTTGTCGTTTGCGTAAACTTAATTGAACATACTCGTACAGAATAAAATTATTCTGATATACTAAGCTACTCTACATATGATTAAAAAATAACAATGTGTCCTGGGAACAGTTAGCAAAACTGCCAAAATGCAGATAAAAACTGTCTTATTAAAATGCAAAAATCGGCATTTATCTTTCTTGTTATCCCTGTGGGGGCCGTTACATGCAATAATGAAAAGATGTCCCTTGAAATGGCATTACTTTTTAATGAGGCTTTTACCCATTCAGTCATAATCTCCGTTTTATTAATTACAAGCAGAAATGGCTTCCTAAACCCTGTAACTGCTGAGTACAAGTGACTTCTAAAGCTGAGCATTCCCAGTCAGTACTCAAAACTTGGCAATTCAGCAAGCATTGGGCTACAGCTAAGTTAAAGATGCGGGCTAACTCTACAAGCCAACTATGTGAAGATCCAGCAAGGACATTTACACATCACTGTGTCAGCTCCTGGGCAGTTCCGTGACATATTCCATAGCGCTTTAATTGTTTACAATCCTCTGGTTAACAAAACAGAACTAGGACACCCGTCACGATTACTTGCTGATTATTATTTGGCCCCACGGACACTACTGTGCTTTCCTTTTACTCTGGCACTTGTCTTCATTCAGAGCGTGAAGAGCCAGACACTAACTGCTGGCGCTGGGCTCCAGCTCTGACTCACTTGCCCTATCCTGTATTCAGTGGTACTCAGAAAAACCCACGGTGAAGGGACGGAACCCTTGTGTTTCAGTAAAAGCCTGGCTTTTCCCTTCATCTGTCTAATTACTCATATCTTCCTGAGCTTTTGACCACCAAACCACTCTTGGTTAAAGCAATTTGGCAAATGTGATCCATTATCAAGGCTGCTGCTGTTTCTGCTAGTATTCAGGGCTTTACTATATATTTGACATGGGAACTGCTTTATTCTACAACAGGGGGAAACATCTATTTTTGCAAACTGTCACTCAAGGAGCTGCTTAAAACTTGACAGCGCTGAGATTATTTTTATGATAAAATACTAAATCGTTGCCAACATAAAGGTGAATGGTTCAGGCTGTCAATCCGAAGTCTTATAACACACACCAAAATATGGGGTTCAGGGGGCCAAAGGGGAGCTAACAAAACATTATTAAAGTTAGAAAATTAAGTAATCTATAGCAAGGAAATTCCAAGATTAATTGACCCCCACCAGCTCCAAGCCTCCCTTTCCTTTTCTGAATTCAGTTTATCTTTTCTCATCCTTATGCCTGAGGTCATTTCATGTCTGCATTTTATGCTGGTGGCTTTCTCTCAGGTAATGCCTGAATATCAAAAGAGAGAGGAGAGAAGAGAAAGAAGCTGACTGTTCTTTGTTTTAATGCCAAAACTGAAACCGTGGGGACTTTCTCACATCCATAAAGGAACATCCTATGGTGACATTAAACTGAGAAGCTGTCTTTCCTGGCCATGTGTGTGTGTGTTACAGTTTTTCAGAGCTTGGCCATTTTGAGACAGATTTTCATAGCCACCTCTGCTATTTGCAAAGGCACTACATCAAAACCTACGGACACTAGAACTTCTTAAAGAAAAGCTTGCTGATTGTTTTTAAATGGGCAAACCCATTTATTTTCCCTTAGCCTTTTTCTTGGAAATTGCTGAAATGTTTGGCTAAAATGTTCCAGAGAGCAAAATGCAGCTTGAGTCAGATAGCATGGAAATTATCATCACTAATGATTGAAGTTTGGCAAGACTGCAAATAGCAGAGTTCAGGTCTCAGTATTAGTCAATCTTAATTATAGGTGGGGCTACCAAACCAAGCTACACGATAAATTGCCATAACTTCCGTTTCACAGCTTGAAAGCCTCTGATCTTTGTGGGAGGCAGGTTGGCAGTAGAGTCCTTTACAGATAAGCGCAGCATGCGGAGGCTCCCCAAGGTCATGCAGTAGCTGCTGGTGGATCTGGGATGGCATTCAGGAGGGCTGACCTCAGATCTCCCCTGGAACCACAGGCTGTCCTTGGTTTTGCTTGGCTCAGTAATGCTTCCTCTCTCCCGTACTTTTCTTCACTGTTTTCTCTCTCCGACTTCTCTTCCCCTTCTGCTCTTTCCTTGGCTTCCCTTACCACCATATTTCAGCCTTCACCCTTACACTTTCCCTGGACATCTGACTCCCTGAGAGTTTAACCCAGTTTGGCTGCCTTAAAGGAGAGGTATGGTTTCCATTCCGGTACGCAACAGGGCACATATTCCCTCCCCACAGTCGCCCTCTTCACCTCAAGCTTCTTGTCTTCTGGTTGGCCTCAGGAGAAAAAGGAGAGAGGCTGGGTTGCTTTCTTGGTGGCTGTGGGAGGAAGAGCTGGAAGCCTGGTCTAGTGTCTGTAGGACTTGGTTATATGTCACATTCCACGTGGTATAGGAAAGTAACATTATATATGACTCTAATTCTGGTTAGTGACATTTGGCAGTTATGTGATTTGATTGCACCATATTTATGTTGCCTCAAGCAAGTCTTAATTATGAACATTTTTATTTTTCCACCAGTTTTCCCAGGAAGTTCACCATGCCCACATCAGTCAGATCTGAATTATTTAAGCCCTTCCACAAATGTGCTTTTTTGGTTAGACTGAATGTGTCTAGGTCGAATGTGAGGTTTTCCAAAGTTACTTCATTTCCTAGTAGGAAACAAGTATGGAGGTTTGACGTGTGTCCCAAAGCTCGGCCAGGGATGTGACGCTGGGCAGCAGCTCTCTGCGGGCAGTCCTGGCTGGCCAAGGCAGGGCCAGCGGCGAAGGCAGGAGCTGCGCACCACAAAGGGGTGCCGTGAAGTGGGCAACTATCACTCAGAGGAGCTCTGTCCCTGGAAAAGGAGGGATCTCTGTCATTCCCTCCTCTTCAGGGGAGTCTCATTTCGTGAGCAGCGGGAGTACCTTTGCGCTGACTGCTGGGGACACGGACGGCAGAACTGCTGGCACAGGTGACCCTCCAGGGGCTTGTAAACCTCAAGAAAATTCAAAATGCAAACAGTGAAGTTACTCAGACACCCCAGTAACTTGCTGGGACTGAGCTGGAGCTAATAAATCCCTGAAAACCCAGGTTGCAGGCCCAGTCAGGTGTTTTGTCACTGCACTTCCCAGGCAGTGGAAAAGCAGGCCAGAGCCATCCAAACTGACTTTTTTATCCAGGCCAAAGACCTTACACAAGCAGCTAAAGAGCTTCCATACCCATCTGTCCCTAGAAGCAACACGGCTGCATTTGCCAGGGTGCCATGCCAGCATTAATCCTCCCTCCCAAAGCCAGTTGGCCGGCTTTTGGTGTCTCTGTATCTTTGGCGTAAGCGATTCACAGCTCCCAGAGAGCTGGGAGCCTGCTGCATTGTGAGATTGTTTTTCTTTTTACTTCCTTCCAGAGGAATTGGCAGGAGCACCTGCAAACCCTCCTGGGCCTGACGGCAAAGGCTGAAAGTTTCAGTCTGAGTAGGTTCTGACTTGTCACCTGGAGCTAATGGAAAAAAATACACTTAGTTTGGCAGGCCAGGTAGAGGTGCTTGACCTCCAAGTCTTTGTTTCTTCATTAGTTTTGCCTTAGAGAAGCTGTGGCAGCAAAGCAGGGTGAGGATTCCCTCTTGCTCTACCCAAATGTGGCCCAGTGGGATGCAGATCTGGAATTCCCAGACCTTTTATCAAACCAGCAAACATAGCCAGGTTGCCAGGGCCAAACTTTCAAAAATCAGAAGCCACGCTCCAAAACATCACAGGACTTGCTTAAAACCACAAGGTGTTTCTCAGATGTTTCCCCTGGGCCCTGAGTTTTTATTCCATTTTCAAGTGGAAACCAAGAGAAACATACTCATTCTAAAAAAACCCCGAAAATACTTCATGTGAGCACTAGATTCCAAAAGATTAAGAAGAAAACCTAAAGTCACGAAGGCTTTCAACTCTCCTAAAAACTGTGGAAATAACTTACTTTAATTTCAAAACCCTCTAAGGTATAAAAGGAACATTTTTGATAAAGCAACTCTGACTCATTCTAACACATTTTATCTTCATTCATGCATGCTTTTGACTCAGACTAAAAGACTTGGATTGCAAAGCCTCATGTGTGTGTGGTGTGTTTTTTTCTTTTTTTTTTTTACCTTCACAGCCTTTTTTGGGAAATACCTCAATGAATACAATGGCAGCTACATCCCTCCTGGGTGGAGAGAGTGGGTTGGATTAGTGAAGAACTCTCGCTTCTATAATTACACCATTTCTCGCAATGGTAACAAAGAGAAGCATGGATTTGATTATGCAAAGGTATTTTCCAGACACATAAATGCTGCATCATTAATCCATATAAAAATAACTTGCAGATAATTCATTAACCAGATAATTAATTAATTAACCAACTACAACCAAGAAATTGAGATGTCATTTTGTCTCCAGGGCACTGTAGATCAGTTTCCACGTGAAAATATTGATTGCACAACGGAAGAAAGTTTCCAAGGGCTCTTCAGTGGAGCCTGGTGATTCCTGCCACCCGCCCTCCCAC
>JANZLQ010000029.1:17230546-17254990 GCA_026212715.1 Elanus axillaris
GCCTGGTGATTCCTCCCTCACTCCCTCCCTCTCTCTGCTCAAAAGTGATGGTTCGGTGGCAGAAGCAAGTAGTAAATAAAGGCCTTTCCCCAAAATAATTCTGCCCCTTGCGCTACTGAACTTTAAATTTAGCTGAGTGTTGCCAGTTATTACCCACATAAGAAACCTTAGTTAATGCTGTTTTCCATTGTACAGTGCACACCAGAAAAAGGCTGTGTGCCTGTGGTGTCAGACCCCGGATATGACTATGAGAATAGATAAGCCCGAGAACACGGCCGTTGGAAAACTTCAGAGCTTGTTTGTGCTCTTGACAAAGTTTGGAAAGTATGCCAAGGTGACCTGCCCACTGCCATGAAGTTTCTCGGAAAGGCTTAGGAGTGCAGATTGCAGACTTTCCAGCCTGCACAAAGCAATCTGGAATTTCCTCAGACTGGAGCTCACGGAAGATGATACAGATGTTGCAGCTGTGGTTTCTGACCCATGTAATGAGATTTTATTGGAAGCTCGCAATGCCTGTTTCTGATTTCCCCACCCGTAGAAATTACATGATACTGATTATATATTTATATAGACTAAAAAAAAAAAAGAAAAGAAAGAATATTGGTTTGTTACACATTCCTTACACACCCTGCGTATGTAGCTAGAATAAATAGGGAAGAAGGAGGGGAGTGGATGCTTTGGGAGAGCAGTCATACAGGCATTTCACTTGAAGAGGCCACAAACCCAGAAGTTGTCACGACCCCGGTGCCTTGCGCTCACTACCCATTTTAGAAACCAAAAGGTCACTCACTGTCTCCTCCATGTCCTTGCAGGGATTGTAGCAGCCAGGGCTACCGTGTGTGCTCCCGGAGAGGGAAGGGGCAGGGGGACAGGGAGCGGGCAAGCGAGGAGGTCACAGCTGGTTGGCTTGTCCCAGCACTGACATGCGACACAGACCTCGTCCCTCGGGCTCTGCTTTTGCAGCTGTTTGGGGCCTCGAATCCACAACATATGATTAGTCATGCCTGGAAGTGCTTGAAATTACAAACATTGTCTCAGCACTTTCTCAGTGAAGCTCGCGCTAGACCTCCAGGCCAACAGTGAATACTCCAAGGTGGCAGGTGGTTTAATTTAAGTTTTCATCTTTTTTTCTTAGTTCCATTTCCTCCCTTCCCCTTGTAGGCTTCCATTTGCCACCTTGGCTGTGGGTTAAGCCAGTTTATTAGTGAGCCACAACCTTAATCTCAGCAGCTGCACTGCTTAAAGTTGCACAATTAAATGAACAGAGCCTGCAGGAATTCAACTGCTCCCTGCATTTGCATTTGCAATTTCTTTGATAAAGATTTTTGCAGTCTGTTGCCTGTTGTATCTTTCTTCCACTTTGTACATATGCAAAAGTATACTCTGAACAAAGAGCATGCAAGAAATGAGTATGTAAACAGAAAACCAACGTAAGCGTCAATGATTTCTCGCAGTTAGGAGTCATTACCTTGTGGAAGTATTTTATCAGTGAAATTCAAGAAACATATCTTTGCTAATACAGTCTGTCATTTTAAATGTTACTTAGCATTACATTACAAAATCTGGTAATCATACTTACTTAATGCCTTCTCTTGTATGTGATTTGCAAAATAGTGTCTCATTTTATGTGGCATTGCCTGCTTAAGAAAGTAATTACTGCTCAGTCTCCCCTGTGCTCCCTCGAATCGTACATCTCTTTGATGGTATGTTTTTACTTCCTGATCTGAGCTGTAACGAGGACTTGAAAATAACATAATAACATGATAGTACGTGATCTAATTAATCATGCACTTTTACCTTTTGCTTTGTGTTAATCGTATGTTCCAGGACTACTTCACAGACCTAATCACTAATGAGAGCATTAATTACTTCAGAATGTCTAAGAGGATATATCCCCATAGGCCCATAATGATGGTCATCAGCCACGCTGCGCCCCATGGCCCCGAGGATTCAGCACCGCAGTTCTCAGAGCTCTATCCCAACGCTTCACAGCATATGTAAGTCACAATCACACGCGGCCAGACCCGCTCCTTGTATCTGCTTCTTGGGGGGTATTTGTTTATGGAGAAGTTGCAGGAACGGAGAATTCAAATATAAGAAACTCATAGTATGCGGTGAATGTTTGCTTGTTTCTTTTGCTGTGCTTGCTCCTTTCGGGCAGGAGAGTGACAGCTCTGACCATTATTAAAGCAGAGAGAAGCTCTTTTCCTCCTGGGAAGTTGTGGGAGATTAAAAGGTCAGTATTTGGCTTTGCAAGGGCAGCTTCTTACAATACCCTGAAAATATGTAGACACAGGTCAGGATCTGTTGGAAAGATATTACTTCCTTCGTCTTCCTCCGAGATATGCGCTTCCTGGGCTCTAGCTAACTGAATGCATTGAGAGTAAAAACACCCTTTTGTAGCTTTTGAGTGCACCATTTGCTTATAGACTGGATACTGGCAGATTCCCAAAATAGCCTATTAGAGACGGCATTTTTAAATAACATGCTTAATCTTTTCTGGTGATTACACTATAATTAAAAAAAAAAAAAAAAAGAACTCTTCATTTTGTTTCTAGAACTGAAACGAACTTCAGGTAAAAATCTGAGGATAGTCCTGGATTCCACATCTTGCTTTATACCTTGAATATTCTGGGTCCTTTTCCTCATAGTGAGGTGTTTTGGAAGCTTTCCATTGCCCTTCTGCCTACTGTGGGCATGTAGACCACTCTTTCCATTTGTGCTTAAACAATGTCTTTGCACCTCTTTCCACACAGAAAAAAAAAATTAACAAAATATTTTAGCTGGATTGTACATTGATTTGGCCTCTGGAAATGAGGGGGAATCAGCTTTGTCACACGGTGGAAAAGCTTCTTGATCTACAAACTGCATTTTGGACACTCTGAAGTAGCTCACGCGCAGGGATGTTTTTTGTAGTTACATTAACTACTTCAAAATTGCAAGGAATAGCAGTTACTGCATAAACTGCATGCATAAATTGTTCACAGCTGGAGCCAGAAAGAGATTTGCTGTTCATGGCTCATGGTTAAATATTTGTTAGTTTGTATTTTTTTATCCTCTTAGTGGCTGCTACTTTCCACATATGTCACTTTCCCTGACCTTACTTTCTTAACGATATTATTCTTATCCTATATTCTCAACAATCCCACATTCCTGACATTTGACTTTGCAAGTAATGCAACCAGTCAGCAATGTTTCATAGTTACTTAGATACTCAGGGTAATTTCTACCTGGATACAGGAGTAATGAGATTGAGATTTTAGTTTGTAAATATTCAACTGAAATTTGTTCTCAAGTAATCATCCTGAAGAACTATTATCACCTTTTTATGTCCTAAAGGTAAAATAAGATAGGCATGAACACATAAAACCTGTCATATTGGGTTGTATGAAAGAACTTTCCAACTCAGTATCCTGATTTATGTGCTCCAGCAGAAAGCAGCAGGGAATGCTTGGGGGGGGAAAAACCAAACCAAGAGAGACTCCTTTTCCCTGTTTTTCTAGCTTCTGAAAATCACCAGTTTAGGTGAAGCATCCAGGCCACTGTGCCCCATTCTCTTTGCATGGGTCTGATCTCTTTTTGAACCGTGGTGGCAGCCCCACCGTATTGCGGCGACAAGCTCACAGTCTCACGCTGCGCCTCGGGGACAAAGGACCGCCTTTCCGTCCTTCTAAAGCTGGAGCTTGCCCATGCCACTGGTGTCCCCTACTTCCCATCCTGTGAGGAGGAATGAGCAGTCACTGCATCAAATTTAATGGACCTCTCCAACGTCTTCTTTCAATCACCCCTTTTCATAGCAAGAGAGTTATATCTACTTGTTCTCGCTCTGTTCAACAGATTGCTTCCCGTTTAGCGGCACAGATTGCCTGGCCTCAGGCAAGCCATCCTGTCTGCTGGGGGACTATCCATCATACGGGAGGGTAGGATTCAAACTGTTTCCGCTATAGCTGTGGGGACTGTGTCTGGAAGAAAAGCACTGAATCATTGTATCTCACCCTACCTCTCCCCAGGCCAAAGCAACTCATTTTAGGCTCCATGCTCGCTGCCTTCTGATGAAAGAGTGCTTGTAGGAACTTGCACTGGTTTATCACGCTCCTGACACTTTCTACTGCTTGGTGTTTTCAGCCTCCGTGTTTTCTAGCTTGTGCTGCTAGAACCAATGGGTTTAGTTAGTCTCCAAAACGTTAACCGCCTCCCCACCTTATACGGGTTGCATGTTACCTGCAAAGCAAAGATCCTGGTTATTTGTCTGCAGGCTTAGTTTCATTTTAGTACTTGTGTAAATTAATTTTTATTTGTGTGGACTCCTGGGGTCTAAATACCTTGCTCTGATAGGCTACTTGTGGGATAGCCCGGAATATGAGACTCAGCTGTGCCTCTTCATGTCTTCTGGTGTTGCTGATTTCTTGGCAACCTTCTTGCAAAGAGTTTTTTCTCTAGTGACCTCAAGAGATCCTTGCTGGGTTGTTTCGTGTTTCTTCTTGCACTGACTGACTGCATGTGTTAGAGTTCAATCTGCAGACTAAGAAATGAGACAAATTGAAGATGAACTGCCAATTCTGGGGGCTGAAGCCTTCAAATAACTGATTTCTCTAGTAAAAATATTAGCAATGTGGTCTGAAAGACATAAGAAGTTCAGTTCTCACAGAAATATTTGGTGCTCCCTGTGAAAACAATACCAGAACAATAAAATCCCTCCTGCCAAGGTTTGTGTAATTTGAACGTTTAACCCTTAGGTTTTCTTCCTTGGTGGTCAAGCACCATTTGAATCTCTTTCTTTCCGACCTTGGGTGACAGCCATCTGACCTTGGATTTTGTTTTTAAAAATGTAGTTGCTATATCATGTTACTGTAACGCCTTACCTCCAACAAAGAAGGGAAATCAGGTCAAAAGCTGCTTGCTGGCTTTACAAACTGAGATGGAAGGTTATACCTACAAACCAAGGATTAAGATAGCCTGTCAACCACATGTGAGGGGAAGTGTTGCTTAAAAGGAGGGCAGCTGAAGCAGACCCTTAAATTACATGATGTTTCTTTGCTGGTAAAGTGCCTGTCATTTGATTGAAATACTGCCTTTATAAATTTTAAAAAACCACAAACCAAAAGTTTGTTTAGAAGTTTTCCACTTACAGATATGAAGAGGGGAGCGGCTATGGCAGGAAATACTCCAGTTCAGGGAGACTTCTGCCCTCAAACGTGGGTGTCCGTCTCATTTCCCCACTTAACAACATGGAAGGAAGAAAATCAAATGAATGAGGCAACAAAGTCCATAAGATTTATTGAAAACCCATCAAAGCCAAAAAGAAAAGGAAGAATTACATACCATCATTACCTTATAGTCCTGTCCTCCTCAGCACAATTGCCTACTGGAGTGGCGTGAAACATCTTACAATGACAACTGTTCAATCATTAATTTTGAGTGATCCCCGTTAATTCTCGTTAGCTCCAGTTTAACATGAAACACAGGCTATATCATACTGCAAGCAGCAGACACTCGCTATTGTTTTTAAGTGTCCATTCTTCCTCCCACTCTCCCACCTCTCCTCTCCTTAAAATACGTCCTATTTCTGACACCTAAAAATATTTCTGAAAGTTTATGTTGGCTGCTATCACCATAATGAGTGATATATTTTCTGAAAATAAATCACACTAATGCATGTACTCTAGCTGTGCCCAGAAGTTATTTCTGTGGAAGAAAATGGAACTGGAGAAGATGGACTAGATGAAAGCAATACATAGATCTTTGCTGGGGCAATGAACGTCATCTACTGGGGAGAGAGGTTGCTAGACCTTTGGAAATGTTGCTGTTAAATATGAAGTTATGACACAAGACATGGCTCTCTAGGTGTCCTTGGCAGCTGTTACAGGGGAATCTTGTTCCATCAGACAGCTGAGCAGGAAGGCTTTGACTCAAAGGATGCTCCGATGAAAGCCTGAATTTTCAGTTCTGCTCGGAGCCTCTGGCACTTCAACTTCCCTTCACCTTCCAGTATGAACCACTCTTAGGGGAACTGTGAATTGGGACCTAAGCTGTTTATAAGCTGTGAAGTAAACAAACATTAGAAGCAAAAATCTGCAGGAGACAAATTTACTGAAGAATGTAAAAAATAGAATTTGTTTTTGCAAAACACTGCTGGCTGTGCTGAGTTACAGACCCTCGGAATAGCAGGAGGACTGACAACTAGATTTTATGCTTACCTGGAAGCAATCCTATTGCCAGGCTAAATATCTTAGGAGAAGCAGCTAAAAATGGTATCTGGGAAGAGATTGGAAAGCTTCCCAAAGTAATGTGAGAAAAGGTAGATGATATGAAAGGCAGACCTTTAAATTTCCATTTAAAGATAGTATGAAAGGTGCAGAACGACCAGGTCTGGCAGTAGCGGTGTGCCTGCAGTAGTGACGCCTGAAAAGCAATGCTCTTGCAGCTCCTAGAGCAGTCTTAACTGCGGATTTGGGGAGTGAGATGGCTGCATTCGGGTGCCTTCTAGTCACCGAGGCTGAGTCTCAAACATCTGCCAGTTACAATGGTATTTCTTGTGACGTGGACGCTTACCCGTTAGAGTGGGCGCATACGTTTGCATCAGTAATAAATCTTGACGTGTCAGTGCGCCTTGTCACTGCTGGCCTGAGGCCTGCTTGGGCTCCTGACTTAGAGACAAATGATCAAAATCATCACACACGTCATTGCAAGTGTGACTTTAAACAGGACTAGAAGAAATAGTGTGATATAGAAATGAGGTGAGATTTTAGTTACCCAATTAACTTCAGCAGCAACATAGATTCTTTGCCAAAATAAAAAGGTGTTATTTTTGACAGGTTAACAACTTTGTTTTCTTCTTTGTGCCGAAATACAGCAGTTGTGTTATACTTCAGGAGTGAAACTTTCATACCTTACGTCCCCAGATACGTAAATATCCCCGGATTTAAGAGATTCCTCTTTTAAAAGGCAGTGAATGTGACCCAGAATGGTGAAATTCAACTTCGCGTTAATATCGACCATGCCACCGGTCATACTCTTTTGACGTTTGATTTTGCACAGAACCTAGGCTTTCTGCTTTCCAAGAGCAGTGTCTAAACCTGGAAGTCTACTTTCCGTGGAAACAAAGGATTTGCTTCCTTTGTTTATTTACACTTTTTCTGAAGAAACACGACCACTTACGCAAAGTTTGCTAATCATATTTCAAAGAAAAATATAGGTGTTAATTTTGTACAGACACTATTCATTTTTCACAATGAGTTTTACCATAGGTATTATTTTAAAATGTTGACTTTTATTTTTATGAAGCGAAAATGTTCCTGGGGCATATAAGTACTGTATTATTTTCAGTAACTGGAGGACTCCCAATCTAAACAGAAGATTAGCCAAAGACTTTGGGGCTAAAAACACCCAAGAACTCTATGGAATTCTTCAAACCCAACATTTTTAGGCAGTATTTTTGTGAACGTAATTTTCTTTTGTTGAATGGAAACAGGAGGGAATTAGGAGATTGTAAATAAAGGCAAATGCAGATTTTTAGTGTGAGCAATTGAACAAGTGTTTGTAAACACGCTTGTTTCTTTCCACATTAACCCATCTGTAACAGACATGTATATATTTTTAGATATCAAATTTTTAGAAAACAAATATTAATTTAGAGATGCGCTGAATGCTGGGAGCTCTTAAAACTTGCTGCACTCTGCTTTATTTCTTTTCCACACAGATACCACAACTGTGTAAACAGCATTAGCAAAGCTGAATCTCCCATTCTTTTCTTAGCCTGTAAAATACCTTTTTATATTAATGAATTGCAGAAGGGCTGTATTCAATTTGTTTCATTGAATATTACACCAAAAAAACATTCAGTTACTAGTAGAAGACAGCATAATTCATTTCCGAATGATTTTCTATTTGAGGACTCCATTTCAATAGGTCCCCAAGTACAAGCATGTTTTGGGTTGTTGGGGTTTTTTCATTTCTTGTCTAACTTAAAGTTATTGGAGTACCTTAGAAGCCAAATAAGTTACAGTCTCTATTTTGAAGTTCAAATTTAAATATACCAATATAGTAAATATGTTGTTAGTAAGAGTAATGAAAATGTGTGATATGAAATGCTGGTGGTTCAGGGAACTGAAGGTTATTGAGGCCTTTTGGATTCAGGCCACAAAGCTGAAAGCTGATATAATTCCTTTCCTCTCAAGGTAACTTTAAGTATCTATTCGAACTGATGCTTACAGATAAATAAATGATAGATTTCATGGTGAATCTTTCTTCAAAGAGAAGAGTGCACTACTGCTTATAGATACTTACCCCTTTACACTTAATTATCACCACTGTGGGCTTTCCTGGTGCAGTTTAACAGGTGGTAAATAGACAGTGAATACAATTTCCGTGACGGTGCGTGAACAGAACAATGCTCACTGATGCAGAGATACTAAGCACTAACAGAACCCAAACCACAAGTCATTCCTTTCCTGAGGAGAATGTAATCTAAGTCTAGGGAAGGCTAATACTAATTTACGCTTTTGGTTTTTGCATGTGCACGTGCATGAAAAATGGGATGATTTCGCTGTAAATTCATTCACATAGGTGAATGATTATGAAATCTCAGCGTGAATTATTGTTCTCATTCTGAGAATGTGTCTACAGAAAAGTGCCTGACTGGGTTCAGTGTTTGTTATTCTTAAGTATTGGGGATTTTTTTTGTTAGTTAAACTGTGGGTATCAGTCTGAAACGTTATGAACCTGACATCTTCCAGTGTCCTGCCCAGTGCCAGAGCAGACCTGTCACGGAGTGCCAAGGAGTCTCCGTGTAGTAAGTTCTGCGCAGTGTGTGTTGGACAAATGTGAGTGAGCAACTGAGCGATCTAGATTTGCCCAAGCTAGTATAGCCTACAAGAACGACAAATACTGTACCTTTTTAGTAGAGTAATCATTTGCTGTCTCAATCCTCATCCTCTTTACAGATTTAATATTCATGTAGTATGTTGCTGGTCATTTTAGAACAGACCTACCAGAAGGGGAGCGCTTTTTCATGCTATCTATTTTTGTAACATGTAAAATGAACTCTCAGTCAGCCTCTGGGCACACATTCAGAAGTTTAAGTGCTTTACTATTTGCTGATCAACTGGCAGGAATGACCTTGAAATCAGAAACTGCTCCTTTCTGCACTTTTGGGCAGCATCTGAGCTGGTCAGGGCAGCCCAGCAAAGACCATCAGGCAGGTGAGCAGCAGCTCCTTGCCAGAGTTAGAGGCCATGGTAAACCTGGAAATAATGGGATACCTGGCACTGTCTGCTGACCATGGATGAACAAAGGTGCTCAAGAAAAGCATCTTCTCCCTGACTGAGAAGAGGCAATAGAAGACGCAGTACATATCTTCAACCTTATATTCCCAGTGCTAAGAGGGATCGAGGAAACGTAGATGTCAGTGTAACTTGACAGCAGTACTTGTCAATACACAGCAAAGCCCTTCCCAGAAATGGAAGAATGGGAACAGTGACAGACTGTGCCATGATGGCTTTCAAGGGCTTATAACAGCTGAATATTTAGCTGATATCTCCAACTGCTTCAAGAAAAAAATCTGATAAACAGTTATCCCTGACAGGGAAGAGGTCTGTCTACTTGGAAAGGTGTTCAGAAATCAGCAATGTTCTTCCCAGAATTCACCTCTGTTGCATTTGTTTGGGGATTTTTTTACTCTCCCAAAAGGTAGACAGATCTGAGGGCAATGTCAGGTTTCATGCCTGACAAAGCAGTGCCATGCTGGTGGATTTATGCAAGGTACAACAAAGAAGCATATGCAGGGAACACAGACAAGTTGCGGGGGGTTTGGATTCCTTTCTGTCTCTTCCCTAGTGCTCTTCCCCTTCCACTTTGGATCCCCATTTCACAGTTCTCCATCAGCCACCAGCATGGGATATTTCACAGAAGGTCCCGTTCCTTGAATTGTCTGGGAGGAAAATTCTGCTCACTCTCTGCCTACTGCATTTCTCACCCAGAAAATTCAAAATGCATTTGGAAAGCGTCTGTGAAAGGGTTTAACCACCCTGCTAAACCCTTGAGTGCTGCTTTTAAAGGCTATCCATTATGTGGAGGAGGCTTCTGACAATGGCCTGGGAACACGAGACCCGAGCGTGCTTTAGCAGCTGGCTTTCCTTCCTGGCACAGCGGCAGGCTGTCACGGTGCCGCCGGCGGAGCGGGGCTCACAGCCACCTCGTCCCCCCTGCACACATCCCGGGCACGCTCAGGACTCCGCTGAAAAAAAGGCAGGGCTTTGCTGGAAAATGCTGGCTAATCAAAACTGAGCTCTTTTGTGGGAAAACATCTCATCCGATAGACTTCCAAAGAAACCGAGGGAGGGAAGTTTGCACTGGAGGTATCCTTCTTTTCTGTCTACGTGCCTCATACCCGATAGCTGACCAGAACTCCTAAGACTTGCATCTTCAAGGTCTAGGGCTCCACTGGTCCACCTGCTAGGGCTGCTGGCTAGCCAGCAGCCTGGGCCGTTGTGCTCCTGGGCTCAGTTTCATTGATTTTGTGATAGTGTAACCATTTCTTTTAAAAATCAGACTTCAACCACGGGAAATGTCAAAAAATTTGACTTTTCAGCCTGAAATAAAAGAATTTCCAGCAGAAAAAGAATTCTAGTTTATGTTTGTCTTCACTTAGCAGGGAGCTACCCATTTCATACTTCTTAATCTCAATCAAAGGCTCACAAATCCTGTGATACCATTGTCTCACTTACGTTTTCCCTTGAGGCTAATGGTTAAATGGGTTAGTCAAAACTAGCCGTATGTACTAGAGACATACGTACCTCTCAAATTCTACCTAAATTCTCAAAAATGGTCTCCAGTTGAAATGTGGACTCTGGTAACACTAGTGTTATTGTTCTTACCTTAGTATTGACTACTAAATTCCTTCATCCCACAGAAAAATATCTTTCTTGCGAGTTTAATTTGACTTGTGCTAATGTAAAGGTAACTTCCCTACTGGAAGCATCGGGGCAATTTACATTAATAGTAAGAGGAAGTACTCATCTTTGGTCTCTGACTTTCTGCATTTTTCTACTTATCTTTATGGGATGCACCATTCAGATAAGCATTTTTAATAACTAGATTCTTTTGAGAAATATGTTTTGGCATATCCCGACTATTAACGTGGATCTGGTAGTGGTCTTTGAGCCTGAAAGAAAGCTCAGAAAGCAAGAGGTTAAAAAATGTTTAGGAAGTGATATATGAACCAATGAAGCTTGGAAGCCACTGAAGTGATGTTTGCTGATATCTGACATTAGAAATACCAGCTAGCACATGGAATATGTGATTTAACAGTTTGTTGGCTATTGTTGGAGGAGGCCCCACCTTCCTCCATTGCCTGTGATGCTGCACAACTTTTCAGATCCTTTCTTCTCCTCTCAGCACTCCCAGCTATAACTATGCACCAAACATGGATAAGCACTGGATCATGCAGTACACGGGGCCGATGCTGCCCATCCACATGGAGTTTACAAACGTCTTGCAGCGCAAAAGACTTCAGACCCTGATGTCAGTTGATGACTCTATGGAAAGGGTGAGTTCAAGAAACTGCTGTGAATACAATCTTATTAGTCGGTAACAAAATTAAATTAATACTTTCTTTACCTTCACCAACCACAGCCTGGGGAAAGCCCTAAGCCTACAAGGAATTACTCCACATATCCCCAGCAGAAATGAATTCTGGTTCTCTGCAACAGTGCCAAGCTCAACACTTGCTTCCTTTAATTGCTGCTTGAATAAGCTGATAATTTTTTTTAAAGGGAAAAGTCACTGGGCCTAATATAAAGCCTGGTATTAACAGAAGCTGCATCACCTGCATGTACACACGGATAGACACAGGTGCGCACATGACAACTTCTATTCATTTCACACACTCCCTTTGCAGTTCATCCTTCAGCTGAAATCTGGGAATTGGCAAATCACAGCAACTCAGGTGTCACTTTGCTAGTGTTTGCAGAAGTTGGGCAATGCAGTGTACAGCTAATTATAGGTAACATGATACATGAACTATTAGGTGTACTTTGCATGACTTTTTGTTAAAAAATCAAGCACCATGACCAAAGATCTTCCCCCAGAGAGATTTCTTTAAACTTTAATAAAAATTTACAGCCTTTTCCCAAGCCCACAACTGTAAGGAATGAAAAAGTTGTAGACTAACACAGTAAATCAAATCTGAGTACCATTTGCTGTAAAGCTGTAGCAGACTTTTTTCCCCAAGCTGTGTTTGAGTACACAATGACTTTTGGACATACTAATGCAACTACATTAGTAGTACCATATATTGCTGTTTAATTTTCTGGACCTGTTTAATTTTCCCCTCTGTCAAATATGAAATTTAACTTGTAAGTTGCATTTTTTAGTAGCACAATAAAGACCAGATGTAAAAATGTCCATCCCCAGAATGTCTGTTTCAACAGCCTCACTGATGGCATGTTTGGTTCTGTGAACTTAAGGGAGTAAAATGATGGTTATACGTGATTATGCAGAAAACATGTTTTGCTACATTTAATTCAGAGTTTTTTTCTATGCTGTGTTGCAGTTACACCAAATGCTTGCAGAGATGGGAGAACTGGAGAATACCTACATTATTTACACTGCTGACCACGGTTACCATATCGGGCAGTTCGGACTGGTCAAGGGGAAGTCAATGCCGTATGACTTTGATATTCGAGTTCCTTTCTTTATTCGTGGTCCAAGCGTAGAGCCGGGATCAGTGTACGTTCTCTTATGTCTCTAGCACAGCTGTTGAACCTAATGTAAAATGTTTCAAAGAGCATGTAATTATCCCTCTGTAATTATCCCTCTGTCTACTTTCATTTCATAAAGGATGACCTATTATTGCAGAGCAATGAATCTTATAAAAAGGCACATCTTTCATTTTGCATATTATTAATAAGTTGTAATGCAGATGAGACAATTGTATAATGCATAGTCCTGTACAGTTAGGCTTTGGATGTTGCTTTTCAAAAGTAGGTGCTCACCTTTACGGTTCACCTTCTGGTTTAGCAGAATAGATGGTGTCATGCCCTCATTGTCAGGGAGGTAAGCGTAGCGTGGCTACTGCTCCTCCTTGTTTTGTTGTGCTTAGCTTTTTCTTTGTGATGACATTCTGCAGTACTGGCCTGTCGGTCTGAGTTGTAGACTTCAAAGGGGATTTTCTAAACTTATCACTTCTGTAGAGCTTTACATCTTCAAAGCCCTGATAAACATTAATTACCATTCTATTTCCAAGAAAACGTGAAGACTTACATATCGAACACATGACAACTATGACCTTTTCTGTTGACTTGCAGGGTGCCTCAGATAGTTCTGAATATTGATCTCGCTCCAACAATTCTGGATATAGCAGGACTTGACACGCCTCCAGATATGGATGGCAAATCTGTCCTAAAGCTTCTGGACTTGGAGAGACCAGGAAACAGGTGGGTCCCAGCATTATTTTTTTTTAGCCAGCTCAGAAGCAAACACCTGAGTAAATCAAGAACTGAATGGAAAAAGAGATTCTGTGAAAATGAACTGTGTCATGCCAATGACCACAGCTTTCACACTTGAAGAGTCTCTTAAATAGCACATCTATAAAATTGCAGGTATATATAAGTGGAGAGGTGCTTTTTAAAAAATCAGTTGGTAACACTAGCAGTGCTATACATAGATGCCAGCAGTCAGTATTATTATTTTGCTTTCAGGTTTCGAACAAACAAGAAGACCAAAATTTGGCGTGACACGTTTCTCGTGGAAAGAGGGTAATTATTAGGGGTGAGAGAGTTTGGGGAGAGCCTGCCTGCTGGGAACGCTCTCTTGTACATGCTTTCCTTCCTGTTCCTTCCTCTTCCTTTTTACGGTCAGAAAAGCAGTAAATTTTGCAAGCAAACTTACAGGCCTGACTTGTTTCCTGGTTTCTCACCACTGGCTTTGCAAGCTGCCATGCTCCCAAATCCCTACCTCTGAAGAAATTTGAAAGCATGCTTTTCTGGTGACTCTCCTAGCCTGTACCTCCTCTTCCTCTGACATCGTACTTGTGCACACTTCTGTCATCGTCTGACTCATTTTCTTACCAAATCTCTGCTTCAAATCCAGCTATGCAGAATCCTCTTCTCAGCTGATTTTGTATTTTCTGTCACATATTGGAAGCATTCTTCATTTTTGTTCTAAGAACAAAGAAAAGGCTTATGTGTAAATGAGATTTATGACTACAGCTGCTCTTCTTTTCACTGATACTTCTTTACACCCTCTCACCTTGCCAATTGCTGCTGTGAAAATTTCCTCTGGGTAAAAATTTTACAGCAGTTTCCTCATGGCCCTTTGTGGCTTTACAGATAGATTATGGAAATCCTGTGTGATGTAGTGCAAAACAGTGCATTTAAGTCACACTGTAATGCATAAGGTATAGCTGAACGAGTATGGAAGCCCTGTAGTGTCTTCAGCTGGGCTTTTCAGCCAGGCGAGTATGCTTCAGTGTGTTTTGCCTTGTGAAAGGACATACATTTATGTATGAATGGTGCTGAACTGTATCCATTAGACATGTTTCAGCAGCCCTTATTTCTCTTTGGGTAATTTCCAGCAAATCACCTGAGCCTTTTATTCACTACACGACCTACACTGAAGGTCAGTAACAGACGTGGGGATTTTTTTTCCCTGAGAAGACATTAAGTCTTCAGGTAGCTTTGCTTTTCTAGTTGGATTCCTCACCTCCAGCTTTTAGAAGAATGTGTCTAAAATATTCAACTTTATCTTTTTTAAAGCAAATTTCTACGCAAGAAGGAGGAACCAAACAAAAACACTCAGCAGTCTAATCAACTACCGAAATATGAGAGAGTAAAAGAATTATGCCAACAAGCAAGGTACCAGACAGCCTGTGAACAACCAGGACAGGTAAGCCACAAAGAACTGCGGTCTTCTATGTGCCACAGGGAAATACCTGTTTTTCACTGTGGGTCGAAAGAATTTGAAGAATATGACATTTAGAATAGACCATTACTCTGAATATCTCCAGAGCAAAGAAAACCAGAAGCAAATTGCTCTGAGCAACAGTCCGATTTAAAGTGTTGGAGGGCTGGTCCTTAGTTTGCTGTCTCAGTACAGGGCTTATGGTAAAACTCTCATGCTTAAATGTAACATTAGATGACTACTTTTTCTATAATTCAGTGTATTGCTAAATATGCAAGATAGTTGAATGATAATTATGAATAAGGGAGAGATCTTTCTGAACGGTGAAAGCTTGTACTCACTGGGCTAATTCAGAATTACTGAAGCAACCTGGTTAGTCCCCCATGGTTTCATTTGCTGGGATGAACAACTGGACAACACACTTGGTAATCATCAAGCTTTATTATTTATGGAAACACCTTTAATAGAAGGGTCCCCTTGCTCAGAAATGCTTGCTCTTTAAGGTCACTGTAAGGATTCAGACAGTGATATCCATGCCCAAGCATTACTTATTCTTCTTGTAGCTTTAATGACTTCAGTGTAATGCCTGACTCTGATTGATAGAAAGGTCTAATTACCTGCTCATAAAACCAGAAGTTACTGCACCCCTCACTAGTATGCTTACACCTGCAGCTCCGCAGCGCGTGTACAGGGAGGGAGCTAAATTAAGAAAAAGCTAGTCTGACTGCAAATTCTTTTCAGTCCGTTCTGCATTAATGCTATACCTACAGTAACACACGAAGATGAATTTACTGGGGAGACGTGGAAGGGAGCTGAATACCAACACCACCTCGAACCAGGCACATGCTGGGGCCCCAGGCGGTGGCTCACGTCCTCCCCCTCCGTCCCCATCCGCACGCACCTCCCCGGGGGAGTGTGAGGCGATTTCTCCCAGGCAGGCGCTTGCGCCTTTCCCTCAGATGTTTGCTCAGACCACCGCAGCCGGCTGTAGGCCTGGCTCTGAAATCTCGGTAAGCTGTTTTGAACGGGGGCATAAAGCCTTCACTGTGCTCCGCTTCCATCTGCAGCCACCCATGGTGCTTCGCCCAGGGCAGGTAGAGCTCTGCACAGCAAACCGGAGGGTGCTGGGGAGAGCTCGCTCACTTACAGAAATGCTCCGTCCCTACCTTTCCCCTTCTCGTTAGTTAGAGCGTAGTGTTATAGTAAATCTCGGTTAATCCCAGATTGGACTGGAATATGTTTTGGCTGGCACATCCTTGGTCAGGTCCTCTGCCACAGCTCTCACCTCACACATGCTCCTTAAACACGGCCACTTTTGAAGGGATATACACAATATCGCAGTCTCACCCAAGGGCAAAGTTTTCAGGAGTTCAAACACTGCCATTGTAAACAGAGATTAAATTTGAAAAACTGAACATTTTTATAAAAACTAAAGGAGATCAGTGGAGTCATTTAGACTGTTAGACGCTAAAATGTTTAGTTTTAAAATACCAAAATATTTTCTTTGCAATTATTTCTTATATTTATTACCCCTTATGCCAAAATCCAGGTTTGGGATAACTTTACTTTTCCACATGTGAATAAAAAAGGTTAAGTGTCCTGACCAGATATCACACCTGAAGCCGTAGGAAACACGGCTCCCAGCCCTGCTCCCAGCCCACTGTGCTAGACTTGTCTCTCCATCCCATATTGGTGAATCCCGTTTGATCAGTGGGTGGAGGGAGAAGGCCTTGTGCCAGCAAGGAGCTTACGAGAGCAGCGGTGTTTGATAGCGGCGCTCCCACCTACAAACTCCTATCGCGGTCCTTTAAATGCCAAAGATACGTTGGTCCCACGGAGCCCAGCAGCCAACACTCAAGGCTGAACGAAGAGCCGCACTGACCTTTTTCAGACCAGTTTTCAGACCTAGCCGCCGGTGTACATAAACTGTTCTCTTAAACAAGGAGCCCAAAGTTGTCCCTGATGCTTCCAACATCCTGAAGGCTTCCTGCAGGGATGCCGAAGTTAAACGCGCCTACAGAAGCTTCGCGAGGGGTGGTAAGGCGTCCTCTGGGTTCATTCAGCCTGCGGTGCAGGGACCCACTTCTCCTGCCCTCTTGGCTCCCGCGCCAGCCCCGAGGAGCAGGGGCAGTTTGTCTCCCAGGGACGGGCTACACGTGGTGCTCACAGGGAATTCAATGGGGAATAGCAAGGGTGTGAACTTGAAGAGCGACACTGGAATAACATGAACTTCAGTGAGGCATTGCGGTGTGAAATAAGTGTCTGCGGGATTTTTTCCATGTAGAAAAGTTCATAAAGAAAATCAAATTAATAGGCCAAATAATTTTACTTTAGCCCAGATGGTTTCCAATCTACAATGTGAAGTATCATAGTTTAATGTGAGGTTCCTCCAGCAGATTGCCCCTCGTCATTTTACACCTCTTGGAAAATAGAAGGAGGAAATATTGTTATGTGGGTCTTAACTTTGTCTTATCTTTTGAGATTAGTATCTTTAATTTCAATTACACAGGTGCATATATAGGAAAAAATCTTCATTTTAATTAGGATGGTTTATAACACTTCCTACATTTACTCTCATCAGTTGCAGTTAACGTCACTTAAATTAAAATCGTCTTCACAGAACGAGTGAGTGCTGACAGATTTTTAAATAATGAAATTACTGCTCTGCGGGAAGTTGCTGCTAAATGCCTGGAACTCAGAATAAGCATTTGGGGAACTCATACACCAATGTACTGTCCAGTACATTTAGAGCTTGTTCTTCATTTTGCTTTAGTCAGTGCCTAGTTCATTTGAAATGGAGAACACAACTGGAAGTTGCAAAAGAAGAAAATTTGGTTTTCCTGTATTAAAATGGGGTGTGATCCTGAGAGCTGCTAGTTCCACAATCTCCAAGGATGTGGTGGTACTCAGGAAAATAATTGCTTCAGCTTACTTTCTGTTTAATATGTAACCTCTAAATAAAATTCAAAAAATTAAAAAAAGGAAAAAGAAAAAAAAAATAACCTGGCATAGTAAAGACACATTTTAACTAAAATTTTCAAAATGTCAATTTTTTCTATGTCCAATGTCTATCCGAAAGTAGGTAAACTTAAAAAATGAAAAAAAAATTAAAATATTAAACCTCTGTGTAATTGCTATAATTATTCCATAGTTTTTTAAGTTCTAAATGACTGTTTGCCAAAAAGAGATGGGAAATTTAGATTATAGATTACATTTAGCTGCAAGTCAGCAAGGCTTTGAGTTACCAAAACCAAAAAAGTTTTGTTTCATTAAGAAAAACCTAGTTATAAAACGCGTATGCAAAATGGAGTTAAGCTACTTTCACAGTGATTTTTTTTTTTAATTTAAATTTTTTAGCACCATTGACAGATTGCATCACTTTCATTATAGAGCACCATCCCCTTGGCATTTTTTCATAATCCCCGTTACGGGAGGAGAGTTTCCAAAAGTTCACTCACCTCCGTGAGAACCTCTCAGAAATGAGATGTGCACAACCGCATGGATATGTTCACTTTTGAGTTATGTGCAGCCGGTCATTAAGTTGGGCCAGCAGCGAGCCCTTGCGGAGGAGAGGACCCGCTGAGCCGCATTAGCAAGAGCACAGCTAACAACAGGTCGTGGGAAGTAAGTACTCGCCTCTCCTTGGTGCTCGTGGGCTGGAGCGCTGCATTCCGGTTGGGATCTCCGTTAGCAGAGGGGCTTTGGTAAGCTGGAGCAAGACCAGGGGAGGACCCCAGAGACGGTGAGGAAGTACTGAGGAGGGGCAGAGGTTTGTTTAGCCAGGAGAACAGAAGGCGAAAGGGGAATTTAATTGCTTCCTTCAACTAACTAATGGCTAATTAGAGAGAAGACAGACCCAGGCACTTCTTGGCGGCGCGCAGCAAAACGGCTATCAGCAACGCACGAGTTGCAGCAAGGGAAAGTCTGACTAGGTGTGTGGAGAAGAACGTTACCGTAAGAGTGATTAAGCGCTGGAGCCCAAAGAGCCTGTGGAAGGTCCATCCAGGGATGCTTTCAAAACATAATGATGTTGTTCTTACTTTGAGGAGGAGGTTGGACTAAATGACCTCCAGATGTTCCTTCCAGCAATTGCACGTGCTCTTAGGTCTTTTGCTTGCTTAATACCCGGACTTGAGGATTTCTTCTTTTCTTCTTCCTCCTCAGCTTTGTAACTGGGAAGTGCTTGTTAATTTTTCCCATCTTGTGAGTGAGTCATGGGTCGCCTGCCCATACGGTATCTGGATGCAGACTAGAGTTCATCTCCCGCCCTGACCCAGCTCACCCGCAGCACAGCCGGTCCCATCACAGCCAGGCCAGGTTCGCTCCCCCGGCAAGGGGAGCAGCACCGGGTGGGTTCTCCGCTCGGCTTCGGGGCTTGGGCCAGGGTAGACGTCTCCTTTGCAGTCCTCCTTCGCATCGCAGAGAGGGCTCAAGAAATTATGATGGAACGGGAGGTTTCCTCCATAGTTTCTAAGCCAGATTTGTCACCGGGTTATGTGGTGTAACCTACTGAGGTCACCTGATTGAGCCCAGTTGGTTTAGTAGCGACTGTTGATGGGTTTTAGCACTTAAACGGTTTGCAGGGGTTTTTTTATAATTCATTGCTACATATTTCCCCTCCTAGCTTTACTGTAATAAGGTACACAGTATAGAAATATCTATTAATCTACAACATAGCCACCCCTGCTGCTGTTTTGAAATGGGAAACAATTTGGTGTGAACTTTTAACTAAAGTTTTAACTAAAACTTTGTTAATTTTCCGATAGAGCAGAAATAATAGCATGTGAACAAATGTTACTCTGGATTAATACAACCTTATCATGACACAGATCTCCTCTCAGATTTCCACTGAAATAACCTGAGATGAGAATATATGTTAGTTCAGCAGGTTTAGCGGCAAGCTGCTCTTAAATCCTCTGGCAGGTTATTTTTGTTGAACTCGCTCCATCTTCTCACCCATGAAATTCTTCTGGATACTTAGCAAATATCAAATGAAAACATGTTAACTGTGTTTTCATTTATACTTTTTTCTTTCTCTCTTCCCTTACCTAAAAGTGTTATTAATGAGTTGAGTTAATTCGTAAGTATTTATTCTTTTTCTCTCCACCAGTCTGAGCCATAGAATTTTCCTGAGGCGTAATTTTGACTTCTGGGACTTAATACTGTTTCCCAGATAGCAGTTTCGAGCTCTTGTGACTGATAGGCCGGGTGTCTCCAGCGTACTGTTCAATCCATTATTTGTAATCAGTATCAAATCCATAGCCAAGCATGCATTTTTATCCTCTTACAAATATTACACAAACCACAACCTTATTTTAAAATTTTCCCAACGGGGGAGGGAAAAAGCCACCCTCCCAAAATGAGGACTGTGAAGCTTTGTGTTTAAAATTTCAGCTCTTAGGTTGGATGACTCAGCAACCAAACCCAGACGCAGGTCTGTTTATTTTATGGGCATACCTCTCCTTCCATCTGCTCAGCACTACCTGCCAGTTTGTGAACAGCAAAGACCTGAAACTTGTAAAGATCTGTGGTCTGCTGCCAGCTCGAACGAGGCTGACGGTGGGCAGAACGGAAAAATGCATCGTGCTGCCCGTGTTTGTATGACGTTCATACCCGTGAACTCAAACCGAGCTAGACAGGTATAACGCTGTAGCTGCTAACCTTCCTTGTGCTCTTTTTTTCATGCACCTCAGCTTTAGAGATGCAGAATATTGAGTTTCCTTCTGAGGAAGCGTATCCCAAAACAGCCCTAAAGAAATAATGTTCTGTTTGGAGAATATGCCTGAAGACTGTACAGTGAGATTTTAGTTAGATTAGTTCTCAATGTATTTTATAGTGATTTAAGGCTTTACAGGTAGCCACTGGAGACATGTTGCTGAATCTAAGCATCAGCTCTGCAGTAAATGTGCAAGATTCTGCTGGCTCTGATCCAAAGAGCGTGTTGTGTAGTCTGAACATACCTCTTAGTTCTCACGTATCCTTCAACATTTAAAAACCTAGCATAAGAATTTCATTTTATTGTTCATATTCATACTTATCACATTATCATATCAGCATGCAGTTGAAAGCATGTCTATTTGTAATGCTAAAAGAATACTTGCCATCAATCAGCTTACAGATAATATTGTAAAGGAAATTAGAATGGGGCTTATTAGGTGTAGTCTGGTTTGGCTCAAGTATCTATGTTCTCATAAAATAAATATCACAGACCATACATTTGTAAAGGTCAGCTTTATGACCAGCTGCGGAATATGAATAAAAACACATAAGCCGGTAAGAGCTGGCCAGAAGTGTCAGATGGCTGGCCAGCCCCTGACAGCCAGACCCCGAGCACCCACTAAAACACAACTAAAATTATGGTACGGCCTATAAACATCACTCGTGGATCCTCCCAGTTTCAGAACAACCTCCTGACGGTTGCAGGAGTCGAAAGGCACTGGTGATCAACCTGTTCTACCAGAACATTGGTTCAAAGCTGGCTCTTCTTTGCCGTCTGCCCACTGATACTGCCTTTTTTTAGTCATAATTCAGCGCAGCATCTATACACAGGCTTAACGGGAAGCATATGTGTTTGGGACCAGTCATCTGCTTAAAGCTAAGGACATACTTCATGCTTTCGTGAACGCTTTCAGTGCTCTTGCAGCTCTTGCTCCCTTTAGACCTGCAGAGTCATCCCTCTTAGTTGACAGAAACATGCCTGCAACTTAGTTGCTCAAGAATTCATAGGAATTGCCAGAAATTATGATATCCCCTGTTAAAATACCAGTCTGTTTACGAGTTAAAACCAACTATGAAGGTAAATCACTGTATATCTAAAAATAATCCTTCAAAGCATGGTATTTCATATTCCAGCCTAAATATTTCACATTTCAGCCTAAATATTTAAGTTTCCTATCAAACAGAGGGCAGATTTGACAATTCTTCAAATTTAAGCAATTCTTAATCTGAAGTACCAGCTCTCTTCTGGATAAAATCCAGAGATATTCCAGTGTGGAAAGATCACTGCTTTCACTGGTTTCATCTCTTTCAATGCACCGTTGCGTTCAGCATTTTTACCACCATCTCATCCGTGTTCTCTAACAGAAAGACTTTTTGGTAGAATGGCACCTTAAAAAGCAATTTTAAGTACCAAAAATGTTTAGACCGAAAACACAGATTATGCAAGAATCATTTTTAGCGCTTTCTGTACTAGTCCTCTGAGGTTCTCTTTCTGCAGAGTTTCCATTTTAAAGTATCCAGTGAAATACAGTATAAACTAAGTCCTCTGCAAATTAAATGTATGTGACCTAATAGTAACAGATTATTATTGGTATTGCTGTTTATAACTGAAAGACTAATTTTATCCTTTTCATTGGCTCCTGTTTGTTTGCACCTGAGAGTGGACGTTTATTGGATAATAACAGAAGTCTGTTGATGTTGAGCCGTAACTACAGACAAGCTGATCGGTTTGGTAGAGAATGCTATGCAGGTGAAATGTTTCGTGTCTTGACCTAAGTGTCTACAATTCTGGAGCTGGCAATGCAGTCTATGCATTTTTTATAAACTAGGGAACTGCTATAACTGTGACACTTAAAATCAATCTTGTCTATACATCAAGAATGCAAAATTGTGTAGTCTGTAAACTTCCTAGGCTGTTTTCTCTTTCTTCTGTTTCTTAAACGCTGTGAAGTAGCTCAAAATTGGTGATTTTCATATAGTTATTTCTGTTATACAGTGACTAATTTCTTCATTCTTTTTTTCCCCCAGTTCTGTCCCTGTGCATTTAACTGAATGTATTTCTAAAGTCTGTCAGGCGTTTCCCCCTATATTACATCAGTTCTTACAGGACAAATTGCTTCCCTATCTGTTGAACCACTGACCATTGCACTTTTCAGGAACTTTTTGTCAGGGGGTGAGGCTGTATATAAATAACCATCTTTGAATATATTCATATCAGTAGATTCTGGAGCTGTGCGTAATTCAATAGAAGATGGTCCTGTTATGAGGGAGTGGTGCAAAAATTGGGATCTGCCCTTATGGGCAGTGTCAACCCAGTTCTAAAAAGAATGAGGAGATTTTTGTTCCACAAAAATGTAGCGATTCCCAATTCCCTGAGCAAACCTGGCACACCATCCCTGTTAAACAGCTGCACTCGCGTGCAGTGTTCAAATACGGCTGAGATGTAACAACACCGATTAATATTTCCAGCAGCATTTAGGAGCCTCAGTCACGACTGGGGTCCATGGCTGCGCCGCGGGAATGCGTAGAGGACATGGCCTTAGCCCGTAAACATTTCTAAGTATTCAGGTCCAGTTCAGCAGAAGTAAACTCCTCCTGCTCTGTACTATTTACCATAGCCAGCTAATTACGGGGCACTTTTCAATATGTTGTGTGACATGGCCTCTTTTGAATGGCACGGAGAAAGCAAAACCAGGGATCAGTTCTTATGGCGGTAGCACAGCCCTAAACCATACTCCCTTACCAATATTATCACATCGGGTCCCCTGACACTCACCCAGATCTCTCTGCTGCTGACAGAGGAAAATGGTGCACACAGACACAGCCCATGATGGTATTTGCATCTGAACTGTTTTCAAATTTAAAGCATACCTTTTGAAACAGGAAAAAAGGGAAATGAGTTCTTGAGGACATGTTTAAATTCATGAGGTCTTCCTTTTCGTGCCTTATCTTAACATTCCCCAGGCTGAGCAATAATACTAAAAGTCAGTCATACATTACCAAAATGAAGAAGCACCTGTAAAAATATTGTCGCTGTGTTATATTCCGGTTGCATGTTTTTCAGGGTTTCATAGCTTTGTGATAAAATCTGACAAGATATTTAACACTGAAATGTCTACTGCAAATACCAGGTAATTACATTTCATAGAACCCTTTAGCTTGGCTACTGTTGAGACACTTTTCATGAATTGTCTAATTAATTTCCCCTCTATATAAGGGGGCATCAGCTCTCTGAAAGCTGTCACAGTCTATTAACTAAACAAAGTTTATTTGAAATCCCGTTTAAATAGATATTTACAGTGCAGCACACCACAGTGATTCATGCTGAATGTATATTTTTATGCCTTAATTACATTCAGTTATGAAATAGACTTACTTAATTTTGAGACTGTGGCACAAAGTGATTCATACCAGGAAACCGAGACCCAAGGTAGTTATGAAGTCATTTGCTGTTGTCTTGCTCATGTAGCTCTAAGTCGCAACTGGAGCCATGCCAGTAGCAACACAAAGCAAAGCCACCAAGTACAAACAATACCCTTTTAACCAAGCCATTTGCTCCCCTTTGCCTTTGAAATGACTTTATAAGGGCAAGCTTCTACCCCCAGAAGAAAATGCATCGTGCCAATGACATCATCAGAGGGAAAGCTCCTGCTGCAGTCCAGTGCTTGCCTCCCCACTGAGGAGCAGGCATGTGTACTTAGGTGTTTAAACTTCAGGTTTAGCAGAAATTAAAGCAGCTTGAGCTTCCGAATGATAGAATAGAATAGAATAGAATAGAATAGAATAGAATAGAATAGAATAGAATAGAATAGAATAGAATAGAATAGA
>JANZLQ010000029.1:17259856-17278476 GCA_026212715.1 Elanus axillaris
GGTGATGGTGATGGTGGATGGTGGTGGTGGTGGTGGTGATGGTGGATGGTGGTGGTGATGGTGGTGGTGGTGGTGACAGTGATGGTGGATGGTGGTGGTGGTGGTGGTGATGGTGGATGGGGGTGGTGATGGTGGTGGTGGTGGTGACGGTGGTGGTGGTGGTGACGGTGGTGGTGGTGATGGTGGTGGTGGTAGTGATGGTGATAGTGGATGGTGGTGGTGGTGGTGGTGATGGTGGATGGTGGTGGTGATGGTGGTAGTGGTGGTGACGGTGGTGGTGATGGTGATGGTGCATGGTGATGGTGGTGGTGATGGTGGTAACGGTGATGGTGGTGGTGATGCTCTGGTGCCGCCTCTCGCGCTGCTCGCCCGTGACAGCACCTGCGGATGACTCCGTGCCGTTCTTCGCTAAGACGGCCAGTGCAAGTGTTTCCTTGCATGGTTAGCAGCGAATTCCCGGGCTGTTCGGTGATATCCCAGAGACATTTTTCCATGAGCACTGCAGTGCTGTGACTGCTCTCGGGCTGAAATACCGCTCGGCTGCCACTTTCGGGCTCGTCCGTGGCGGGCCAGGAGTGAGACTGCAGTGTCCTCTAGTGGAGCGTGGGCCGAAGGGCAGGTGCTTCAGTCCTTTCCGCTAACGATTTCTACAGAAGAAACCGGTCTAAAGAAGCCGTTATTTTTAGATGGAACAGGTGTTTTCTTCTACCTGCTCAGCTGTGAAAGGGAAGTTCTGTAGCAACAGCAACACCAGCGGAGCCGGATTTCAGACTTTGTTCAAGGGCAGGCTCATTCTCCTGCTCTCTAGCTAGAACGCGAGACTAAGGAATGAAAGAAAAATGGGTCTTTAAAACAGGAACGACTTCACAGTCGTATGAGAAATGCAAAAATCTGAGGATGCTGCACAGATGTCTATGAAATAAGAAAATAATGTCAGTATAATTCAAAATATTTCCTGATTCAAAGCCTCCCCCACGCTGCATGTGAACAAGAATCCCTGGTATTCTTTGTACATTCAAGCACAATATTGTCTGTCTTGAGTTGTCTCGTTGTTCAGACTAAATGCAGCCCTGATATAATTTCTTCCATTTGTTTAATACGACCTAAGGAACCTCTGCTGAAAGATCTACCTGTCACAGCCTGCAAGGGGGCTTCTCAGACTGGCGAATGTTCCCCAAGTGATATTTTCGGGGGGGGTACCTGCCCTGTGCCTTGGAAAGAGAAGGTGTTGCCGGAGCACCAGCGAGGGCTGAATGGGGATTGCAACTGGGGGAAGTGGCCTGGGGAGAGAAAGTGGGGAAAGGATGGAAAATATCTGAAAGCAGCATCAGGAAAAGTCTGTTTGTTATGCTTTTCTCCTTTACAACGCTCTTACACCTCTTCCCTCCTCCAGCTCCGCCTTAGCACTCCTCTGAGTAGAGCAGGGAAAGACTCATGATGATGAGACATTGCTAAGGGAATGACCAATCCAGGCCTCGGGTTTTAGAGGACACGTGGATTAGATGCTTCTATATTCCACTCCTCCAGTCACTTGATTAATAAGTAGTGTCATCAGAGGCTGTTAAAATGCCAGAAATTGCCCCATCTGAGCCTATGAATCCTTCTGCATTATTTTATTAAAGAGTAATATGGTTATAAATCAGAAAGATGCTTTGAAACTAGGGGCTTTCTCTTCAGGAAGATGAACGCCTTCACTGACTTGACTTTTTTTCACCCGCAGGCAACCGCTGAACCAGTTTAGGACAGGGCAGTTTGAATGTAGAGTTGAATGAGGCTCACTGTCTGCACTTCTAAAAGATTCTTGCAGGAAAGGTTCCGTGTGAGTCTCTCACAGATGCTAACATAAAAACTGCGCTAGAAATGACACCACCGGACAAAGGCAGTGCTTCCTTAAAGCTCCAGTTTTATTCTGCTGCATGAATTATTATTAGCTGTTAGGTGACAAAGGTGTGCTCAGCATAGGTGTGACAAGTGGAAATACCCTACAGCTGATTTATACAAGCTGCATTATGTATTTCTAGGGCTCTGCTTGTGTGATTTTGCTAGACAGAACGTGCTCTGGTGTGATATCGACTGTTGGTTTCATCAGCTTGACTAGTGACAAGTACATTTAACAAATGAAGTAAAAAGTGTAAGGTCTTCCAGAGCGAGCCCAAACACAGGTATTCTTGTACATAACATTAAAAAACCCTCAGAGAGTTAATTGTCTAAGTTAATCTGGCTCATATACACAGTAAGTAAAAGAGCTGCAGCCCTACTAAGCTTAGAGCTTTCCACAGGTAAAAGTGACACAATAAATCTCACTGTAGCTCTACAATGCAGCAAGTTTTTGGTGGTCTGTGGCTTGTCTACATAAATACAAATCATGTGTGTGTCGAAGTATATATACATAGCTACATGTAGATACATACACACTGATATACGATGGATTCTTGCCCTTCTAGTGCCTACCTTTAAAAAGGAAAATGTGTTATCCTTTTAAAAAGTCACTTTTATTCTAAAGCATAAGTCAAATGTCACATGCCAATTTACAGGTGGTGACCTTGTTTCACAGTACTGAATGGTTTAATTTTCTAAAGTGATTTCTAATCCTGTCGTTTCTGATTTTTTGAGTGTCTCTTTCTAAATGTCTGATTTCTGAGGTACTGATTTTATTTGGAGATATAGATGCTAACTGTGGTATTAGGTCAGTCTAGCATGAAATGCAAACTCTGAAGCAATTGAAATGTCATGCTACTCACGAAAGTGAGGGCCCCGCTGTATCAAAAAAATCATTAAATAAGTTTCTGTAAAGCCAGAGAAAAAATAGGCTGGTTTTACTGAACAGCTTTCTTGCTCTTTGGAATATGGTTTTTGTTCATGCCGTGGGTCATACAGATATGTGTATGCAACTGGGAATGCTTCTTTCTTCTGATTCAGAATACAAACCCCGATTTGTTCACACTCGCCAAACCCGGTCCTTGTCTGTGGAATTTGAAGGTGAAATATATGACATAAATCTGGAAGAGGAAGAACTGCAGGTGTTAAAGACCAAAAGTATCACCAAGCGTCACAATGCTGAAAACGAGGGAGAAGCAGAGGAACGCGACGGGGTTCCTGGTGACACAATGATTGCTGATGGCGCCGATGCTGTAGGTCAACCCAACTCGGTCAGAGTGACACACAAGTACGATTGCTTTTCCTGGGGTTTTTTCTTAAAATGAAATCGACTTCATTTTCTAACTGTATTCTCTCTCTCCCCATTTTTTTTTTATAATTTTATAGCTACAATATTTAAGAACTCAAAACTATCATTGTAGATTTTAGATAAACGTGAGCTGTATTTGTTAGTAGGTGGAATCTTTTCACTTTGCTATGTGTATTTTAAAATGAGGCATCTAGTTTAGGTTTTCTGAGGAGCAGGCACCTCCAGGGGGGGATTAATCTAGCATCTCCTGCTGTTCTTTATAAAGTCTAGGCTACCAGCTTAGCACAGAGGGCTAAATTTGAGAAGACTGAAATCCCACTCTAAATGAGGACAGATTAGATCAGTTACATCATCTTTCTTAACGTTTAGTTGCTTGCAGCCCCTAACATTAGCTGAAATACATTAGACCTGTTTATCCCTGACGACACCTGCAATCATTTTTCCATCCTGAAAGATGCTTAGATTTCAAGTTTTAGCCCTACGCTAGATGTGAACGAAAAGGCAAACATCTCAAATATTTTTTAGTTTAGAAAAGCTAATATGATTGATCTGAAAAGCCAAACAAGTGCAGGCCACAAAAACCTTCTATTTTATCCTTTGTAGGTGTTTAAAATGTAAATAGCATTTCTCTCTTATTTTCTTCTTCTTTTTTTTTTTTTAACATCAAGGAAAACATAAAAGTTAATTTTGAATAAGTAAGAATTATCCTTTTTTTTTTTTACATTGATAATTTCCATCCATGGCATTAATAAAGCCTTAAACAGCTTTCTGGAAAAGTTATTCTTTCTCCATAAAGTGTTTTGACTTTTACTGAATACAGTATTGCTTTCAGAATTCTTTAAGTGAAGAAAAAACCCTAATAGAATAACATGGGAAGAGATAAGCATCTAAATCTTCCTTTCTGCTATTCTTCTCAAAACTTAAAAGAAGGGTTCTGATGCAGCAGGACCCAAGAAAGGCTGTGTCTGTAAAATTGGAGTATTTCCATAATTAAGGAATTTCTGTTTGTCAGCATGGAGGTTTTGAAAGTCCAGCCTGTAGTCTGCTGGATTTTCTGTCTCAGTTCACCTCCTTGGCTTTCCACATGTGTTTTTTTTTCTCTTGGTAGAGCTCTTTTTTTCAAACACTGGTATAAATGTTTTTGTCGTTGCACCACTTTTTAACTTGAGTGGGCCGTTGGCTTTTTTTTAACCACTTATTTGAACTCTTTGCTCTAACTTTGGTTCTAATGGATCTTTATTGATTATACTGATCTTTAGCCCACTGACTGTACGTTCTGTCCTTGACTGTTTCGCATAGTTGGAAGATGAGTTACATTCACGTGGCAAGAGGAATATATTTTTCAGCAGCTGGTGGTTAAATAAGAAACGGCACATTTGGTTAACAAGAGGCTTTAAATGCTGAAAAGATTTTTATTTCAATTTCATTTCTAATTGGATTAAGAATCTCCAAGATGGCATTGTCAGATCATCTGTCATGGATGAGGATTGTTTTTTTTTTATTTTGCAGAGAAAACAGATTGAAGCAATTACTAATATTAGTACGTCAACATGAGAAGACCTTGTAGGGTTTATTTATTTCTTAATAGAGTATAGCAAAGAATTTATTAGGAATGTTAGATGAAAGAGAAGAAACAGGTAGGCAATTGGGAAACCACTGACCTTATTTTTCCTATTTGTTAAACTCCTGTCTACAGATGTTTTATTCTTCCAAATGACACTATTCACTGTGAGAGGGAGCTGTACCAATCTGCCAGAGCCTGGAAGGACCACAAGGCTTACATTGATAAGGAGGTAAGAGGTATTTTAGAATCTGAGTGAAGTCTTTGCGCTGCTACCTTCTCAAAGCGTAATTCTGACTCAGAAATATTCTCTGCAGATTGAAGCTCTCCAAGACAAGATTAAGAATTTGAGGGAAGTTAGAGGACACCTAAAAAGAAGAAAACCAGATGAATGTGATTGTAGTAAACAGAGGTAAGAGAGATGGTATTCAATACTGAAAGCTATACCGATTGCTAAGGCTTATTACACATTTTCCAAGTTTTTTGAGAAAGAAAATTTATTTTCTTTCTTTCTGCTTTATTGGTATTTTCTTTCTGCTTTATTGATATTTATAACCACTGTAGGTACTCGTTTTAGCTAGACCCCTTTTAAGAGTAGAAGCTACTGTGAATCAAAAGAAGATAACTGTTAAAATTTTAAGATTAAATATGTTTGTATTCTACTAACGTATTTGAACCCAGCTGGAGTTCTGCTATAGGGTCTAGCATAGGGTCACTCGCACAGAGATAACTTCTTTAAATGAAGTGAAAATCCTAAGTCAGTCTGTGGAGTTCCTTAAGGAAATGTCAAAGCTGGTATGTTTCTGGTTTGGTTTTGTGTTGAAAACGTGTCATGACTTGATAATTCCTGATAATTTTCCCTGTAGCTATTACAACAAAGAGAAAGGGGTAAAGGCCCAAGAGAAACTCAAGAGCCACCTTCATCCCTTCAAGTAAGATTGTTATTATCCTCTCGCTTTCTCAGCTGGCCTTTTGGTGACTGGAGAAATATAATTTTGGGGCTTTGGGGTTTTTTTTTGTGGAGAGGGGAGGGGAGGAGGTGAGGGAAAGAAAAGGTCACATAGAGCAAGCTCTCACAAGAAACCTTCAGTAGTTTTGGACAGACTTGTGAAAGTTTAGGAATAATACTTTTTAAACCTATTGATAGAAAATTGATTAAATTAGTCATTTCAGAAGCTGATTGGCTTCACGATTGTTAAAAAGATCCAGTTAAACCTAAACGCAACAGTGCGTCATTTCTCATCCTTACTGAAGAGAACACCTTGTCATAACAGCTGGGCTGGAAACTGAGCTAGAAGAAGGGCATATTCTCATCCTCTCAGCTTCAAAAAAGCCAGAAAAGCGTAAAAATTGCTAGTGCTGTTGTTAACCAAATAGAGACTGCTGTCTGACAGCCGTGCCCAACTTTCTTTCTGAACAGAGAAGCAGCCCAGGAAGTGGATGGCAAACTCCAGCTGTTCAAAGAGAACCGGAGAAGGAAGAAAGAAAGGAAGGGGAAAAAGCGCCAGAAGAAAGGAGATGAGTGTAGCCTTCCCGGACTGACGTGTTTTACCCACGACAACAACCACTGGCAGACAGCACCATTCTGGAACTGTAAGTCTTATGTCCACATGCCGATGTGGTCGAGGTTATTCTGCTGTGTTCCAGAGTTTGCATTTCAGGCAGTCAGAGCATTATTTTGAAGAACTGGCACTTTGCAATGCTGCTGCAGCTGTTATTCTGAAGTACGAAGGAAGAATGTCACTTGAGTGTGCTTGTAATTGTTGCGTTACTTATTTATATGAAATTATCACAAAAGGCTCAAGGCTAAACACTACAGAAAAGAAAAGGCAAATTGGCCTCTAAAATACAGACTTTCCTAACCAGCCACTGAGATTTGTGTCATTGCCTGGCAATCAAGTTGACCAAATATTTCATAAGAATTTTAATTGGGTTTCCGGTTATTAATAACAACAACCTTATTCTTCCAATTGTCACAAATCCTTTCTGGGACTTACCTTTAATGTTGTCCCAAACTTCAGCACATAAAAGGTCTACTTTTTATCATTTTGATTTCAAAGTGTATCATAAACCTCTTACCTTATTGTGATAAAATACAGATCCTTTCCCTCATGAATTCTTCCCATTATTCCCATTTTTTTGTATTTTAAAAGAATTTAAAAATCACAGCTGTGGAACACTCACTTGGTGTGTAAGAACAAAATATTACAGCTAGAAAATATTTTAAGTTCCTTTGAACTTCAGGGTATATAGATAACCATCCGACTGAGGCATGCTTCAACATTTCTCGGTATTCAGCGTTAACAGAACACCACCTTTCTCATCTTTGGTGGTGGAGGAAAAGTGATTAAACACTTTACTTTCAAAAACTTCAAGATCAAATGATGATTAAGTTACAACATATTTGACTCCAAGCAGAAAAATTGCTAAGAGCAATATCTCATTTGGAGGAAGATATTGTCTCCTAGTGATAATCTGTTCTGATTGCACTAGGACTTCAGCTAATACTCTTTTTACATTTTAAGATGTTCCTGAAGTAGTTATCTGCGTGATTTTTGTTTTAATGACGCCAATTAAATTGGCTTATCACTTTTTAACTGTGGAGTAACAAACAGTTCTGAAAAGTGTTCTCATAGTGCTGTGCATGCTGGAAATGATCCATCAACACTTGTGGGGTAAAAAAAAAGTCCTTTTGACACAGTCCATAACTTAAAGAAGAGCCAATGTATTAATACCATTGCTATTTTTATGGAGTTTGTTCAAAACATTGATACTGTTAAAGCTAGTCACAGTACTAGTAACAAATCTAAATATATCTAAACAAAAATCTAAGGCAATATTAGTATTTTATTATTGGAATTAGAGACATTCTTCTGCAGCAAAAAATTTGTTAGCAGTTTGAAAATTTAGAGATACCTTTCTTACAGCCTTTTCTGCTGGAAGAACAAGATTATGGACAAGATATAGCCAGGTCTCCTCTATGGCTGCTCCCATCACTGTGACACCTGGATCCGGGTGTCTTCAGTCTGGAGTGGAAACCTGCCCTAGGTTTCCCTTAGGAAAACTCAAGCCAGTAAGAGAGCGCTGCTTTCAAGGAGGCGTAGGATTGCCCGTTGGCCTGCCTTCCCACCTTGCTTCTTCCATCTCTCCTGCGTTCAAGGTGCCGGGCAAGCTCCCTGCTTGCAAACCCACCTCTTCTTTGCCAAGTCTCTCCCACTTGCCTCATTCCCGTACCCTGCCTCGCGCTTTCTTGACTGCCGTGTCACTTCCATCTCAGTTACGGTATCAACCAGCAATTTGAGCTTCCTCTGTAGCCCTTACACTTCTGTAATTTTCTCTTGTATCTCCGAGACGCTGCTAGGCTAAGGTTACTCGCTGTTGGGGGAAATGGTACCCTTACATATCATAAACGATTCCAGTGAATCCTGTTGTATACGAAACTTAAGGATCAGGATTTGTGCTGTTGTTTTGTAAAGTCTGAATTCTGCTCCATCCCAAGAAATTATATATAACTCAGATGAGAATATGCCTCATTAACTATAAGATTCACTATCTGCTTTCTTTAAGAGCCTGTGAAAATGACGCTAGCAACATTTATTCTGTTTTAGATGAGAGTCTAACATTATTCAAAAAGATCTTTTTTTAAAAATTGATCTAAGTACATGAAGATGGGTAGAAATTTCACTAGCAGAAGAAACAGATTATTTTCCACTGAAAACTAAAAACTTGTTTCTTTAATTACAGTGGGCTCTTTCTGTGCTTGCACAAGCTCGAATAACAACACTTACTGGTGTTTGCGAACAGTTAATGACACCCACAATTTCCTCTTTTGTGAGTTTGCGACTGGATTCTTGGAATATTTTGATATGAACACTGATCCCTACCAGGTAAACCCCCTTCCCTGTTACAAAATGTTGTATGCCAGACTCCTCTAGGTTTGTTTTCTTTCTATTAACAAGTATTTTTTCCCTCCATTTCTCTTTTTCTCAGTTGACGAATACAGTACACACAGTGGAAAGAGGCATTTTGAATCAATTACACATACAGCTAATGGAACTGCGAAGTTGTCAAGGTTATAAGCAGTGCAATCCGAGGCCAAAGGGACTTGAAACAGGTACAAGAAACATAGAAGTGTTTATTTTCATTTTATTCGGGGTTTTGTCATCTGCTTAAGGACTAATTGTATCCATGAAGTGTCGCTCTCCTAAGTCTTGCTCTGAATAGTTTGGAATGATCCACATACACCATCCTGCATAACCGCATGACCAGGAAGCTTCCTTGCGAGTTCGCACAGGTTATTCTAGACAGGTATTGATGGCAAACAACAACATTTGGCAGAAATTCTGCAGAAAGGTTATCATGTGATTTGCGCTAAGCAATAACAAACGTATGCAGACCTTTCATAGGCACAACTTTTTTCTCTGTTGCAGGGTTTATTTGGTTAGTTTGGCCTCCCAGTAGCAGGTGAGGTATTAAATCCTGTGTTTATTCTAATGGCTGGCCGTCTATATGAACAACCTCAGGCTCTACTACACAACTGAGACTTAATATTGCAGGCTTCTAATCAGCAGTAGTTCCCTTGACTTTTGAGGAAAGCAGTATTTCTTTACAACAGTCTCTGAGTAGGAAAATAGCTGGTATTTATACTTCATAACTCTGGAATTCATTGCACTTAAATTTGGTTGATTGTGATTTTTTTTTACAGGAATATTCCCTTCTACATAATTTGTGGTGTTGCATCTTTGTATCTCTTTCTTCAGCTACAAATGTTTCTCTTTTTGTTTTACAATATCTAATTGTTTGGGGGTTTTATTATTTTGGAAAAACCATGGTTTTTCAGTTCTTTTATATAAAACTTCCAGGAAATCTTTGTTGGACTGCAGCTCTGTCTTTATTTAACACAGTACATTTCTTTTTAGGGATTAGATGCTGTGCATGGAAAACTACATTGTGAATGGTTTTACAAGTTCTAAACACTAACAAAAGTTACTCTTGTATTTTCCTATATCAGGAAATAAAGATGGAGGAAGCTATGATCCACACAGGTATCCACACTTTTTTATTCTCCTCAGCAGCTTCTTTCCAAATAATTGCATGACTCCAGTCCATTTCAACTAATGTCTGTATCCTGCCATATTGCACACAGCATAGCTTTTGATGCATGCATTTTCTAACTACTTTACACTGAACTTGGCTATTGGTTTTTAGATCTACCATTCTGCATTTAACGTAGCTCATTGTCATAGCAAGACTTCATACAGCTCATATTCCATGCCTGTATTTCTTAGATGTTTACACAGGGAAAATGACGCAAAAAGAATCACTTCTTTTGAGTTGTTTTCCTGTTGTTGGGTTGATTTTTAATGGGTTGGGGGTTTTTTCCGGTTTTATTTAGGAAGTCTGTACAGCTGCTTTTTAACCGTAAACCAAATGTGCTTAAAAAGCTTTCTGAGGTATACGTATCCAAAGAGCCTGATCGAACCTGTGCAAGTAAAGTAAAATTTTGTCACTGGCTTTAGAAATGTTGGCAGATGCTGTTTTAAGCAAAAGCAGTGCTCAATGCGAGCCGCATGTGCTCAGAAGCTAGCAGGAGACAGGTCAATATAAGTATGGCAGAAAGATGAGGCTCCTTCGCGTAGGGGAACCGACACTTTCAGACCAGATCACACATGTATGAAAAGAAATTTCTTTAAAAAATTGTAATATTTGAACTGAGGAAGGGCACCAGGTGAGGTTTTTTATACCTAACGCATGAAGCTGAGGAATACATGAAAGACTGATGTTTGCAAATATATTTATCTGTTTGCAAGTATGCTTATCGCACCTACGTGTTTATCATGCAGATCCCAGTTCCTCCTGGTGGAGGAACCAGTCAAACATAAAGCAAAAGCCTGAAGATACTGAAAAACCTCAGGTCTTAACAGTACTGCACTTGCTGTTCATTGAGCAATATTTGTACTCAGGGTAAAAAACAGATTAAAGTCTGTCAAGTGTCGTATTTAGACTTGGTATCTTCTCATGGTATATCAATTTTACACATTTTCTTCTCCGTGCGCTTTGGTGGATTAGCTCCTGATATACATGGTTTACCTGAGATGTAAACTGGGCCCAAGGAGTACACAAGTCTGCATAAAACTTTTTTTCACAGGGTCTTCTGAAAAGAACGTTGTCATTAGCTCCTGGCAGCGAGGGAACAATTAAGATAATGTATTTCAATGTTTTATAGATCTCCAATTTAAGCAGCTAATTTTTCCTTGCAGCCAGTTTTGTATTTTCTCACTTGAGTAGTTTTGGGATCTAGGAAAATGATAACCTTTTGTTTGGTTACGTCCCAGTTGTTTGCATTGCTCATTACAGCCGGGTGGGAACTGGTTACTAAAATGATAGAAAGTAATCCCTGTAATTATGCTTTTAAATCTTTCATTAGAAGACGTCCTTGTAAGCATTCCTCATTTTAACTACTTATCTGACAGAAATGGCATTTTTGAATTGTAGGATTGCATGAAGTAGTAGAGCACACAGGATTAATCTTTAAATTCTATCTTGCTATACTCTTTAGTAATTAAAACATGTTCACTTCCGATACTGAGTCAATAAACATTATGCTACTGGGATGAATAGCAGGTATAGCGCAACACAAGTGATTTTGCTCTATGCCATTACGTTCCAGACACTCAGTTTCTCGATATACACAGGTGCCTGGGCTCAACATTTTTGTCCAACCCCCATCTTGGTGGAAATTGGTTCTCTTTTCTAAAAGAAATTTTTTTTTAAAATGAACAAAAAACCATTTATCAAGAATCATTAAAATGATCTCTTAGACGATCCTTTGCTTGATGCCTGCAGAGAAAGCAGCGGAATAAGAAAGGGAAAGCCCTGTGTTGTTAAGTCATCCGAACTACCCCTTAAGCTTCCTTCAGATCGTGTAGTTCTTCCACTCAGACCTCTTTCCAGTTCAAAATGTCCTGAGTTAGCACAGCGTTCCAGGTGTCACAACATTGAGACAACAGGCCTGTATGGAAACAGCCGGTATAGTGCTGTTTGCTTAACGCATAGGGAGGGAGCTTCAGCGGGGAAGAACTCATGTCCTTTGATGGACAGAACAGCTCTGCAGACACGGCTGATAACTGGATGTGGGAGCTGCACGCTCCTCTCTTCCCTCCTGCTTCTGTGAGGTGTTTCAAAGCCACCGAGATGATTGTACCTACTTGTCTTCCGTCTCAGTGGAGATATATCCAGATTCCTTCTTAGTTTTGAGGCAGCGCAGCCACTGGTGGCATCACGGGACTCCAGGGTATGGTAACTGGAGAGCGAAGCTTAGCTGAGGTTGGATTTTTTTAAAATCGGAAGATGTTTTACTGTGAACAGTTAGCGACAATTTTTCCCCTTTTGGGGTCTATGACGTAACTGAGACAGTCCAAAATACTGATCAAGGAAACCACTGCCGTGCTGTTACTCAAATGCAACTCATCTGCACTTTCCCATTTCACACCTATTTATAATGAGATTTCTTACAGGGAAAAACCTTTTCTTGCCTCTCTCCTTCCCACTGTATGCTTTGATTTCAGTGGTAAACTCTTCATGCTCACTGGTAAGTTGTGGAATCAAGCTGTGAGGTGACTCAGTCGACCACCGTACAGCCAGCTCGAGGACCTTAAGACTTTGCTTTCCTCTTTGTTTAACATGTATGAAGCCAAGTTACCTCTCTCTCATATGTTCAAACAAATTATTTTTTTCTGCTTGACATGAAGATCATTCAACAATCTGCAGTGCCTTCTCAGCTGCGAAACTCCTCTGAGCCTGCAGACACGGTGCCGCCTTTAGAGGGGAAAAGATGGACCCAGCGTGCAGGTCCCTGCAGCCCTGACTCGGCCTTTGAGCTATTTTGTAGGAATACAGCAAACCGCTTGCTGACCTTGCTTCTCTGCACCACAGCCCTGTTGCCCTGCTGCTGAGGCTGATGAGAAAACCGGCTCCTCTTCACTCCTCCCCAGACTTCTCCGCTAAAGTTATCATTTTCCCGGCTAGCTCAGCTCAACCCTCCATCCCCTCTGCACCGAACGGCACCTTTCCGGCTCCTGCTTCGCCCCCCACTGCCCCGGACCATCCCCAAACCTGTTACCGGTCAAATGGCAGCACTCCCGGTTCAGGTCGTGCCATCGCATGCCAAACCGCTTTGGCCACTGACTGCTCCTACAGCAGCCGGTTTTCCTGTAAGGACTGATTTGGCAGAGAAAAAAAAAATAGGAAACTATCAATACAAATAATAACAGTGCAAAATTTAAATCCTGCCGCATTTGCAGTGTGGTTAGTATCTTAGAGGGTTTGGTGACTAAATTCCTCACAAACGCATCCCTTCCTATGACATTTCCTAGGGCCCTTTACGCCTCTAAGCACTGGAATAGTAAGAGTTCTTTCTTGACACCTTTGCAGTAATTAATTATTTTTTGTTTCAGGAAACAAATTTTCCATAAATTGTCTTACGAAGACGGCTTTCATGTGGCCATGCCATAATCTCATTTCTCTTGTCTACTTCAGGAAAAGAAAGAAGACGCTCTGTCATAGCTGTTCTATCTACATGCAAAAAGCTTGTGTTGCCTCCTGTCATAAGGAGTTTGCCAAGTGTTTGCAAAAAAAAACTTCTATAACTCGCTTTAAAAAAAAAAATTAAATTTTACATTGTAAAATATTTGCAGCTGTTGTATTAAGTGAAGAAATATTAAGATTAAAGATTCAGGTGTTTCCAAGTAAGGAAAGCAGTCCAGTCTCCTTTTGTGCAGAATAAGGCCCCTTATCCTAAGAAAAATCTCAAGGTTTTTTCTGACCTTCCGTGGGATGGCCTGAATAGTGGAGAAATCCTTTCCACTGTGAAATCCCAAGCTAGTAAAGAAGCAAAGAATATAAGCTATGATAGCTACAAGTTGTATCTTCTGTTTCACTCAAACAAGAAGGGCCAAGTTAAAACACAGACAAATTAATGGAGATGCCAAGAACCTACTCTAGGGATGAAGGGTTCAGTATAGATAAATATTTGTGCTCAGAGCACACTGCTGGACAATAGCCACTTGAACTGCCAAGCTCATTTCTATTAGCTTACCTGCCTCTGCAGTTTCCAGAAGGAGAGTAAGTCATCTCAGTGAACTAATTACTAAATGTTGCCTACAACGTCATTTGTAAGGACAAATTTGTCACTGGGCCTGACAGGCGTTTGCATCACCTGATTAGTTTTTCCGTGTAGTCTACTTAGTTGATAAAATCTTTGGGCTGAACGCAGTCTGCACAGTGAACTAAATGGCAGTGGTGTTCAGTGTTACTTGTCAATATAAAATTTCACACTACATTTGATAATCTGAGTCGCTCTAGTCACTGTAGTGATTTTTATCCCTCATGTCTTTGCTTTTTCTGGCTGTGATCAATACAAAATGCAGCTCCATTGCTACTTAGACTCATATGTATGCCTTTGATTCAAACTTACTATTTGATAAAGCTGTTAGACATTTTCTCTGAAAGCTTCTTTTTTTTTTTTTTAAAAAAAAGGAAACGCTTTAGGAGGTTCCATATCGATGTATATTTTAGCACTATTTTACAGAATGGTGCAGTCCTATAAATTAATTCACACCAAGTTTTTACAGCTTTTATGTCTCCTAATTGCTTCCTGTAAATTAAAACGAATGTTTACAAAGAAAACAAAATACTAACTTTGACTATAATTTATTAAGTGAAATGTGGCTGGTTGGTGTGTAGACCGTATGTCTTGAGCTACCCAGACACCAGATTCCTGTGGGCATCACTGAAGTTCAGGTCACGGATGCCTTTCAGAGTTAGTCCCATCCCTTACATTTAACCATCGTTTGTTTATTCCGTATTTTGGTGGAGAGTTCAGGGAAGGCGAATGGATTATTCATGTATTGAAGCAACTGTAATGCCCTGAAATATCAGAGGAAAGCTTTATCTCTGACCGTGATCACAAAGCCCCTCTAGACCAGATTTTGCTCTTTTTTACTGAGTCCGAGGATGCAGCAGATGACAGGGAGCTTCTTGCTGTGTGTTCAGCAGGAGCGGTGAACCCACCTGAGCCCAGAATCGCTAATGTGATGACCGAAGTCGTGGAGCATCTTACATTTTGAGCTGCATAGGTTGTGAATAGTGGTGCTTCCAAGCAAATTGGAGTAGAAACGCAGGTGGGAGCTTTGCTTGCTCTTTTTAAGCTGGTGTTCACCATTAGGCTTTATTCTTTCTTTCAACAGAGGACAGTTATGGGACGGATGGGAAGGCTAACCTGCCCAGTTTCACTGGTGACATCGACTGGCAAGGACTGGAAGACTTGTACAGTGTGAATGAAAGTGTATATGAATACAGATACAACTATAGACTTAGTCTGGCTGACTGGACTAATTACTTGAAGGATGTAGATAGAATGTTTGCACTGCTGAAGAGTTACTACCAGCAAAATAAAACAGACAAGGCTAACACTGCTCGAAACAACGGGGACGGGGACGAATCATCCACGCCGTTCACCTTGGTGGAAATGACTTCTGCTGAAGAATCGAGCGGCCTGCCTGCAGAAGAGTTGCAGCTTATTGTGCCAGCAGACTTTGCAGCCCTCGCTCTGAGCGCAGTGAGTTTAAGTCAGGAGAGGAAACTTGAATTAAACAATGATATTCCTGAGAAAAGTAGTTTGAGTGACGCACACTGGAGAAATAATCACCAAGCTGAAAAATGGATGGAGGATAGAGAATCAGACCGTTTTGATATGGATTTCAGTGGAAACGGTTTGATAGAGTTGGAGTCACGGCACAGCTTCACGCTACAACCCATCAGCATTCCTCAAAAAGACGCTCATCAGGACACTGACGCTGTGGAAGATATATTTGAAGATCAAATGTATCTTCCCATGAGGTCCAATGAACCCCTCGTTCATCGGGCTGTAAACGTATCCGTTAGGGATCCATCGGTCAGTACCCAGAAAACGGGAACTTTCTTGAAAGAAAGGGAACAGAGTCTTGCAGGGGAAACTTCACAAATCCTAAATGTAGAAGGCAGTGCCTCAGCTCCGCTCTCCTTGGATTAGATCAAGTTGTAAACCATTAAATAAGTTCTCCTTTTTCTTATTAGCAAACTAATAAAGGTAATCACGACAACTGACATTCCATGTTTATTGTAGATACACTTTGCAGCTAAAGTGAGCCCAGTTCAGTATTTGTCTGCGTGCGGGTTTTTTATTCACACGCACATCTTTCACCGTAATTCTCCCTGCTGGGAAGCAAGATTTCCAGTTTTTAATGAAAAGAAACAGTGTTAACTTGCAAATGCAGCAGCACATTCTCCGAGAGCTAAAAATTATTCCTTTGAAGAGGATGTTCAAGTTACGTCGTCTATTTCCAGATGATCCCACCATGAATGAATGTTTCAGTCCACCTGATCTGTCTGACTAATGTCTTTTTCATAAACTATTTTAACCACTGGAGATTCCTCATGTCAGGCTTTTAAGTAAAATGCACTTTTAAAATCTGTATGCCATACCATTTATGAATCTAACACCTACATGTTCTTAGTTTGCTCATTGTCTCATGTAATTGTGAAACCAATAAATAGATTGGCAGGAAAGAGGTAAACAGCATGGGTTGTGGAAACAAGACTCTTTGAATATTATTTTAGCAAAAATATTGCATGTTTTTGTTACTTTAATTACTCTCAGAAAGGTATGGCTAATGATTGTTAACTGTAGGAGGATTTGTTTAAATTGGTTTGTTTCCCTATGTGTTGATATTGTCAGTATTAAAAAACCCATGAGGTTTTTTGACTTTTTTTTTTTTGCTGATACTGGTAGAAAGGTTTACATCAATACACATATGCTTTTGTCACCACATCTGATTTTCATTATCCTGCACGATATCTTGAAAGCATTATTATCATTTTGAGATTTCAGTTCTTTTTGTTTTGAACAGGCATTAAAGGGAATGATAAAATCATGTTAGATTTACATTATTTTAGATACAAAAGGCACGCGAGGTAAAAAATAGTAGCTTAGATAATGTCTGTTGTTGTATTCTAAATTTTTTCTTGAACTTTACCAAACATTAAATTTTATAAAGTATAATACAAAAATGACTTTGAAAATCTGTATTATTCAAAACTTAATATCCTCCCTTGCTTTGTTATAAATTTCTAAATAATTAGCACAACAACAACAACAAAAGAGAATTACCTCAAACAGATGTAATTCCATAGTGTCCAATTCACAGGTGTGTTTCCTATCTGTTACATGTTATTTAGTGTAGTGAGTATTTTCTGGCTATTACAAGCACTGCAGGCTAAACTTACATTCATTTCATTGTATTTTAAGTTGAAACTTTTTAAAAAGGAAATGCTTTTAGTAGGATTTTAATAATTTTAAGAAGCAGTCTTTTTGATGGACTCTGTAAATATGTTAAAATTACTAGCTCCTTATCTGATGTATGTGTCATGGGCTGATTGATAGAAAAAAACGTATTTATGGTCATGAATGATGCTATTTGTACATAGATTTTAAGTTACTAGGATACAGACTGTGTTTTTAAATCCTGTATAATATTTCTGTGATACTTTTATAGTACAATTCTGGCTTCAGGAAAGTCTAGAAGCAATATTTCTTGAAATAAAAAGTGGTTTACTTTACCTGCTTGAGAGAAGTCCAGATGATCCAGTTTTCTTCCTAATTAAGATTTAGTTTAAAAATGTTAAAAGTTTCAGTTTTCAGAATCCATCCACATTTAAAGCAATGGGTAATTGCCCATTCCACACTACATGCTGTTAGTTATAAATTATTCCTGGAGATGTGAATAATATATATTTTTTTGTTTATGACGCGCTGTGAATTTTTTTTTTTTTTAATTCCCAATTCATCCCATCCTTTCTTCCTTGAAGTCAACGGGCCGAGCTGCACAACCAGCGCTTCCCAGAAGTAAAGCAATGGCACACGGTGCCATCCCTGCTTCGCCGCTTTCCCTCCTCCCTGCAGAGCTCTCCCTGTGACAGCGAAGTGCAGCCGACGGGACACGCAGGTCTCCGGTCAGGAGCTGTCTCCTTGCACAAGAATCATCAAAGTTCAACAAAAGGGAATTTAGATTTCAAGGTAAACTCTCTCTCACTTGCACCCCATGTTCGTTCGGTGGCTGGTGAATAAGATGAGCGTCATAGCTCAATCCAGCCTCCGAAGCAATGCTTCCTGAACTCTTCTTTCTTCTTCGCAGTCCTTGGACACTAATGCTTCTGCAGGCATGAAGTTACAGGTGACAGTTGTGGGAGGCAGGAAAGGGGATCAGTGGTTAACCTAACCGTTCAAAAACCAGCCATCGCAATGCTAGATAGACCCCTAAGAGACGTCCACCCCTGGGAAGCACACTGGCAAACGCTGGATGTATTCCAAAACAGGGTGCCGATCAGCCGGAGCAAGCGAGTTCGGGAGAACCTTAAGGACAAAGGCAAGTTGAAGCAAGTCCCATACAACTACCTCTCATATCTTTGTGCAGGGGATTATCCGGTACCAACCATGTGCCCTCCGTAGTTTGAAAGTGCATTTCTTTGAAAGAAACAAGATGCTTTCTTCTCTCTTAACGCATGGGTAGAGACAAAGGGAATGGTGCAATGCTGCGGTCTGTCGTTCACCCCACTTGTCCTGCTTTCTTAGGTGAGAGTTTAAAGTAGTCAAGAAATGGAAGGGATTGCATCTTTCTCAGCTTGAAAGTGGTCAACCTTCCTTCTTCCAGCACAGTGCTCTTTCTTCTAAACTATGAGTAGCTTAGATGATAGTGCCCTATCTTCTAAACCAGATGGGAGTCTTTGTTATAGCTCTTTTATACGAGTGTGGATGGGGGGGGGGGGGGGAAAAGT
>JANZLQ010000029.1:17278576-17293446 GCA_026212715.1 Elanus axillaris
GGGGGGGAAAAAGAGACTCATTCTGTAGCTAAGAGGTACAGAAAGCAAAGAGCTCTGATCCGTCCTCTCTGGAAACATGCATCAAATATAAAAGCAGACCAAAAGAAAGAGGCCAAAAGCTGTCATATCCCCAAGCAGGTGTCCTAAGCAGTGTGTTGCTATCCCAATACATTTTGCATTTCTTTCTGTACAGTACTTCTTGTCCCATAGCCGCGGCCGTTGCGTCCATGAGCAGCGCACGCTGTGACTGTCGGGAAGCTCTTACAGGCATCAGGCAGTTGCAGGCTCGGGAGGAAAATGAATGCCTATATCTGACTTCACGGGCAAGTGGTCCTCACAGCCGGCAAGGGGAGGGCCAAGAGAAGGACCTTCCTGGTTTACACGTCTTTGGGAGGTGTCAGCTTTCTTTGAAATGCTTCTTCTGGGATTTCGAAGGCGGCAGCCAGTACTGCCCTCACACCCTCGGACTGTGTAAGACACTTTTACTGAGACCTCTTAGCAACTTACTTAAAGCCTCCAAGAAAAGCAAAAATGGGTAATGCTTCCTTTCCAGACCTTCAGACACGCATTAGTCGCTGTTATGAGTAGGTAAATCCTTTTGGTCCTGAAATGTTAATGCCCAGAAATAGAAAAAAAAAAAAAAAATTAAGGCTCCTGGATATCATTTGGATCATAGCATCATTCTGGAGTTCAGGTTTATGTGACAGCTGAGTGCAGGGATTTTCAGAGTGCAGGTCTGGGCAGAGACATCCCCCACTCTCCCCACCAAAACGCCTTTAGATACCTACAGCTGTCTACACCGGCAGTCACTGAAGAACAGCAGAAGAGGATCTGTGTAGCGAAAGAATTGGGGCCGACAAGCCAAGAGCTGCAGTAGCCCTGTTCAGGGAGGATGCCCTCAGGACCCGTCTCGATGCCGCTCCGGGAGCAGATGCCGGCACAGAGCCACACAGCAATGCCTCTCCTTGGCCCTGCACTACCCCGCCGTGCTTCCAGCCCCGCAAGGTAGCTCATTTATTCAGTTTTCAACTAGCAACGCTATGCTTGATGTGCTAGAAAGCTACTGATAGTTGCACCCACAGCACGTTCCTTGGTTTAACAATTCAAGCCTTGGACACTGGGGGCATTCAGGGGGATCTGCAAGATGCTTCTTTGTGTGGTTATATGTGCTTGAAATGAGAACAGAGGTGTCTGAATTTGTGGGTCAGAGTCTCTGCCAGCCGTGAAACAGCAGCTCCCCCCTGGTCGCACACGCTGGCTGAAGCCGCGCTGCCGGCCGAGGGCTTGAACCTGGTAGGTGCTGTGCACGCCACCGCAGTTTCCGACGGTGTTCAGAAACCAAATGCGCTTAAGACACCTCAGAAAGACAAGCCATGTCCTGAATCAATGCAAATTCAGCTGCCCGGTGGCAGCGGAGTTTTGTTTGGTCATTGCTGGGGCGTGGGGGCTGGTAGCATTCGCAGCGTATCAAGCAGTGGGGAAGTTTCGAAGAAACAAGCCGCAGCTCATCCCGTCATGAAACATGCACTACAGGTCAAAACACTTTTGAGTATAAAGGCTCAATAATGAAACATGTCTAGAAAAATGTATTCAACTTCAGCCTGCTGTTCTTTTGATCTTGGAAGACCGGGCTGCCTTGCGACAGAATTTCCATCCATGGATAAACCTATCACCTTTAAATTAAAGTGAGTCCAGAGAGTAGAAAACCTGGCTCCAAAACCAAACCGCCTGAACTACGTCGCATCCCCATTGCTCGACCAGGCTGGTCCCATCCCCATTATCTAGCACTTAGCCCTGGGTCTCCCCTTGGCTCTGCACTGATGTTCCCGTGGACCCAAAATACAATTGCCGTTTGTTCTTCTTTTTAAGCCTCCGTGGTAATACACGGGCTGTTCCGCAACCACTGGAGCTCTTACGGGACGGGACTGCGGCGTGTGCCGCAGCCCCCGCGGAGCTGCACGAGGACACGGGGGTTCCCGACGGACACAGCCCACGGTGCTGCAGGAATGGGGGGAACCAAACCTGGCTCTGCCGCTTCTGACGGGGGGAGGTCTCCGTGGCACAGCCGTTCCCACACGCCGCACGGAGACGGTTGGTCGGTGTGGTCCGAATCAGAGCCAAGGAGTGAACTAAGCACTGAGCAGCGCGGACATCAGGAGTCCAGTCCTTGGGCTCACGCCCTGGCCCTCTTTCACTGAGCAGCGTGGGTGCATATAGACTTGTACCCTCCGTGTATTTTACAACTGTCAGTATTTCAAACAAATTTGTATTTCTTAGCATACAACTAATATCAAACAGATTTAGTGCTAGAGGAAATGGTGGAATGTTACAGTTTATCTCTGCGTGATCAACACTCAGCTAGCATTCGATGGTCACTGAATTCAGTGGAAAGATTTGGTTTTGACCGTGCACGCCAAATAATTCATCACCTGATCCAGAATGATTTTGCACAGCAACCCACGTACCTTTTTTTGTTTCTTTCTTTTTTTTTTTTTGTTAGAAATAAAACACACTTGGTACACTATTTTTTATTTCCAAATATCAAGTATTCGAGTTTGTTTTGTAAACACATGTTTACAACAGATGCTGACAATAGATTTCATTAAATGATGTGTTACACAGCTTTAAAATTATTCTAAGCTCTGCTGAGAAATAAATATCAATTTAAAAACCCCATACAGGAGCCTAAAGTATGCAAAACAAACCGCATAAACCAATTAGTCTCTTTTTACCACTGCACAGCACCCACACCCTCATACAGTCAGACATACTCTACAAATTTCCTTAATATTCTAAACAGTTGCTTAATAATGAGTTTTTTAAAAACTAAACAGTTACAGGCAGCGTGCCCGCTCCATGCTCCTGACATACCACCAGACTGGTGCTGTTCTGCTTCAACCATCTGTAGAGGTACGCGCTGCAGCCGAGGGCAAAACTCCCGTTTGCTCAACTGGGGAAAAGAGCAGGTCTCCTTCGAGGAAAGCCTTCACCCAACCACGGATCTCACTGACTCCAAATTCTCTTTTGTTCTTTTCTACCGAAACTCAGTTCCGGTTGATTTTGTACATTTTGTTTTGAAATTTCCCTCCGTGATTTCAAACATGGGATCTGTTACAGAGGTAGAATTTCTGACCTGTCGGTGGGAGGTGTACCTCTCAGTGCTATTTAGGATACAGATGCCTCCTCTGCACGAGCAGCCCGGGCACAGTAACACAAAATAACTACCTCTGAGAATTCAAAATGAAAGGGAAAAATTTTGTCTTCAAGATTTTAAAAACCAAACCCCTCTGGTTTAAATCATAGCTCGCTTGAAAGTTGACCAGATTTGGCCTTTTTCCATTGCTAGAGGTAGAATTGGCTCTTACTCTACGCCCCTTTTTCTGGTGTTCCATGGAAGAACATTACTATTTCAGATCTGAATCCTCAATTTAATTCAAACTAACATTGCCTAGTTAAGGGGTCCCAGAATTTAGCCCAGTGTTTCTTGTCATTACAAGCTTCGCTTTTACTTCACCTGTGAGCGCTGGCCAAATCCCGTACTGCCTCCTTGAACCCACCTTCCCGCAGAGGAGCTATGGAAGAACTGGCCCAGCAGGAATTACAAACTCTGCCTTTGCTGGAGCAGCCCAGACTTTAAGACCCAAACCACATGCAGTCGCATCACTGACACGCCTTCAATAAGTCATTTAAGTCATAGTGAATACATCATAAAATACTTCAGTACCTATTAGCACCACAGTGTTGTTCAGTCATTTGTCCAAAGATTATCGCGCTGTCTCACCCCTTCTCAAGGTGAACAATGTTTTGGATGCTTTTTGTAGCCCTTCATGGATTCCACAGCTTTTCACCTATTCTATATCATGAACAAAATGTTGTTAAAGGGTAACATTGTGACAATTGGTTTGAGACAGAAAAAATAAGAAAATACAGTACACACAACGGATAATGTAATAATTAGAAGAGTAGACCGGAACCTGAATAAACAAGCATCTATTTCAAAACACTTGAAACCAAGAAAAGTTTGGAGCTACTTTGAACTTGCAGAGCTACGTCTGTGTTTAAAAGGCTGCATTAAGTCAGAAGAAAATAGCTTACCTGAAGGACTGGAGCAGGGGTTGCTAAAACCCACAGTTATTAACTCTAGTTTATGTAACGGATATGGTTGTGGGATATGGATAGTGTTAGCTGTGCTCCTTAATTTCTGTAATATACTCTGTGGAAAGGATAGGGAAGATTCCCTTCCTGAGGATCAGGTAGGCTTTCAAACCTTTGGCCACATAATCACATGCGTTAGTGACACTCGGTGTGAAGCAGATGACTCATGTGAACCCTGGCCGTACCTAGTCCCCACACTGAAGGCTCCCCATCTCCACTCTGCCGCAACGTTTGCATGTAACCCTTCTGAATCGTTATTTGTGAAACACGATGTTGTAAGACAAAAAGGAAGCCCTAATTCTATACCAAAGAACAAATCTACCACCATGTTGACTGTCCATCTTCTAAGCACTCTAAAGGATAAAAATGTCTATAAAATCAAGTCCGATGCATGAAGGACCTGAAATGCGTTCATACCGGTTTAATTGCCAACGGGCAAATACTCTGTCCAAAGCAGTGCCGATTCAGACTGCGGTCGAGGTAAATCTCTGTTACCAGGTGGTTTAAGCCCCTGGAAAGCAACTACAGCTGGATGGCGTCAGCTGGGGGAGCCCAGACGCCATGGCACGCAGCACGGCATCTCCTGTGCCGTTGTAAACGACACGTTGTTGAGAAAACAGAAAAAAACCGAACTTGTTTAGGAACTATTTTGTCTTGGATCTCTGAAAACAGTAGTAGTAACCAGTGAAGAGTATAAAAGCTAAACAAGCACTGGGTATCACTTAGCTCACACATGCTCGCTAACGCGCCAGCTTGTTAATGTCCAGCTCTGCGGCGTCATCGTCCGACCGATGAGGCTGAGAATCTGGCTCCAGAATAGCAATAAGACACTTTGGACCTATTTATCACGGGGTTTATGTCAACGTAACACGACAAAGAGGTGTGGTATTACACACAGAAAGTGTACTAAGGCAGCAATAATTCAGGCATCTGGGGGAAAAACCCGCAGGAACGGTACAGAGGTGCTGACCACTCTCCCGGCCGTGCTGTCGGGGGTTACGCAGAGCAGGCAGTGCTCTGCCCCATTTGCGCGGGATACCGAAAATTTATCACCTGAACCTCTAGGTCCAAATTCTGTTAAAGGGCACAGCCCCAACCCAAAGCCTTACTTGAGCAATTCCACTGGCTTTACGGTCAGAGAGATGCCCCTATTTAATCCATCTCCCCACGTAACGCACACATTTTCCATCAGAAATTCATCAAATAGGCAAATGGCAGGAAGAACTAGAATGTATCTTTAAGCACGTCCACAAAATACTCTGAATTTGAATTCTATTTGAAAATGAAAGCTTTCCTCCATTGCCAGATACATGAGTAGTAGCCACACCTGAGTGACGCAGGGGAGTGCTCGAGTGCTGCTCCGTGCTATTCTGGTTACAATGATCACTGAATCCAAGGGGGGGGAAACTCAGCATGGAAATTACTCCTTGGGTAAAGGAACTCCTTTTTGAATGCGGATGGGACTCAGTCCAATACTTACTTACATGCATTGTTTTTAAGTGCATTACTTAAGTATATAAACCTACAAACATATTTAAGTGCTCTGCTGGATCAGAGACATAATGAATGAATAGTTAATGCTACAAATTAATAAGCTATGTTTTAAAAAAAAAAAGAAAAGGTATTTCTGAAAACACTACACTCAAGTGCTTGTAACTAATTTAGGGGCTTTCAAACTTAAGTTTCTAATACCTAGGAGGAGATCTCTGTCCCTGCTTCACTTACTGAACAGCGAGTTCTAAGGAACTGCATGTTACTACGTGCACTTTTAAAGACACAAAGGCTGGTCAAAGAACTCCGAGTTTCCAATTCAATATAAATTGCACCACAATATTCAACTTTGTTTCTTGCAGCTGCTCACACTGTACTGCAAGGATATAAAATGCCACCGGTTCCAAATTATGCCAGGTGGTATATATACAGAATGCTCATGGGGAAAAGAGGGCCCAAAACCTTAGGGCTTCTGCCTGGAATTGGAAATACAGAGTCCCACTCTCCAGATATTCCAGCGGAGACCACAGCTCCTGAAAGCTCTGCCAGCCACCTCCTGAGGGTGCTACACTCGTAAGCGCCTGAGGCCACGGCTACACCCTTTCTGAAGTTTTCCCCTTTTTGAGGACAAAAGGATGGATCGGAGGCTAAGCAGGGACAACCACCTCTTCAGTCAAGTCCATACACTGGGGCTACCTCTCCCCTCGTGTTTCTCACTCTAAATCAGGAATAAGTGGTGTAGAAGGAAATCGGTCTGTCCTTGCGATGGCATGATGGTGGACTTGGAGTTAATTGTGAAGTGTCATTGCTCCATATGAGTCCTGGCTGGTTACCTGCGGGTAGATGACGTGGGTTTGGTACCGAGGGCAGCCTGTGGGTGAGCAGGTCCCCGCTTTACTTTTTCTTGTGCTCGCCGCCGAGCAAACTTCGGTGTTTGGGAGTAGAGAAGAAAGGCGGCAGAACTTCCCTGCCCTCCGTGTCAGCTCCGGACAATCCTACAAACCTGATCTGCTTTCCCTTGTTATTCACATGGAACAGAAGCACGCACAAGGCATGAAACGGAGGAGATGAGGATAGATGATTCATCTCCAGCCTTTTACAATTCCCTAAATGCTCTGTTTCTGAGGTATTTGAAAAGATTGTCGCTCTTTACCTCACCCCGTGCTGATTAAAATGGGTGAGTGATTAAAATGGATGGGTGATGGGCTGCAATTACACTTCGTCCTACTGCTTTGCCTCCATTTTTGGCACGGCAGGAATCTCTTGGTGCAAGAAGCGTTGGAGACTGGAGCAAAAGAGACATTTTTGTCATCTGTTCTGATCTCCTATGGCAAAAAAATATACTCAGTACCTTTGAGCCAAGGAAATTTCTTCCTCGGGATGAGAAGCGGAGAAGTGAACATCTCAGGTGGCACAGGCTGACTGAGGATGTATTGTACCTGGTGGCTGCACAAGGGAAAAGAGTAATTCTCAGGCTTGACCCCCAAAAGCTATTAATATGTACAGAATAACAGGAGGTGATTAAAATTATATTCCCCTACCTTGTAGTCTGGGCTAGAAGCCTCTGAGTTTGCAGACAGAGAGAGTGGGAATCGTTACAAGTCACATAAACGGACTGAGACATTCTGAAATACGCAGCCACCGATTCACGCAGGGGAAGCAGCCCTGTGGGTAGCCCCGTGTGCCAGCTGAGAGGAGCCAGGGGACAAGGAAAGGCAGCTGGCAAAGGAGGAGAGGGAAATCTGCTCTTCCCAGGACAACCCAACGGATGCCAAGGAGAGTACCATCTTTCATTTCAAGGACTTGGTTCCATAGAATGTTTGATCAACTCACATATTGTAAATGAAAAGTTAAACCAGGAATAACTGTTCAAAAATATGTTGAAGTTCTGCTCTTTCTCTATTTATTTTTACGCGAGCTCTCTGCGTGGCAAAATCCAAACCTGACTATCACGGAGTCCTCTTAAAGAGTTCTTTTCATTCCCTAAACTCCTAAGACTTTCCCTGCAGGGCAAAATACAGCTTTGACTCCCTAGTGTGCACCTGAAATCATTCTCTGCCCTTTGAGACATTATTAGTACATCGTAAGCACAGCACGACAAAGCCGCCAGAGCAAGAAATTAAATGCCAAGTACATTTGATTACAAAGTTTCAGCATCTCCTGGGGAGAAAACACACTACAGTAATTTGGAATAAGCAAAGGCCACATCGTGTCCCGTGGGAAATCGCAGACTGTTTCTTTTCCTAGCTCTTCCCCTGAAGCTTCCAGTGAAGAAGGGAAAAGGCAAAGCGGTCACGTCTGGGACAAACCACACAACCAGGACCTCCAGGCCTGTCCCACCGGGCAGTGGTGGAGGCAGACGTGGGTCAGAAATGAGAGGGACCCGGGCTCCGAGTGGGTCCCCCGGAGAAGAGCCTCGTGCCGGGCACAGCAGCCGACCCTCAAGGATCTCTGCCGACCCTCGAGGGTCTCTGCCGACCTACGAGGGTCTCTGCCGACCCTCGAGGGTCTCTGCCGACCTACGAGGGTCTCTGCCGACCCATGAGGGTCTCTGCCGACCTTCGAGGATCTCTGCCGACCCACAAAGGTCTCTGCTGACCTACAAGGGTCTCTGCCAACCTTCGAGGGTCTCCGCCGACCTACGAGGGTCTCTGCTCGCTCTGCAGCGGCAGCCAGCCTGGCCAGACTCAAAAATCTCAGACACAAAACGGGGCCGCGAGAGCTCCCTCGAGATTTCTGCACCGAAGCTGAAGACGACCGGCAAGTCTCTTCCTGTCGAGCTGTACTTTAATATTTTCTTCTTCGGGAAGAGTACGGATTTGGTGCTAAGAAGGACCACCTAAATAATGTTGCAGAGATACGCACATATCTGCTCTGGTATATGTGTATGACTCCTACACCTTAATGTTACTATAAATTAATACTGAAGTTTTTTACTCCAAGCATTATACTTTCCTAGGCTGTGTACTTCGTGAAGAATGACTACATCCCATCAAACGAAAAGTAATGCATATTTTGACAGGATAAAGGTATTAACAACTCAACATTTGCAAGCACTACCTGATGCATAACTTTTGTATGGCTTAACATGTTACTAACAGTACTTTTAAACCTTAGGTTCTTTTTTAATTTAATGCTTATGTCTGAAAATAGCCCCTTTCAAATTGAGTTGCAGTAATGTCTTTAAAAGCAAACGTTAAACTTAATTTGCTGCACATAAAATTATCCAAATAAGTTGCATAGTTTAAAAAAGTTCAGTTGTGCTTTGTAGCAGAACTCACAGTAATTACTCATCTCTTAAAAATATGATTTGTGGATATGAAGTTGACGATACATTTAAACATTTTGGTAACTTCTAGACATCAACAATATGAGTTTTTGTCACTCTTCCACTGACTTCTGCTGTTTGTAATACCTCACCCTGACATTGATATTAGATCAGAGCATGGACATTTAATGGACACATCTGAAATAATTACAAACACAATTTTTAAAACTCCATTGCCGGGAGGGTAGAAATAAGAACTTGGGTTGGTTTGAGGTATCCAGCCCTCAGGAACATACTACGGTTGTTTACATTAAGCTTTGTTGGTTTTTATCACATGTTACATTTAGATTAAAAATAGAAGGCACGGGTGTTTTACAAGGCGCCATAATTAAGTCAACCAACAAAACTAAGTATTACATTACCAAGCCAGGGGTCTATATCTCAGCAGTGACTTCTTCCAACACATTTTCATTTGAGGAATTTATTGCTTCTGAAAAAGGGCCGGGGTACGTCTGTGCTACGCAGTTCATTCCTTGTGCCACACTGATGTCTCCTCGGGAACTGAAGGTAGGGCAGGATCTAGTCCGTGCATAGTTTTGTTGGGGTCCAGCTTGGCCAACCAGCTCACTCACAGTGTTCACCGGCGAAGCCCTCCATCTCTGTCTCTGCAGTTGCTCTTCTTTACACTTAATGGAATACCAGGCCAGAAAAATAAAAAAGAATCCAACAAACTTGAGAGCAGCTGCCAACCCAAAGTAGACAAAACGAAATGAGGTGACATCGTACTCCCAACAAGATCCTTGTACACCGCAATCCTGTTGCCAAAGCATGCACGTGGTGTCAATAACAGCCCCAAAATAAATTGGAGTGGGAATGTAAGCTGAAATAAAAATAGCAACAGAAATAATATGTGTTAGCATATAGTGGAAAACGTCTAGAGAAACTATATGCCTTAGCCAAACAGCCGAGGCTGGGAATTTTTGAGATTTCTATGCCCCTGTTCTCAACATGAAACATAAAACATGGAAAACCGGTCAGCCAATCTTCCCACCAATGCTACTGAGCACGGAACGTCCCACAAAGAGGAAAGAATTCAAAGACAGACAACGTAGCAGCACCTCAAATTGTCTATTTTCTTTTGAACGGATCTTCCTCAGAAACAGGCTTTCACTTCTACAGCTGCTAAGAATGCAGGCAGCCCATTGAATGCTCCTGCTTTCTCCAGAAACGTGGCACCTTCCAGACAAGTCAGAAACGTCCTTCCTCAAAGACAACTTCCAGACGCAGCTATCCCGGCTTCTTCTCTTAGAAAATAGTCCTGGCTTCCTCTAGGCATAAGCTTTGTAGTAGCTGAACACCTGGAGTGTTCTTTATAGGCAGGATTTTAGAGATTCAGAAGCTTGAAAGAAACTACTTTGTGGAATAAAGACTTCTACCATGTACCCTTTTTGCTTTAAAACATTTGAAATTAGACATTAAGTAACAATTGTTTCTTATTTTAAAAATGCAAAAAGCTATTGTTATTGCTGAAAGCAATAAAAATCTTTCTAAAAAAGAAAAACTCGTTATAAAATAATATTTAGTAACTATTAATTTTTACATAAAATTTGAAACTGTAAAAAATGTCTCTTTCTGGGACAAAAATGTTCTAGAAAGTCAGTAACAAAAAAAAAAAACCCTGAAAATTAAATACATTGTCAGCTACGGTGTTTTCAGAAGCTATTAATTTTAGGTTCCTAATACAATCAGTCAGGCGGTTAGTTGCAGATTTAGTACTTTTATGGTACATTTAAGCCAAACATGGTGAGCTTTATGGAAATGCTGAGTAACTGTAAGACTTACCAAGAGTTCGTAATAAAACAAACTGCATTCCTAGTGCAAAGGGCCGCTCTCCGTCTTCCACAGACCTAGCAGGCGAAAAGAAAACTCTGAAGAACAGTTGTAACTGATAATAACTGTGGTATGTCCTGGCTCTACCTCCTGGCTTTTTTTCTGAGCTATAAAAAGTCTTTCTCTAAATTTCTTCCATTTAGCTTCTAATATTATTAACTCTTATTGCTAGGAAAAAATACAGCCAGCCCCTCCCGCCCCTGCTTAATCAAAATCTCAATCACACCTTTTAACCTTTCTTTACCTGTGTAAGCCCTGAAGAATTTCATCCAAACCCATTAAGGAAATTTAGAGAGTCCACCCCAAATGGTTATGGCTTCTCATGACAGTTTCCTATTATTTCATATAATGTCTTGCTTTATTTTCTTCACCTTCTTCAGATAAATTGGAATCAATGGAGAATTAAGTTGCTGTAAGCTGGACTCGGCTTCTGAATTTAACAGATCTCTGCACAGTACAATCACTTTGGAGCTACTTTAGGAAAAATAGCAGTGGAAACATCCAAACAGTCTCTTTAAACACTGTTCCTTTTCAACCCCAGTCATACAAGATTTCTTCCATTGGTTTCAAAAGAAAATTTCTTCAGGAGCAATCATTTCCTTACATGATGCTTTTACTTGTTCTCTCTTCATTGCGCCTGGGCACTTCATGTTCCCTAAAGTGTATTATCATGGTACATATTCTAAATACAAGCAAGTTCCACCCCATCCATGTCAGCCCTATTCTAGTCACTTTTTAAGGACACACAAGCTTGGAGAAGTTTGGCTGCATTGCCCCAGCCTCTTCTGACACAGGCACTGGTGATAGCAGGCGCAGTAAAAATAATTAAAAAAATCAAACGTGAGTTCTCACCTCAGCGTTACTATGATTGCCGACGGCTGGGCGCACGCTGTTATAAGGGTGACAATGAAGAGGAATATCAGGAACGGGATAAGGGTGTTGCAGGTTCGATCACACTTCCCCGAAACGGCGTAGCCGTTCTCGTTCAGGTAGGTTTTGACAATAACCAGACGGAGCTGACTGCGCTGGCCCACCGTCGGCGGAGTGATCACCTGGCGACTCTGGACACAGGCACATTCTGTGTAATTTCTGACCTGGGGAGAACGAAAAAGAGCATTTCCAGATGAAGAAACAGTAGGAGAAAGACCCAGTCCCATAGTACTTCTCCATCAGGAGACTTCTGCCTCTAGCATCACTGCCCCAAGTACAAGCAAGGTTACCACCAAGCATTTTTAAAGCCGGCCAGGGCTCTCCACGATGAGATTGCCTTTCCATTGCTTTATTTAGGCTGAGTTGAAAAAAACATTCTGGAATATTTTTGGAAAATTCTGCTGAAACCATTCAATCACTTCTGACAGGGAGGCTGGAGAAAAAGTTTATTTCTATTGTATTACAAAAACTGTGAGGAAACTCTCTAAGCAGCACTGACAATGCCATATTCTGGAATTTGGCAGGCTGTTGACTCGCATATTCAGGAGGTCCATACTGTGCATATTCTTCTGCCATCTCAATGTAAGTCTACCCAGATTTGGCCAAAGAGCAACAAGCTGCGCTTCAGGCTTGGAGCCCAGGACCTTCCAGCTGGATGTGGGGGTAGATGCGGACGGGATATGGACAGGAGCAAAGTCAGAGAGTAAGGGAAAAGCAGAGACTTAAAACCGTGAGACTGGAGGACTTGAGGGATTCCTGCACGGACAAAGAGGCTGAAATTAGGATGAAGAGACTGAACAGAGAAGTGGCATTTCACAGGCAAAGGGCACTGTGATTTGTGCAAGGTGAGGATGAGCTAGATCCGAAATAGCTTCCTGTCCTATTTATTCTACTACTTCTTTCAAGAAACCTAATGGCAAAGGGGTGTGCAGCAGATCAGAATACCCCAGGGCCAGAGAAGAAACAGGTCGGGACCCATGCGATGTTACAGCAAGGAGGTTTTGGTTTCAATGTTCGCATTCATAAAACCTAGGACCACACATGCACCGGAGCTGCATTGCAAGACCACCTTAAGGTTGTAAATTTAAGCACCTGGACATCAGGAAATATCCAAATTATGGTTGCCTGTCAACTTTAATGCATACCTTTGTATGTGTCCGTGCTATGATACAGCCTCACATTTTTTTCCCATGGGTTTTAGCTGAACATCTTAATAATCTATCAATGTATCCAGTATTTTACCTCCCATTTTCAAAATGTGGCTCCAGCTATTTTTTTCTTCACACTAAACATACCTTCCACTACAAAGGCAGAGTGACTCATATTTCATACGGATTTTTCTATCACACTCACTGTTCTAGCTTAACACTTTCTAAAAGGAGTGATTTATCTTCAAAACAGTTCTGAGATGAGGCACTGATGTTGTTATCTCAATTTTGTAGCTAAGTAACTGAAACAGTTCAAAAGTTTCACAAATGTGGGTGACTAATTTGAGACACTCGGGATCCTTTTTTTCAGAACACTTCCCATTATATACAACTTAATTTATTCTATATGTAAGTTTTCATGCCTTCAGATACAGACTTAGGCTCTCTGTGCTTCTAGAACTGGCACCTCTTGTTATTGCTCATGTCCACCATCCAGAATATGAAGAACACAAGATTAACAAGCAACTGGGAGAAGTTTTGTTCAAGTGACTTGCCCAACATCACTTCAGAATGAACGCAGTGCCAGAATCCAGTTTCCCAAGGCAGCACTCCACTCTCTAATACCACATGAGTATCTGCTTTCTTCCTACAGTCCCTCACCTTAATCTCCTTATGCAAATGCCAAATAGGCGTCCTACAGAAAATAGTCCTTTTTACTACACAGTCTTGGTTCAACACCAGAGAAACCAAGTCTGCGTCCTAAATGAGACAGACCTGACAACAACAGAAATGCTGGAGTATAGGAATATTTATATAAAGCAGGTACGAACTGTACACTGGCATCCTTTTCTCCTACTTCCAATGTTTAAATGGTTAATTTTCAAAACACTGTACGTTATAAACTTAAATCCCAATGTTATTAGTTAGCAACATTTTGTGCGTTATACAGTGGCACAAGCTTACGTTTGTTGTTTTTAATAGTACCCTACATAAAGCATTCTTTAATGAAGAAATGCATTTTCCTACCAATGTCAGCCCTATTCTATTCATCATTAGCTACCAAGTTAAAACTTCAGGCCGTGAAGGGTCTTCTCTTAAATCGTAAGAGGAGACAGTATGTTTCAAAATCTGTAGTGAAGAGCACGTACTCCCAAAGTACCTCCCTACTATATTAGTTAATAGTGCCAGTTTGGTATCAGGTGAAAAGTAGCAAAGATGAAAGCTATGTCTCAATCCAGCAAAGCTCAAACAAGATTTATACAGACACTGAAAGTTAACCACAGGCTCACATCACAGGGTTTTCCAATTGGGCCAAAGCAATTTTCTACTAAAAACCAGCAAGATACTCTAAAAAAAAACTCTAAGGGAAACTAATCTGTTTTCAATGCCAGCTGCGTATGAACCTGCATTTTCAGACCATTACGCAGTCAACCTGAGAAAGCAAAGCACTGGACCTAACACCCTTGTGCGTCACAGGCTGGCTCAGGAGTGCAGGGGTACATTATAAATAAGCTTTCTGGAAAGCACAACCGAGTCCTGAGAAAATCAATGTTGACATTACTCCCCATCTTTCTTAATTGTCCTTTTTTAAAGGACAGTTTTGCAACAGAAGAATTTAAGAGTTTGGGGTTTTGTAGAGAATGAGCACGACCGTAACGTTCTGTTGATATTTAGGTCCAATTCTAGTTTTCAACTGTTTTCTTGTGCCCAGTCCTAGAAACTGCCAAATATCCGTAGTGGGATTTTACCAGCAGGATGCCCTTCCCCAGTCCAGCATAACTGGAAGACTGGCCTGTAACAGGCAATGCATTTCCAAAAACAGAAAAGGGGGGATGCTTACGCTGGAAACAGAGCAGTCTTCGATCTGCATCGGTCCCGAGGGGCAACTCGTGGGTTATATGTGGGCGGGCGCCTATAGGTTTTAAAAGATGCAGTGCAGTAACACCATCAAACTGCTCAACCTTCTTTCTCAGGTGGCTGCGGATTTA
>JANZLQ010000029.1:17303110-17320834 GCA_026212715.1 Elanus axillaris
GTTCCCGCTGAACGTCAGGAGACGCCTTTTCCCTGGGAGGGTGACGGAGCACTGGCCCAGAGAGGCTGTGGAGTCTCTGTCCTTGGAGATACCCAAAAGCCGTCTGGACAAGGAGACAATTCACTGATTCAGGACTTCCCGTTCGGGTGCTGGTTATGGTGCAAGAAAAGGGATGCCGTATCGTGGTTTGACATAAGGCTCCATACACTGTGCTCAAAAATCAAATATGCCTTCAGAGACAAGGCTGGGGCACGGAACAACAGGTTCTAAAATGCTGAGATGTACAGTACAGAGGTGCCCTTGACAGTACTGCTGATGACAAACCAACAATGGCAAAACTGCTTGTGCCCAACATAAACCAGCCGAAAATCCTTGCAAGTGTATTCTAATCTGTGCATGCCTCCAGGTCACATCCAATTCCTCGCAGCTGGTACAGTTAAAAAAATGCTGAGTTATGAAACATACTGAATTATGAAATATCGTTGCCTACTCCGCTGAGTACCAGTATGCACATACTTCTGTGTTAACTAAAACCCAGCTTATCCTTCTCCTCTGGACTGGTCTACGGCTCAGTTTATCAAAGAAAAACGCCTACTTTTTAAATAGAAAAGAAAAGAACAGTAGAACTGACCATGTTTGTGCAGAGAAGGCTCCCCTGCAGGGTACGTCTACACTGCCCAACGCAGCCGAGATCTCTGGGCTGCTGCCAGCACAGGTAGCTCAGACGTCAGAGCCACGTTAAGGTAAAGCATCGTGCAAAGACATTTACCCTGAACCAAGTAGCTGTACTCCTTCTCCTATCCGACACAGCCTGTTGAACTGCCTTTGACGTCCATACGCTGCACTGCATTGGAACTAGAGAATGAAGTATGTGTTTTATTAAACCTCAAAATGAAAGCATGCTTTTTTGTTACACGAACAATAACATTCTTTGATGTCTGAGTTAAAGAATTGCCTACCAAGTAAATAATTTGAAGCTATCAAATGACTGACCATGAGGATTAAAAGAATGTTTATCGTGTTCGATTTTCCAGATGAATTTATGTGTGGTGCTGCTTCTTTATTATCATTTTGATAACAAACCTGGATTTCATCTCTGCATTAAAAAAATCATGCCGGTCTGGGGCTGCAAACTGCTGAACCATGCTTTTTTAACATGCTGGTAATTCTCAATTTCTGATGACATTACAGTCTAAGCATACTGATTTTTATACTGATTTCAAAGAGCTGATATATCTCAACACTTTCCAGAATTTTGCCATTACCACCTCTTACCTCTTTTCTCAATAAGAACAATTAGGTGAAGGTGGTAAAGAAGTAATGCTACTGCAGACTTTCAGAACAGCTGTGAATAGATGCCTATTTCAACCCATGCTATGTATTTACTGTAAATGTTACTACTTACTGCAAAAAAAAAAAAAAGCGACTCTTACAATTCCAGTGTGAAGGGTATGTGTTACATAGCAATAGTTTGCCTTGTCTTCAATTTAGAAATAGATTTCAATTAAAGAGCACTTTTTCAGAAAGAGAAATCTACAGCCTTCTCATTAGCCAGGCAGGGACATTATGACTTGCCACACAGTTCAATTAATTGCTATCCAAAATTTATGTTTTAATTGCTAATAATTTTCATTTCTTCATCTACACCCACAGGCTGTCACAAGTATCAACAGAAGGCGGACAGTCAAAGCATTTCAGCCCCTTCCCATCCCCGTTCTCTCCTTCTTCAGCCCACTACGCTCAGACAAGAGTCTATCACCGTGCTTCTCCCCTCTACAGTCAGCCTCTCAGCACCAAGCTTTAACTCCAGGTATTAAGAACACAAAGGTGTAAACCAGCTTTCCCTCAGCTCACGACTTTCAGTTGCTGGTTTTCCTTGCTCTAGGATTAGGGTTCGACAGCAACGTAGCAACACCCAGCAACACACAATGCAAAATATTCTTTGTGTGAACAGTGCCTATTTTCTCCCTTCCTTGCTTCCCATTTTTCTTCTTTGCTTTTCACTGGGTTTGCTCACTGCCCCACTGCAGTTCTTTTTTTCCCCATTGATGATCTCTTTTCCTGCTCCACACTTCCTCTACACTCTCCTCCAAACCTCAAAACGTTAAGAGTCCAGAGCTGAGCCTCAAAAGCAAGATATTCAAAGGGATCTGATACCTAGCACCTGGCCATAAATAACAGGTACATGTTGCCTCGGATGAAAGCAAAGGGAAGAACAGTGATTCAGATAAGCTCGCGCTCTTCAAACATTTACTCTGTTCTTGTGTTGAAGCTACACGAAGAAAGCAATTGTGGGGAAAAGCTAATGTACAAAATAAGAAAGAAAATAAAAGCTCATGATCAGGCTTCTGAGGAATTACCTTCCACCGAAACACCTTCTCCCAACTTTTACCACCCTGTCTTCCTTCCAAATATCCCTCCTTTTTTTTTTTTTTTTTTTTAAATTCTCTTCCACGCGTTTCTTAATGTCACAGCCTTAATACCTCACTCCCGATACCTTCCTACACCCACACCTTCTTTTTCATGACAGGCCTCTTCATTCTCAATATATCTTTAAGGGTTATGATCCAGTTGCTGTCTTGATGACCCAGCAAGTGCTGGAGGGCATTCATGCAACTGGTAAGGGGTTCAGAAGCAGCACACACCACTGATGTTCATGGCACACGCCCAAGTGATTCCTCTCAAACAGGGACTGTAGACGCTATTATGGTGATAATAAACAAATCTATTCAGAAATCATCTTTATAATCCCTTTAGTATTTTCACAATTTTCATGAGGAGAAAAGAAAACATTTTTAAACACCAACTAAACTCTGAACAACCTACAGAGGATACTATTCTTATTTTCCTGTAAAAATCACTGAAGTCCATTCTACGGCATTTTCCCATCCCTCGAAAAGGTGAGTTATTACATAAGCTTCATTATAAACTAGATGTAAAACCAAAGGGCCACATAGTAACAGCATGTGTTTGTATCACGATACTCACCAAATTCTCATTTGAACTCATGTGGCTTCTTCAGTGCATCAGCCACCAGCATTTTTCACATTTCTTTATCAGGCTTATTGGAACAAGCTGGTTTTGCCTCGGATGATTCCAAGATACTCACCCAGTCGTGTAAGGTATATTTATTCCCCCTAGATTGATGCTTTCACATCCGACAATGAAAAGAGTTGAAAAGCACAGCAGAGATACACCGCTGCAGATCATAGCCAACTTTGCAGACTCTCTCGCACCCAGTTTCAGCTTTTTTATAATGTAGCCGCCCAGGACAATACCAACACCAGCACTTGGGACAATAATCACACCTGCCAGGAAGAAATTTGAGCAAGAAATTAAATCAGGACCTATAGAAATGGTATAAAACATAAATATTGCTTTCATTCCCTAATTAGATGACTGCAAATGCTGCACTGAGATCTCCATTGTCTGACTTTCTGCTAGCAAACTGAGTCAGACTTTTCAAACCTCTGGAGTGTTGTCAAAGAATTAATAAAAGCCTCCTTATGATATTACCAGCAGCCAAAGCACTATAAGAGAACCATTGTACTTACAAGCAGAAACATTGCTTTGTATTTATTTTAGAATGGGGAGAAGGGCTACGTATTGCTCCGGTTTGACTACTGAAAATTTGAAGGAATTCAGATTTGGACACACTTTCCTACACCAACACCCCGATTCATCGCAGCACAGCCACTTGCAGTGTAAACTGCTCGAATACGATTTAAAAACCAAGATACTAGAATTAGGATTAGGGTAAGTTTAAGATGCAAAAGACGTGCCTATGAAACTTCTGTTGCCCCGCTGCTGCAGTTATAAGGTGGCAGTTCAGCAACACATCACCAGGCTGTCCTCGCTCATCGGGGCCTGAGGTGTGTTAAGTCAGCGAGTGTCTTGCACCTCTTCGCTTCCCTCTGCTTTCGCTTCTCACTGACATGTGAGAAGGTCTTTAAAGTAGGGCTTTGATAATGACGATGCATTCCACATAAATACGGAATTTGCACAACTTCCGGCAGCTGCATCTACAGAGGAGCTAAACTTTATCATGCAAATTCTTAAAGATGTTGGTCTTCTTTTTAAAGAAGGCAGTGAGACTATCACTTGCAAATATCTCTACTACTATTGCAAAGCATTCTTATTCTCTGCTAATTTGTCTAAAGGTGAAGGGACACTGTATTTATCAAAATGTTGAGATCGTGAAAGTAAAAATAAGAGGAAAAATAGCTGCCACCTTAATTATACTGCAATCACCAATGGCATTATAACATAAAAAGTCATTTCATGATGAAGATTCTTAATAATAACCCTTCAAAGAATCAAACCCAGTCTTTCTCATCAGAGCAGAAATTAAATGCCTAAGTCCTTCTAGGAGAATTAGATGATTTTCACAAAGTTCAAAGCTGTTATCTCTCTTGAGCTGTTATATCTCTCACTTTCAATGACTGAATATGAACGAGGGAAAGAAATAATGCAAATCCTTTCAGTTGGACTGAAAATGTTCTCTCTGGGCGAAAGCGGTACCTCAGCCATCTGCGTCTGCCAGGCATGCCCTGCTCTACGACATCTGTCACGACGAAGGCAGACTGGGATCACTTCCAACGCCTTCTAAAACACCCCTGTTAGGTGAACCACATTCCACGGACCAAACATGTGGCTACATCAGTTATATGAACTAAGGATCTAGCCCAAGGTTAGGGCTTACTAACAATAAATGAACCTCAGTATTTTATTCTTCTTCCTTCCACCTCATAGTTTAGCTTTGAGTTCCTAACCTCTTTTGGACCTCAATTCACCTTTTCTTTTTTATTCTCCTGAGAGCAGGGATATTGGAAAAGCCTTTCACTAGAACTGAGGCTCTGTCTATGCACAGTACCTTGACAAAACTGAGCGCGTAAATATTTTGCGAGGCATTAGGTTAGCGACTTTTCCCTTAGTGAGCTACACTGTGCTGCTGTTTTCATCCATCCTCTGCTACACCATGAAGATCAGAACATTAAAAACGAGGAGAACATGAGCACATTGCCTGCCAAGGCTCACTTTCATTCAGCAGAATGGAAAGGTAAAGGAAAGCCTACAGAGGAGAAGTATAAAGACCAATTCATCCATGCAAAGTGGCACTGGGGATGGAAAAACTGTCTCTGGGAGAAACTGGAAAGGCAGGAGCAGGTTTCGTTGTTTGTGGTGAAGGCAGCAGAAAGAAGCGCTCACTCGCTCCTCCCTATCAGGAAACCTGACAGTTCTTTTACCCTAAGTACTCTTCATCTCAGCCTCTTCCTCCTTCTGCCCCTCTTTTTCCGCAGGGGACGTGGAAACAGGAATGTTGTACCGACAGGGAAACGCAGCTTCCAGACAAGCTTCCAGGGCTAAGTAAAGCATGGACATCTAATCGGGACATGCATTCTTCTTTTTCAAAGGCATTTAGAGGAATAAAGCTTAAGATCTGATACTAAGCTGTTGCACTGCACTCTCCTTCACTTTATAATGACAGTTTGCCTTACAGGAATTGTGCCTGCGCTAAAAACTCTCCTGGGTACAGTGCTCCGAGGCAGCATTGGCTTTCAGTCAGCAATTTTCAAGCTTTGTCCTTTTTGCTGTTGTCAGGATGCTGCAGCACTTGAGGCTTTCCACAGCAGAAGAATACGGCCTTAACAGCTACTAATAGGGAACAGAAAACCGCAATGTCTGCGAAGCGGGCTACACTCCCAAAAGGAATACCGTAGATTTTCAAAGCAATTCTGTCTGGGATACATATTATGCCTTTTCTAAAAGTAAAGGTAGATCCAACATGCTTGTAACCATTTTAGCAGAAGTTACCAGGACAGTGCTTTATAACATATACTGTGCAGTTCTTCCAACTGCACATTATTTGAATCGTAACTCCCTTTTTCACAAGTAAATCTGCTAGCAAAGCACCTGAGATTTTAACTTGGATTTGTCTAAAATATACCTGTAACCTAAAGTCAACGTTCTTTTTTTTTTTTTTAATTTTGGACTTAAGAAAGCCTGGAGGCTAAATGCCACCTGCTCTACACACAGAAAGCAAAACTCCAAGCAGAACAAGACTGCAGCACAACCTGCCGAAGCTCAAGACCTGAAGTTCGGCACATGGCAATTTTTCTGGTGATCAATGCCAGGTTTGTTTAAAAACAGAAAGAAATTGAGACTTAATTAAAGACTTGCTTCTTACGAATTGAGACAGAAAATGACCAATAAAAACTCTACATCACTCACATGAAGAGATTCAGCAAGCACGTGGCAAGGTACACACGAAGTATAGATGTAGCAATATAAATAACAGGTAAGTCCTTCTGCTAACCAGGTATTTGTAAACTAGACATGTCTTTTACTAGAATAGCCACTAGCAATCTATTACAGCATCTCCAAGTTTCCTTTTCCCATCTTTCCTACAAAAAGAATTTATAAAATCAGTAACAACTGTTGACTTTAATGCTAAGTTTAGGAGTTGGGGTTGTGGAAGCCGTGCTCACTTGTCTGTGTTGCACATCCAGCCTGAGCTATTTCATCTTCTTCTTCTGGTTCACTAGAGTAGTCTTTACTGAGTGATTTATATATAACGGGGCAAACAACAGATGTTAATAGCTTCACACCCTGGACAGGGTCACGTCATTTTTTCCTCTTTTTATATACTGGCTGTTGAGCGTTTTGTCTGGCAAGAATGCTTCTGGTTTATCCTGAGAATGAAACAAGGTATGGGGCAGCAATCTCATCAGGACTCATTACAGCAAAACTCCTATGCGTGTGTGGCTACCCTAAGCTCCAGAGAGAATCACGGTCCCATCGATCAGCGTTTCCTCCTTCTACACAGAACACAGGGATTTCATGCCCTGAAGAAAATCTCATCCCAGCAGTCACGGCACGGTGCTTCTCTGATGTCTCCCCTCCGCACTCTGGAAAGACTCCGCGTTTCTTCCAGCCACTACAGGCGACAAGCGATTCCCAAGCGAGGTCTCTGGGTCTTCTCTCTTTCTTCTTTTGTCTTTTCTTTGACTGATGCCCCTGGGCAGCTTCACCCCATACTTCACCCCGGCTCACCCTCCACCCCATCGCTCCTTCTGCGGTGCAATATCTGGAAGTATGGGGGAGCAAAGAACTAACCCGCCTAGCAATTAGCAGTCAGTCTACATGGGAAGCACTACGGAGAAGTAAAAAAGATGCTTGTAAAGACAAGTGTCTTTGATGCAGCTAGGAGAGAAGGGAGATGATCTGCGTGACATGGGCCCCAATTCTGCACAGCGTTTTGGTCCCTTTCCCTAGGGAAGTTCCCATCTCTCGCTCCTGCAGAGCAATATGAAGCTTAACATTCCGCGGTTTGTGGCTCAGTTAGAAGTTGGACTTGGCTGTACGTTGCTGCAGCAGCAGGGGAAGTGCCACGTCTGCAAAAGAGGGGGCTCAGACCTGAAATGTCAGGTGGGAGAGGATTTGGGGAGCTCTCCTGACTAGACTAGATCATTGTGCGCTCGCTGTTAATAAATAGATAAGGAGAAAACCACCAGCCTGGAGGGGAGAGGTAACTGAAGGATGGGACAGATAAACAACTCGTCACTGGGGAAAAAAGAAAGATTAGGATATTTTAAAAAGAAAAGAGGATGGATAATTCACAGAAAGGAAGAACAGCTTTCAAAGAGCTTTTAAGGCACACAAATTGCAGTAACGCCTATGGGTTTTCTAGCTTGCTTTTGCAGCTTTTTTCCCCCTTGAAGACCATTAACTTATTAGAAGATGTCTGCCTAGGCTTACGTAAAAAACCCCAGCCCTTTAACAATATAAATGGGTTCACATTTTAATAAACACCTATAGCAATCATCAAAAAATGGCCTGAATATCTAACCAAATGCACAAAGCCGGATCCAATCACCTGTTGTAACAAGCACGTTTTTGGTTCATTCCTACATTGATTCATTTCATTAGCCAAAGAACGCCAACCCTTGCAAGGTTACACTACGTGGCAATGCCTTACCAGTGTAGATGCTGGCATTGGAAGCTGGGATGCCAAACTGTGACTCGATGAACTTGGGAATGAAGGTAATAAAAGCTGTGACAATGGCACTCTCAGCTGTGTATGACAAACTCACAAAAAGGAATGTCATGTTGCTTAAGATCCTGACAGCTGCTCTTGGAAGCTCTATAAAATGACAAAAATGACAAACGAATGTTATAAACAATGAGCGAGAAACAAAAGGAAACCGAAACAAAACAAACTGATTTTCTCTGACATGGACTGGCAATAATGGCTCGCTAGCATCTGGCTACATTTGCTAGGCAGAAGGGAGAGCGCCTATTTGGGATTGCCGTCTTCGCTGTCTGCTCTTGCCCTATCTCCCTGCATCACCCCGGGGCTGCAGTCCCACTTTTCACAAACCCAGCTGAGGTCTGTTTTAACACAACCGTCTGAAGAAACAGGGTCTACACAGTAACACTATGAAGGAAAGAAAAGCAGCAATAAAATGTAGCAGTTTTGGAATTATTCTGGTGGTTTGTTTTGAGATTTTCTATGAGATAACACATATCACGCTGCTGAAGTGACAGTACTGAGTTCTGCACTCCAGAGGAGGAAAACAGATCACATATTCCTCCTGTAACTCTCTGCTTCAAGGACCACGCTTGGGAAGCTGGGATAATAATGCTATAATTTGAAAAGGGAACCAAAAGATTTTTAACTAAACATTTTTCTACACGATTTATAAGTATTTACAATAGATGCAGACAAAGCATACTGAAAAAATGTTGTCAGTGATATCAATGAATCTCGACATACCTTACATATAACTCATTTAATATTCTCAGAAGGGATAAAACCATCAATTAAAAATGAGAGCACATCATTAACTTAAATTGGAAAAGTATTCATAGATGTTGCAATTATCCTCAAATCAAGTATCAAAACCCCATGAAATTCAGCACTGTAGTTAAAAGAAACACTTAAATACTTTTAATTCAGTCCCGTAGCGATGTCAAATTATCATCACAAGATGAGGGCAACTCTGTTCAAGACTTATTCTTTTCAGGTTAGATGGCCTGATTTTAAGCATATTTTGTTTTTCTTTGGGGCATCTATTAAGATCAGAATTTCTGTTCAAATATTCTGTCTAAGCTACTACAGTTTGGGTTTTTTCATTTGCTTTTCACTTTGTACCGAAATGGAACACCGCTTGAATCAAAGCCCGCTGAATTCAATGACAAGAGCACCCATTAGGAATACAGCGTGTTGAGTAAGCACTCCTGAGTGAGAATTTTCTTGATGGTAAAAGTTGTCAAGGCAAAAATCTGTCTCATTTCCTCCACTGACTCCAGTAGGTTATCTGTATAAGAGCAAATAGAATTTACACTCTTGTCACGTCAAAACTTGTCAGGCTGCAAATTAGCACCTAAGTTGTCTGACTGCATCCAGTCTTAGCTTATGCCAGTCGTCAGAGTTTATACTGAATTCGTTATGAGTACAGGATTTATAATTTTCATGTAGTCAAATGCTTTCTTGCTGCCTCTATGAAGAAACACATTAAATGTTAAATACAAAATTTGGTGGAAATAAGTAATGAATAAATCATATTAAGAAGCACTCATGTATTTGAATCTTAATGGGTTTTACCACCTACAGCTTTTTTAAAAAAAACGTGGCACTGTTTGCAATAAAAGAACAGAAGGAAACAAGGTAACAGGAGTATGAGGCAATATAGTACCAACATGAATATATGGAAACCGTAAAGCAACTGTACACCTTCAGAAACTACATTACAGGAGCAAGTACAAGGATAAAATAGGATCGGTATTTAATGGCAAATCTGCTGCATGTTTAAAATACAGCTGATCAAAAGTTATCTCATTGTTCAAAAGAAAATGAAAGAGAGAAAAAAAAAGCACGATCTACAATCCCGTCAGGTGTCAGCCTTCAGACCTCACCAGCTCTGGCTCTGTGGCTGGTTTTGGGCTGCGTTAGCTGATGGGGGCTTGGATGCAAAAAAAAAAAAAAAGGAAAAAACCAAAGGGGAAGAGCCAAGATGCTCTAACCCAGGTTTTGCAAAGCCTCTCGTGGGGGTAGGTGATGCAGTTTAAGAAAATGCTGCCGCGGGGCTGCAGCCGTAGCAGGATTTCCCCGGGGACAAGGTGCAGGACCGAACCCTTCTCCCCTGCAAGAGGAGCGAGCGGTTATGCCAGGCCACCGAGAGAAAGGAGTCAGGAAAGGGAAAGGGGGGTGCCAGGATCCATCCCGCTGGAAACGGAGCTATTTGGTGGCAGCCGCTCACCTGTGCTGAAAACATGTGGAAGAAAGTAATAACATAGTAACTTGGAGAAGACCGGGCATCGCAGAGAGAAATACCATTTTAGTAGGATGATGAACCAAGTGCTCTTTGTAGAAATGAACTCAAGTCCTTGGCCAAGGGCTGAGTCCAAGATCTTTGCTACGTACATTATTTGAAGGAGCCTGGTCCAAATATCATAATACCTGGTGAAGTTCAGCTCCTCCTGGCAAAACTGAGCTTTGGGGAAATGTCTGGTTTAGAATTTTCAATCTAAAGATACTGAAGAACGAAATAGGTAAAGAACTGCAGAGCTAACACACATTTTGCTCTGGTGTTTGGATATAGAGCTCTACTTTCTGTTGACTCCTACTGGCATCTCATCTGAGCACTCAGCCTAAAGGTCATTGATTTCAAAACTAATTAGTATTTTGTAATTGGATTTCTACTGATAAATAGATAAAATTCAGTGTCTTGGAATAAGCACAAGTTCTCTTACACCCCTGTAAAGGATTCTTCAGGGAACAACTCTGCTGATTACTGTAATTTTTGGCATGAAATAAAGCAGCGATTATTCCTGCATGCTGCACTAATACATACCACCTGGAGCAGTGGAGGGTTGAAGCTCTTTGTGATTTATAAGGAGCAACTGTCTGGCAGACAAGGAGAAGTTGCTATACAGTAAGAAATTTGCAAATAAAAATACGTAGTCAGAATGAGGTTTTGCCTTATTTCCTCCTCCGTAATCTGTATTACACTTTTGTATTTAAAAACCTATAATAAAAAGGCACGATATCTCATCTCTTTCAGCCACGCTAATTCTAGTGAAAAGCAAGAACGATGAAAACTTTCAGGATCCTTTGTACTACGTAATCAATCATGCATTTAAAACATTTCAATGTCATATTATTTTTGTGTGTCTAGCCATAGGCCTAGGCTTTGATTTCAAGGCCATTATTAAACCTGTCAGGTTCCAATTTTTAGGAGGTCTTCAGAAAAACATCTCTTGGGTGTGCAAGTGTGCATCAGAAACAAACCTAGGAGAAGTTGCAGGTTCCCTCATTCTGTCATTTGAACAGATAAATGTCTATCGATTACACTCGTAAAACTGAAGTGATCTTTTCGTATGGCTGCAAACGTGTTTACACTTCTATGCGGTAATTCAAATCTTAAACATCCTTATCTTCTTTCTTTTTTTTAAAATAATCTAATATGTAACTAAGAGTAAATGGAAACCTGCCTTGCTGAACTGGTTTGCTAGTCTACTGGCAATTTTCTTCCCTTCATGGTCTTTGGCTGTATTTTTTCTGTAGTCAGCATTCATTTTCCTTCACTCATGTGCTGGACCACTGTTTGATTCACAGTAAGAGAAAAGCGCAAGAAAAATCTGCAGGCAATATAAATATTCGTAAATACTGCTAGTGCTAGAAGCAAAACTCTTAAAGCACTATAAACAGAATTTCAATAAAAACCCAAATAATTCCGACTTCACAAACTTTTTCACCATTTAGTATTTTTTCTTTTACCCCTGTCCCTGTACACCTAGCCCAAGGCGATTCAATGAATATAAATGGGGAATAAACCACCCCAGTCTCCAGCACTGTCCTCTTCTGGTGCATCAGCGAAGCCCCTCGTAAGGGTGACGCAGCTATCAGCTAGAGGATCTCCCTTCTGCTGCTGCTCCAAGCCTGGACAACACTGTCCCAGCCGGCAGCTTTGAAGGAGGCTGCCTCCACACCGAGGTCTCGGGGGCAGCTTCTGTTCTTGCACTGTACAAAGCAGAGCCAAGATGTGAGAGAGAATTTCTGGGTTGTTTATCAGGATAGAAATGAGCTTTTTCAGTCACACACGCCTCCTTCAAATATCTTCTGCGTGGAGCTGAACATTAAATTCTAGCGTAATATTTTGCCATGTATTTCATTTCATTATCTACTCACACACCATTTAAACAACCTCGCTCAACTCGATTCCTCCGGCATTTTCAGGACGTGCCTTAAGTACCTGGGTGGAGGCCAGATCACTGAACAGCCCCCAATATCCCATCAAGAGTAGGGAGGTTCAGAGCGAGTTTGATCCGATTATGACTTTTATGAACTCGATTTAGAGCAGCTCCTCAAGGCTCCAGCTAACCCTGCTCGTCGCCGCACAGGGCCATGCCAACCTGTTCTATTTTGAGCTCTTCAAGATGGCCTAAGAAAGGACAAGGGGGAGCGACTTGCTCAAGGTCGGCGGCTCAGCAGGATCTCCAGCCCACGGTCTGCTGAACTCTCCGACATTTACCGTCCTCCCCAAGCACGCACAGACCACAGCCTCCTCCTCCTCGTCTGATCCCGGCCAACTAACCTTCGGGTACGGCAGAAACTCCAGTCCGGATCCTTGGGGAAGCACTGCAGTGGGCTTACCCTACAGCCACAAGCCCCTCAGGAGTTTCTTTTACCTTTGCTGATGCCCTGACAAGCGTCTTTATCCTGCCTCAGTCCCTGCCTACGGCTGACTGGGAAGGGCATACAACAGCTGAAAAGGCAGACAGGAATATTCCACATTTAAGAAAGGGCTGCACATGGGGACAAAACTCAAAAAGTTGAAAAAAAAAAAAACAAAGACTGCAAAATACGTGGAATTAATTGACACCCCTCAGATTAGATCAGTACATTTTAGGTAATATATACATTCCCTTTCTTTACACTGCTCCTTTATTCAATTGCACAGTAAGTTTCATTATAGTGATAAGTAAAAGGGACTGCGGATACAATTTCCATGGTGCAAACCCCTAAGGGTATCCATGTAATAGATGAAAACAGTGGGTTTTCCTGCTCAGGCTCATGATTTATCTGCTTGCATGGGACTGAACTGTGGCTTCCTCATTATAAATCTCCTCTAGCTCATGTTATCTACACTACCTCTCTTTCTCCCAACAAACTGCATCCAATTTTCTTCCTCTTGTGACCTATTTAATGTTTTATTTAATACTTTTGATACCTGCCTCAGAAGCAGTCTCCTTCTCATGTTTTTTACTGGCACCATAAATAAGAAAAGGCTGGCTCCCAAGCCTTTGCATCTCAAAACATGAGAAAAAGCAAAGATGTATCTGTATTTTTATCTGATCTCAGCTCTACTGTGGGCCAAAATAAAGCTCAGGTCACTGAAGTTGGAGGTTACTTGCAGATGGAGCCGGTTTTGGTTTATTTTTTCAGCCTGCACTGGCAGCCGTTGCAGGAAAAATGACCGCAGCCCCCTCCCATCGTGCCTTTTTGATTCCTTTTCACTCATTTAGAGACCTGATTTATTCGAAATTAGGACAAGTTACAGCAGGACAAGAATCATTTTGCCAGGCTGCCCAGGTAAGACAACATCATATCAGAAGATCAAAACAAGCAGTTTCTTTCCTGAGACTTTCCCTACCTAAGCTGCACAGATTTTACAGACTTAATGGCACTGACCTCTGTCAGGGCAGACTTCCCCATCACTGATATTTATCAGTACAGAACAGAAGACATGACCTACTGAAATCATCAGTCTTCCAGCTACTGCCTAAGCAGACTTTCTGCCCATCATGCTATAAAAAGATGAAGCCCTGAAATTCAATGAGAAGTATAAAATGTACATTGCATCTCAGAAGAAGCAATGCTAAATGACTTAGACACATGCAATCCTTTTTTCCTTCCCATTATAAACAAAATTACCTCAACCGAGAAGCTTGAGGCATGATCTCATTCCATAAAGCCCACTTAAACTTGAAAAATAATTAAATGATGGTGCATTCCCGCTGCAGGCCCTCTTTGCTAGGGTAAATGACACCTAATGGGAAAGCTATTACCAGCTTATAGCAAAATACTTTTCTCTCTGTTATCTCGACTCGCTTGGTATCTTTCTGACATGTGGAATACAATGCTGCTTCTCATTGTTCCACGTGGTGAAGTTTCTCCTCTAGAGAAAATGAAGTTTTGTATATGAAAAGCTCTACTTTGTTAGCTCCATTAATATATTAATATAGGATTTTGTGGAAGGTGTGGTGCACATTTGGGCAAATACGTGTCAAAGAAACACATGCTAAAATGAGATATACAGAAGTTTTCACTTCTGTGAAAAAAAGCACTAGGAAACATGCTCCTAGGAGAAGACTTGTCTTCCGTGTATCTGTGCCTGTAGTGACATGACAGGACCTGGAAGGTAAAATTACGTACAGAAACAGAGAACCAACGTCAGCAACCTCATCCAGCCACAGAGTTTGTCTGAATACCCGTGTCTCTGCCGGGCACACCTACGGCATGAAGCCGTCCCTCCGCTGCGACGTTGCCTGCCATTAGGAAGGAGCCCAGCAAAGACTGAGCTCCCCTTTCCCACCTCCCTAAGTTAATAAGGAAACCTTGACAGGAGTAGCCCTGAACTACTTTTGCTAATCAGGGACCAGCAGGTTTGAAGGCCCCAAACCCCCACAACTAGCTGTATGGGTTTAGGAGAAAACATTATGCACGGGGACTCGTAAATAAGGGGAATAGAGAGTCTTCAAAGAAGGAAGGAGACAACACGCTTTTCTTGCTTCTCCACCACTTTTTTAGCTACTTTGCAAACGAAGGGAGAACATGGTTCTGAAATATCTGATATTGCAGCTTTACCTTGCTTGCTCTCTGCCTTGATTAAGATGCTGTTTTGTAAGCTCATAAAATCACCGCAAGCAAATTCTGCTCTCCTGGTTTTCAATTTACTTCCATAGAAATTAACAGTAACCTTAGATAGTCTGAGAGTACAGATGCAGATGCAGCGTAAAGCAAATCAACATGCATGTGGGCAAACATTACTTAGAATTACACTGGTTTTAGTCCAAAACCAGCACGCTGGTTTGGCTAAGCCTTGCGTACTCAACATAAAGAGTGATCATAAATGTGTCATTAAAAAATCTGCCGTTCATTATAACCCGGACTGATACTCAGTGAAAAAGTAACACTAATGTTCATGTCAACAAAGTTTTGAGTTCAAATTACATCTAATGGGACAAATGACATTTCATGGTTTCTCCTAGCCCCGTTGCATTCATCAGGCTACCACAAAATGGCACAACCAGAATTCGTATCATGGAATCCAGTGAGGACACGACAACATTGACAACACAACAGCATTAAGGCACATTTATTCTTGTCCTATACCATTCAATATTATGACACTAATTAAGCCTATATTGTCGACTCCAAATGTGTATGCTTCACATTAGTTAATTTTTAGCAACACAGCCCTTCTTCCCATGGCATTTTACCAATGATTACTACTCACTGTTAGATTTCACATTAATGGTTTAGTTCTTGAATAAAATAAAAATCTCTGTTACTTGTCAATCTTTTGATCTCTTCTTGTTTCAAAATTAGCACAGGTTTCATTCGTTCTAGCTTTCTGAAAATAAATAGCTTGCAGTACAAAATAGGAAAGGCGTATGAAACAAATAATCTTTCTCAATTCACTTACCCAAATGCATGAATGTAATTGAACTCACATACTAGAATTCTTTTTACTTGTTTTGCTTGTATTTTAGTAGAGCACTTCATTCTATGACGGACAGCTTACAGCAAGTATGACAGTTACAAACGGTACGGTGCACAAATAGGTCTGGTAATAGAGGTCCTATAACTATAAAAAATTGGCTACCTGTTTGCTACAGGTGCACATTAAACACTTCAATAATTTAAGTAAATGGGTGTCTTACACTCATGACTGCATTTTGTAATTTTACAGGATGACCGTCTATTATAATCTCAACAGCAAAAGGTAGTATTAAATACAGGATGTCAGAACTCTGCCTTCAATTACACTCACACAATCCTAGATGACCTTGTATACCAAATTTAAAGCATTAAAAAATTAAAAACAAACTTCACCTTTAACATTCTTTCCAAATCCCATAGAGGCAGGAACTGCACTGTCTGCTTCTATTTTACTATTTGTTTTCTCTTTCATCACCTCATCATCACTTGAAACATCATCAGAGTTCATCTTCTTTTTCTTTTTCTTTTTTTTATGCCGAGGAGGGAGCTTTTTCGGAAAGGTAAACATGGGAAATATCACAAGGAGCATTGCAATTGCACAAAGGAGAAATCCACTCCACCTAATGCCAGAAGACAGGGACAGAAATGAAAGCCAATGCATTACATGAAATAAAAAACCCGAAGTTATTATTACAGGCTGTGCTGGCTGGAAAGACATATTTGCAAAACACGGAACATTGACAGTGAAGTGGGGGAGAGCCTTCACCGCACTAAACCCCTTAATTAGAAGATGTTTCTGTTGGCTTGTCTGCTGATAAAGGTATTTATCCAGAACCACCGAATATTATGAAATAGTGTCAGCTTTGCGTTCCCATAAATTTTCACTTTTGGTAATTACTCAGTACTGAGAAGTAGATACTCACTTTTACTTTGCCTTTCTTGTATAATCCCAGTAAAGCAATACGGTATGAAAAAGTTATCCATGGCATGAGAAGAGAAGATGTCCAGATGGATCCGTCAGGGCTAAATCTCTCCTGCTTCCCCGTGCCTACCTCTCGCTGCCCTGACTGTCCAGTTCTCTCCCTTCCCAAGGAAGAGCTCCCAAGACCTGACTGTAACCAACTGACGTCTTGCAGTGCACGCCAGGGTTTGCGCCTAAAACACTGCAGCTCTGTTCTGCGACCACAACCTGAACTATCCCTTCACAAAGAATTCCCTCTAAGAACAGGATATAAACAACCCTGCAATGACCCCTTGGCTCACATGCAATGACTTGGGACATACCCACAGGAGGGGCAACGTATGGGATGCCGGGAAAGCGCCCTTTAGACTGCAGGCATACACTCATAAGCCAAGAAGCTTAATGATCTTTGCCAGAGCAACGCGGAGGGGCAAAAGGGCCTTACTAGAAAATACTCCAGAGCTAACTTTCTGCAGTCAGAAGGCTGGTAGTAGAGTATCAGGCAACATAATTTCTCCTCTAAGTCCATCTCGCAGTCAAAGACTACAGGGAAACATGGATAGACTCGCACAGATGCTTCCATAAAGGACAACCTCAGAATTCACGCCCAGAGCTCCTCCCATGCACTTTCAAGTGCACTTCTCTCTATATACTAACCTAATTGCACTGGGTTTATGTGGCAAGTTTTGGTAGCGGGGTGGGGGCTGCAGGGGTGCTTCTGTGAGAAGACACCATGAGCTGCCCCGTCATCTGACAGAGCCAGCCCCAAAACAGATCCAGCTCTGCCCAAAGCCGAGCCCATCAGCAACGCTGTGCCACCTCTGTGCTAACTTATTTAAGAAAGGGTAAAAAAGCATTGCGCAGTAGCTGTGTGAGGGGAGTGACAAAATGTGGGAGAACCAGCCCTGCAGCCCCCCAGGTCAGGGCAGAAGGAGGAGGAGGAGATGCTCCAGGCGCCGGAGCAGAGATTCCCCGGCAGCCGGTGGTGAGGAAGACCCCGGTGAGGCAGGCTGTGCCCCTGCAGCCCAGGGAG
>JANZLQ010000029.1:17327109-17351055 GCA_026212715.1 Elanus axillaris
GGGGTGGGTGTGTGAAATCACAGAAGCTACCACAAAAGCTAAACTGCCTATAGTAAAAAATGCTTCCAGACTACAAATTAATTAAACAGATTTATCACTTTTCTCTTTCTTAAACCCATTTTCAGTTTTTAGGAATCTGCAATTTCAAATAATTAGACTTTGCTGAAGTCCTTTTTGCATAATAGTTTCCAGAACAGTGTTCACTATTTAAATTTATTCCAGCCATGTTCCCTTCTGGATTGATTGTAAACAATTCTCTGTATGCCTAAAATGCTCCATTAGACATTGTTACACTGCTCCTTAGCAGTTAAGTGGTTAGATAAACCCCACAGTAACTGTTATTTGCAAAACCTACACCATGAGGAGGGAAAAAAAAAAACCAAACTCCATCCACTATAATAAATTTTGTCTGATAAATCTTTGCTTGGAAAATTGATTCACACAACTACAGCAAACTCAGGTCTCTAAAAAGTTTACAGACGAAACACAAAGGGAGTAAGTAAAAGAGTGACCTAATCCATTCTTTTCAGTATTCAGAAAAAAATACTTATGCTGTATTTATTCAGCTTCAGTTCCACCACTGAAACAGGCAAAATGCAGCCAGCCCCTGCTTAGGCTTAGAAGCACTACCCAGATGGTGTATTTTGTACACCTGGTAACTTCAGAGGTTTTTCAGCAGCAGCAGAAGTACTGTACAGTAAAGATAAAAATAACAGTGTACCCTGCTGCTCCATTACAGGAGGGAATGCTGTCAGTCATTTCAGAAGTATTTTTAAATTACTGTACGCTGTTCAGGCTTCGAGATTTTTTTTCATAAAACTTAAAGGCAGCATGTAACTTTCCGGATCCTGCAGAAAACAGAGAGCCCCCATGTGCCTGGTCCGGGGCAGGAGGAAATCTGTCCGCACATGAGTTCCACGACTGCCATTTTAAGACAGTATGCAGACTCTTCCTGAGCACCTAGTAGTGGCCACTATCAGAAACCAAACACCAAGTGCAATAAACTGATTTGGCCTTCCAAATAGGACCAAAGATAGAATATGGCAAGTAAAAGATTTTGGTATTTCAAAACGAAGTGCTTGGAAAAAATCTGCCCCAAACCTCCAAACCTTGCTGTGGACGTGATGGGAGAGCCACCTCCGAGCGTCGCCCCGGCAGGCTGCTCCAGGGCCCTGGAACACTGAAATTCTGGTCACAGCCCTCACCGCTCTGCACCCCAATGCCCAGGAATAAAGAGCTTCCTGACTCCCAAACAGGCCACCAAGATTACTCGACGACATGGAAACTTCACTGGAAACAGATTCAATCCGGACATCATCAAAACTGAACCCACTTCACAAATAAAAAATTCTGTGGGGAACTGTTGCACAGTTTTTTCCACTCGGGTCACTAGAAGGTCTCCAGCTTCTGGATGAAAAAGGTTCTGAAACACGTAGATGATGTAGGAGCACCTTCCTTTCAGCCTCCTACCTGGCATTTCAGCTAGCTCTTTTTGGTCCTCCCTCTTAGAACCACGGTCTGAGATCTTGATCTAGGGAGCCGCACAGATTCAACAACTGAGAAGCTTCAACAACAGAATTAACAAACATTTCCAGCAGGAGACATGCTGGAGTACTGTGATGCAGAGGCAGGCCACATGGTATCCAGATGATTTTTTAAACTGCACTTAAGGAAATCCAGGATTTGTCTTTTAACCTCCCAGCCATTACCTTGACTGGTGCTCAGATTTGCAAGTTGCCTTCAAATTTCTCAAGTCATCAAAAACTACGCTATAAAAAGAGCAGTAATATCTCCTTTCCTGTGATAAAATAGAGGCGGTGTATATTCTGCAAGTTATAGCTCTACTCCAAACAATAAATCATCTTCAAAAGATAAAATGAGGAAACTATTGTTAATAGTGACATACGGGCTACAACATTCATCTGATTGTCTTCTGACTGGTTTTCACTGAAATGAAAACCCGCACCTCTCAGAGTCACTGCATTAGCCACGACGTAGACTGTAGGTAAGTAAAAAAAAATACCCTGGTTCAGACACAGTCAGTTAAGTGCCCCTTTGCCCCCATGGTATCCAGCCATGGTTCTTTTCATTCCTTTTTTGAAGTTTTGTACCTGAAGAGCTTCTCTGCCTCGCAGAGTATGCCCTCAGCGTGGCATATTACCTCAGGCACGACACCACACCAGCACGGCTGTCTCGTTTCAAAGCTCTAGCTGGCGATGGTCAGCTACGCGCGTCCATCACAGCGAAGCTGCTGGATGGGAGAGAGAAAGGGATTCAAAGCAACAGTAATTGAATTACACATGGAATTGACCTACCAAAGCGAAGTAAGATTAAAAAAATGTCATTCTTCTCCACTGAAAAGTTTATCCTGGGACACGCTGCAACGAATGCTGCCATTCTGACAACATTTGATAATATTGTCTATTGCTTCTACTCATAGGAGATTCTTCTTCGACAGAAGAAAGCTTTACACAGAGCCTATTGCAGCAAAGTCTGCGACTACAATAAGACAGACTGAATCCTCTACGGGTCCAAAAATCCCTGTGTTCACATCACATGCATGAAACAACTTTGTTGCCAAAGATTTTATTTTTTGTAATCTACCCACACTATAAATATATACTGACACAGAGGTCATAAAAATACTTTGAATGTCCTTTATCCTCCTCTAATCACACCAAACGACAACTTCCATACGTTTTGCATATGGAAATATGTAACGTATGTCCCTATGGCATCCTCAAATGTATACAGCGTTAACCCTCCAGCTGTGCCTTTTTGTATCAGTAGTGCTAGTACCAATTAAAGTCACAAGCATCACGTTGTGCCTAGATGATCAGAAAGTACACAACGTTAGTGGGCTGCAACAGGCCGTCTAGTTCCGGTTTCTAAAAAATCCACTTTGGTTTAAAAAGTAAAAACAAAGGCATATATTGCTCAGCCTCTCTCATCTCCTCTGTGTGCACACCCATGTCACCACACAGAGTTTATCGCTGGATGAGGAGGATCACTTCTCAAAGACCCCATTGTTCAAATCTTGGCAGCACGTCACCGTAGTACAACTGTTCATTTCATACATGTGTAAGGCAAGTAGAATCTGACCTTTATTCTATTTTCAGTAAAAAGTTTAGAATTTGCAAAATCCTGCAAAAGCATTCTGGAGGTGTACATATATATATATATATATATGTACATGTGCAGGTTTTTTCCTGTCAGAATAATATGGCATTTTTGGTAGACTTTGCAGGATACTTTTTAGTGACATAGAAGTACAATCCTTTTATATCTGAAGATTTCAAATTTTTACTCCAACAACTTAACTGTCATTAGTATGAGGGTATTGATAGGGAAACAGAGATACAAAAGATAAAATTAATCCCCCATAGTCCCGGAGTGGGAAGTCCAGAGTATAATTTAATTCATCAAAGCAATAACTCAGTGTCCTACCTGCTGAACAACACTCATCCTGAAAGAACAGCACAAGGGAGAATAAAAACAAACAGAAAAAGAAAACATTCATGTGAATTTGCAAGAAAAGCCCCGTGTTTATAGGTTACCTGTCTATGACCTGAGGAGTGAGCTTTAACCGAAACGGGAAGATGAACTTCATATAATCCTGACCATGTCCCTGTGTATCAGGAAATTTAGGGGGCTACAGAAAAAAAAATACAGTCACAGGGTTAGCACCTGGGATTTTGCAAGCAAAAGAAGCGTCACCATGGTCTAGTCCTACTGGCAGCACACTTCCCTGGAAGGCCGAGCTATGCTGTCACTAGACAATAAGCAGCGGGATATTTCTCTACGGTTTTAATTTCCGCGGGTTTTAATTTCCGCCCAGAACAAAGCCGACAGGCAGAGGTTTCAATGGGGAACATGTCTCCGTTCTCCCCCCCACGTCCCAGCACCACGATGGGGTAGGAAGGGACAAGCAAGAGTAAAGCAGCTTCCAAAGAAGCACTGCACCCATTCGTAAAGGTGTTTTTACCTCACCCTCTCTAGATTCACCCACACAGCGGCTACCCAAAAACCCGTAAGGTTAAACCACTTTTTTGAGCCTGAGGACACAAACCAGAGAGGAGCTGGGAGAAGAAGCCAGGCAGACTTCCCAAAGCTTTTAAGTAAGGAAATCGGTTCACTTCCTTCTTTTCTTCAGGATCACACAACCAAGCCTATCTATACATGCTTTAGGATTTTAGCTTTATTGTGGTTATTTGCTCAGGAAAAAACAATGCTTTGAGCATTATTGCAGTTCAGATAACAATGTACAGATCAAATCTTTAAATCATTTCCTTTCAAAATGTATTAGCGTTATCATGACTTTAAAAGTCTCTCAGATCCAGTGCTCCACTCAAAACAATAAATAGAGGAACAAAACTACGCCAGTAGCCTCCCTTGATCTTTGTATAGAGTATATTTGTCACTATTTTCACAGGAAGATTCTACCAATATCGGAGACAAATTTCTAGAGAAGCAGAGCCAAAACATAATTTTACATGCCGACCATGCAAACTAAAATGAATCGTCCAGCTTACTACTCCATTAAAAAATGCTGGAAGTTACGTTAAATGCAAATACGTCCAGTGAGTTGTCAATGCCAGATGAAAAGCATTACAGTTTTACTTTTGTCTTACAGATTTATTACTAAAATACAATTCGTATCAAAACGGGTATCATTCCCTGGCTTAAACAGCTAAGCTGCTTTATGCTTTGTATGCTCCTTTTGTGGGCATATTCTAAAATATTACAATCATTTTCACAGGACCCAATTCTAACATCACAGAAAAAACATGGAAAAAAAGCCCAAACAAAACAAGCTAAACCAGGCTGCCTATCCCAAAGTGTACCTCTCATATACACAGTCACTGCGATGCTGCTCCAAGTCACTTGCTATGCTGTGGAGCCACAGTGCCTACAAAGCAATTCATCTTAAATCCAGATTTCACAGGCTCAGCACTTGTCTTTAGGTTACACTACCAACGGGTGTGTGCATCCAAGCCAAAATCTGAGAACACTGAAAATACGAGAGGAAAGGCTTGCACTTGTATCATGTTCTTTCAGCCTTAGAGATACGCAGCTTAAGAAAAGATTGCCCCATGAAAAACTACTCCAGTGCCTTAAAATGGAGTCTTTATTTCTTTAGTCCTAAACCTGAGAACTGTGGAAGTAGAAACCCAAGGAGCAACTGGACACTGTCCCATTCTTTAGAGACAGCTGTTTCATTTGGAAACACAAATATTACTTCTTTTTTTTTCCTTCAAAATCTGTCTTTTCTCTCTTTGTATTCAGCTATAAATAAACATTTGCTGTGAAATTACCAAGCGTGACTTGTGATTCGTAAGTAAATACGAAAAAGACACATCTGCTCTAAAAGTTTAGTGAAAACAGCTGCAATTTCTGAGTGCAGTTTCCGTATCAGTGTGGTTAACTGAATTTAGACACCACACATGAGGAAATTCTTAGATGGGATAATTAAGCAAATCAGGCTTTATGAGCTCTATCTGTTCTTAAACCAATTCGAAGGCAAGAACATTCTGGTGACAGTATTCCAAAAACACATACAGCTATCTCTGACTTGAAGCATATGGGAAGTCCCCACTGATGTGAATCATTCACCTGACCAAAGATAAGCTTGTCTATACTTGCATGACCAGAATCTAAACTGAAAACAAAGATGCTCTGACACTCTTTCCATCGAATAAGAGGCATTGGTCCCCTAAAGAAGTGGGTTTTTTTAAAACAGAAGTGTCAGCAACTACTTAAATGCATAAATAAGTGAACAATCAAACTATCTTTCCTAAACCTCCAAGGTGTTTTTCCACATTTTGATTTGGAAATGCCCCATTACGCAATTTAGCTCTCAGACAATGCACAAACGACTTATGCTGAACACAGTGAGACCGTCCAAAGATGCACCAAAAGGCAAAACTTTGCTCTTGGCTGCTATTTTCTGGAAATAGTTCTCAGAAAAGCTCCACATCTTACCTTCAAGTTTTTCAAGTCTCTGTCAGTATATCGCACTATATACGTAAGACAACGTATCCCAAGAAGGTCTGTGAGTTTCCCGACTCTAATTTTTCAAAAAGGCATTTTTCTTAAAGATGTTTTCTTCTGTGAATACCCTTAAATAATGGTACTAGGCAGAGACATTGGCCCTTCGTGTAAATACCCGCTGAGTGACTCTTCAGTCCCTTCTTAATTCTTTATCTGTCAGCATCCCAAAGTTACCTTCAATGAAACGCCATAATTATAATGTTCATTTCCATACAGAAAATTATCTGCTGTATATAATCACTAACCTAAATCCTAAGCAAACTGCTATTCCAAATTATTTGAAAAGCCTTAACATCCAAAATCCGAGAAATAACTTGGTAGAGAATTTCATTGTCTTATTTCTCCTTCATTCAAACACTGAAGGCTAAATCCATAGTAGTGAATTCGTTACTCACAGTAGTAGGATCCTTTACGTTAGTGGGGCTACTCTCACGAGGCAGGCAGGACTTGGCACTTCTGTCCTATTACTCAGAGATGCTCCTACTAAGAGGACGCTGAAGCTGCCGGCTGTCTTTAAGAGATACTGGAGCAGCCTTCTGACTCACAGTCATTCTTTCCGTTAAGTCACGTCAATTGGGAATCTCTCATCTCTGCCTTTTAATTGCTTGGCTTTGGTTTTTTTAATGGTTTGGCAGTTGAGGCTGCAGACACACATTTAGTTTGCATTAGGGACTATCCCCAGGCACATGCTTACAGACTCTGTTGATCTCAACTTCTTAAAACTAATTTTCATTTCTTTAGTATTGCTTCCAACTAAACTGGAGTAAGTCTGGGGCATTCATTTGCAACTCAGCCCCTTTTCTTTAGGTTATCGCAATTAAAAAATATCCAACAGTGGAACCTGAAATTTGGCCTGCAAGCAGACCTCAACAGGCAGATCACTAATAATCAAATGTAAGAAAGAGACTGAAATATTTTTAAATTCTCCGATTTGAAAGATGCAGTGAGAAAGTTTGGGTCCACAGCTACAAGACCAGCAGAACCTAGCCCAGAAGAGTATTTGAGAATACTGGCATCTGTCTTAATTTTATATCATGTTCAGGCAGTCTAGCAGTGCAAGCAGACAGGAATGTATTGGTCAGGTCCTCTTGTTTCTTTGAGCTGGGAGAATGCACCCGTCCTGGAGGAAAAGCAGGGAAGAACCCGGTGAGATTTATCAGGCACAGGACCAGATTTTAGAGTATGCCACCACGCACCGTCGGAAGAACCAGCAGTACGTACCCATCCCTTAGCAAAATCTATGTACATTAAATATCTAATGTCTATGAATCCGGGCTTTACTGGTTATTGTGCACAAACCAGGTAATGGCACACATAAATACCTGATTTTCAGAGGCAGGTTTGACACACATTTTGCATGCTTCATCATCACCCAAAACCAGACCCTTTGTTCCCAGGAAACAAGCTGTGAGGAAAAAAGGGAGATACACCCAGTATCTACTTACAGGGAAGGTTAGGTGCTGATAGGCAAAGAATTTCCACATATATTCACTTTTCCTTTGTCCCACCAGCAAGACAACAGAACAAAGAAGTAAAGGGGGAAATTATTTCAATCACGTTCTCCCGGTATTCATTTCCTTTCAAAAATTGGTTTCTGCCTAGGAGGCACAGGTTAATTATTGAAAATGTTGGTGATCATTTTTCCCTTGACTACCTCTCGCTAACAGATTGTAAAGAAGGGCAAGCCAAATAACATTTCTTCTTGTTTTCTTTGTAAATTGCACTTACATTTTCATCTTTCAATGGAAACAACAGGAATTACAGTTCATTACTCACATCTGACTGAAAATCTGCCTGTAAGCAAAAGCACATTATTCCAGTAATTTGCAGATGACCCTGTTAGTCTTATTAACATTTATGGTGGGGGTAAGTCATTTTTCTACATTCAAAAGGCTGAAAGCTGCAATAGCCTCAATAAGAAAAAATATTAAATAACCATTGGTAAAGGGAAATGCAGAACCAGATCTGAAACCATATTGAAAATATTATTACAGGTCAAAGAGTCTGAAAAACATTTCCATCCATGTGTAACAGTTATAAATAGTGGAGGCTATTTATTTTGGCTATGGGACAACACGACCATTTTATGAAAACCTCCAAGGCTTCGAAATTTGCTGTTTATTCTTAGAGGAACAAACATTGTTTGGGCATTTTCACAGAACTGGAATTTTGCTGAACTGTTTGTTTCGGCAAAAAACTTGAGCTTTGGGTTCTGGGTAGGGGCCTCTCCTCCTCTGTGTCGCCATCGAGGGATCATAAGACAGAGAGACGAGAGTTCATTCAGCTCCATGGTCTGCTCAGAAACACCAGAGTTTTTTGCTGCGGCACCAAAACGAGTTTCTTCAACATTCAAGCACGGTCTCCTCATCAACAACAGACGGAGGATGAAACGACAGGCTTGCCCTGTCGTCTCCACCACTGCCCACAACAAAGCAGCTTTTGGTTTTGCTGCAACAGCAAAGTGTTCTTAATGGCTCTAATCACAACTTCTCACAGAATTCGGGCAGGAGAAGTAAAACCACCTAGAACGAGACGGTGCTTAGCCAGATCTTCAACAGCCAGGTCTCAGACGGGTATCATCTAAATAAGAGGGGAACCCAGGCCACGACCAGCCTGACCACGGAACCCATGGCCTTCGTATCAGCAACGCAGAAGAAACTTCTGTAGATCCCTGTGCCACCACCAAATCCCAGGACCACCGTCAGCTTCTGCGCCCTGGCTTGGATTCACTGAACTAAAAGACTCCTGGGATTTAATACCTTGAATTAAAGAAGAAATAACCCTGAGTCAGGGAAAGAGTTATCCTCACCCTCGTGTAGGCATCCCAGCCTAGGGAGAAATGCCAGCGAGAAATGCTCCAGCACCTCCTTCCTTCCCCGTAGTTAAGAAGCTAATGGAGAAACAAATCATTCCCAAATAACCCTGGCACGCTTGACACAGTCCCAGGAAACAGGACAAGGCAGCACAGAGCGGCTGGTGTTGATCCCTGAAAAGGCCCTGCTAAACCCAATAGGTCAAGGGATGTGGACTGTCAGAGATATACAACAAAATTAGAGAAAACGAAATGAAGATCTCGGAGACTCATGGAGAAAAGAGGGGAATACAGTTTTGTACGAAAGCAAAAGGAAATTCGTTCAGATTTTTGCTTTGGACGGAAAACCGCCACAGACACCATTGTTAGTGACAAACCGATTCTATAAATACATATGATTGCTTAGACCGTTTTAGTTCGGGTCCTGAAAGAAATGAATGTACATCTCAGGGAAAAGTAGATATTGACACGCAAAGTTAATAATCAAATAAAAATTATGAAAATATTGTGCTTTGACATTATCAAGGAACGTGGTTCACACGGTTAGGTTTGGTTTGGTTTTGTCTATGTGTCAAGTAAAAATTACTTTTTTTTTTTAAATGCTAACCTGTACTCCTACGTGAAGGTCAAAATAATGTAAAGTAAGGTAAATGTTTCAACCCTATAAAAAAAATTCCATTTTTCTACATAAAATAAAAAATTAAACCAATATATTCCAAACATCAAGATTTAATTGAATCGTAATTTGCCAGAGTGAAACCATCAGAACGTCTTTATCAGTGCTACTAAATGGCATAGTTTAAACACCAAGTGCAGCACTGAAAAAAAGTAATTACTCTTACAAAAGGTTCTCCTTAATGGTAATATTATAATTACATTTGTCTTCCTTTTTAAGATATAAATTGTCACTGCGATTTAGGGCTCCGTTTGCCGCTCATTCCCAGTCACAGTAAGGTATGTTAATATGTTAATAAAATACAAAAGTATTACTAACTTGCAGTGTTAGCATTTCCAAGAGAAATTTATTTCCATTACAGGGATCCTTCTGAGGTATTTCAAAACACCATACAGGGCTGATTCACAAAACCCGAAAAATTTAAAATCAGCTATAGTTACTTTCACTAATTAGGTAATTTAATTATTCTGCTGACATGTTTGGGGGAAAATTGGCCAGCATCCTTTTATTTGGTCTGCAATTGTTTTAAAGACTGTTCACTCTGTTTCCTTCTCTCTTCTGTGAGTAGAATGAGACGTGACAGTTTTGTTTCTCAACCACTTAGATTAGCAGATTATTACACATATTGTTATTCTCCAATAGTAAAAGATGCTTGCACATTTAGCAGACACGAAAATGTGGGGGCTAGTGGCTAGATGTACAAATGACTTTCAGCCAACTTTAGGCACACTTTCGTAGCAGTAACTTTTTTAGCAGGATAATTACCTATACTGTATTCCTAGGGATGCGGCAGACTCCCTGCACATGTGAGTGGTTCATTTTAAGCTAAACGGTTTTATATAAATAGAGCTTTGCATAGGGGTAATGCCGTAATGAAATCTGATTCAGCACAGATGTCAGACCAAATGAACCTAACAGTCCTTTCTGGCCCAGTAAAGCATTAAATTATCCCACAAATTCTCTTTTTGTCTCTAACGCAGTAGATCTTGCAGAAAGAGTCATCATCCTTTGCAAAGAAGGATGCCAAGAGCCGAGAAACCTCTTCGCCTTTCCTTCCCGGCCATGCTGCCTTGGGAAAGATCCAAAGTCCTTGCCCAGCTACGGGAAGGACCAGCGCTGGCCCCGTGCCCTTTACGGATTTCCCCGTGTATCCGTAGCACGTCCAGCAGCAGTCGCCCCAGAATGGGCGCCCTCGGTCCTGCCGGCTGTCCTGCGGCACCCTGGGGCATCCCGCTCCGCCCGGCCCACCCCGAGAGCACCAAAGAGCAAGAACATCCCAGAAAAACGGGCGCTGGTACTGATGCCTGGACTCGGAGAAACTGCTCAGCCAGGCCAGGCTTAGGAAATAAGTTATGAAGTACCAATGAAAATAAAATATATTTCGTGACTTAGATTTTGCTTACTCAAGTAATTCAGTGACCTTTTTTTCCACTCCTTTTTTTTTTTTTTTTTGATTTGTCCATTTGCATCCCTTCTCATAGGGAACACGGTTTTGGTTATTCACATTAGGAAGATTCAGTTGGAAGACTACACTTACGTACAAAATCTGCAAACAATCACAGCTTTCAATCAGTTTACCACAAGCAAGTTATTTGTTGAAACTTTAGGCTTATGTTCGCAAAGAAAATTAAATCTGAGCCCTAAATCCCACTGAAATTCATTTAAAGTCAGATCCCTTGACTTCCTTAGGCTCCTTGGGAAATCTTATCCTCAATTTCGAAATTCTTCTGACAGAGGGAGAGAAAGAGATTGACAAGGAGATCCTCAAAGAATGATACTGTAGCTGCTTGGAATAACCATGATTGCAAGTATTACCAGTGGTCTCTGCTGCTGTCAGAGCTTTTCCAAGACTAATGAAAATTGATCTGGCATCTTTCCACTCTATGGGAGTTTTTTACAACATGTGACAGAAGAGAGATGTCTTCACACACTGCTGGACCCTTAACTACTTTTTCAGATTCATACTGATAAATTTCCCAACAAAGCAAGTGGAAGCATGCGGCTCACAGGCAGCGAAAACGAGTAAAAATGTTAGTCACCCAAAAATGTAAACAGCTAGTACTCCTTCAAAGAGCAAATATAAAGCATGCAACACATTTCTATATTGCACGTTATACTTAACTGCAATTGTAATCCATTATACTGATAATTTCAACAAACTATATTGTCATGAGACTAATTTATGACAGTGTAGACTGAGTTTCAATACAGCCCTCACAGATACTTATTGAACACATATACTTGAAGATGTGGTGTAAGCCTTAATCTCTTGTAAAACAACTAAAGTTATAATGTGAAAGTTGAAATACTCCAGTGTGAGAACACTAGCAATAAAAGTCTTAAATTTTCAATCACTGTTTAAATCCCACCTGCTTCTAATAAACTCCATAAATAAAAATACAATCTACAATAAAACATTTGCCTTAAGAGCAAAAATATCTCTGGTTATCGCATTCCCTTGAACTAAAAATGTTATGTAAATTATTTATAAGTTAATGCAACATGCTAAGTTCCATATTTTTGTATCACTACACCAATAATTATATTTGGCGCATTCCTATCCCTAACCTAAATTGCACATCTATAATAAATTTTAAAAAACATCCAAAGATGACAAGCCTACTTCTGCCATCAGTGCTGACACTACACTCAGACCACACCTGGCTCAGTCAAAACAGATTAAGTTAAAAAAAGGTCTTTGCAGAACTTCTGAGAAATGCAGACCTTCCTCTGCTGTAACCTCTTACACAGGTAAAGCTCTTCAGCTGTTAAGTATGTAACGGTAACACTCATACAGAGAATACAGGAATCAAACATAGCACAGTAAATTCAGCTCTGAGCTACCTCTTGCCGTCACTTCCCCCGCTCCTCAACCAAGCGCACCCACTGCATCGCCGAGGTCACTTTCTACTGGAGTGACACGTCCTTGTCTAGAAACCGATTCTAAGCCCCAGGACTGCGTAAACCCTTGTCGAACACGTCACAGCTGCTCCACTTGTGTTCCCAAAGAGCACAGCTACTACTGCTTTGCTCACTGCTTTGTAAGTGCTTTGTGGAGATTTTCTGAGCCCGAGACGTACTTACGGAACCAAGACTCTTGCTGGATCAAGCGCAGTTGAATCACCATCTGCTAACTCCTATAATAAACTGCTCAGGCAAACGTTTCCTTCAAAACAGACAAATGATAGTAACACAGCATTATGCATTTCAAACACTAAAACTGTCGGGAAAAACTTAGCAACTAAAAGATCAAAACACTGCAGTGACACCACCACCAGCAGAGATACGGCAGCAGAATCAGACATTTGCTCTTCACAAATATAGCTGAATAACCAAACTAAAATGTTACTTCTCAGTTTCACGCGTAAGAAACAATGTGTAGAAAATTCTAACAGCGTGCATCGGTTTTTCCAGAGGAGGAACAATTCAGAGGTACCATACCAGGCTCTTATCTTAGGGATATTTAGCACACAGCTGATGGGCACTGCCTTCCCTAGCTGTTTTTATGAATCCATCCTTTCATTTCAGTTGTACCTTTGTAAGTGTCCAGAAAGAAAGTCTGTTATTTAAGAGAGTATTTTCTTTTTCTTTTTTTTTAGTTTTTAGTTTTCCTATAATCTCAGAAAATATGTAATGTTTCAAGCATGGAAGAACTGGCTCAGGAGATGAAGTAAAACGAAACTATTTGCGTAGGCCAAAAAAAGAAAACAAAAAGTAAAGGCTTAGATCACACCATCTTCTCCTTCACATTGATGCGATAGAGAAAAAAAAAAATCCACAGAAGTCAATGAAATGTCTTCAGATTATCACAGGAAGAAACAAAATTAGCAAACAGCTTTCTCTCCTTACTGCCCAGTTTCAGGAATATCCTAAAGACTCACAGGTGTAAAATAGGAGCGCTGATTTGGGGAACAACTATCTACCGCCTAGTCATTCAGCAAGCTCGCCCGAGTCACAAATTTTACGTGCCATCTTTACTGTTGAGACTTTATTCCACTCTAAAGAAAAACAGAAAGCTTTTATTTCTGTAGAGATTTTGTTTTAGGAAACAAACATTTGCAACAATTCTAAAACATCGTAGTTATTACTATTAACTGGTCTCTTTAGTTTCCTCTCCAAAGTCCTCCTCCAGGATGGCACCACCGCACAGCCTTCCCAGAGGCCCTCCTGCTGGTCACCCAGACAACAGCTCTCCGGGGCCTCGGGCTGAGGCTGTCATCACTCCGTTAATACAACTTCAGATATCTGTGGCTAGGAAAGATGTAAAGGAAGGCCAAACAATCAAGTTCTAATCTTAAAAATGGAAGCTATTCCCCCTCCTGCATTTCAAATAAATAAATAAATACAATAAAACCAAGCCAAAAGCACATGCACAAACGTTCACAGCCAGCCCTGCGACGCTGGAGATGCTGATCTCTGCAGAGACCCATCAACTTTGTTTATGAGAGGAAAGCGAAAAGGCAGGATTGAAAACAAGCCCTTCCCCACTGGTGGGTTCAGCTGAGGTTCCCTTTGGCACTGGAGTGTGGTGGTGTCCCGCCTTCTGCCTTCAGGCAACTTTACCAGCTCACACTTCCACTCACTGCCATTTCTAAGAAATAGAATCTATTACTGTATTTTCTCTACCTTCCTATTTTATTAAATTTGAATGAAAATTCTTTGACCTTCCATTGTACGAATATATTCAGAATCAAAAGAAATACCTCATTAGGCTGTAACATCCATCTCCCTACGTGCTACTCCGTGAAAGGACAGTCCTTAATCTCAAAGGTTATTCTACACTATTTCTTTTTTTTTTTTTTAGGTCAGATTCATCATCACAGTATCCAAAAGCAGATCACGGTACGGACACTTCAGCATGAATTTAATTTCTCCTGGTTTTCAGAAACGAAAATGAAATGTTTCAGGTGAGGGAGAACAAAGTGAGTTTGGCAGCATCCTGAGGAGATGTCTACTTGTCTGTGCAAGATGCTGGAAGAAAAACTCCTACTGCAGAGGAAGGAAAGGGAGCATGTCTCTTATGGGGGGTGATAAATCTCTATCATCTTTTTTTCATTTATCATTTTATCATTAATTTTCAACATCCAATATTGCATAAAACCAAATAGGCTTTATATCTGGCTGCAATCCTACACAAGCACCGCATCAATGAATAATGTATTGCTATTAATTACAGTATTACCTTGAAAATTTGTATTTACAAGTGTGCAAGAAGCGTATCAATGGATAATGTACTGTGACCTACAGTGTGGGAGCTTCAAATGTTCACAGTAATAGAGGGGAAACAACCTGCAGGGAAAACACTCCACTGAAAGCTGTGCGATGAGGAAGTCATGGTTCCAACTATGCTACTAAAGAAAAACCCTCTCTTCCAAAATACTAAAAATACACGAGCTATTCTCGTTTCAAGAAAGTCTATGGCTAAAGGAGTGAAACTTTTCAGGCAGTTGTTAAAAATTCAGATGTTTGTTGCAGCTGCCTCTTTTCAGGCCTCCAGAGAAACCACGGCAGGAGCCAGCCTGCGGTTCGCTCAGCCGCCATGTGTGGCTTCACAGTGTCCCCGCCGGCTGCTGCCCCGGCTGATCCCGACAACCACCCGCTCCACCCGTGTCCCGGTTGTCCCACTCCCACCCGCTCCTTCCCACGAGGGCCCATCCCGGCTGTCCCACTCCCACCCGCTCCTTCCTACGAGGGCCGGCGGCCATGGGCAAGCTACGGGAGGGAGCTGAGGCGGGATGAACGTGGCCCTGCCGGTGGTGGGGAGGGAATTTCTGTCAGAGCAGCCGGGAGGCCTGATCCACGCCGTAGCCACAAAATCCCCGGCAGCAGGGCCCGGGAAGCGGCAGCCACACGCACCCACGGCGAAGGGTGGAAGGCCTCCCTCCAGGCCGCACGCCACGCCGAGGAGAAAACACATCTGCTGGCTGACAAACACCGAGGGACAGCCGTCAGCCAAAACCGCCTCCAGATCCAATCCAAGTTAACACTAACCCTTTTTTTTTTTTTTTTGCATTATATTAACAGCGTATCGATGCTATTACGGGTATCCAGAAGCCTGCAATTCAGAATTCAACCCCTTACGTTCATTTACCAGACCTGCAAGCTATTACCACGGTACTAACAACATTCAGCTGGAGAGTCCCAGAAGACTAAGGAAATGAAGTGCTATACACTGAAGAATCCATCAAAACAGGAAAATCCAAATGCTTTTGTTCGGCTTTTTTCTTGTGACATAAATAATCACTAAACATTGTGACTCTAATCCAGTACTTTTGATTTATTCCTAGGAGAAAGTATGGACTAATTACCTTGATAGGTAACTCTTGGACCATACGGCGACGTGCAATAAGAATACTTTAATCACACGATGCCTGCAAAACCTGACTACATGTAGTAACAGGCAATCAGCACAATACAACAACGTATTAAATGCAACGTGATACGGAAGCTTGCTCCCAACATGGAACAATAAAGCCGTTTGTACAGATAACCATCGGTAGAAGAGGTGACATAGGGTTACCTAAACACAGGCAATCTCTAAACAAAAAAGACTGTGGTTGGCCCCTTACAGTTACCCAAATTGTCTGTGATTACAAGTACACTTCAAACTGGATTATATTAGTGCTCCTGCACAAAGAGCAAATCATCGTAGAGATCATCCTTTTCTTAATGCACACTGCTGAAACCGGTCAGGGAAACATTTACAAAATGTCAACAGGTAAGCCTGAAGCCACAGAGCTGGTGGTAGTCTCAGTGGGAGCAAATGGAAAAATTCGTACTCTCCAGCCTCCTGGACTCTAAATATGTCTTGAACAGCGTACTGGGTGAAAACTGGAGCAAGAGGAGTTACACAGAGAGTGGTCTTCAAACAAAGTGGGACATTACTTGTATTTCCCACCCAAGAATGAATGAAAGTTAAAATGAATAATAAGAATTGAGAATTAAAGAGCAAAAATGTATCTCAGAATGTCGAGCTACGCAAGTAAGTATATTCTGATGGCTAAACATTTTTCCGTCAGAAATACTTTTGCCCTCAAACTCAGATTAATAAAAATGATACCTGTTCCCCAACTGGTTTCACAATGGAAAAGAAACCCTGGGGTTTTTTTTCCCTACTTGGTTTGGTGACTTGAGAAATGTTTATTAGAAGACATGCGTTTTCATTATTTCAGATTACCTGACTAAATTTGGTACAAAAATCCCAAGAGGACTTGCCACCTGTTCATTAAAAATGGAAAAGCTTTACAGATCTCATCCCGCTCCCATTCACTATCAGGTGTAGCTCTTTATCTTCAGGAGGAATGTGAGTGTGCCATAGTTAGTTGTGTTTTATTAACTTTTCTGGAAAGCTTTTCTGAATCTAACGTTCATTAGATGCATGACTCGAGAACCACAAGACCAAGGCGGCAGTAACCCATCATGACTCTGGCCTCCGTAAGCACAAAGGCATCAGTATTAATTAACCGCCTCCAGACCTTCCATTTCTGCTCTGACTGCACTTGTTCTAGAGCTAATGGCTTCTCTCCTCCAGCACACGCTTATGGTGCCTGCCCTGCTGCACAGCAGCCAACTTCACGTTTTCTAAATGGGATGAACAGCCTGCAGATAGTAACTCCGATTGCTTCAGATCTTTTCAGGGTGCCTCGCAAGACAGTTGAAACGTTTTATGCAGACTAAGCGATCTTAGTTTTCCTGCACCTGAATTTTTCATATTAGGAAATGAGCTGAATTATAAAACTCAAAATCTCCGTGGCCTTTCTAAAGCAAGTGCAGCAATTAGAAAGATTAATAGAAAGGTCTTGACTGCAGCTAACATTAACATTTCCAGCTGGAGAGAAGGACTTAGTTAATATAAAGATTAAGAAGTACAAAAGAATCGAGGAGATACAAATGACAAATATGTTTATCAAAAAACCAGCTCTGAACCGATGACACTGACTTGTGCTCTATTATTACTGGCTTCACAATCCCACGTAAGAGGATTACTGTCTATTTTGGCACTATGTATAACAACAGTATACAGCACATCACTAAGGGGTTGTACAGAGGCTGCCTCGTATCATCACACCCACACACATATTCTTCAAGTCAAATCTCCCCATCAGAAAACCACCAGCTGTCAGTTCCCTGAGCTCCATGCCGTTTTGTTACTCGAGAAAATGAGGGGGGAAAAGCAAAAAATAAGAAGTCTTTCGGTTTGAATTTAACAGGAGTGCAATACAGCCTAAATTAAGGGCAGAACTGTTGTATTATTTTTCAGTCTTCTGCATACAGAAATAACCAGGCTGCCCCTTGCACTCCATATTGTGATTCAGTAGAAAAGCAGCAGACAGCAGTCCTAAGAGCATCCAGGGACTCTCTGACACAGTCACAAGGGTTACGCTGCCGTCTCTTCTAATGCTATGCTACTAATTCTTCTAATATCTCCGGACATGCCATGCAAACTGGGATTAATCCAGCACTAGAAGAGTTGCTTAGCCCAGCAGTTGTACTTTGGAGAAATCCTAATGCTCAGACCACAGAATAACTGATCTGAGCATCTTATTAAACTAGACAAGGGAAATTCACTACATTCCTAATACACTAATACCATTTTTTTTCTGTCAGGCACCATTCAAACAAAAAGCAGATGGCACACAGTGTAGGATGCCTATCTGCTAATATAAGCCTCATGGCTATCAAACTCTTCGACCACGACCGTTCAGCAGTCCTCTCACTGTCTGGACCAGTTGCATCTTCTCCTACAGGAAAGCTGTCAACCTTGACCCGACAGTTAGCAAAAGATTTCAGTACGCCAGCCTGGGCAAACAGTGAGATGCCATTTCTCACATACCCTGAAACTGTGACATATAATAAATCCCTTCTTTAGTCTTTGCAATACTCAAGATAGGTATAAATACACAGCACAGCACAGCTCTGAGAATTGAAACCTGGGGTTTTCTTGAAAGCATTGCACTGCCTCAGACCCACAGTAAGCTCTTCTTTTTGTAGGATTTAAATTTGGAGTGTGGGGATGCAGGGGACGATGAAGAGGGGAATAAGGATGAAGGGAAGTTAACTATAGATCTAGCTGATCATAAACAGCTCACTTTTACCTTATCCAAATACTTAAAGTGTTACTACTTGCCCAAAGGAGTAACAGCTGCTCTAACAACATCAGTGCAGGAACTCTTAAAATTATATTAGTTCAATATATTCCTCTATTTTCCTCTGGTAAATTGAATCCCTTGCCCTTACTGTAGGCTGAGAAGGCACATACGTACCCAAGGCTTCTGATTCACCGGGTTTAAAAGCTTTTTTCAATTCCTCTCCCATTAGCTGGCCCGGCAAATACGAGTCAATCAATTTTACCTCATTTCTCATAGAAGGCTGGTCTTCTTTTAACTGTCACAAAGGCGTGGGTGCAGGAGCCTCACCCACTCTTTTTATTTTGCCTTTCAAGGCGAAATGCCTCCCTACTTGCTCTGTCCTACTTGCTTCTGAGCGTCCAAAGCTAATGCAATTATCTGTATACTCAATAAGCACAACGAATGTCCACATCTAAGCAAAAATCAATTGCTAATAAGCATCAAGTAAGGCAAGGAGCAAAAGCTAATGAGGAAAGATCTTTTTTTAAACTTCTGCATAGGCTCAGTTGCAGAGGTACTCCTAAATGCAGAGGGCACTCTGCTAGAAGTGCTCGTCTTCCTTCTCCCAGGGCTTCTGGAGAAGCCACGGGAGTAAACATACGGATACCGTTGCCTACTTTGCGTCGGCAGCCAAAGCAATTCACACTGGCCAGCTGTATCTTTGCCGTTATAATCACTGCCCCATTTAAAATATTCAGTCACCGAGGTCAATGAATATACAGAGCTTCCACATTATCAGAAGGGTGCTATTGCTACTTAGGAACTGTAATTTACAGTGCAGCTCTTCCTTCAAGCGTCAATTCAGTCCTCAGCTATGCTTCTGAAAATTTGTTTCCAGCATGGCATTACTTCACAGCGATGCAGCGCTGAGTTCAGAGCCTTTTCACTCTCCTTCTCTAAGGGCGTTAATATTCCTCCAATAACACAATGCAGGTGTGGTAACAATCTAACACCTACTTGTTTCAGACAACCCCAAAATCCGGCTTCCTTCCCTCAGGCACGCTATTAGCAGAAGAAACATAGTTTTCTGAAATTCCTGGTTTAGGGCAATTATATAGCTTAGCAGATAAATGCCTGAATTTGTGAGCATCAGCACTACCATATTGCAGACTCAAAAGCTCATGTTTTATCTATATTCCCCCACGACTATGAAATTTCCCTGGGGATGCCCTCACTATTTCTGTCAGTAGACAGCTGTATTAAATCAAGTTGATACAAATGGCCCATCATGTTTACAGCAATTACAGACTCTAATAATCACGTAGTGGTCTTCTGTGAATTTTTTACTTTTAGAAACAGGAGGGTTATTACTGAAGCTGTTTGTACTCCAGAAGGTTACGCGCGCTTTCAAACCTCTTTTTTACTCACTGGGATGAAGCAAAAAACGGAAACATAAATTCAGATTACAAACCATGAAGCGGCAAGCCATTCTGTTACTGGTTTTTTAAACTCCGGTTACTGAAACGGCCGGGATCGATGAACGGCATGGAGAGCCGTGCTGGGCAAAAGTGGGAAACGCTGGGCAGGGCAGAAGAAAAGCATGGGCAGAAGCCAAGCTTCTCTGTTCTCTCCATCTCCAAAACTCCCTGGCCTTGCCAGGGCCTTTCCCGGACTCCGCAGACACTTGGAGCAGCGTCTCCAGCCCTTCCCGTGGACGGCCCTGGCAGCGGCCCCAGCCCCTTCTGGCTCTGCCCCACCGCCTCGGACCCCACCGAAGAGGCACCGCCGGCCCCACGCCGCTGGCACTCACCTCCCCTTCTCCCTCAGCTTTTCCTGGTTTTCTTCAGCTGAAAAATCCCACCTAACCAGCAACCTCAGGGTATGCCGCTCGTGAATTTTGACCTCTGAGCCTATGAGCTGATTCCTTCAGGAGCTTTGATGGAAAAGGTCGTGTTTTCAGTTGTCTCACACAGAGCAAAACCTACCGAGTCAACGGCTCAGCCGAATACAGCAATTTCTCTTTAAGTACCAGGAAAGCTTAACACACAGCAACATCAGGTAGTATCTTACAGTGTTTCCTTTAGATATTTTTAGACGCAAATAGGGCTTGCTTGACGCTTGACAAATTCTGTTTAAGTAATTACAGGTTAGCAGCCACCACAGAGTGCTCACAACTATTTCCCTATCTACTTCGGCTTATCTACAAAAATACACTACTTAAAATTACTTCTGGGGAGGTCAGGTATTCCGATTTTAATCTAACCACTGAAATAAAAAAAAAAAAAGAGAAGAGGGAGCCAAAGTGTGGTTGAGAGCACTTGACTTAAGGAGCACACCGGCACCTTTGAGTGTCCTACATGACACCTGAAGTCAACTGCTGGGAACAAATCTGTGACAAACACCGGGGTAAACTACAGCTTGAGTATGAAACAGCAAATCAGAAGGTACCAGAAGATACGCTCAGCCTATATATGGATTATCTGAAATATTCTGACTCTAGAGGACAGCTTAATTAATCCAAAAAGGAAAGGATGCGACCGTGGGATAATCCGTCCAGGATCTACTTTTTATCTCTTAGAAGAGGCTGGTAGAAAACAGACAGATAAATATGTAAAGTAGTTGCTAATTTACAAAAGCTTACTAAATTCAAACAACTGAAGAGCTGGTAGCTGGGTTCAGAGCAGCACTGGATTTTTAAGAAAATCAATGCTGAGACACTCTTGAGGCTTTCATTCTCATGCTGCAAGCACTAAAGATAAAAGGCGCCGAGGGTAACCGTCAGATAGAGGTCCTACTGTGCAACGCAAAGAAAGCGTTAACATCAATACATGCAAGGAAATAAATGGGAGCACCCAAAAAATATCCCAGCAAGCTAAACAAAGAGGAAGCGAGCTGCTGAAAAGGAACCTGTACTGAAAAAGGAGAAGAGAATCAAAAGACGAACAACACCACAGGAGCACACAATCAGTGGACACGCAGTACCGCTTTGCAAATACTTCACCTGACACGGCTGAGGTTTATTTTCTTTGAGTAATTTTCATATCCACTTGTTCCAAATGCAAGTAAAAGCATACACGGTTTTTTCTGACTGCAGCTCCTCCAAACTCACCATAAAATGTAATTCATACCAGAGTACGACGTTTTTCGCTGGTGTAGTTCGCTGCCAAGTAAGCTGTTTACCTACATGAGAATTCCTGCTTTCAGATGAGACTATCGGGTCGAATGGCAGCATAAAATAGCACTCGAGTTTCTGCGTTCACACTTCCCAATTTCTCAGGTAAGAACAAATTCTCTGTGGCAGAAGAGAAGGGGAAAGGGAAGACCCGGCTTCGTTACCTCTCCCATTAAGGCCACTCAGTGTGTCTAAATTTCTGGCCCTGTGACAGCACAACAGATGCCCGAACTCCCAACTGTTCAGCAGCAAAGCAGGACACAGCCCATACTTCTTTGTGCTGACTGACGGATGCTGACTTATTCTTTCCCATCACGGGAAATGTCCTATTTTTTTCCTGGGCACCTGGAAGGAGTTGGGGTACCGATCGGGCTGACTCAAGTGAAATTAGCCAGCCTGCACGCCGCAGAGTTGTCTGCTGCCGTGACTTTGCTCGCTCCAGCCCGTGCGACCAAATAGTCCAACTGAACCCTGGGAAAATCACCATGGGGCTTGAATAAGAGCGTGGACACCGGGACTCGGAAGGCCAACGGAGCTGTTTGCTCCCTGCGCAGAGGCCTCACTTCTAGAGGTTCCCCAGGGGAAAATATTTCCCTTTTCCGACTGTGCCCTTCAGTGCCTTCAGCTTACAGCCCTAACGACTCCCAGCATCCCACGTAGCTGCTGAGGGGGGCTGCGGAGGGACCCTTGGACTCGGAGCTGACGTTTCGACAGCTCTGGCGAGGATTCAGAGGAAGGCAGGTGGTCGGCTCGCCCTGCCCTCAGAGTCCACGTGGCACCGTCCCGTCCATCAGCGGCGCAAGGCAGAGCTAACACTTACTTTGACCCCTACAGCCAACAGAGGCAACAACTGCCAGAGGGGATCAGTTGAAGTACGCGCTGGTTTTGCACGGTAACTTCTCAACTGTTTTCAAAGGAAAGGGGAAAGGCATGTAAAAACAACAAAAAAAGGGAAACTGAGCTCATGCTTCCCGAGTAACAAGGGCTTTAAAAGTGCTCTCGGGGTGAAAAAGACTTAAAACGGGACTAAAAAGAGAGCGTGAGACTGAAAGAGTCTAATATGACTGAGTTACTTTTCTGCTCTTTTGAAATCCACGGATGAAATCCATTCACCTACTTTAAAAATCAGAAGGTTTAGATGGTGGCCCTCAGGACGAAACAGCAGGTCGAGCCTCATTTATGTAATTGCCCGCGTTCCTTGCACAGCCAAGACAGAAACCTCTGTGTCTTTGAACGACGGCAGAGAGAAATCCGGTCTCCTCTCCTTCGGCTGCATAAGGACTTTCACAGCGATTAAGTCCTCCCAGGTGAGGCGGCCACTGAATGAAAGTTAAGGGAAACTGCACGGAACACAAAGCGTCTCTAATCCACTTGCAACAGGAGCAGTGGCCGTGACCCTTTTACAAAATAGTCAGGGTATCCAGCAGACAGCTAAAGTTTCCAGCCCCGGGGTAATCAGACACTAGATCCCAAGCCCTCAGTTCCTGGGAGAAGCTACAAACAAGCCGTTACTTAAAGGCCACTTTCACGTCTAAGTTTCCGAGCTTCTCCGGGGACCGCAGCGGGTTCAGGCACTTGGCTGCCCAAACCAGCCCTGCCGCCGAGCTCGCCAGAGAAGAAAGGAGCTGCTCTCCAAGAAAACGCCATTCCCAAGCTCGGGCAGGTGAAAAGGGCACTGTCGGCCCCAGAAACAAGCTGCTAAACAGTTTGACAAATGCTAAGCAAGGAAAACAACTGGGCCTGGGACCTCAGTGAGTTTTAGACCCCTGGATCCAACCTAGTTTTTCTCCTTTCATATAAAAGGGAAGAGAGAATCAGGGAAGTACGTGCATAAGTCTCTGCTTGCTCCAAAGAAGGGCAAGGTGCGTTTTGCCAGTTACTTCAAGCGATGCTTTGTCAATACAGCTGCTTGTGAACAACGACGTAGCTCACAGCAAGGACGCAGCGGGAGAGATGCAGACAGCATCCCTGAGGGGCAAGGGAAGGTATATCACTCATGACATTAAATCCCGCAGGCAGAAAACTTCAGAGGAAAGGCTGTCCCCACCTTTTGCTGAACTCACTGTACACAGACACAGAACTCCACCTTCTCTAAATGCCTAAGAAAATGGTATCTAGGATTACCCTACCAAAAAAAAAAAAAAAAAACAAACCAAAAACCCCCCAC
>JANZLQ010000029.1:17364399-17385090 GCA_026212715.1 Elanus axillaris
CTCCCTCCAGGGCTGACGAAGGGAGCTGTACTGCGCCTTGCTATGCCATTTCAGTCTTTAGGTTCACATTTTTTCCCCGCAAGTCCCAGTTCCTCTACTACATCCTGCTTTTAAAATGGCGTAAGCATTCATCGGAAACTACGGAAGCATCATTTGAGCCCAGGACCGAAGGCACGAACAAAGACTAAACCAGATTTCCCTCTCACTCGCATTCAGAGATGTCGTTTCTCAGCTTGTGCTGCTTTATTTCAATGTCACCTTTCGGCGGCCTTTTGGCAAGAATCCGGTATTCATGTATAAGCTAATGCATTTATATTTGGTTAATATATGCATTATGACCTTAACCATCCTTTGGTTAATATATGCATTATGACCTTAACCATCCTTAAACATTCTTCTCCTCTCTACGCTTACATGCCTTTAAGTGTGCTAGTTTTAAATGTTAAGTGACAAAGTCAAAACACTTTGAAGTAACAGTTTGAATCTGTTTGAATTCTTTGCCCATATCCAAATTCAAAATTCTGTATTAAAATAGAACATTTGCTGATTGATTTTTTTTTTTCCCCCACCTGATCATTAGTTTCTCTCAGAGGAAGTGCACCGGCAAAATCACAAATGTCAGCGCCACAACAGGAGAAACGTGGAAGAATGCCACCAAGTAAAAATATCCTCTCTGAAAGGCAGTGCGCAGGGTCATAAAAATGTCTGGGAACTCCTGGGTCATCAAACCCTGATGCCACTTACCTTGACACGATGGGCTTTTAGTCTGCTGTGGGCCCCAGCGTGGCCCGACCACAAACATCACGGACTGCAAAATGGAGGGGGTTTGGTACAAAACACCAGAAAAACCCACAAAATCTATAATGCACCATTAAACAGAGAGCAAGAAAAAAATCAGTTTCCTCGCCAGCTTCTAAGTAAATCTACCGTGTGTGTGTGCAGAGGTAAACACCTCGAATACGTCCTTCTGGGCCGTGCCGGTGTCGGAATTCGCGCTCCAACGTGTCACCCCTGCCAGTCCCCTCAGGTGGGAGCCAGCCACGTGCCACCTAGAATCAGCACTTGTGCCTTCACACGAGGGGAAAGAGCATTTGTCCGGGGAACGTGCGTGTCATTCAGAACCAATACCTTTAAATAAAATCATGAGCAAACTTGATTAGTGAGTAGCAATAAAGTAGTTGGACGTTGATGAGCGTAAAGGTAGCAGAAAATAAGAGCAACACAAGAAGGAGTCACGGGAATAGACTCTTAATGAAACACACTGCCATCTAAAATGTGATTTACTCTAATCGGCTCAGTAAATCTGAGAATATTAAAAAAGTTCTTCAATTGCCAGTACAGATGCTGGCTTCCTCCTGTTTCAGTAGACCTGAAAAGGGAGGAAACTGCTGAAATGAGAATTATATACTCTGAGATAAGTCCATAAGACCTCTACTCCCTACCTCTGGAGGGGTGAAGCCATTTCAAAGCCCTGGGGCTACTGTACATCTCCAGCACGTAAACCAAATCCTCTCCCTAGGATATGAAAACCAGAAAAGAATGTCGTGAACTATTTACAATTACCTGGTCTGAAGCAATACAGCGTAAAAAGCAGAGACACAGAAAAGTAGCCAGGAAAGCAGCTTGCAAATATGCACCAATGTTCAAAACAGATTCAGGCCCGATATGAGAGCAGGGTTTTGCTGGTTTGCAGGAAGAATAATTTGCCCAGCAGGGCGTATTTTACAGCCTTAGGGTCCCTATCCAAATAAAACTTGCAGATCTCTTAAAAGAATGCATGCAAAATTATCCTGAAGTTATGTATTTATTATTATAAGGCTGAAAAAAGAACCAAAGGAAATGCTCTAAGAGGAACCATATGCTGAAACATTATTCATCTTTTATCCTTGAAAACATGTTTTTAATGTGGGCACTCTGAAGGCTTATGTCAGCAAGCAGTAGCTTCTGCAGCTGCTGACCCGGGAAAGCTTTCGGGCATGGAGGCTTATCTACGAAATCCAGTGGCAAACTTCAACTCTTGCAGCCTCCCACTCCATGTTAAAGACCACCCCGCTATTATCCTGAGCCCTCTGGGGCCCAAATTCCCACCCCAAAGCAATTCCCCCGGGTTCAGGAAAATACCGTTGGGTTTGTTCTACCCCTGGGACTGAGCTCAGCTGTCCAGCTGCCACCGCGCACCAACGCTGAATTTAGTCCGATATCCGCCGGCTGGGCAGGGACCGGGCACACTGGCCGCGGTGGAGCTGACGTGAGAGGCAGCAGAGCCGAGATGCAGCGAGCACGGAGCTGGTGGGTCCTGCAGGCAGCGGGGCTGGTGGTTCTGGTGTTTCCAGAGGGTCACCGGAGAGACGGGGGGGGGAAAATGCGTCAGGCTGGGACGATGCCTTCTCAAAGGAGGAGAAGCAAGCCAGCCCCATTTTTTCTCCGGTGATTTTCCTGCCCTCAGTCTCCTGCTGCAGGCTCTGACGTGGATACTGAGTAAGAAAGCATTTCTTCACCGAGAGGGTGCTCAAACGCTGGAACAGGCTCCCTAGAGAGGTGGTCGATACCCCGAGCCTGTCAGTGTTTAAGAGGCATTTGGACAATGCCCTTAATAATACGCTTTAACTTTTGGTCAGCCCTGAAGTGGTCAGGCAGCTGGACTAGATGATCGTTGTAGGTCCCTTCCAACTAAACTATTCTGTTCTGCTCTAGTCTGTTCTGTTCTGCTCTAAATGTTATTTTGTCTGTTAGATCTGTTGTTACCAATAATACAACTTGTAAAAAAGTGAGAGGTGGAGCAGTGTGTGAAAGCTGTTGACCTAAGTGTGCCCCAGAGCACAAGCCAAAGCCAGGCACTGTAGCCCTCATTTCACCCAGACTGTGATCTTTTCCTATTTTAAATACAATGTTTTGTATTAGTTCTTAACTTATTATTAGGTGTCTGTGGGACCATCAAGACCTGGGTGTTGTGTAATGCTCAAGGACACGCTGCGGAGTGTGACCTCGAGGCTCTCATAGTAGGCTTGAAGTCACGTACAGCATCGCTGGGACTGCTACTCTGATTGGCAGCAGGAGCAAACCTTGAATTTCTTATTTTCTTTACTATTCTTCAGAAGCCCTTCTGGTCCTCAGGGACAGAGCTTGTGTTTGTACAAGAAACGCTGTGATGCATTCACTTGCAACATGCAACATTACCTGTGGTGAATGGAATTAAATTATTTTGCAGATAAAACGGCTATGTAAAATGAATCCTAAGGAGTTTGAAAAGGAAATCCTGCCTAGAATGATGCTCATAAAGCAGATATTCACTCAGATGTTTTTAGTCTGTCATTGTTGTCCCTGCAGCTATTATTTTGCCTTGCGTGCCATGACACTGCTGGATCTGAAATGTCAGAAAATGGGCTTCCTATCTGTCACCTAAAGGAAGAGTTGCTCCCAGCATGAGGACAAGACAAAGCAAGTACAGCTTCAAGGGCAGTGTTAGCAGGCTTCTTTAAGTATTAAAAATCCTATTTAGAAGCACAGATATTACTGAGCGTTGTGGTTCAACCCAGCAGGCAGCTAAACACCACACAGCCGCTCGCTCACCACCCCCCTCCCCGCAGTGGGATGGGGGGGAGAATCGGAAAACAAAGTAAAATTCTTGGGTTGAGATAAAGACAGTTTATAGGACAGAAAAGGAAGGGGAAATAAGAACAAGAATATACAAAACAAGTGATGCACAATGCAGTTGCTCACCACCCGCCAACCGATGCCCAGCCAGCTCCCGAGCAGTGGCCCCCAGCCAGCTTTCCCCCGAGTTTCTATACTGGGCATGACGTCCCGTGGTCTGGAATACTCCTTTGGCCAGTTTGGACCAGTTGTCCTGGCTGTGTCTCCTCCCAACAACTTGTGCCCCCTCCGCACCCCCAGCCTTCTCGCTGGCTGGGCAGGAGGAGAAGCTGAAGAGTCCTTGACTTAGTCTAAACACTGCTCAGCAACAACTGAAAACATCAGACTGTTATCAACATTCTTCTCATCCTAAATCCAAAACACAGCACTCTACCAGCTACTAGGAAGAAAATTAACTCCATCCCAGCCGAAGCCAGGACACTCAACAAAGTGAAAGAGAAGACCAGTAAAAAGTATTATCACTTACGCGCACACACTACACGCACACTAGTAATAAATAAAGGGAATCAGTTGAACTGAAGGCTGAAAGAAAGGGTGTGAATTCACTGGAGCCGTATAAAACCAACGGAGAAGGCAGTCCAAGCTGCAGTAGGCATTTCAGCTCTCTCCTTATATGGTGCCCAGTGCTAGCTCTTCTGCTGCTCATCACAGAAGCAGAAATTCCCGCTGACCTGTGTTGGTTTGTGTTCTGCGAATGGGTAGATGGGAGCAGTGGTGAATTCAACAAGGGAGGTTTTTTAAGTGTTAGCTAGACCCACCAGATGAAATGCTGTCCAAAGTCAAAGGGTAAAGTCCTGGCACCACAAAAGTCAGTGGTAAAATTTCCATTGCCAGGCACTTATTCTCCAGGTTATTGCCACCTTCAACCCATTTATCGTCTCCTGAGAAACAAAGAACCTACTTGCACCTGAAATCTCTTTAGGAGTGTCTTTGATCTGCAGGATCCTGAATATCCGGGGCGAAAACATACGCTCCAGTCTTCTCAAAGGAGAACAGGCTGGAGAACTGGGAGTGCCAGCGCCGTCCTCCCAAACACGACCTCCAGTCCGTGCCCCCGAAGAAGTTAGTGCCAGCAAAGAACGTCACCCAAGGGTCTTGGATCATCGAACCCACTCCAACTCGGTGTCGCATCACTCTTCCCCGCTGGCGAGGACCAGGGCGGCGACGCCAGAGCCCGTGTGCCAGCCACCGCTCCAGGTGCCTGTCCCTGGGAGCAGGTCCTACGGGAGGGAGAAGCGGTGGCAGACGGCTCCTCCTGGAAGGTGTGTTCTCCAGCACGACCCTGCTAAGAGGGGCCCTGTGCTGAGAAGTCTCTTGGGCCAGCAATTACGTTTCAGCAACCAGCATCTCATTCGAAAAGGAGGAGAAATGCGGCTCCCAGAAGGACGGCTTGACAGCAAAAGGCCAGAATACTTCACAATTTTCAACTGGTTATAGAAGTTAGGTTTTTATGCAGCGGTGGTAGACTGAGAAATCACATGGTCCAGCAATCCTTGAAAAGATGAAATCCTTAAATTCAGCAGTATTTTGTAGCGGTTAGTATTGTTCAGACATGTAAGAGAGAAAAATTCTGTGTCTCTGACAGCAAAAAGCCGTTCACACTCAGCTACCTGAGGGGAGAAGTTCTGCATGTTACGTCTTCAGGCAGAATTCAAACCACAGTCTTCAGTGCAAAGGAGCTCCTCCGAGTACTGCTCCGCTGCCATCATTTGCAATTTGTCACGCCTTCCCGCACAGTTCCTACTTTCCTACCTTGCACCCATGAAAAGGGAGGATGAGGGAAGTCCCCAGCTTTCAAATACTCCTTCCTAGAAGACCAAGAACAATTTTGGAACAGAGGACATGGAAATATGACCATCGTTCACAATTTAAATGACAACGATGTGCAGCATCGGCTTTTAAATGTCAAGGTCATTTGTGGTATTTCTATTTTGAGTAAAATGGCTCCTGCTGTTTCCATGGTTTCACCTGAAATCTGTACTGAGCCTCATTGTTAAGAACCTTGAAACCCATTCTAATGAAAAAATAGGCATCCTCTTCTGTAGGTGGTTAATTTGAATTTAAATACAAAGAAGTCTGTTTTTACTCTGGATGGGTTCATGGATCTCTACATGGCATTTGTGAACAAAAACAGATGTTTGGATTACCCAGTTTATCCTTCTTTTTGGCATATTGCACAATTATAGCTTTAATTATTTCTGCAACATAGTTCATGCGGTAGAAAGATCAGCTTTATTGTTTACTACGCGTAAGGGCATATCACCTTTTTTAAAATAAACTATTGAGAAAACATAGTAGCTTGCAGTCATAATGAAAACGCAGAAGAAACGCAATATTCTTGAGAGAGAGATTTGAAAAGGTTAGTATTGCTTCAGATTGTATGCTATACGTTCACATTCAGCTGTGGAAATGCTAACTGTTATTAGAACTGCTGAACTTTCCAGGACAAAATAGTCATTTTCCCGTGATTGCTTAATACTTTGTAACTATTAATCAGAAACAGAATGCTGGAAGGAGATTGAAGAATGACTCAGATGAATAAGGCAAGGAATAGTTTAATGAATTTTAAAACCTCAAAATGCAGAATTAAAACTGTGGATACTGAAAGACAGAAGATTTCCATATTAAGGCCTTCAGCACTGTTCGTGTCGAGTTGCCAGTTTCAGTATACTCATCGTTGCAACATTACTGGCAGAAACACCCTGCTTTGTCACCAAAATGAGGTTACAGAGATGTAGCTCCACTGTTTCAGATAAGATTGGAGCAGACGCTGCACAGCAAGGAAGTCCGTTGTCTCGTTAAATGGATACCTTTACAGCCCAATGTTAAGCAGAATATAGAATATAATCAAGTGTTGAGCCAGGTCATTATTTAAACTTGTCCTTCTTTCTTCCTTTCTCCCTTTCTTTTGAAACACATCTATCACTAGACCCTCATCAGCTGAAGCTGTCATCGTTCACGTGACATCGGTCTGTGGTATTTTTCTCATTTGCTTGTTGCTCTTTTTGCAGCTGTAGAAGACACAGAAAATATAAGTACATGGAGGAAAATGGTCACTTTATCTCTGATAAATTATAGTTTCATGCCGTGGAAAGTCTGCTCATTTCCCCCTTATCGGGCCAAGAGATTTTAAAAGCAGTGAATGGGATCCGACTTCCCTAACCATAGCTGTCTAATATGTGGCCATCTGTGCTGGGTTCATGGACTAGGCTCCACGTTCAACAAATACAGAGCGAAGTTAGTGGTTGTCCTCTAGGACTGTCCTCTAGGTCGTCCTCTTTAATTTATACACATACGGTGAATAGTTACTCACTCCAATGTGAAAACGCTTAGAACGTCTGTACAACGAAGTAGCTCTGAACAGTTTTGCTTAGTGCCAGCGGGATTTGATACAAAACTAAAATGGGTGAGGACTTAAGACTTTGGTTACCTATTTCGTATTATCTGGACATGTTACATCTGTCTCTATACCCTTCAGTGTTAATGCTTGGTTGATGCATTTCTCATATATGGGATTTTAAAGTCTTTAGGTTTTTAGTTATTCGGGGGAAAAAGAAAAAAAAAATTTGTACACCTTGTATATTTTCCTACTCTTATTTAGTCAGAAATCCTAAAGAAAATCACAAAAACTACAGTGATCAGCGTCAGGCTTGCTTACATTCTCCATTCCTCCTACCCATCTCCATCCCTTTCCTCGTCCAACCTTCCAAAAAGGTCTGTCCCCTTGCTCTGCCAGCTAGGCTAGAAGTCCCCTAGTAGGTGGGCAGAAGGACATCCAGCTCCTACAGTGCATGGTCCTGGCATCGCAAGGGAGAGGGAGCAGACCACGGAAGGACAAGCTGTTCCTACCCGCCTCACTTTGGCACGATGGCGCAGCTTCGTACTCTCCTCATCTTCTTCAGCCAAACAAGCTGGCCTGAATCTAGCTTTCGGAGCAAAACTACGTTACACAGGCAAAGCTTGTGTCAGATCATCAAAGAGGCATCATGATGTAAGAAAGTATTGCATCTGATACAGCATATGCGTTAGTAAGCTCTTAATCTTTTTTTTTTTTTTAAATATAGACAGATCTTATTAACATACAAGTTCTGTTATATCCTTCCGTGGACCTCAGGACAGAGAAATGCACAAGTCGGAAAGTATTCCCAGTACTTAGATGCTTCAAATTCCTTAAGTTTATTAGCTTTAATAGCTGAGAGGTTAATGGCTGTAAAACACAGTGCTCTAAAATAACAGAAATGACCAAAGGCCACCATATCCTAGCACATCCAGATAAAAGCACAGAAAGTTACACCCAGTTAAGACTATGGGAAGAGTATGAAAGTTTCACAGACTGACCTACCTTCGACAAGCTTACCTGTGGGACAAGGTGCTTAGAAATCTTTTTTTTTTTTTTTCACTTCTTCCACTCCCCACTCCAACTCTTCAGCTGCAAGAAACTCTTTCTGCTCTTTCTTAAAGCTCGGGATGTGCATGACGCATCAATATTGAACCCCCCTACCTTTTGCTAGTGTTGCAAAAGGCCATACATTGGGTTCCTTTGATCAGAGTTGCTGGCCCTGGGAGAAAAGAGATTTTCTACAGTCACTTATCCTATCTTGCCTGCAAAATAATATCTGTGCAGTCAAGAGTTTATAGGGAGAACTTCAAAGCACTGTAGACAGAGAAGAATTTCAGACACCTCTTAGCTGTGCAGAGCCCTTACTCTTCCCTAAAAGAGAACGACCTCCACGCAGTCGGTGCTCTGCTGCCAATTCAGGGAGTGGTAAGGAAGCGCAAATTTTTAATCATCTGCATTAAACCTCAGGCAAGACTCCGTTGTTGCTTTTAGCGTTAAAGAATATAAATATTTTGGGATAGATTTTGTATGGATAATATGAGAATACTTAAAAAAAAGTCGATACTTTCCATCCTGTAGGACATTTTTGCGTCGAAATGTAGGTGTCTGTGTATAATATAAGTGTAGAAGTTCCTGCTGTAGTCACTGAAGATCAAATACTTGACTCTTGTGCCAAGTATAGATGTCAAGGGCCATGGGAGATGTCACAGGACACCTGGCAGCACTGCACAAGGGTGGCAGATGTGGCACAAGTTAGAGGAGACTCGTGCCTTTCCGAGTTTCAGCAGGAGACCCCGCAGGAGGCCCAAAGGGCGTTGGATCCCTCCAGAGGGAAAACTCAGTAGAGTTTGGAGCTCCTCGTGTAGACCGCTCTTGAAGGGTGACTTGAGCTGCATCGGTTCGGTTTCCACTGAGCGTAACAAAGTTTGGACACCCGGTTCCTTTGTCCTTCCCTGCATCCAGGTATCTAAATGTAAGTGTCGGCGGTCTGGTGCTGAATCTCACCATGGAGGTGCGGATAAGAACACAAAGTTATTGGGAACTGCAGAGACAGAAGTGAAATGCATTGTGCAGCAGGTAACGCTGACGTTTCAGAAAGCAGCGGTTTCCAGACACCGCCCAGAATAGGTTGATGGGTAAGGTCCCACTCCAGCAAAGTATTTACCGTTAAGCATGCGACGAGTTTTGTCTTTATTCCATACAGCATTGTAGCATACCCTGGGAATTTAGGATGTGCTTAACACGTCTGCTGAGTCAGGACTCAAGCTCCAGCTATACACACATGATGTCCCACGTTAAATCTCGTGCTCGTGCAAAAGGCTTTGCATCTCCTGCCTACCATGCACAACCTCAGTGGAAATATGAAAAAAATTAAATTCAGGTAAGTGCATTTATGAGCACAATCGTAAGATAAATACAAAATCACATCATCATCATCATCATCATCGTGCTCAAGCGCTCACAGTAGCTGCCAGTTTGCTGACATATGTCAGCTGCTGAAATTGCCTTTGCCTAAGCAAAAGAGGGGTTTTGTCTTCAGGTGCTTGGCCTTAGTTCTGCAGTGCAATTCGTGCACACGCAATTCAGGCACATGTCTTTGAGTAAGGAGTATTTGAAATTTAATTTTAAGAATTGCAGACCCATAACTGATTGGCAAGAGTTGGGAAACACGTCTTCCCGAGATTTTCTTGTGTTTTTCGGAAGCTGTGAAATAGGCTTTTACAAACAAATTTATGGGCATAAAGAAGCATTTGGCTATTGGATGCTTCTATAGCCAATGGGGAGTTTGTAACAAAGATGTTCACGTATTCTCAGTTCACCCAGAATTTCACTACTGTGGACTTTGATAAAACCCAGATCTCTTCACTCCCAGGGCTGAACTAAAAGATTACAAAAATAAATGGTCATGTTCTCACAGAAGAACCAATTTCTGGTATAGAAAAGATGGCAAAGAAGAAAATATTACAATTCTAAGCTCTTTAAAAAAAAATATATATATATATATAAACTGGTCTTGTTAGCTCACCTAAATATGTCTCCTTAGCAGAGCTGGAAGGATCCTTTTCTTGAATAGGTTCTGTAGAGCTGTCTGAGGTCTTCGGCCTAATTTGTTCTTTCAGGATCTCTTTAATTAGCTCAGAAACCTCAATTAGAGATATTTAATTTCATGTTTAAAGAAAAATCCATTCCTTAGTAAAACAACTTAACAAAAACGTCAACCTTCTCAAATCAAAGGTGTGGTTATTTCAGTTGCTTTTTAAACTGAAACCAAGCTTAGCTTCAGTTGGTCTTGTTTCTCCAGATACCATCTTTTTGCTACATTCAGCTGAACTACGTGCCAAATGCATTTTCAATTAATAAATGATTTGTCCAGAAGTTTTGCCGATATCGCCGCTGAAACGACAAGAGGGTGCTGATCTGCTCACCGTGTCTGTATGCTCCCCAGCCGGGTTTTGCCCAAACCCTCCAGCTCCGACCGGGAAGGAGACTCCCGGTTCTGTAACGTAAGTGGGATGTGTATCTCCACGAGAGGTTCCACCACCCTGTCGCCTCCTTTCACCCTGCAGAGCCCACGCAGCCTGGCCCCAGTGCTTCGTCCTCATCAAGGGGGAGGAAGAAGAGCTGTAAGTCAGCACTTTCCGGTGCATCTGCATTTGTATGAAGTGTTGCGCCTTTGATTATTTTGCAGACCGAAGTAGGCAGCTCTGTTCCAGATCAGCTCCGGACTTCGCCTTTCCTCCTGTATAATGAATGGGTAGAGGACGCTGGCTGTCCTTTTTTGGAGGTCTTGACTGTTACACCTACGAATGCCCGCACTAAAAGCACACACCAATCTAAAGACCATTTTGGTCACACCGTTCCTCTAATCTACACCGTTCCTCCCTCCTCTGTCGACCTCCGGGTTATGGAGTCAGCTCTAAATACCTGCCCTCTCCTCATAAACGTTTTCTTGTCAGGCAGTTCTTCCTTCCCAGGGTCATCCTGCTCCTCCAGGAGGTGGTTTTTTTTCCCCATTAAGAAACCATTTCTTCAATTTACTTGTTTCAGACAAGCATCAGGTTGTTTCTCAGATCTTAATATTATCCAAAGCCCTGAACTCCGTAAGCATGAGAACAACCATCAGTACGGTTTTGCACTACATTACTATGTTAAATCAGTAAAGAACTGTCAGCAAAACCCAGAAATACACTATTCATTTAAGTGCAAAAGCCCCTGCTGAAAGACGGAGCTAACAGGACCCCGACATCGCTAGTACCCAGTAAGGTTCAAATACCTAATGGGAGCTTGTTGCTTGTGCTGCGCTGGCTCCTGTATCTGATTAAATCCTGGTCCTGTAGCTGTGGCTCTGGCATTTTCAAGCCAAATCCTCCAGCAGCGTTAAAAATTTGGGCTCCCCGTATAAGCCGGCCGGCAGTCTGCTCCAAACTGATCCTGCAAAAAAACATTAACAAGGCCCAAAAGCAGGAGGAGATACTGTTACTATTAGTAGCTGATCTATTTGAGGAAAGATAGACCAAGTATGGTGAAGAGGTTAAAAATAAGGTCAAAGATCTGTGTGCTTGGCCACTCTGCTTTCTGTCCCTGTTATCTAACGTGCTCACCTCAGAAGCAACCTCTGATTTAATTAGAAGTACCAGTCTGGGATTCGTGCACTTACATAACAAAGCACCTTGGGAAAGAATTAAAAAAAGACCTTTTTACCAAGAATACTCTCCCCAAATATTAATTATTCATGTTTGTAATAATTACAGCATGGAACTGCACAGCTAGGCAGCTCGTAGTTTTGCATATGCTGAACTACAATTATTGCAGGCAATTAAGGCCAGAACCTGTGTAACGCTGACCAGACTGCAGAAATATTACGGGTTTTCCCTGGCTTTCGTTCTTCACTGTTATAATGAAACTTTTTCTGTTTCTAAAACACATTTTTATTATTTTTTACAGCCAGATGATCTGCCATCTAGCCAGAATGTTGAAAGTGTTTTAGCTTCTATTTTTAAACCCTTGGGTTTGAATGAGGTTTTAATTTTATTTTTTTTAAACTCACATCTGCCACTTAAAAAAAAAAAAGGCAAAGGCCACGGTTCACTCCATCTCAGTGGATTTATCTTAAATCCAGGCAGGTTGGCTTGACACTTTTTTGCAAAATGCATAGGACATTTGGGATTAAAGTTACTCCTTGTAACCGTGTCATCAGTATCACAGCAGCATGCAGGCACTGATTATGTTCTCTCTGCCTTGCTCCCACACCTCTAATCTCAGAGCTGACCTGATTTATATCACCAGTTTTACATGGGCCCGTGTATATTGAAATCCAGGAGAGGGGAAAGGGCTGAGATTACCTGAAAATAAACTCAGCTGGCAAAGAGAGTAATCCATTTGTAAATGCATTTTGCCTGTTGCTGAGTATGCAGAGTTTATCCGTTTAAGGAACACAGGCCTAGATCCAGATACTGACACTGCTTGGGAAGGGAAAAGAAAGAAGCAGAAGAAGTGGCATCCGAATGGGTCGGTCGCCAGCACAGCGGTGTAAATGATTCGGCGGTGTTGGGGGAGGGAGGGAAGGAGGGGGAGAGAAGAGTGAAGGAGGAGGTAACACCTCAGAGCGATCACTTGTGGTAGTTGATATAGGAAAATATTCTTTTCCTTTCCAAGTATCAGTCATTATAGGAAACTTTGGAAAACCTGACGTACCCCTAAAAGCATTCCCAAAGCAGGCGCAAACAGTCATCGGCGGCAGGGGTTCATGCAATCTCACATTTACAGTGAGGCAAACAAGGTACGGAGGAGCGTTAACGTGCGACACGGTGGCCCTCAGTCAAAGGATTCCCAGCAAAAAACTCGGCTGACACAGATTATTAACCACTTTCTCAGTGTACTCCTATGCTTCTGAGCACAAAGAGTGTTACCCGTCTGATGGTCCCCAGGTCTAAATCCAGATTCTTCCAAGCTTGAAAATACAGAACGCCGTTTATTCCCATCAAGACCTTTTTCTACGCTTCCATAAAGGGCTTCTGCTGAAGCGTCCAATACGCAGGACTAGGTTTAGAACCAGCGCTTTGGGAATTACAGCCACCCAGAATACTGGAAACAGCAAGGGGTGCGTAGGGTATTCCCGGGGCTGCATGTGCCAGGCGTGGGCGGAGGAGACGTGCGGATGCCAGACGTCTGGATGAGACCTCTTTGCACGTGGAGACCTCAATCCGTGGGGAGCCACGGCCAGGCGGGCAGAGCATCCCTGGAGCTCTGTTGGGCTGCCGAGGGCTCAGCTCACTTTTATAGCTCTAAACTGTATTTTAGGCACCGCGAGCCACACCTGGCCGTAGACCTTGAAGGCTCTGCTTGGTCAGCCAAGGAGCATCTTCCAAGCTTGTGGAGGAGAGGAGGGAAATGTCCTTTCCTGGGGCCCCGGGAGTCAGGCAGTAGCTGTGCCTGGAGCAAGCACACTGTGCTTATTTGGTGATTTCTTACAGTGACAGGGCTGTACAGGTCACCACACCAAAAATCCTGGGGTTATTCTCATTTTTGACCTATAAATATCAGCAGCAAAATCTTCTTATATTCCCAATAATCCAAAGAAGAATGACTTCTCCAAGAGATGACTCAGATAGACCCCTAACATGGGTACTTAGAATAATTTCCAGTACCCCTAACTCCGATCAAAACCAGATTAAAATTAATACACAGCTAGGAAAAATTGAGCGTGGCCACAACTCTTATCAAAATCAACTAAACCATCCAGCCTGAGACTGCAGGAGGAATCACCCCGCCCTTGTCAGAAGCCAGAAGAATGTAACGGTTGTGTTCTTATCAAATCTTTCTCTCAAGAAAAAGTGTCAAGTTTATTTTTGTACCTGTTGCTATTGCGCGTCTGGTGTGTCAAATAAGTGCAAAAGTCCTTCTTCAATTAAACTTCAATTAAAAAAGGAAGAAAAAGTGAGATGAGTTTAGATGCGATATAACGAACAAGGAAAACGAAGAAACGGAGGAGGAGACCGCTTAACAATCCCATTCAGGTACTTCATTATATATCCATAGCCAAGGGGTTTTTCAGACACTTCCTTCATATGTAAATGTAAATATACAAATATTATATAGTCTCTGAAGGGCAGTAGAAGAGAAACACAAGACAGCGCAATGATCACTTCAGAAATCTGTTCTACATTTAAGTGGATTTAAGGTTGAAAGCACTTGTCAATAATTCAAGGGTAAAACACATTAAGGGACTACTGTAATTATCCAAAGCTCAGGCAATATAAACTGGGAAACTGAGAATCAAGGAACTGATTCTAAAATATCCAGCCATGCAATCATCAGGATTTTGTGGTTACTGTACAGGAGTAGGACAGGGCAAAGTAAAGCCTGGCCGACTGCCGCTGCTGTGCCTGCTTTGTCCCCATGCATGTTGGTTATTTTAAATGTAAAATAACTATGTATTTAAATGTAGTTATTTGCTGACCCCGGTGCCTCTCTACTGAGAGGCAATCAGCCCCTCCAGAAAAGCAGCACAGGGACTGTCAGAACACAAATAAGGTTATTTCCCCATCCATGCAAACATAAACAACATACTTCAGTGAATTAGAGCAAGAAAGATTAAATTAAAAGACAACCCCAGCTGTGTCTCCCTTCCCGCTCACAGCCCAGAACAGGACATCTTGTGCATTTGAAAATAGCCTAGAAGAAACTGATCTGTGTGTAAAATCATGGAACACAGGCTGAAAGGGATCTCAGGAGTCCTGCCCAACATCCTGCTATACCCTAACTCCACGCAATGACTCATTAGTAGGGCGCTGTCAAGGATAGCAGCAAAAGGGATTCGGTATTTAAAAGAAATAACTGTCTCCATTTGCCCTTCTTGTTAATGCTTTGCCTTCTTCGGTAGGACTAGACCCGTGAAGTAAGGAGCGTTCGTTTAGGCAACGCTACCCTTTAAATATAAAGAAGTGAAGAAGTTCTCTAGCGAAAGTGCTGAGACTGCCGGTGACGTAATCGAATGAAATAAAACCTGTGCTGTGGGCATTAGTCATCCCTTCTGCATGTGCCCGGGCTGTTCAAAATGACAGCGGATGCCTCTGGTACACTTTGGCATTAGAAGAGAATTGTGATTCCACTTTTGACTCATTTTTTCTTAGTAGCGCTGCGGATGGTGAGAGTGAGTCAGATGGTCTCCATACCCTCAAACAACTCTGAACGGCTGAAAAACAAGGGAGGAGAAATAAGAGACACCTTTTTGCTCTGTCCACCACCGCCGCTCCCTGCGCATCCCAGATCAAGGCCGATTGATTCTTACAGCTCACGTTTTCTTCCTAACGTACTGCCAGACCAGCTCATAAGAAAGAAACCAAACATCTGCAGGTGAAATGCAGCCTCGTTCACCCAACACCAACAAAGTGCCATGGCAGCTGCGTGCCTCACGCGGAGCGTACAGCTGATGGCAAAACAGAAAGAGGAGGGACAAAAATTGAAAACCATTCGCTCTGTTTAGCCTGCGGCTGTACGGTTATCAGGATTAAAAAATATATATATATTCTGGATGCTTCCCTACCTGCTATCTTCACCCGGGACCTTTGAACGGTTGCTCCGAAGCAGGTTGTCTCAATAACGGATGCTCTCAGTGCTGTCTGCCTTCCGACCGCTTCCTTCTTCTAGGGACACACTAAATCAAACTTAGTCTTACTAAAGCGCTGGGGTAAGGGCTGGGCTGCAAAACTGGATGCCAAGTTACAAACAGGTCAAGCAATCAAATGCATTACGAATTTCTAGCTAATATATTGGCTTTGTCTCTGCCCCGTGGCAAGCCACAGTCATGGTAGTGGGCAGATCCCTAGTCAGCAAGTTCCTTGATTTCGGTCCTTTGTTTTGCATTCCTCCTAACTTAGGAACACAGTAAGTAAAAAAAAAAAAGCATGAAAGTAAATCTCAGAATCCTCCTGGTCCTTTGGGGACAGGACTGCAGTCTAGCTTCACGTGTGTCTTCTTCCTTCGCTGCTCTTCTGCTCAGGCAGTTTGTTCTGTGTGTTAATAGGAACGCAAACGGAGCAAAGCTTTCCTCCTAGATCGGGCAGTCTGAGTAATGCTTAGCCTCTAATATAGGTGCTGGGAAAGGATTCTTGATACTTCATCGTTCTTCTTAAGCTGGTTCATTAACCAGAGGTCTTCATTTTGTTATAGAACATCAGAAAACATACAGGGTTTGCCTGAGCTTCACCCGCTGGCCTTTCTCGTCTGCTTTCAGTCTCAGAGAAATGGTAATCAGTTTAGTGGGAACCATGTTCGTTGTAAGACCTCTTGAACAAAAAGGAAAATGGTAGATCTGGAGCCAGATATGGAACAATATATGTGAATCATTGCCTCAGAAACAATATGAAGTTCTGCTTACCAGGTAATTCTATCACATGGGTGGATTTTTGGTTCCACTGAAATCAAAATCATTTGTATGAGGAATTAGGCTGGAGAGACGGTGTAGTTACAGCCCCTCCTGTTACTATTACGTAGTACGGTATATGCAAAGTTCTGGGCAGACTACCGCAGCTGAGCATCTCCACGGTCACTGCTGGGGCTGAATCCTGGTCTATCAGTATGTGTGTTACCCACGCGTAGCGACAGCATTAGCAACAAACCCTTCCAGCTAAGGCTGACCAACACTTTGTTACAGACCCCATGGGCAAGCCCTTATAAATTTACATAAAGGGCATATATATAAACACATCTGTATGGGATTTTCCATTTCGTTCAGAACAAAAATTAAACCAATCAAAAAAGTCAGTGTCATTGGCAGAAAACCACCCTGATGGAGGAAATCGTTAAAATAGCGACAGAGAGTATGGCACAAAGCGTGGGTGTAAGTTACTTAGAGGATGAACTTGGACAGTTGGCTTCAAAGTTCGGTTCGTTTGATTCAAAGAATGGTACTGCTGCTTTGGAAGGTATCCAGCAAAACCTGCCCACCGATTTAACCTCCCGACGGAGACAGCAGTGCAGTAAGGCTTTGCTCTGAGCAGCTCTCACAGCTACAGTCGCAGCGCAGGGCAGCCTGAGACTGCTCCTCCCCGGCAAAACTGGCGTCCAGGGACTGGGCAGGAACAGCCGAAACTGGGCCGAGTCCGACTGTGCCGCCCAGGGCAGGAGGACCAGGGAAGACCACAGGAGTGAGAGACACAGCAGAATTTACTCTGTGCTCACAGCAGTGACGATCTCCCCATGAAGTCTGGTGATTAAAAATAGTATTTGTATTGATTGCGGGTAATGATCAAAATTACACTTCAAAAATATTCCTTGGCATTTGACTGTCAGGTGCTAGAAACTTGGCTGAGCTTATAGGAGCTGTGTCAATCAGTTAAGCTATAAATCTGGCTGTTTGACTGTCAGTAGCCGAAATACTGAGTAAACACAGAAACAATATTAATACACAGCAATACCATTCAGAAAAGCAGAGAAAGACCTGGGGGAGTCCAGCTGCAGCCAGCGTTCTCCTCTCTGTAACCTCTCCAACACGCCCTGCTTTGCAGTTCTGCTACACACCGTTTTGGAAGTTGACCTATGCCCGTGGCTCTTGCTGAATTGTTAAATCCCACAGCCTTGCCTCCAAGAACCAAAAAAAAATTAGTTAAAAAGGGGCCCCCTCTAATGTAGCCATTAAGGGTATTAGTCACGCATTGTTTAATGGGCAGTGCATTTCCCCACTGCTGGAGAGACGCTGCTAGAAAAGCAACAGGGCTGATGCTATAAGCTGCTCTCATTTCCAAGAACGACATTTGAGATAAGCTCTTCTTTCAGTGGCCAGAAAACGTTTAGTAGCTGCGAATCCTCTTTGCGCTTGGCTGCAGGTACGTTACAAGAGCTTGCAAGACTGATCCAGTAAGTAGTATCCTCAGGGATGATGCCTTCCAGAAGGCATTCGCTTGAGCTGTGATAATAAAGGAGGACACACATAAGCCAGTGACTACATTACACTGAACCTGCTCTAAAGGCACGGAGCAACCGAGTAGAAAAGAAATCACAGCTGAAAACTACACAAACAGATAAAACTGGCAAGTTTCAAACTGGGAATTTTCTGCATTAAGTGCATGCCCTGATAGTAGATCCAAAGTCCATGGGCCAGAAGCTACGTGGGTAGAGTTGAACTGCCTGCAGCTCTGAGACAGGTTTGCCTGATCAGATTTGATTGACTAACTAACTGTGCCCTCTCTTCTGTACGTGATTACGCTCTGAGAAATGGGATTTATGTGGCCAAGCCATGAGACCTCATGTCCTGCAAGACCCGTGCCTGCCTCCCTTGCTCACTGCGTCCCATCCCTGCTCTGCCAGCGGCTCCTTCAGCTTTTCCGCACGCGGACTCCGGCCGGAGCGCCTCTCTCTAACGGACCCAGGGTCTCACAGATGCACTGGGGGGGGGACATGGGGACTTCCGCAATTTGCCCGACGTTATCCCCTTTTCTCTGTGGTCAGATGACACGAGCCTCCGCTACAAGAAAGCAGCTGTTCTGCATTTTTAATTCATTGCTAATATAGGAATCTACCGCTTTTATACCGGTGCAAGTTGTTCCTCAGACCAACCACTGAGCAGAGCTCGTCCCAATATTTATTCCAGGTTATGGAGCAGCCTTTCGTGGTGCTGCTCATCATGTTTCATCAACCACGTAACGTGGGGTTGTCTATCTGTAACGGATAAAGCAGGCTGAAATGTGGCATGTCAATAGATCTCCTACAAGCCCAGAAGCCACAGGCCTGCGGCACGATGTGATGCTGCCTAGGGATGCTCAAACCTGATCCAGCATCAAACGTCACCTAGATCCATAGCAGGACTTCCTACCTGTGCTTATCTATCCTAGTCCTCAGAGGAAAAATAACACCCAAATTCCCTCCCAAGTACTACAGGAGGAGGCAAGAGATTCAGGAGGTGTTTGTTCAGGTTTGGGGAGGCCAGCACGGTATAGCAGTAACGCAGTTAATGCTCCTAGCCCAGACTCCTTAAGGATCACCTGTAGGAATAAGATGTCGGCCTTTGGGCCAGTTCCAGCATCACCAGTGCCAACAGAAAGCTCCTGCTCACCTCAATGGACTCTAAATTAAGCCCTCAGGCCCTGAGAGGCAGCTGCTCAGAGAATTATGCTAGGTCATGCCTAAAGACCAGGCACTGCAGTCCCAGGGGTTACTGAATATTTTATGAATCAGTTATTAAAAACCATGTGTATCAGACATCTATCAGTTTCGGTACCCATACCCCTGGCTCCTCCTGGGGAATTGAGGGAGGATACTGGCAAAAGAGATATTTCAGGACGGTGGGAGGCTGCCTGCAATAAGCCAGTACTTTAACGCAGCGAGGGACTTGGCTGGATACTCTTGTTGCTGTCATTAGGTATGGGGCTGCCTCACGCTCTGCTGCAGGGAATAGCCAGAACAGATTATTCGGGGGTGAGCTGCCTTGTGGTTGTCCCTGGGCTCCTGATTAGGTCAGGGCAGAGACCTGAGAACAACCACCTCCTCCCAGACTCCTACGCACACAGGGCTGGGGGCTTCTGAGTGGGAAGTGGAAGGAAAAAGCTTCTGGAAAGAGACTGGCTGCAGGGAGCTGGGCACGGTGAGGGCAGGTTTTAACAGGCGGCGCAGGGTACAGCTGTGATTTCAGCAGGCACTTCATCCGAACTGAATCAAGCTGTTCCCAACGCAACCTTGGAGGTATTGCCATTAAAGAGCAGCTGGATAGCGCTGTACTTTACAATTAGCATCAACGATAGCACGGTTTCATAGCTTTTCTACAAGACAATAGGCAAACAAGCCAAATCACTGCTAATTATTTTTTAATGATTGTTAAAGACTGCTGTGATGTGAAATGCCAATCAGGTCATTGTTTCTTAAACTCTTGATGTGAATAGCAATGCCTACTTGATTAACTCTAGTCCCAACGTAGGTGATGCAAGATGAATAGCAAAGAAGATGTGGGAACTGAAGTCTGTATTTACAAAAAAAAAAAAAAGTTGTACAAACTTTAGTTACAACAGCTGGTGAATTTTTACTCTTTTAGTTTGGTGTGTCTTATATCAATGTTTTGTAAAACAACGAAAGATTTCACATGGAGATGGATGTTGTCAAAGACCTTATCTACTGTGGTGGGATGACCCTGGCTGGACGCCCGGTGCCCACCAAAGCTGCTCTATCACTGCCCTCCTCAGCTGGACAGGGGAGAGAGAAAATACAACGAAAGGCTCGTGGGTCGAGATAAGGACAGGGAGAGATCACTCACCAATTACTGTCACAGGCAAAATAGACCTGACTTGGGGAAAAATATTTTAATTTATTACCAATCAAATCAGAGTAGAATAATGAGAAATAAAATCAAATCTTAAAACACCTTCCCCCTACCCCTCCCTTCTTCCTGGGCTCAACCCCACTCCTGATTTTCTCTCCCTCCTCCCCCCAGCAGCGCAGGGGACAGGGAAGGGGGCTTGGGGTCAGTTCATCCCACCTTGTCTCTGCTGCTTCTTCCTCCTCAGGGGCAGGACTCCTCACACTCTTCCTCTGCTCCAGGGTGGGGTCCCTCCCATGGAGACAGTCCTCCACGAACTTCTCCAACGTGGGTCCTTCCCATGGGCTGCAGTTCTTCACCAACTGCTCCAGCGAGGGTCCCTTCCCCGGGCTGCAGTCCTTCAGGCACAGCCTGCTCCAGCGTGGGTCCCCCACGGGGTCACAACTCCTGC
>JANZLQ010000029.1:17385323-17396977 GCA_026212715.1 Elanus axillaris
CTGCTCCGGCGCCTGGAGCATCTCCTCCTCCTCCTTCTGCCCTGACCTGGGGGGCTGCAGGGCTGGTTCTCCCACATGTTCTCACTCCTCTCTCCAGCTGCTGTTGCACAGGGGTTTTCCCTGTCTTAACTAAGTTACCCCAGAGGTGCTACCACTGTTGCTGATGGGCTCAGCCTTGGCCAGCGGTGGGTCCATCTTGGAGCCGGCTGGCATTGGCTCCATGGGACATAGGGGAAGCTTCCAGCAGCTTCTCACAGATGTCACCGCTGTAGCCCCCTGCTACCAAAACCTTGCCATGCAAACCCAATACATCTATATAAGAGCTGAAAGTACACAAGAGCAGTAGAGTGCCTCTGATTTCTTTCCCAGGCTGACTCACTGCAAATAGAAATGTTGGGGATAAATATCACAAGAACAACTATGAACTTCGCCTTGAGATGGTCTGTAGGAAAATCCCATGTTCCAGGGAAAAGTAGTTTAGACTGCAATACAATAGTCCGCAATGTCCAGTAAACCAAAAGTGACAGTAACAGGGTTAAAAAGACTTTACTATCTGGTAAAATTAATCTGTCCTCTGATTTCTACTTCTGCTCAGGGCCAGTTACAGCACACGCCGATGCTTTGGAAATTGTGGCTGGAAGGAGTGAATCGGACGGAGGAGCACCATACCGACAGAAGCAGACATAGTTTTCTTCAAGTAGTGCTACAAAAGAATCTGACACAGTATCTTTATTATAAACCAAACAGTAGTAATGCTGTGTACTCTGAGTCAACTCTATCACCACAGCATTGCAGTCATCCTTCTAACCGTGTTGTACCATCTGCCTGAAAGACAAAAGGCAGAGAAAGCAAATGGGGTCAGATCCTCCTCCCAAGTGCTCTACTTTAGTTTTGGTTCGTCGTTTGTAACAAAGATGTTCACGTATTCTCAGTTCACCCAGAATTTCACTACTGTGGACTTTGATAAAACCCAGATCTCTTCACTCCCAGGGCTGAACGGAAAGATTAGAAAAATAAATGGTCATGTTCTCACAGAAGAACCAATTTCTGGTTTAAAATAGATGGCAAAGAAGAAAATATTACAATTCTAAGCTCTTCAAAAAATATATATATAAACTGGTCTTGTTAGCTCACCTAAGGGTCCGTCTTCATTAAACTGTATTTTAAAGGTCAGATGCTCCCGTTCCTGTGCGCAAGTCCTAGATGTCACAGCTCATCGTCCAGAAAGCAATCCCTTAATGACCTCCCTTGGTACCGGTTAGTGCCCTCACACACGTTCCCTGGCTGTTCTGGCTGGCTGACATGAGGCAGAGAGCTCATCCATCTGGACACCATCTGCCTCCCAGGAGTACTGAGTCATGCTAGTGAGGGCTGAAGACACCCCGTACAAGCTGGGATGTGAAGAACCCGCACAGGCAAAGAAAATCCCTCTGTAATCCCTGCAAGGACACCACAGACCTTGTCCTAAATCTGTGCCGCAGCTGGTGGAGTTATCCTGGCGCCGAGCACCCGTGGAGTCTTGCCCCGTGTTTGCAGGGATGGAAGGAACGCTCTATTTTTCGTGTGGTTCACTGGGTGCGTCTCTGCCGGATGGCAGGCTGGACACTTGGAAGCAGGTCCTGGTCTGCCTCACAGCTGATAGGCAGAAAGGAGATTTTTTCATTTGTCAGATGGAAAAAGCAACAGGGAGTCCCTAAGGAGGTAGTGGGTGCTCTTAATTACAGCCTCCAGACTGGATTATTACCTGGAAAGCAGAGAGCAGGAGCATACGTATACATCTACTTGTAAGTCACTCTTAAAGTGATGCTGTGTGGGCCTTTATGGAGACAAAAAAAAAAAAAAAACAAAACCAAAAACCAAGTCAAAAAGAATAAACTGGGAAACATGGGGACGATGCACTGACACTGTACTCACAGCAGCCTGCGTTTCGCTGTGCGTCAGATGTGCGAGAGCCACGTGGAAAGGGTTTCCAGCAAAACATCTCTCTCTCAGCTGGCATCGGACATCTCATTGCTGCCATCCCTCTCGTCACGTCGTGCAGGACGAAGACAGCCCCGGCTTCCCCGCGCAGCAGAAGGACTGGCCTAAAGTTTCAACCCGACCCAGCGAGGGGAGGAGAGGAAAATCAGAAAGGAACGCATTTGGAAAGTCTGCGTATTTTCAGCTGACTGCATTAAGGAAAATGAAATGTTCTCACAGGATATTTTTAAAGCTTGTTTTCATTAAAAATAAAAACCTCCGTGGTCTTTTAAAGGGTGGTGGTAGCGTGGTAGGCATAACTGGTCAATAACGGCGATGACAAATCAGAGTCTTTGTAAATGCTATGAATAATTTAAATCAACATTAACAAATAGCATTATAGCAACACTTCCTGCTTCTGGAAATATTAATGAGGAAGGAACTTAAAGTGCAGTTAACTGTCTGCTGGATTGTAATCAGGGACCCGGGTCTCCTGGCACAGGCATTGACCAGACTTTTGCCAGTACTTTCTGCAGGCTTTGCGATCCCTGCGAAAAGGGTCTGCGCACCGCGCCGAGGCCTTGGCCTGGTCACACCCCCCGGAGAGGATCCAACTCACCTGATGCAATCCGTCTCTAAGTCAGGGCCGCAGCCCGAGCTGGTTACGTGAACTTCTTTGTCAGCAGTGCCCAGCGGGACAAGCCGTGCTTCAGTGTTTTCTGTCTTGCTCTGGTCAAAATGCGATGTCAAAAAAGTGAGTGCTGACTGAAGCGTCTTCTCCTCTTTGGCCACCCAGAAGTTCTTTCCACTTACAAGTTCCCCCTGAGGGTACTCAGCGTAGCTTTCTCATGTTCAGGCTTCCAGGGCAACACCTGTCTTCATGACCTCCGAGATCACTACCTGGCTACTAAAACTGGCCAAAATCAGGATGGGATTCAAATCTGCTAGGGAGAACATGAAGGAAACATGGATACACGTCCACATAGGTAAATGTGATTGTTTAAGCCTTTGTTGATCTGCTGTAAAACAAGGTAAAAGTTAATTTCAGGAGCTCTAAATGAAATTCTGTCTCAACAGAAAAAAAACCGAAATGCTGCTCTCTAAATGTGCAAATGAAAAAAGTTCACTGATTTTTTTTTTAATGAGACTATCAGTTGATGGTCTCAAAAATGGAAATAATCTAATGTGATTTCATGAGTTCAAATATGCATTTTTTCAGAAAGAAAGGGGAAAGATCTGAGAAGTCTTCTTCTTCCAGTTCTATCTTCTAGCCTATTCTTTTGTTTGAGTCTATTTTTCAGATTGAATGCTGTGTTCCCGTACAAGCCACCCAACCCACTCCAAGCAAAAAGGTCACATCCCACAGAACCGTCTCTACAACTACTCTACAACTGGTCTCGGTCAAATGCCAACACGGTGAAGCAGGGACACAGAAACGTGTTTCACCTAGCACTTGACGTCCGGATTTACAGCTGAGCAGTCTTAAATTCATGAGCAAAACCAGCAAGTCAGAAAAAAAGATCCTGAACGTGCCCCAGGGAGCCATGTCTCTTTACGGTGTATTGGTTGCATACGTACTCTACCTGATCCAAGAACTAAATGTATATATCTGACTCACAATTGTCATCCTCTGCCTACTCGTACATATGCCCAGATCCCATCTCAATGTTTTCATTATGCATACTTTACATGTGAATGGGAAAATCGTTCAATACCATTGTTATTTATAACTAAGGTTTATAGCAAGATTGGGAAAATGCGTTTTCCTTAGAAAACTTTCCCCTTTCTGTGCTTAGATGGTGGATGACTTTCATTATTCTGATCTATAACCAAGTCTTAATTAATTTGGCAGCTCTTTCCTATCAAGATATTACATTATTGTGCTATTATTTTGTTTGCTCTACACCTATACCTCACCAGGTTCCAGAAACATGGGTACTTCTGCATGTATGTGTGGACTGTGGAGCAGGGCAGGATAGAAGGAAGAGAGCAACCCCAATTTTCTGCTCTATTTCAGAAAGTGCGGGTGTCCTTTCTTCCCCTCTTCCTGCTGACTGGTAAGAAACAATGATAACCCTCTTTAAATAGATTGGAAAGTTGATTGCACTGCATTAAACATACCCTTCCTACCCTAGCTGCAGTTGTACCTGCAGCTAAATACTTGAACCATCTGTCCTACATTGACTAAGAAAATGAAGACATGAAAAGACACGTTGAAAAAATCAGCAGCTGCTCTTAGTGGGGCCATTCGTTTTCAATCACTGATTCTGCTTGAAAGATGTGCAAATCCTGGCATTTTCACTAGTACAAACACCATTTAGGAATACGTACCAGGCACATTTCTAGCTATTATTATATTTTGCCGTTTATCACGTCTGGAGTGTTGGGCATCTGGGCCAGAAGTCTGGTCGCAGAAGTCTGGAATTTGTGAGTGAGAGCTGCTAAATGGTATCTTCGTAGCCTGTGACACAGTGGTAACACTGCTCTCGGCAAACCATTTGGACAGCAGATTGCCGTTCTGTTGCCTGGAATAGATATATTATATTATGTACAGCTCACCTGCAAGTGACGTCCTCAAAAGACGGCATTTTCAAGGAGGATGTCATAAACAACAGCAAATAGGAACAATTACTGGAGAAATTGTTTTCAAGTTCATATCTCTGGCTTTAAAAAATCGTTTAGGAGATATGCTGGAAATACTGCATCAAGGGAGATTTTGGAGCAACAACTCAATCATAATAGGTACGTGTTGTTCTGATGTTTGAAGAATACAAACATTTTTCTGTAGATCTGCTATCTTGCCTAGATCTGCTATCCAACCTAGGTCCGCTATACATACCAGTGAGTCAACCCAAGTTTCTATTGAAGTCATGCACCAAAATTGTCCACACTGAGCAGCTGGAGTGAAAAAAATCTTCAACTGTTTCTGGGGACGGAGAGGATTAGATTCCTTCTTCACCAAATACCAAGAATATATGGAGATGTGCAGTGACCCTATTTCACCTGCATAGAGAGGAGACCATCTGTGACCAATGAGTGCTGAAGTCAGCAATAGTTACTTTGAAACTATCAATTTTTGAGCTTTAATGAAACAGATACTGCAAATAAAACGTTTTACATTCTACCAAACAGGCCAGCTAAGGCTGAATTATTTTTTAAAGGTGAACACTGCAACGCTGAGTTCCTGCCTTAGAGACCATGAGGTCCCTTAACAACAAATTCTCACGTAACCAGTTCAAACAGTGCTGCCAGGCCTACAGCCATCTTCAGAACTGTGTGGTTACTACAAGGTGCATCACGGTTTCAGGATAAGCTGAAACTTCTGAAGAACCAGGGTATTACATATCCTAGGTCTTACGAGCCTGATCAGAGGACGGCTGAGGTGGGAAGGGACCTCTGGTTTTCCTTCCCTCATAAAGATGGAGAGCTCCGTCTTTGTCACCATGTCACTGCATGCAGCAGACATCTCTTCAACCTGCACATCCAAGCGTGTGGTGGGACGCCCGTGTTCACATGGAGCCTCACGTCTGCTGCCGGGCTCGGTGCAAAGGTCTTTCCAGGCAGAGGTCTTTAGGATATGATTCTGCAGGCCGTCAGCAGCCCAAAAAGCCTGTGAACATTACTGGGGATCCTGCATGCTGTGAGCTTGAAGGTCAGGATTGATATAAATAAATACGAGCAAACCCAATGACCTACACACAGGCTAAGTGTTTGTCTTCAGTACTTTGGTTGGAGGGAGCTGGCTGGATGAGTCCTGGCTCTGTGCAGTGTTTTTACCCCATGGAAATGAGAATATGAAAGGAAAGATGGCCAAGTTTTGTCCCGGCTCTGTCACCGGGGTGGACATCTGGCCTCAAAGTGGATGTTCTCTCAGGTCTTGCTGTTTAGAGGTACCTGTAGTGACCTCCATACAAACACTGTGATTTAAACCACCAAATAACTCACCGACTCTGCATTTGGATTATATACTTCATTCTAATGATGAGAACCTTCTATCTCCTGTGAGCTAATTAATAAAGCGCCGCTACTCTTAACACATTGAGAGGCTCTGAATAAAGTAGTTCAGAGTCCCAAAGGATTTGGAAGCTGCCTGAAGAATGTCGTGCCTTGTATGACACAGCCCAGCTTCTGAATGGATGCAATGCATGTTTGGCTCCGGCTCCCAACTGCATGTTAAATGTCTACAAAACCCGGAGCTGTCTGGGGGAAAGATTATGAAGAAAATTACAAAGCATGAAATAAGAAGACCTCCAAATGTGCTCTTTTTCTCCTGTATTTTTCTGACTCCGGAGACAATTCTCCCAATCTATTTCTGTGTTGACATGGAGACCCTACACATGCCTGGGTCACAGCAGCTTCCTCTGGATAAGGATCTTTCCAGGACAGAGCCCCAAAGCCCCACAGCTCTGTCCGCAGGCAGCCCCCAACGCTCCTTCCCGCGGGGCGAGTTCTCAGTGCAGCCTCTCCATCAGTGGCCACCACTGGTGGGAGACCGGCTGTACTGGTACCCCCCAGAGAGTGACCCAGAGGCTTCCTTCTGCTGGCTGGGGAAATCTCTGTCTGCAAGGCTTCTGCTACTTCTGAGACAGCTGCAAGTTGCCTTTTAAAATTATTATCAGCTCTCTGTTTTTCCTGATGTTCATTTTCCTTTCCGAAGCAACGTGTTGGACTGTTGACTTCCTTGGCTTCTGAAAAAATCAAATGTAATATGTCATTGACAAACTGCTTGAAGAAATGGTTTCAGATTCATTTTTTAACAGGGCTTCTCAGACCTTCAAAACTCATTAATAAGGCTACTCCGACCTATTGTGTTTTCCCAGACTGGCGCTCTTTTCATTAGCTGCAAATAGTGCCAGTACGTGAGACTTTTTGGCTTCATCCAGGATCTGGGGAGGTGGTGAAATGGCAAGCCAGTACTACCCAGTAGCACACAACAGCCACCGGTTAAGAAATCTGAGCGTATGCAACGATATTAATTGCCTGAACGGTCAACCCAGCACTTCCAAGAAAAGCAACTTTCAGAGCGTAGAAGGACCTGAGCAGAAGGCAAAGGGATGAGCTATCTGGGGGACACAGCAGTGGCAGGAGACCAGGTAAATCGCCAAAGCGCTGGCTTCACTGCACGTGCCTGTAGGTCTCCTGCTTGCTCGGTGCGCTGAGAGCTGCACAACACTTGTTGAATGTATTTTTGTCTAGCTGGAAAAAAAGAAAAGGACAGCTCTACTCTTCAAGAGCTGAGCAATGTAAGAAAGCCTTTCTGAAACCAGAGCCAGAGCAACCCAGGTAGCAGGAGAGTTGTAATAGCCATGAACTTTTAAGACTTGTGATATAAGTATTAATATGAACTTCCACAAAGTGATTCCCCCTTCCAGATGCCACTCATCCAGTGTTTCTGATTAGCTGAGCAGGTACAGCTATAGCACAGTCACTGAGGAAAGGCAAAAAAAGCCTGGATTTAAACCCTGTGTGACTTTAGCTGCAACTCAGTGGAAGTCGTTATTCGTGCAGGACCTGCAGCCCACCTCGGCCAGGTGGTGAAAGAAGGAAAAAAAAAGAGGGGAAATCTGGTTATGAGCTGTAATGGGCTCCACTGCATTTCGGGAATAGCATCCATATGGGTTGTGCATATTAAATGTAATTATAGTCTTGAAAAAGGAGAGTACGTCTAGCGTTCTGCAGTCCAGGGCTAGACAAGGGAATGGGCAGGGACAAACTGACCTCAAATGTAAACGAATAGCTTAGGCTTTTCAATAATGTAGTCGAAGCTGCCAATTTTCTCAATTTGAATGCAAGTCTCAAGATTTGATTTTATTCATAAAGAAAGACCTATCTCTTGAAAGAAAGAAAATACACAGCATTCTGACTTTTTTTTCTTCTTGTGGAAGTACAAGATCTTTTCCCAGGAGAAGTTTAGGAAATTTCTTTATAGAAGAATACCTAAGAAAATTCGCTTTAAAAGCAGAAGACAGAGGAAGGAAGAAAAAAAAAAAAAAAAAAAAAAAAACAACAAACCCTCAGTTTATAACTGTCACTGGCCTGATTTTGTGGAGCATAGCTTAGATTTTCCAGCACTTGGGTCTAGCAACCTTAATTTGCGGTTATTTCCAATATGTGCTTGCATTTGTGCATAGGAAAAGCATTGTGCATTATCTCAGCGCTGGATTTGCGAGGTTTCTGCACTCTGCCATTATCACAGAGACCTCTTAAGCCTAACTTAACATGACTTGCGTTTTGCAGTTGCTGTCAGCCGAGCCATGCCGGTTTTCTCGCGGGAGCAAGGCTTGACTGCAATCTTTTAACCTCAAAAGTAATTTCCATATTTGACCAGAAGAGGGCAATATTACGTCACCTAAACGACCTAAAGGTCACGCTAACCCCCTTACAGGACAGACACTCGTGCTATGAAATAAAGGAGGAAAACCCAACCGGTTATACCAACGTAACATGGCATTTCTGCTTTTTTTGTATAACTATAATGTATTTCTCTGCTTTGTACAGCTCACGAGCAAGTCCTGCTAGAGCCTCGCTCGCTGATGTCTCAGCCTGAAGGACTGAAGCGCAGTGATTTATCCTCGGCCAGCAGCGGCTGATTTCAAGCCTGTGCGCAAATACACTTGAAGAAAGGCAGAAACAAGCAAGTCCAATTATTTTAGGGTTTTGAACGTTCAGAGAAGGGAAAACAGCGGTCTGCGGAGCGGAGTTCAGCTCTGGCGCTGCTGCACCGGCATCGCAGACCCGCGTGCGGGAGAGGTGGTGGCCATGTGCGTGCGGCCAGCGCAGCGTCCCCTCCATCCTCCCCACCTCTCCTTTCCGTCTGTCTGTCTGCCCTCCGCTTCCAACCAGCGTTGGTCTTCCAGCTGGAAGAGTTCTGCTGGTCTTCCTCTCGCAGACTTGTCCACGCTCTGGGTGGATCTGCCTCTATGTTCCCCTTTGCATCCAGTTTAAGCATTTTCAGCCGTGCCACTCTCTGCTTCGCCGCTGTCCCCATGAACTTTAAGGCTGTGGACACAGTGGGAGTTTACTGCTCTGCGCTTCTCCCTGTCCCTTCTTCTGCCTCCCTGCTACAAAGTTTTGGGGGAAAATATCTCCCTTACGGACTCTGAGCTTTAAAGCCACGCTGGGGGGGTCCTCTGAAAGGTTATTCTCAAACCCTCTGGGCGGTATCAATGCACCATCTTACGAGAACTTTTGGAAGCTCAGAACTACCTCCATGCACTGAACTAGGAAAGTGAGTAAAGGAATTTCTATTCCTGTTCTCAGTGTTTTTCCCACGCGATGAGGGACAAGGGGAAGTTCCCATACTGGAACCGGGGGGGTCAGGAAGGCAGTCGAATGGCACAGACAAGCACAGACACCCTGCACTCAAGTGTTTCTTTGGAAGCACCTCGTATTCGGAGAACTTCTGCCAAAGCTGGGGCAAATTTCCTGGCAGCCTGTGCCAGGGTTTCAGTCTAACATTCACCCACCGCAGATGATCTTTAAAAGAAGATCACTCCAGGGCAGTGCAGACAGCATCCTCCACACAATTTAGTGGTTTCAGTCTGGGTTATTTTCATATCAGAAAGTCAAATCTTGCACAATTTGACATTTCCTACAGAAATGTTGCTTGCAGACTAACTATATAAACAAAATACCATGGCTAGATTCATCTAAAAAATGTTTCAAATGACCTTTAGTTGTCCTGAAAAGACAAGAGACAACAACAAGAGACCAAGTAGTGGACTCCTGCAGAAACACTGTACACCATAACAGCTATGGCTTGAGTAATTAGCAGCTTGTGTGGTTTGAAAAGCTGAAAAGAGCTTTACAAACACCAAATGATGAAGCACGTCTGGTCTACTGGCTAATATAGCCAAGGAAAAGGAAGGCTCAGCTGACACAGTACAGAAATTCACTTCTGGAGAGCACAGCATGCACCAACTGCACGTTGGTTCATGACAAAGATAAAAACAAAACAAAAAAATACTATCAATCAGCTCTGAAAACTTAAGAGGGACTTTAGTTAGTCCAAACACACGTCGTTTGACCTAAATGCTCTTACGAATTGCTTCTTGGGTTTTTCTAACTCCTGTAAAACCAAAAACCTACCCACTTGCATCCCATCAGACTGAAAAAACCCGAGTCGTTGTGGGACAGTGGCTGACGTGGAGGAGAGCTGCCTCTCGTGTCACCAGCTGACACGGCATTTCAGCAACCGTACCGGGTCTGGCTAGGACCCGCTCTGCTGACCCATGAGCTCTCACAAGGTCACAGCACAGGCAATAAGGCTGCTGTCCAGAACGTGGGGAAGCAGCGTCAGCCAACATTTCCTTGGCCATAGTACTTGTCGTGGAATAATGCTACAGAATTTAAACGGTCAGTGAAGCCAGGTCACACCATCATCAGTTGTCCTGTTGTCCCGCCAGCACTCACGGGAATGCCTTTATAGGCAGCAATGATGTTGCTGTATTTATGCATTTGCACTTGTGTAAAAAAGGACTCGGGCGGTGTAGGCTAGTTATAAGCCACACTAATAGAAATCATGGCACATCCCTGGCAAGGTTTGCACTACCAGAAAACTCAAAGTAATCTCAACAAAGCCTGGTCTTAGCACCCAACTGCCGTGTCTGTCCGTCCGTCAGCCCTTTCCCTCCTAGTGACGTCTGAACTTCTTGGCCAATTGTACTCATAACTGAGAGAGGTAAAGGCCCCAAAGATTTGTCCTCGCTGCAGTTTGCAGAAGAACTGCAGGGTGGCTAGAGGGGAAAGAGTCCGGCCAAAGCTCCCGCAGAGGAAGGGCAGCACCCAGCAGCTCCCCTCCAGGCAGGGAGTCAGGGCAGCACCAACCTGGAGAGGGACAGCAGTGACATGGAGGAGTGGAAGACCCAGGTCACACCTCCATTGGAAAGCAAGCTTAGAGTCATTTACAAAACTTCACTGTCCTTAGATTTGCCTTTGACTAACACGGTTTACACGTTTTTATTGGTTTCTTGCATTTTGCTTCCCTTATCCTGACTTCCAGCACCTGAAATCTACTTCCCTGGGATTTATGTCCTAATGCAATAAACCTCTCTATTAAATTTACCAGAATCATGAAAGTTAAGTTTGCCCAAAATATCTCAACTCCATCTCCCTCGTGATTTTGAGATTGGTTTGTGCCTTTATATATATAATGAGCTAGCCAGCCAGGTGTGACTCAGTGGTACACTGAGTAGTTTCAGGACTTTGAAAGACAGAGATAACACTTTGTATACAGTGCAAATGACTCCTTACCACTGCTAATTGCTGTTCTTCTGGTTGGAAACACCTACATTTTCCTATCCACACATTTAGATCTGGAAAATTATTAGTTTTCCTCAAATGGTTCAATGATTTTGAGTCAGCCGAAACAAACATCATAAAAACCCATGTCGTGGTTTAACCCCAGCCAGCAACTGAGCGCCACGCAGCCGCTCGCTCACTCCCCCCTGCTTCCAGTGGGATGGGGGAGAAAATCAGGAAAAGAAGTAAAACTCGTGGGTTGAGATAAGAACGGTTGAATAGAACAAAAAAGAAGAAACTAATAATGATAATGGTAACACTAATAAAATGACAAGAGTAGTAATGAAAGGATTGGAATGTACAAATGATGCGCAGTGCGATTGCTCGCTGATCGACACCCAGTCAGTCCCCCAGCAGCGATCCCCCGTCCCCACTCCCCCAGTTTCCATACTGGA
>JANZLQ010000029.1:17397053-17412345 GCA_026212715.1 Elanus axillaris
CGGCTGTGTCCTGTGCCAACTCCTTGTGCCCCTCCAGCCTTCTCGCTGGCTGGGCAGGAGAAGCTGAAAAATCCTCGACTTTAGTCTAAACATGACTTAGCAGCAACCGAAAACATCAGAGTGTTATCAGCATTCTTCTCCTACTGAACCCAAAACACAGCTCCGTACCAGCTACTGGGAAGAGCCTTAACTCCATCCCGGCTGAAACCAGGACAGCCTGGTACCCTGAGCACAGCCCACTGGACTGCGTAGGGTCTTGGCTGCAGTTTATTGCCATGAAATGCGTGGCAATAGGGAGCTCCTGTGACTCCCTCTTCTGTACATCGTGATTGCTCCTTGAAGGCTGTGCCGTGTCCACTTGAGGGACCTGCCAAAGATTAAATGAGGATGTCTTTGAACCTGAGACAGGGAAGCTGTGGTCAGAATCTCCATACACGGGTGTAGCTGAAAGGGAATTGGTTAACTGGTAACAGACGGACTATTATACTGTAAAATACTCAGGACAAAAAAACCTATGCAAGGAAAGCAATCATTAAAATTCAAGTAGTTTTCTGCAAAGCTGAGATAATATTGCAACCTTAGCGATTATAGGATGAAATGTTCAAAGCAAATTGGCCCAAATCAATGAAAGTCAAGTCCTTGGTTTTCCTTTTTTTTAACACTTTCTGCATATGTATCAATAAAGATGTAAAAATGCTGGTTTACTGTGGCATAGTAGCCATGACAGCTAATAAATTATTTGACAGATTGAAAAAAACATATTTATGAGAGGTCCTGGTGTAGTGGTTTGTGGAAGGCAAGAAAGCAGTAATTCCAATCACCCAGAGCCATTGACCAATGTCTGCGGTCGGATCACTTGACCTTCTTCTTCTTCAGTCACCCTAGCTGGAAAGTGTATTAAATGCATCGCCCCTGGAAAATGACAGTGTGCCTTCATGCATTAATGTGTGGTTTATTGCATATAGGATATTGCACTTCTCCTCCTCCTTCGGTTCGTAGTTTCTGATTTCCTAAAGTGTTATGCAGAATCCTGTGCAAGTGATGTTTTACATTTCCTAAACCTTTTATATCCTTGAAGTTTGAGAAATTAGATAGTATTAGCTTTCCTCTCGTGGATTTCTAAAGACATTTCAGGCTTGTCTTTTATCTAAATCATTTTATGGCCCATTAATTGAATAGATAATGTTTCTCTGCAAAGTCTGAAGGGTCATTTAGCATTTTCAGCATGACTAAAACATGAACACACTCTATTTTCAGCCAGAAGGCTGAAATTTTTTTTACAGTTTTAACAACCAACAAGTGAGCCAGCCTTTGATAACCACTGCTCTTGATAAAAGAAAATCTTTCCACTGATATTTAAGGAGAAGAAATAGGGGTTTGGTTAAAACGGCATGGCCTCTAATACCATGGTTGAATATTCCGAAAGGGCAAGGGAGGCATGAACTATTTGTTTTAGTAAGCCAGAATAAAATCCCCTAAGGGCCTAGCCCCTAGCTCCCGTGAAACTCAGAGAAGGTTTTCATATGCTAAGTAGTAAAATACGTGTTTTTTAAAGAAAAGTCTAGTTATAATATACAATTCAACTCAAAATCAGTTTGGTAAGCCAGTTTAATGTCTGCTAAAGGGCTTTGTTAATCATCGAGCTGAAAGTGCTGCTCAGGGGATCACCGCCGTTAGTGGTCTGGTGGCACAAGCAGCCTTGCTGCCTTACGCTCTGAAAGGTCGCATCAGACTTCTTACTGTTATTGGTAGTATTCTAAACATTGGGCAGTATTCAAACAGGTCAACCGAAGCTACAAGGAGTCTACTGGGCCATTATGTCGCACCACATGCCAAGGCGAAGGGAACATGCAACCTCCTTGGGGTTCTTATGCCATTGCAAACTGGAACTCAGTCCTGTAAGGTCTTGGAAATGGGTTGAGCCGCACACGTTCCTTCCAGACAGACGTGGAGAGGAAGGTAAAATCCTCTCCATTCACTAGTTGGATGTTTGTGTTTGGAGTCTGTAAGACTTCTTGGCTTTGGGGGAAATATAGAAGGAAAACTAAGCTTAGGGGTTCAAAAAAGTCTGCAGGTCTAGCATTAGACCTCTGGCTAATAATCAGCCTTTCTAAAGTCAGTGAGACTATTTACATTCCACAGTATTGCTTCTGTGGGCAATCTTTGCACCTGAGTTCACATAATTGGCGGTGGGTCTTTAACTTCTTAATTTTTTAGTAGCTACTTGCGTGGAGGATATTTTTTAATGAGGTTGCACTAGGGAGGGAGAAAGGGAGTTGGTTATTCATATATAAATACCCGTAACTAGTAATTAACAGGTACTTTATATCTTCAGTGGCCACATTCAATAACTACAGCCTAAGATTACAGCAGATTATAGACTTAAAATTATAATTCTAAATTGTGAAAACTTCAGGGTGTGTTTTGAAAGACTGCATGCTCTCTTGGCGAATAGCAAGTAGCTACACTTAATTTCTAGAATTAGTCCCTAGTGTTGCAACTCAAGTAGAAGAGATCGGAATTGTGTTACTCGCGTGTTACTCCTCCTTAGGGTACAGCTGCTCCAGCGACTACTTCTGAATTCACACAAAGTGTTTATTAAACAGATCGCTTACTTAGAGCTCTCTTTCAGTACCTGCCTTATCACAAAGAAACAACAGGGCAAAACAGGGAAGAAGCATCATAACACCTGTAATGTTATTTTCTCATTCATGAGCTGCAGATGCTACGGTAGGGTTTAGACTGTCTATGAAATGAGAACAGTAAATCACTGAATTATGCCAAGAGGTGTCTGAGCTGCCAAAAGAAAATTCCGTAGACTAATGATCTTGTAGAGAGAATGAGGGTACTCAAAAGAACTAATCAGCTTTTAAAGTCATCTCTGATCATCTTCAAGCTACTGCAGACCCAGAAGTGAATTAAAATAGGGTACCTCCTGCACATTTGTCTTTGAGGAGCACTGACACAAAAGGAGAATCTCAAAGGAGCATTTGCTCCACACGCTCAAAATCTTCTAGTATAGTAAAAAGGCTTTGAACTGGTACAACACACCCAGAAGACTACATGTGAATTAGGGCCTTTTGCAGTACTTTCTACCCTGGAAACATTACTTACCTCCCAAGGGACAGGAAAGGCTCCTATTTTTGAAATATTAGTTATATGACTGCGTGCTCAAACTGGAAGCTATGCAGTCCATCCTCGAACCATGAGCACACCGAAAGAACTGTCTCCCCCTCGATTCTCACTCCAAGCATATGAGACCTTAAGCAACAAGTTATAGGAGGACATTTCAGGGTATTGTAGCCAACGACTGCCTGAGCATGACATGGGACAGATTCCCACCTGATTTCATGTAGGATTTAATGCCCAGGTGATGATGGAACTCAGCATCCAACACAAAGTAAGTTAGTGCCTATGGTAGTCCTTATAGAGATGTGATTTCAGCAATGGAATCATTGAGAGAACTGGAAAACTGAACGTGTCTTAGCTTTCTAGAACTATCAAATGCTGCAATTTTCTTTCTAAGAATCCCCCGAGCGTCTAAACAACTACTGGGCAATAAAAACCAAAGACTTTGTGTGTAATATGACTTAATATAATAGAAGTAAGAGAGGTATCACAAGGCACGGCTTTCTGAACATGGGCTGCAGCCAAATGCCAAGCAGATAGATAGATACTTCCCGGGGGGAACATAAAAAGTCAAAGAAAGGACTATTATGGTGGTAGGAGAAGGGTAAAACAAGAGCATTCATGGACTCCTACGCCCATTGTACAAACAGTAGAAAATGTGATGCATCTTCCCTTACTTACATTGCACGATTTGGGGTGAAACTAAGATGCAGGCAGTAGAAGGAATCACAAAAGAAGCCAAAGCAGGAGTCCCTGAACATCCAGAGACATCTTTACAACCGTGTGCATATTTTCACCTCCTTCTGCTCATTGGCTGTCTATTCTAATCCTCTTTCTTTCCCTCTGCTTTGCTCCCGCAACCCACTGTAACTAACAATGTTTGCTGCCATCCCGCAGCTCACTGCACCGTCTCCTCTCATGATTTCCTTTTCCTCCTTGTGCGCTTATCTCATTCATTTGCATTGAAAGGTCCCTGGGACAAGGGACCCTCAAATATTGTGTTTTCCTAGCACCTTTAGGCCAACTCTTGTTCCTGAACTGATTTATAAGGTGCTAATCCACTCACTATAAGAAGCCACAGAGTATCTTAACCGATAGCACTTTTAAAATAGATTATAGCCTCTCACTGCTGAGTTTGAGACCAAAATAACACAATATATCTACTTCTTGTGACATTCATGAGAACACTTGCAATGCGCCTTTGAAATGCCAAAATAAAACAGGCTCTTTCTCATCATTTCTGATGTACATACCACAATGGAATCCAAATTTTTTATTTTTTTTTTTGCAATGGACATAGAGGGCTGAAGCCCTTGCAGGGAAGTATTATTTCTGTTGTGAAATGAAACTCCGCTCTGTTTTTCATCAAGCATGTTACTAATGTGTCCATGTGTGCCTTCTCAAAAATTAAACAGGTAGATGATTGGTTGGTAATGGGGTAAAGGCTTGCAACTTATTTAACATTAAAGGTTTTGGTGGGAGAAAAGCTGTGAGACAAGTCAGAATCAGCCCACGGAGAACGCGGAGGGAGCTGGTGGCCTCCTGGTGAACACCCAGTGAGCTCCTGGTCTGGGTGGAAGCAGGAAGATCATACTGCAAGTAGGTAGAATTAAATTAGAGATGAGCAGCAGATAAAATAGATGAGAGAGAGACGACCTGAGATAAGTGATTAAAGAAGCAAAGCCATTGTATTAAGAATGTGAAATAAAAAAACTACGGGCTCAAATACACCTTCGTTTCTAAGCATAAGTCTCTGCTGCAATCAGAATAGACCTTTCTACCTTTAAACCAGCCAGCGCAGATGTTGATATCCATGGAGTCCAGCAGGAGCCACCAAATACCCAGAACAACACTGAGTTCAGCGTTCCTTCGTTACACCACAACGCTGAGTTCTCCATTCATTTGCTACACCAGCTGTCTAAAGTAATGCAGTTTTCTGTAGCCAAGAGATTTGACGAACCGTGCTGACAACCCAGAGACTCTTCAGGTACTTCCATACTGGAACTTCTGCCCCCGGAGGCAGAAGATGACAGCAGAGAAGGAATGGATGGGGAGAGCGGTTGCGGAATTTATATGGAAGGGTGAATGCAGTTATACTGCCGTTTTCTCTGGGACAAAACCACAAAGGTCTTAAATTCCCGGCTCTCATTTTTCACCCCTCTTGCCTTCACCCAGTTCCCTTCCCGAGCTGCAGGTTAGAGCCCACTCTGCTGCGCCCACGCAGCTCTGCGGGGCAATGCTGCAAACAAAACCACCATGAGCAGAAATTCCAAAATCACACAAGGAGGGAACTTCCCAACTAGCTTTGCCAGCAGACAAAGCAGAGTACCTCTACAGAACAAGCAGAGTACCTATACTATAGGTCTAATTTCTCCTACCAGAATTGCTGCATTCATATGAATGGGACCTAAAATAGATCAGCTTTTCTCCTACTGTGGGAGCCGGGGTAGGAAATCTTCATCCCTAAATTAGACTACTGCTGTAGATGAACTTCACTTCTATAGTCTTATTTGTGCTTATCTTAACCAAGCGAGCAAGCTCAGGCTTGCCTGGCTTATTTTCCCCAATCTGTGAATGGTAACGCAAACATTTACCAGGGAGCAGCGCATTAGGAGAAATCAGCAAAGACCTTGTGAAACGCAGTATTTTAGTACAGATGTCAAATTCCATACCAGGATTTTGCATCTTTTGGTTCATCAGAAAAATGTTAGGTAAACAAGATCTCTGTATACACTCACCCCTTTTATATTAAAAGTACATTCTTGTTACTTATAATTGTATTTCTGTATTATCGTTCAACCGTATCTTCTAACTCCTAGAAGCTAGACTTGCATAAGCCTGTGTGACCAAAAATTTGTCTCACTGATATTTATATAGCTTTGTTAACAAAGATTTTTTTTTAAGGCATGTAAATAAGTATATTGTGTAAAGCTGGACCCTACACAAGCTTTATGATTAAGTCACTTGTGTTGTGTCCTTATTTGAATTTCCATATTTACTTAACAAAAGGTTTCACTGGGGCTTTTCAGGCCATATTTACATAGATCCATCAAAGATGGCATAGTTAGACGCAGGATGTAGTTGAAACTAGACAATAGCACAGCAGGGTTAAGGTATTGGGCTGCAGCTAAAGTGTTTTGTTAGGAAGATCTGATAAGTGCTTAGACTTTTTGCTAAAATAAAGACCCTAACAACAGTGGGAATTCAACAGGGTAATCACACTTAATGCAGACTGTTTAGAGCAATTAGAGGTGATTGGCAGTGTCTTAAAGCCCTTAAACAGAAACAACATATAAAAAGACCTGACCTCAATTGGATTTCAGCTTCATTGCCAGTTTCAGTCCAGAGCATTCTATCAACTGGTTTAATGCACATAAGAATAAAGTATTTTGGGTTGGTCCTGTGGCTGTGAAGTATCGTCACTGAGACTTCCTCTGCCGTGGGGGTATTAAAACGCTTCGTGTGATGCGCAGCCCTACCAGTGTCAATGAAGAGTTTGTACTTGCCAAGGGATAAATCTCTCTTCCCTGACGTCCACGAGGTATTTATCAAGGAATGGATCAGGAATGCCGCGGGGAAGGCAGGCAGACAGTGACAGATGATCCAATCGCAGAATGGACTGCAGAGCGTGTTTTTAATGCAAACCCAAAGTTTGCGAAGGCTCATTTTCAAACAACGCTGGATTTGTACCTATAAATAACAGAGAGAGAGAGATTTAAACTACAGTGGATGCAATACTCTGATTTAAATCTATGCGGACATACCGAAGTCACCGAAATAAGGCTGACTTTTCATTTCCCAGGGATTTAGCTCATAGCCTTAAGTGGAACTAGCTAATGTAATGAGGGGCATTTACACACACCTTAGGAGCCTTGGCAGGGTGCATTTCTGTAACGGTGTCTTTGGACCCAAATTTGTGAGGGCGCGACACCCACTGAAATTACCAAACGTTGAGTAGTAGTCTGTCCTTGGTAGAAGAGCTGGTTGAAATGATAAAGTCGTGCTTATCCAGGTAGAGACAGGGTATGGCCAGAAATACGAACCATCTACCTGGAACAGTTTAAATTATGGAAGTCCAGGTCCAAATTGCCGTACTCTCACCTGAAATGCAGGGTTAGAGTAGTTGTGTGCTCCTAAGTTGTCATAGTGCAGAACTTGGGTGGTTTAAAAGTTAAAACCTTCACTTAGAAGGCAATAACTTCTTAAACCATGCTGTCCTGGTCACTTTTGAATCACTAATGCTACCCAAATTTTGTATGTACATGCGTGTATTCATGTATGCATGTATATTTATATTTAATTATTTATATATGTATGTGTATGTATATAATGCTTTTGTGTTGGTATAAAGACATCTTGTGATGGTTTGGCTTAATCTGTTCTGAAAAACAATGATCTATTTCAGTATACTATTACCATTGTAGCAATATATCTGTAACTACAGATATTTTGGAGTGGTTGTGAAGAGTTGTAGAGAAGGAACCCAGCCACCACCGGCCTGCCATGACAGTCACCCCAGCCAGTGCTTTTTGGGCTCCAGAGGGAGGGGGCAATGCTGAAAATCACAGCTGGATACCCTGCTTCGGCAGCAGAATTTATGCAATATAATTCACGTATTTCCACAAGTTCAAAATAATGACCAAAGGGAACAATAATCCTCGACCAGTTTGAACGCACAGTGGGGTGGGTATACACCGAGAACCTTCCTCTGGATAAAAAGCTTTGCCCACAGACTTTGCATTATGACAGATAGCGAAGAAAGCAAGCTGCTGGTTTAGCTTTCTTAATCGGAGCCCTAGGTTTTATCAGGAGTCATAATAATCCCATCTACACAAGGGTGGGAATTGCCTGGGTTCAGCCACCCAAGAGATAAGCTTCTGGTCGGAGGCGCTCACCTGGATTCCCTCCCTCCATGGCCAGTGGAGACAGAATAGGCACCTGCACAGAGATATTCCTCCCACCCCAAGAAGGTATGTAAACCAGGTGAGGAGAGGTTGTCAGGATGTCGACAGCGAACATCTACTAGAAGGACATGTACGATTAGATTAACTCATCCCAGACACTTACTTAGCTTTCCGGGGTTGAAGTTTGGACGCACGCTCGCACGAGGAGTCTGGCTCAGCCCAGAAGTCAGAAGAATCGTGCCAGTCTTCGGTGGAAGGATCGGCCGTTCAGGGCTAGGGAACATCCCACCCACGCAGATCCCTCATCCTTCCACTTTAGCTCCAGCTGCTGGAAAGCCTTTCCTCTGCTTTCAGACCCAGTAGGACCAGAGTTTTCATTTGCAGTTATACACAAACCTCTCTGCACACGTGGGAAACTCCTGAGCCATTTGCCTGTTCCGCTTTGCTCCTTAACTGGTCATAAACCAGATGTCTCAAATCTCTGCTTATGCATACACTTCACCAGTAACGGAACACGTAAATGACATTTTGTATGGTTTCTATGTTAGGATAAATAATGTTCCGTTATGTTACTATGTAAGAGACCGGAAAAAGTGAAATAAAAATAATCTCCCAAAGGCAAGCTCTCAAAAATGAAAAAACATAATCATTTTGGTTGCTTGGCTAGTAGCAGAATTTTAAGGCTTTTTGCTACACAAACAGCTTTGCTTTAAGTTTTGTTTTCATTTTTTAAACATTAGCTGGAGGCAGAGGCTTATGGCTACTTAGACTGTTAGTTAATTAAAAAAACACGTTAAATTAATATCCTTTCCCTTGCCACGGGGAGCAAACAGCCAGAGGATAATGAGTTTTATTAAGTCTCATAATGTCAGTGTTGATTGCATCCAAATATTGGCTCCATTATTTGTCAGTCCCCAAAGAACCACCTCCAGAAGCAAATGGGTCAAGGATTAATTGATCGGTGCAAGGTTCTCTCCTTCCAGTCACGGGGTTTGCTACTGAGCAATTTATACACGCAGGATAGGAGAGCCAAGGTGTTTTGAGCCCGGGTTATTATTTCTGCACAGCACCTACCAGCGTATCACCCTTCTTTTGCCTGGCTTCTTGAGTTGCTGCGGTACGGTCGGTGACATTACTGCAGCCTTTCAGCAGCGGCCAAATAGTTACAAAAAGCACCGGTCTCAAGTGGGAACTGTTGAGGCATTTTCTAACAAAAGTTTTGGATTTTTTCATTTTGTTTTGTTTTTTTGAACCTCATGCTAATTTGTGGAGATGGAGACATTACCTGAGAATGTACCCCCCTCCAGGAAATTCTCACCAGGAAAGGGCTCTCCAGCACAGGAATTTGGAGAGACATCTCCACCCCAAACTAAGGAATAGATCAGTGATTAGGACACTTGGCTGGGATGGTGAAGACCTATTATTCTTCCTCTGCCCCAGCTTTGCGCTAGCCCTGGGCTACTGCAGGAGCAAGAAAACTTTCCTCCATCTCCTCCAAGGGCTTTCAACTTTTAATATATAAACCACTGCTTGCTAGGTGACAAAACCTGTGTTATTTTGTAAGACAGACAAATTTATCAAACATCTAGTTGCTGTTCCTATAGCTCCTAGGCAGACCTCTCCACAAATACCCCCTTGCCTGCACCAGCAGTGACATTTGTCTGGCTCCATGTTCGTGGGTGAGACAGGCAAAATACTAACTTTACAAAAAAAGGGGGGAAAAAACGCTTTCTGCTCCCTAAGTTGCCTCTTTGTGGTGGATCCAAGAAGCACCAGTAGCAGTGCAAAGGCAGCAGAGCACAACCAGGAATGAAGGAACAAAACTGCTGTGCTTGGTAGCAGGTAGTTCATGTGCGTTAAGTGATGGATCGTCACATTCTCACATCTCTCCCGCCCTTGTTTGCCCCTTTTTTTTTGCGGGGAAGGGAATTGGATTATCATTTCTTTTATTCTTTTAAAAATACTTGGTTCCACCCCACCGAGGAAAAGAAGGTTGGGAAGAAACATTGCTTAGCAATTTTCTGGATAAGAGATTTTTTGAGGGATTTTATCCAGCCTTTATTACGGACAGCCCTGAGCTGGAAAGCAAAGTGGCAAATCCCCATGAAGATCCCACTCGTTTGGCGTCAGAGGTATTTTCGAACTTGTAAAGAGCAGGTAACCCTGCAAAGTCTAAAACCGCCACAAATTTAGAGGAAGCAGGTAAAAGCAATTGCTTCCACTGTGCATTTCTGTCAGACGTGGGTGAATTTTCAGGCATTTGCCTCATTCCCCGCATCAGGCCCAACCATCTCTGGTGCTTATGTGTTGACTCACCCTCTGGCTCGGCTCTGGTGAGCCAGCCAGCTCTGCAGCCTGGGCATGTAGGTTCGAGGAGGGTCTGTCTCACCTTTCTGAAATTAAACAGAAATGCAGTATTTCCTACCCCTTAAACTGTCAATAAAGTGGATTTTGTTTTTATTTTCGGTCATGTTCAAAGGAAAGTTGAGAAGTAGAACTGGTTGAAAGAAAAAAAGATGTTTAGATGGCATTTTTCAATTACAAAGTCATTTATCAGTCAGCAGTTCCTCGCTCTTTAAACAGAACGCTGGTAAATATGATGTTGAAGGAGTTCAACACTTTAGTTACGAAGGACTGAAATGCTTAGTTTCAAAATACACCATGATACTAAAAATAAGCAGTGAAATGTATGAGCATAAAAAAATATTTTTTAAAATGCACGAAATCCTTCAGAATATGTTAAGTACAAGAAGCACTGGAAATTATAGCACTTTGCACTGTGTTCCAACAAAATTAAAGTCTCAGCTTCTGCAAAATTCTGGCAACAGAGATAAACACAGGTTTTCAAGAAATATGTCTGTTAGTTGTACAGCTTCCCATGCTGCTGAGAAATTAACAACTTGACTATAAAGTTCCTGAAGTATCTTAAAAGCAAACCTTTTAGGAGCTCATTTCCAAATACCTTTTTGCCATTTCCATAAAGAACTATAGTTTAACGTTGGCAACGTGAGCGGAACATACTCTGTGCCAGCTTTGAAATCCAGCTTATTGGGTTCATACAGCTGGTAGAGTATAACCCCGATAGCAACGGTCAGTTGTGACCCAGCAGTGATCGGCACAAGCGTTCCTGGATCCAGATCACTGAGAGGTAGGTGATGTGCCAGTGTTAGATATCCCTCTATTCTCCATTCGTTCCTATTCCTACTGACGGGTACACTGCTCCCTTAGCTGATCCAATGCAGCTGCTCATGGGCACATCCTCTGCACCACGCCGGAAAACTGGCTTGATTTTTAAAAAATTAAACAAATGAAAAAATGCTTTAAAAAATATCAAAGTACCCATAAACCAGCACTATGACTTACGTCAGCAACAGGAACACTGTAGAAGGCAAGACAAAGGGGTTTAATGCAGTCAGAGCGACAAACTTTGTGCTTGCTTATTCTCGGGAGGCTCAGCGAAGCTTCTGCTTTATTCCACGGGCCAACTTCTCCTTAAAATAGGTGGTGGTGCTGGATATTAACACTCAAAGCCATCTGCAACTTGGAAAGCTGCATGTATTTTAGACCAGGCAAATCCTCCAGGGTAGCCTTGTTTTGTTAAAATGGATAGAGAAGCAGGTTAAAGGGTCTGAAGATAAATAATAAATGAGTGACAGCTCGAGACCACAATTAGGCCAGTGTTAATAAGCATCAATTCCAAAGAATAAGGGATTTATCTTTAGCAGTAATATAATGTCATATATAATAATAATAAATTCTAAATAAATAATAATAGAAGACATAATTCATGTCCTACTACAGTCTTAATGGATAAACTCACTTGGTATTACAGTTGATTACAAAACAGGAAAGAGGTTTTACGTGGGAAAAGAGTAAGTAAAAGTCAGATGACGAGCTTAACCCTTCATAAAGTCAGGCAGCAGGCTTTGTTTACCTTCTCTGCTGTATGCTCTTCCAGAGAATGCTACAAGCAACTACAAGACACATCTGCAAACATTTTTCTCCTTCTTTTTTCCCTTGCACTGCCTCAGCAACAGCCTTACAGTCATACCCACGGGGAGAAAGAATCAGAGCGTTTGTCTGCCCTCCTGGCACACCGTCCTGATCTTCAAGAAGGGATCTTCCAGGCATAACTAGCTTTGCTCTCTCTGAGTACTGGTGGGACCCCATTCTCAACCCAGAGGGGAATCCCTTTCGGTGGCAATTTAAAATTTACTAACTAGTAGGAGCTATACTCAATTCCGTTCCAGCTAGACTGGTAGGTCTTCTCGCAGCAGCTGAAGCAACCTGTAAAAAATAACATTTCCAAAGCAAAAACAGTGGGTTAAATTAGATCTTTTGCTTGTTTGTTTCCTCTCTTCTATTCTTACTCTTTATTTGATCCAACTGTATTGAATGGCAAAACATCCCTCTGATACGTCTGGCTCCTGCTGAGCATATTATCTTATCTGGCTCCTAATCCCATCTTTTACAAGCCTGAATGCTGTCACAAATCACAGCGTTTCATACTGTTTTAAGTTCCTCAGTTCTAAATGGCTTATGGTTATTTTACCTTTGTTAAAGGACACAAGGCTTAGAGATAAGATGATAATGGCAATGTCCAATTCTAGGAGAAATAATAACTGGTAAGAAACAGAACTTTAGTATGTGATTATAAAACAATGACAACACACTGTCGGGGGAGACACTTTCAGAGATGAAGGTGTAAATCACATAATTAGTCAGGACTGACCTTATGCCTTGTTGAGCCTACAGCAGTGGAAGTGTAACTTCCAATGCTTTAGAGCACTCCAGCCAAGTGCATATACGGAAAATAGCACTGCTTTAAGTAACACAGATGTTCTTTTACCTATCAGATAGCCATGAAGGTGTCTTTGGCTAAAACATTTAGAATAAAGAGAATGAATAAGAGACTATGTCATTGCTCTCTGAAGGAAAGGTAGTGCTAGGAGTAACGCACGCACGTGATCAGGCACTGTAACAGAAGGCTATCCTCCAGCTCTCGGGAATTTAAGAGTTTAACATTTTTCTTATTAAAAAAACATTACATCATGAAACTGCAAGCTCCATATCAGCCCCGGAGTATAATACCAACAGTAATGCTAATACCAATAACAACAGCAACAACAACTACTTTCCTGAAGGCCGTTCAAGCAAGCGCTGTTACTGCAGTCATTGTTTCTGTTGCTGAAGCGATGAAGGAGAGAGTGGAGGAGCTAATACAGCTCTTGGAGTGAAGACAGTCTTGTCAAGGACCCCGCGCAAGGCTGTTATGCGACTGGCTCCTCCAGAGAAATACCGGGTAGTATCACTTCAGGTAACCAACGTATTTCAGCTGACTGACTACATGGATTATGGCCTCATTTCACAAACAAGAGCGACAGTTACCGAACACTCAGCGACTGGAAGATTTAAGTTTCCACTCTGCTAGAAGCCCAGTGATTCTAAAATATAAATTAGTACTGGAGATAATAGATCTATTTTCTCACATATTTAAATGTAAGAATCTTCCCAAGGCAATGAGTAATTACAGCATTTGCAGCTGTCCTTTTAAAACTGTGTATGATATTTCAGATATCACTTAGATGATAGCTCGCTCGGTGCAGAAAACTGGGAAGAAGCAGCAGATACCATCAGTAAACTAGGCAAGGACAAACAAAAACCATTAACCCCATGCTATGAGCATTGGCTATTTCCAAAGCAACAGAGACAGCAGTAACTGGATATAATTTGAAAGGCTAACGACGGTGTCAGCACTTATGTTCATGAGTCACCTACCTATAGACCCCGCAACAATAGTGATTATATTCATGATTGATACGTTCGCTTTGTATCCTCTTAGAGCAATTCAAAAGGCAAACCCTTATTGGTCATCTTTATTATAAACCTGGCTCGTGAAAGCCTTGCTGGTGTTCTCAAATCTTAGTATTTCCTCATGCTGTTTTTTATTTTCTCCAGGTCTTTGAGCAATGGTTTTGCATTAGGCCAAACATCCTACATACCAGGAAGAACGAACGTATGGCCATCACCGCCTCTATATATTAACAGCAGGCTGAAATTCAGAACTCCTTCACTCAGTCCCCGCTCAATTTTTATACTATCGAAATTCTCATTAAATCAGTTGAAGTTTTACCTCCCTGAGGACGTGAGAGTGCACACAAGGATGATCTGCCCCCACTTGGGAGGTTGTTTGGGTGAAGATCGTGTACCTTCGGGTTGCTGACCAATGGGTGAAATAACTGGATAGTTGAGGGACTGCGAATGTTTGGTGAAGGTTTCAGTTCTAGATTACTGCTGTCTAGAATATGGCTCATGGTGGTACCAGGTGACAGCTGCTCAGTGATCCATAGAAGATGAGCTGGTAGTAACGTCAGGGCCTTGGGGACCAGATGTGATCGCCAGGTGAGCGGTGATGGCAACAAACCCACCGGGGTCCTGCTGAGCAAAGGCTGAGCTTGGACCCCCAAAGCGATGGCTTCACAGGGCCAGGAGGGCCCTGGCACTCCGCAAAGGAATTGCCCTGCTCCCAGGTACAACCTTTTATTTTCCAGTGCTGGTGGAAACCTGTGCCGTTAATTAACCTCTCATTTACAGCTGCTGAAACTGCTCCTTGGTTGCTGTGGGGACATCGGTACCGGCAGACTCTGTCCCTTCCTGGGGTGAAACCTGGTGGAGTAAAGCCAGGCACAGAAACCTTGGGATCACCTCGCTGTAGCACCTGTGTGTGACCTGAAGTAGATTCTTCTGTTTCTTTTAAAATGAAATTGTTAGGGAACAAGTTTAAAAAGCAGTAGGAAGAAAAGCCCTTCCCCCAGGGTATAATTGCACTCATTGCCATGGGGTTTTGGGGGGGTGACAGCGGTAACAGTTGCTCCAAAGGCAGCTTGATAAAATTACAATCAAAATGTTCCGCCAAGGACTGTGTCGGCAAAAAGAGCTGAAGGCGAACTCGGCTTCTGAAAATCCTAAAATGCAGGTAGCAGGAAACTTGAAGAGCGTATCAGGAGTAGTAGTTTTCTATACTTGTCTTCTTTTCATATTGTCACTAAACATGGAGAAATGACCACTCGGAGATATAATTTCTTTAACCTTAGAGCTGAACCAGTAGTTATATTTTTGTATTACCTCCCAAGAAAGGCAAAAGTGGTCTTACGTCCTCTTTTGCTGATGTGTAAAGGAGACCTGAATTATTTCTGGACATTCTATTTGTTTGAAGTTTGAGAGCTTATAAAAATATAGACTTTTTCTCTCTTCCCCCC
>JANZLQ010000029.1:17412445-17423228 GCA_026212715.1 Elanus axillaris
TCTCTTCCCCCCCCCCCCCCCCACCTTTGGAGGTTATCCAGGATGCTTCATGAAAGATGTAGCATGAAAGATATATTGATATATTCCCTGTATTTCCTCCAAATTGTTAGCCAGTAGACTTGATGTATTTATTACAGACTTCTTCCAAAATATTGACCAGCAGAGCTGATGTATTTTCTACAGACTTTCTCCAAAGCATTAGCCAGCAGACGTATGTAGGAGTTAGCAAACATAAGCAAATATATGTAAAGAAGTCTTCGTTTTTAATCTTATTTTTCATTATCTAGCTCTGAAGCCTCTGTTACTTTCTGGTTCATACTGTGGTTTTCCAAGGCAAATAGGATTTGAAATGTATATGAGTGTACATGTGTGGGGCAGAAGGGGAGCCTTGAAAGGCAGTATCTTCTTCAGAGACAGATAGTAAAGATCATTTGATGTTCCTTTTTTATTTCAGTAACATTCTATTCTTAATTTCAGGGTTTGTGCATTAACAGACTCGTTTTCACCTTACAAGGACAAGAATTAGAAAGGCATCTTTCAATATCATCCTGATAAAGCCTCTCCAAAGAAATACAACTTAGTCGAGGTTACGAGTCCAGATGTGAAACACTGTGCATTGTTAGTCAGGTTTTTTGCTGGATTCCTGAAGTCATCGTTCATCAGTGAACGATGGGACAAAGCACAACCAAACCTGGGTATGGGACATAGGACGGGTTTGGGCATGAGCAGAGTGACTGCTTTCTTTTTAATGAATAAGGCTGTGCTAATGGCTGTCAACTGCTCGTGAGAACACAGAGTTTAAATTCAAACCTTGACACATGCACAGCACAGCACTAGCATTTTCCTGTTTCAGTTCCATCTGAAAACCCAGGCAAGATGACCCGAATACTTTTCTTTAGTACACAGAATACTCACTGCGGGCTAAATTTATAAATCAGTATCATTCAAACATATGGGTTTAATCCCCTTCTACAGGACTAGGTACAGTCTGATTTTGCCTCTCTCCAAAGCTGGAAAAAGAACAGACAAAAAAATTAACAACTGAATCCCCTATGTCAGGCCTTAGGTATAATTAGATTTTATATACATATATAAACAGAATTTAATTTCTCAAACTGTACTCCTCCAAAATGCATATTTAAAGATCATTACTGCATTATTGAAGCACATTTAGTCTATACTTATCTTCTAACTAACTAATCTTCCTTATTTTTCTTTATTATAAATGTTTTACTATATTGTTTGGGGTGGTTTTTTTTTTTTTCGCTAGGCACTTGCAAAATCAAAATCCCCTCAGGTAAGGACATAGGATGAGAATGTCAGCTCATGAAAATTCAAATGCTTCACCTACTCCTTTACCACACTCATTTCTTCAGTGCCAGTTTCTTTAAATACTTATCTGAATTTTCCTCCAAAAGCTTATTTTATTTCTTTTTATGATAAAAAGATTCAAATGCGAGGATTTTAGTTTTGAAAACAGAATGAAACTATAAACATAAATTATTGAAAGAAAATCTTTTTTTTTCCCCTGAAATTTCCAGCAAAATAACACATAGGTTGACAGTGGATGTTAGTAAGCTGCTACTTCAGCTTACTGCGGCTAGTTGGCATCAAACATTAGATCTGTCAGCAATTCTAAACGTGGAAGACACATACTACATGCTATTGTTAGGCCAACAGTGGTTTTTTCTTGTATGCTTTTTGCCAAAAAAACTTGCCCGCATTGTTGTTAATCTGACAGCAATGAGCTGCAAAACACAATCCCAAAGGCTATAAAACCTGCTTCCTAATGAAACCACTAAGGTTTTTTGTGGTACTTAGATTACTTTCAGCAAAGCAATTGAGTAAAGAAAGTTTGAGATTCGGCATTCTATCGGAAGCACTCAACAGGCCACAAAATAATGCTTTCACGTTAATCAGCTTGGCCTTAAAAAACATGGGTTTTTTTTAAAATTAGGTTTGTGAGCCATGTTGCTTCATTCCATAGCCAGCAAAACCTTGGGATAACGGTCCCAGGCAGTAAGAGATTGTGCTGTAGGCCTTGATACTGCAACGAGACCCCAGCCTCTGTGAGCAAACATAGATTTCTTGGCAATTAGACTAGCTGGGCTAAATTCTTCTCTGACGTGATTTATAAATTCATCCAACTTCATTTGCCGATAGGAAGCTGAGCACTGTACCTAGGTCATTTGGTCTGATTTATATCAGAAAAGTGCACAAAAGAAAATGGAGCTTCTCTATCTTGCTCTTGTCCTCTCCTGGATTCCTGTTACTATATAACAGGCATCCTTTTCCTTTAATTACCTTCTTCACGGCTTGAGAGCTTTGATGACTTGATTAAGCCTTGCAGTGCAGTTCCAGTCCCTACCCATCTGATTAATTAGCCCAAACCTTATTAACTTCCTAATTCCAATCAATAATGCACTGATGCTGAACTGTGCAAGGGCAAACTAAGGATAGCAATTTTATCTGAAGACACAGAGCCATGTATGGTTTGTTCTTTTACCCATCCTTCTTCATAGCTGCGGAATTAAAACTACCTGTCAAACATATATTTGTACAGGGAGGCATTTTGTCACCACCCGTCGCACCTTAACCGCACCTGCAATAAAACTTAGCGCGACAGAGGCATATTGGTGGCACCTCTGTGCTGAGGTGCCTTTTCCCAAATATTTAGCAGCCGCTGGTGGAGGATGGTACCCAGCACATGGGGGTTGTAGTCTCCTGCACAAAATGCTGACGGCACTGGGAAGGCATGGCAGACCCCAGCCCCCTCCGCACCCCCCCTCAGCCCGTCCAGAGGCAGGGAAAGCCAGCTGGTGTATTTTACCTTATCGCAATGATGCCAGTGGAGATTGTTAAATGCTGAAGGGTTATTTCAGCAACAGCCAGCACAGCCAAACCAGCACCCAGCGAAGTCAATGCAAGTTTAACTACGGGTGGGTAAAACGGAGCTGGGACGTGGTGGTACTTCTCCCGCAGCCCTCAGCTCCTGCGCTCCTAACTCTGTCACGCTGCCCTAGTCTTGGCAAAAAGAAATCAGGGGTTTTTTTTTAGTTCACTGGCATCATCTGAATGCGCTAATAGAGAATCCAGCACAGCCGGAGCAGCTGCGAAATACGTCAGGTAACTGTTTCTCAGGCTGCAACTTTCCCACTCAGGGACTGACCATTGCCACCATTTCATGTATTTTCCTAAGGAGTTTACATTAGACCTAACTTTCCCAGTCAGCCGTCGGGTTTTTGTTAAATTTTCTCACAGCAGCGTTGGCAGTGAAAATGGCGTTCAAAGGTGTCCAAAAGTCTGACTGAGCAGAGGTTGCACATTAAAGTATCTGTACCTGTTGTTAAGACAAGCATTTCTCTTGTCTTTGTTCAGCTCCTTTGAGCTGGTCTAGCTTTCTTCAACTACTAGGAGGGAGAACAAAAAAGACCTTTCTTCCACCTGTAGCAGCTAGTCCTGGCAATGGCAATAGATGGTAAAAGGTACAGCTTACAGTACACTTCTCAGCAATGCAAACTACTTCTGGTTTGCATCGTTGGAATTTAGGATAAGAGTTGGTACCTAATACTGATGCTTGCTGCTAACTAGCAGGAACACACAACTTCCAGACCAAAAGCATCTGAATAACAGACCTTAAAAGCCCTGTATTATGCTAAGAATGTCTGCAAGAGGGGAGCTGCAGGTAGGATAGCCAGTGGGAGGACACAAGGGCTTCTAATTAAATGCCATTGTTAGTCTTCTTTCACTGGGTTTTCATTTTCTGATCACATGAGCAGCTTTTTTCTTCTCAATAATGTCTGCCTTTCTAACCAATCTCTAGTACCAAGTACCTCCATTATGCTTTCCACAGGCCACTAACAACAAACCACAATTCTCTGTACAGTACTTTGTCTCGGAGATAGTGGGTATCAAGAGCTCTTAACAGTGCTGTGGCGAGGATCAATTGTTCAGCTCCACGGTGCAGGAGTGTCTCCTGGGCCTTTCAGTGCCCGGCTTGCCTGCCTTTGTGTACAGTATGGCTGATGGGGAGTGACATTTCTTTCTTAGGGAACCTTCCATTAGAGAGGCTGCTTCCAGGCAAATCCGGTGGTGGAGTGTTTGGAAAACAAAGCATAGGCAGAAGTGGGCTCTTCTCACGTTTGGTCGTGTGATTGATAAGGAATCAGACACTTCTCCTGGTACTCAGTAGGAAACTCAACAAAAGCATCTTCATTCCTGAAGTGCTACTATTTCTCTGAAGTTTTAAATATAAATACCTGGCATCTCACTATCAGGGTAAATTTCCTAATACAGAATTGAACAAAAATTCCTTCATGTCTGCATTTGCTAGAAGCTTTGCATTAGCAACTAGTATTTGGGTATCAGTGGCTTCAAGCTACCTCTTACAGTTTCCTAAAGTTATGAAATCATGGATTTCATGTGTCTGTGCTGAGATTTATACAGTAGGCAGAGTTAGGCCAGGGTAGTAATTGTGTAAGGCCTATCTTGAAAAAAAGCTGTAGATGAAGTTTCAGCCCCGTGAAAAGCGTATCTACCTGCAGGCAGACTGGATTTTGAACTCCCCCCTTTTGCACTGATGTAAAGTCCTTCTGCATGTGCGCTTGTGAGTTTTGAGTCAGCATCATGCTAGGGGTGTGAAGTAAAACACAAAGATTTCAGCTTTACTAATGATGGTCTTGACTGGAGAAGCAGAATGTGTTTTCTTTTTTCCTTGCATTAACACAGCCCTCCAAAGCCATCCCACAAATCCTCGGTTTCTAGCCTCTCTTAGGATATTAGGAGAAATCAAGCTGTAGCTGGGGGCAGCAATGGATATGTGAGACACAGCACGGCTCATTTCTTAGTATTTTGAGTCTCATCGCCCTGGATGGAACTCACGAGGAGCTTAACCTCACAGCCTTGGTTGGCTAAGCACCAGGAGCCAGGAAGAAGCAGAGCGGCCATACAGCCTCGCGATACGCCGATAGGCTCGAGCAGAGGACGGTGAACGCCAAGGACATCAGCAACATGAATGTGGTTTCACCAGCAGGCAGTTCTGCACAGCTCTAGGGAAGGTGTGAGGAAATTATATTGTTGCAGAGTTAAGGTGCAAGCCAACTTCCACGTTAGCCCAATTTGGGAACGCTTTCTCCGTCCTGTTAGCCCAATTTGGGAACGCTTTCTCCGTCCTGCTAAGGTTCACAAACACGTGGCCCCAAGCAGGAGGATTTTAAGCCAGTTTTGCTACTGAAGTCAGAGCTTTGTAGGGGAGTTTCATGCCAGCACGAGAGCCTGAACGTGTGCCAGGCTGGATGCACTACACAAGCTGGCTGCTCTCCCGGGGCTGCCACGGGCCAGGGCCAGGCCTGCTTCGTCGGTTGAGATAAGCATTTTCAGCAGCTTGCCATAATCCTTTCAGTCATTAAACCACACTAAGCAGACCTGTGTGGTCTTTAAAACGAAGACAAACATGAGGAGAAAGGAAAGTGCACCTAGACTGGTCGCAGGAAGGCAGCACGGGCCCTCAGGCTCCCTGAGGCCCACAGGCCGCCTGCCCCGGGACACACACCGAGGCAGCCTGTCCGTTCCTGAACGCACACACCGAGGCAGCCTGTCCGTTCCTGAACGCGTCACCCGGGCTTAATGAACGTCCTTTCTCCCCCATCAGCGAGGGCTGTTGAGAAGCGCTGTGACTGCAGGGGTCTTGGCACTTCTAGAGAAGCGCACAGCTCTCCAGACACTTTCGGCTCGTTGCCTTTCTACCGCGCTCAGGGTCAGCCAAGAACTTCAGGCAGCCAAGGCCCAACACCTATCGAGCCTCTGATCCACCTCACCTCGTTACTCCCACTGCCCCGTCTCCCTTCTTTTCTGTGAAACATGCTCTTCGCCTTGGCTCTTCCCTCCTCCTCCCCTCCTCTCCTTCTCATATTATCTTCTGTTTTCCCCGCACCCTCCATTACTCCCTTGACCTTTACCTTGCTCTGATAAGATGCCTAAAAAACCCAGCCTCCTTTTCACAGATATTCAGGTAGCAACTGATACCTTCTACCTGCCCTTTTTTTTTCATTACCTGTTCTTCTCCCTTTCCCATTACCCCTCATCCCCCTCGGAAGCAGGCAAGCCAGATAACCCAGGACACACAGACAGCAGTCCTGCTGGCAGATAGCACCGAAAGAACAATCGGCTCCTGCTGCCAAGCCCTTACCTAGGCTGCAAAGTGCTGTGGAGCTGAACACAACCGGCTAGAGCAAGCGGAGAGGAAGACACGGGTTTGGCCAGGCGTACAGACTGCCATTCCTTCCCCAGAGTCAAGGAGAGGCTGCTTCATCCTCTCCTTCCCTTCCGCACAGGCACCAGTTTTTAGGGATGCTCCCTTTGGCCACCAGTTCTGCCATTGGGGCTATAGCTTCTTTGGGGACCCATGCCCTCGGGGACTTAGACAGTGAGGATCTTCCTAATCATTTTGTGGGCACATGCTCCTGAGACCATGAACGGCATTATCTGGTCTGGCATGCATTTCCCTGCAATGCAGCCAGACTTGCCAGAAAGTGATCACAGAAAGGGCCTTACGTTGGATCTAGGGCTAATTCCGCCAGCCCAGACCTTCCTCCAGGCACCCCTGGACTGTACGACAATCTAGGTAATTACCAACAGTAGTTACTTAGTAGTCACGCAGTAAAATGTAGTATTACTACATTACATTTTTTTCCCTCAATACTCTTATCGCAAACTATATATCCCGTTCCAATCCATGTCATCCAGTTTCAATAGTAGTTGCCGAAATTCTTTCCTCGTGTTCCTTGGAACTGCAACAACAGGCTAGTTAAAACCTGCCTGGACCCCTAATACTAAAGCACCTCCTCAAATTATACATTCTTATATGCGGTGGTTATTTTACCTGCCAAAGCATTCATAGCTTCAATGGAGTGAGCCTGTTTATCGATTATGGTAGCTCCATCATGTGGTAAAATCTTTTTTCACTCTTCAGGCGTGCCTAGGGAGGGGAAAAAATCCAATAGAAAAAAATTCAGAAAAGTAGGAAATCAGCTGGTTATACATAAAAGAAAGGGGGAAAAAATCTTGTATTTATTTTCACTATATTCTTTCCTTCAAGTATGTGGAAACGTTATTCTAAAATACATACAAGCAACGAGATATAAAAAAAAAAATTGCAACAAGAAGGAAAGATCTGGTGAGCGTGGTATCACCCTAAAAACAAATGAAATATTTCAGGTTAGGATTCATCTCACTCAGCGTATATTTTAACAAATGGATTGCAGTGTATAGAGGACAGTGAAATTCCCCTGTTCCCGATATCCCAGGGGCCTGAGCTATAGCTTTCATTCTAGGACGTTAATGGAAGATTCCTAACCAGGCTGGGTTTACTAAAACAAAAACAACTCAAGGTCACACTTCTTAAGATGAGATCTGTTCAATAGTATCACTGAAAAGGGCACATATGTTCCATGCAGATGTACTTACAGATGTCAATCATATATGTTCTTACTTTTTGAAACCTGAAGTGTAATAAGGGTATATTTATGTTAAAAGGCATTAAAAAAATCAAGAAATCAATTTCTGGCAAGAAGCTTTCATACGAGGAAGAGCAAATGTTCTTTCCAGCTCTTTGGGTCTTTTTTCTCTTTTTTTTTTTTGGCTTACAGACATCGTGGTAAAGTACAGCCGGGGCTTTGTAACAGTTTATTGATGAGGAGTAGCCAAGGACATCTGTGGTCTTAAAACCCACCACCAAGGCAAAAAAAAAAAAAACAAAAAAACAAAAAACCAACCTGAAAACCATGAAGTGAATTTTAAAAAGACCATAAAAAGCTCCAGTTCACTCCTCCTGGGGTCTCCCATGGGAATTCTTCAGAGAGTTGCCCTTTTTTTTTCTGTTGGGATTTCCTCTATCAGTAAGAAACCAGCTGATCCTCTGGAGCCCAGAAGAATTCAGCCTATTCCTTAGGTAAAACACGTCGTGACTGGAGGAAGCAAAAAACCCAAGTAAGTCCTGTACCTGGAACACTATACTTTTTCATAAGAAGAAGAGTAAAATTTTTCTGCTATGAAGATGCTGGTCTCTCGGTCCTGTGCTGATCCATGACATTCCCAAGGCAAACTTCACAGACATTGGGAAGTCCAGTCATGGAGGACCAGTTCTAGGATTTACCCCCAAAAGCTGTGGTTTTGTCCAAAAGAAACCTGCGCTGTCCTGGCCAATGTTGGACAGAGAGAGGCAGTATTTTTGAATCTGATTAGAAATCTGATTAGAAATTTTGAATCTGATTAGAAATTTTGAATCTGATTAGCTGATAGAAAAAATTCAGAAGCAGAAATGCTCAGTTAAAATGATGAAGATTAACAGAGGCCAGGATGGCAGTCTGAACTCTGACTAAAACATGAGAGATTTTGATCTCCAATGCTAGCAAAACAGTGATATTTCAAAAAAAAAAACAAACAAAATTTTATGTGTATACACACATACACACGCCCCCCCCCCAGTCCTGTAACTACAGACTCATTATAGAATGGTGTCACAACAGCTTAAAAAGGCACTAGTATCACAGTTTTATTAGGCTTTCTTTTAATATAAAGTTAATATTCAATTGCTGAAATGTAATGTGTTTACATTATCTTTAGTACTGGGAATTCACACATATCAAAATATTTGTTAAAAGCTATCAGTGTACCTATTTAACAAAGTAAATCCTACGTATGGCAAAATCTGAAGGAAAGGGTGGTGTTCATTTCACTTCAGGTTTCACTTCAGACTTCAGGCATGTGCTTTATTATTCTGTTATTGCAAGTTTAGGCTTTTAAATCCGGTCACCAAAATGTTGTGTATTTTGTGCAGCTCTGGTGAACTGCAAACCTGAAAATATATGACATTCTCCTTGTAGCTTATACATTTTTACTGTCCTTACCTCAACATGCCTTTCTAAACACACACGTATGTTTACACGCAAGAGAATGAAGAACCAAGATGGTCAGGAGCAAAGAAGAAAACAGTAATTTAAGAGCTTAGGCTCTAGCGTGACAAGTATTTTAATACAGAAATAAAGCAATGACATTATGAAGCTTTCCTCTTTTAAGAAATGCTCTCTATGTATGTACCCTATGCCACTGTTTTCAGGTGGGAAAGGAGTACTGACAAGGTTGTTGTCTTCCACTGCCCCATTCCTAGTTACCTTTTAATCCAATCTCATATATAAAATGAGGCTAAAACGTTGATGATTCATTGGAATGAGAATTACTTGTTTAACTCTTCTGTTTAATCTCTTTGGATTCTTACAGTTACACCCGCTGTGATACAATCTGATCATCCTCTAATACAATTTTTTCTTCTATAGGAACCTCCCCTCACACCTGTGGAAAGTATTCGTTCAGCCCATGTGTTCAGCAGTAAATATTGTAGTGAGAAGGTTGAAATGCAGGCCAAGTATTAACTGGAATACCTTCATTCATCTTTGGTTTTCAGGCTTGTGTTGAATTAATTCACCCAAAAGCTCCACCCTACCTCAAATGACTCATTTTCTACTTGTTTTCACATCAGAAATATATAAACCAATATATCTGAAGTAATCGCAACTAAGGATTATGCCGGAGCTAAATACTGTAATATTTGCACTCAGCGAAGAGTCTGAGCCCTTCTACCCATTTTCTTTTCAGTGGCCGAGGTGCAGAAAACTCAGGCAAGTGGTTTTGCAACGGCCCTTAAGAGCGAGTGGCACATGAAGGGAGTAGCTACAGAGTATTATGGAGGAAATGAGGTGGAACAGGCTGTAAGTATTTCAAAAAAAATATTAGGGGGTCTGGGTTTTTTTTTCTTTTTTAGGAACTGGCTAATAAATGAGCGAATTCTAAGCAGCATAACTGAGTAACAGACAGTAGGGTTTTAATCAAGCAGTTCAGACATCCCTCCTTCTTCTAAAGACCATGTATGTCTTAGATCTTTTCCCATATATGTGCTAATTATAATCTTGAAAGTTTAAGTAGGTACAAAGTTGTGTCAATTTGTTCGCTATTTAAAATAACAAAAGGGCTTCATCTCCAAGGAGAAAGTCTGCACAAAAGGAAATTCAGCAATGCAGGAGAAGGACATTCCAAGTATACCTAGAAGCCTACAACAAATAACTTCATTAAAGAGGGGGAGAAATGCAACTGAAAGCAACCTGCCTGGGATATCCTGAACAGCTACTAGAGCCCCAGCTTCAGTGGGGATAGATGCCCTCCACTGACCCCTTCCAATGGAGGGAGACTTATTACCTTAGCAGACTCTTAGATGGGTTCCTGAGCATGGATACAGAGGCACGTATACAGGGATCCAGCAAGGGGCATCGCACGTAAAGGCAAGCTCTGCCCTTGGAAAGCCAAAACGAACAGAACAAATGGGATTAGGAGGACATAGGCAGCAGGACAAAGACAAGGCCCTGGCGGAGACTAGTAAACCAAAACGTTCAAGAGGAAAACGTTCCTTGCTTTGGATTCGGCCAATGAAGAAATGCTGAGCCGTGGTTACAAACGTGTTCGTTTGCTGCTTAGGACACTGAGATTTAGAATAGCTCGCTGCTTGCACGGTGATGCTCCTTTATTGCTCTTTCCCCCCCCCCCATACACTGGGAGAAGCCATGTGCTGTGGCGCACATGAAGCAAAGGCTGGTCCCAAGCAGCCCGTAGGGCGGACGCGCTGCAGCTCCCTCCCGGGCCACGCACTGAGGCTCCTTCTGTTACCGAAATCCGGAATAAAACTCCTTAACAGCAATGTGAAGTTAAGAAGTTGGCACTCCTTTATTGCAGCGCT
>JANZLQ010000029.1:17447772-17480169 GCA_026212715.1 Elanus axillaris
TAATTCAGCTCTGTGCTGTTTAATGACTTTCTTTAGTTGCCTGTAAGTGTTTCTCAATTTCTCCATTCTTCCAGTTACTCCTCTCCAGCAGGTTTTGTTGTGCTTCTCCTCGCACCCGCTTCACGGGCCCCTTTACTCGCTGGTGCGGCTGGATGCACCAAACAGAAGCGTCGCACGCCTGTCCCGCGGGCAATCCACCTTCCGCTCATGACCCAGTGGATGCTCGCCAGATTTTACCCTTTCAGGCAGAAGGTAAGCCATGCTCCGCTTCAGCCACAGTCAAGTGTTTTTCTAACTGTCCTTTAAGATTTTTTTTTTTTTTTTTTTCTGAGAGTCTCTCAGAATTCTGGTGTGGGATTCTGTTTTTCTTCTGGTGGCCTCCTTATGCCCATCAAAAAATACTGAAACTGGGGTACCTTAGGTCCTCTGGACTCCCAAGACACTCCTTAAACTTGACCCCTTCAATGCGATCAACGGCGGTTTTTTATCCCCAAGGTAAGTATCCCGCACCAGAGGCTGAACGAAGGGGAAGGAGACAAGACAGACGAGGGGTCCCTGCTGGTCACGACACCCAGCGTCAGCCCACCCTGCCGGCCAGGTCAGGGTCGTCAGCAGCGGTACCGAAGGAGGCTCAGACTGGAACCAAAGACAGGGAAGGGTTAGCGGGGTCCGTCGCACCACCTGAGCCTGTAAGTGCTGGGGCACTTTCGTTTGCAGCTGGGAGATGTCCCCAAGCGGTGCAGAACCCAATGCCCAGCTCTGAAGAACCACCCTCCACGCAGTGACTCCCACCATGGACCTTTCCTGACCTACCTCTCCCAAGGACTTCCATCAACTTGTCATCATTCTTCCCTCTTTTAGCCAGGTGAAGAGCGGGAACTCTTCGCGGGACTGGGATTCAGCAGCCCCCGCGTGCCAGAGGATCCTACAGGAGAACCCTTGGCCGAAGCCCCAGCAGGGATTTCAGAAGGTCCCGTACCTTTCCCAGCAGCGCTGGGGGTTCAGCCGGGAGCAGCCCCTCCACGACGCAGGAATCCCAGCCGTGGCACCGCACGCCGTCACAGAAATCACCCGAACTGCAACGGAGCTCAGGGCAGAGCAGAAGCGGGTTCTCGCTCTGGGTGTAGGAGAGGACGAGGTCTGTAGAGCACACCCGCGCCTAGAGACGCCGCGCCACGGGCAGGCGAGAGGACCCAAGTCCTACGTACCTGTTACAAGCACGAGGCCACCTCTGGGTTCAGCGCAAGAACCGATTTTGCTTTTTCACCACAATTACTGTTTCAGGAGACAGGGCGAGAGTTCGGCCAAGAGGCCCGCTCGGGTCGCGCGCCACGGAGCTGAGGCAGAGGGAGATTCCCCGGCTGCTCTCTTCCCGCGGGCACGACGCGGGGAGAACCAGGATCAGCGGCAAAGCAACGAGCTGGGGAATAATTCAAAGCCTCCAGGCATCCCTGTTCCATCCCTGCGGAAAGTCTGGTCTGCAAGACTCGGCCTGTGGCGTACCAGGAGAAGGACCTTCAAAAGGCAGCGTCGCTTTTTGGCTCTTCTCTGGTGATGTCAGGTCAGGAGACCTGTGTCCGTGTGTCGCGCGCGTGCTGGCCTCTGTCAGCAAAGCCTGACCCAGAAAGTAAAAGGCGGCACTTCTCTTTCGTCCAGTCGGTCATATCAGAAGTCATCGTGACCTCCTCATATTTAGACCGACGCCAGGAGTTTCAGTAGGAACGGTGAAAGGAAAACAGTACTTGGAGGTCTTTAAAATTATTTTAGCTTCTAAATTTTTTAATATAAGTAGCTTTTCCTTCATTCATTTCCCAGAGAGAGCAGCAGATCATTCTGATAAAGCAGCATTCTTGTAGCTGCGTTTGTTTGTTTATTTATTGATCGATCAGTCAAACATTTCCAACTGTCTTAAATAAACACTTGGCATAGCAAGGAGAACCAGCCCTTAACCCTCCTCAGCCTCACTTCAGGCTATTCGAGGTCTGCCTCTGCTGAAACCTTCGGGAAAACGCCCATTTCGTCCTGACTGTGATGTAAAAGAAGCACTCGTCACGAACGGTTTTCACATTAAGCTATGTGATAAACATTTTCAATTAATATAGCCCTATAAAGGTACTATAGAGGTAAAAGGATTTGAGAATTGACTAGCCGGAATACATACAAGCCTCCAACACGGAAAGCCTGCTGTCTTTTTAAAACCGGCCGATTCCTCGACCCTCTAGTGCTCGAGTACTGCATCTCACACCCTGCTATGAATAAATGAAGACACAACAGAAACACGTTGAAATCTCTAAAGCCATGTAAAACCCGAAGGCATTAAAATTTATTAAATGATGCAATAACAACAGAATTCTTTATTTACAATAGCATTATTTAACATCAAATAAGCAAATAGCATCAGCAAAGCAATATTAACTTGCATAAATGTATTTAAAATTTCTCTGAATATATCTACCTTTGCATAAACTGCTCACACTAGAAATACAAACATCAATGCAGGTGAACAAAGTGATGTTCAGAGTCAACTCCGTTTTGAAAATAAATCACAACCTGAAACACTGTAAGCTTTCTCCTGAAGAACCATAGTTTATATATTGCTTAATTTTACCCTTGTATAATCTTTTCATATACACACATCTCAGATGCAACTTCATGATGAACTGTACAAATAAAACCCACAAATGACATAAAGGGAAAAAAAATTAAATGACAGTAAATGTTTGAAGAAACGTGTCCATCATCCCTATTGAACAACATAAAGATTAAGTGATGATGCACTTATTCCAAAATTGTACACAATTCACTATACAAATATAATACATCAGACAGCTATGTAGGAATATACAAGACTTAAAAACAGATCTAAGGCATTATGCTAGATTTTAGCATTTTGAGGTTCTTGCACATAGCTTTTACCTGTAGTAAGAAACTTAAAAGATTTTGTTTTCGTCTACAAAGAAACACCAGGGAGAAAATTCTAATTAAAATCAAAGCCACTACAGTAAATTTTCTTTTGTGCAGAGAATGCTTTTGCTCTTAGGCAGCATACTACCATACAAATACTAGAAAACTTTTAAATTCACACCAACAATTAATGGCTTAAGTTGCATTTCAAAACTGATTGTGTATCTTTGGGTTCTGCAAGTGGAGCTGTGCCACCCATTTCATCTGTTAAGCCCATATGAATTCCACTTTTAAACAAAGATTAAAAAATGTATTGTATAAACTGCAAAAACATTGCTTTTAATTAATACAGGCCCAAAGGGATACCGGTGCGGGACAATAGTTTAAAGATCGAGTACAAATTAATTCATTGTAGCAAAACAGCTCACTTCACTTTTTAAACTTACCACATTACATGAACACTTAAACAGGTCGTACGACCGTGTATATATGCTTATTTTTCACACTATGCGCCTTTCACATTTAGTAATGTAAGTAGAACACTGATTAATTGGTCTTTTAACAAAATCCAAGTACTTTCTCCGACAAATTTACTGTATACAGGATGAAAAATACTGATAATGAAGGGAATTGATTTGGCTTTTTTTTGTTTCTATAGTGATCAATATGATCAGAAGATTCCTTCACTCACTTTTCTCTTTCCTTAGTTAGAAGACGACTAAAGTCACGATGAACCCAAACGGAGCCAAAGTGATAGGTACAATCTCCTTTCTTTCAAAACGGCAATGGATGATGAAGTATCATAATCACTACAGATGATAAGGGTTTGCAGGTCTGTCATGAAACGGGACAAATTTAAGCGATTTTGTCCACTGTGAAGAAGAATAATCTCTCTGCAGAGGTTACGGTTAAGAACCAAAATTCTAAAACTCATTTACACTTCATGGTGCATGAAGTTAATTCCTTCAAATTAAGAAATTTCTTACATAAATATTTTTTGGTCAGATACATAATGCAAGTTTAACACAACTGCTGTAGTAACGAGGCTGTGGAGCTCAGGGCTGACAGTTATTTTGGCTTCCCATCAGCACGTAAGAGGATGGCTCAGCTGACTAAACACTCCGAGTTCGTTAACAGAACGCTGACGGCTGAAAAACGTTGCTTCTCCAGAACAGTGGCACTGCCCTCCTTAGGGACAAACACAACTGTACATTTCCTGGGCTTTCATCAAAAGCCTTCTACAGAAACGGCCTATTTCCAACCACCTTTATCACATTTTCCTCAGCCTTAATACAGAATAGCCGCTACTTTCTTTGAACTCCCACCTGAAAACCAAAACAAAATTAAATGGCAGCAGAATAAACCTTCCACTCCCAAAAGGCGTGGCTGATGAGATATTATAAAATGCATTGCATTTTACACGACATCCAAAAATTTGCGTTCAGGTTAGAAAGTTTGTGGATTAGGGGTCAGTGGGCAGAAAACAGAGGTCAAACCCATCAATTTCTTAATACTTCAAGTCCTCAGAAACTGATGTCAGTTTAGTAAAAGATTATTCCAACCACAGCGGGCAAGAAAAAAACCCACCCCCTAACAGTGGCCTGCTTAGCAACGGTTAGTTTTTCTGAGATTTGTTACGAAAGGATATAAACATACAAAAATCAAGAATTGGTTCCTACAGTGGCTGCATATAATATAGTTTAGTTAAATGACATTATGAGCAGAATCACAAGGTTTAGAAAATGAGAAGTCTCAAGCCTACAAATTAGGTCTAATCAAGGCATTGTGATCCTTTACAAAACACTTTTCCAGGAGACACACACGGCTAAGAAGAAGTTATCTAATTTAATACTGAAGTACCTCATTTGGAATCAACTTCACAACATGTATATCTCACAAAAATTATACAAGTAAAACACTTAAGTTTTCAACTTAAATTATTGCTTGTTTACATATAAACTGGATTTTAGGTACCTTACAAAACGTCCTCGTAGTCCACACTGCTTTAAAATAATCAGAAACACACGATAGTGGTGAAGTCTGTAGTGATATCTGCTATAGGTATTACAGGAATTGTTGTTGTCCCAGCTAAGGGGATGGGAACCAGAAAATATCACGCTTTAAAGCAAGTATCTGGAGCTCTTCGATACTATGCACCCATTCTGTCACTACCATAATCAGTACATGCATTACCATGGAACTTTGCGGTTCAGCACCCAGTAACTGGCCGTCCACATTGCTGGAAACACACCTAGGGAAATAAAGGGGTAACCTGTTTTTTTATTCTATTAGACAGAAGAGGAAGATGACAGAGGTCAGGAGAGCCAGGTTAAAAAAAAAAAAAAATAAGGAATTGCTGATTGTTAGGAATTTAATTAAGTAAGAACGTAACCAACTTGTATTTTTGGATTCATGACTTGCATTATAAACATTACCACAAAACCCAGCTGAAACACCCTTTATAAACGGCCCTCTCGCAGGGTAATTGTCATCTGTTTTACAACTTTAACCCCATTCAAAATTGGTCTGTGTAGTTTTCTGCATCGGTTCGTCTTCTCTGACTTCTTGTCAGCGGAAAGTGGAGGTCTCTGTATGTACCAGACGTTGCTTCTACACCCTCCTCCACGCCTCCTCTCCGCCCCAAAATGCAGGCCTTAGTCTAAAACACCAGTTTTCAGATGGAACTGAATCCTTTGCACCAGACTGAGTAAGCCAGGGAAAACAAAGCAAAAAAAAAAAACCAACCCCAAGGTCTAGAACTAAACAGAAACAGAACAAGAGCATGGTTGTTTTTCCTTAAATACATACATTTAAATACATTCAATCTGACATGGTTTATGAAAACTGCCTGTCAACATTTACTTCGCAGGAGAGATCTAAGTTGCACTAAGGTGAATGCAGTGAACAGACTGAGCAACTGTCTGTACGCTAGCTTCAGACTGTCAAAGAAGAGGCTGCTCTTCGGCAACGACTGCCCGGCTCCCCTCGGGAAGGCAGGGCCGAGTCCTGGCGGCAGCAGGCAGCCGGCGCTGGCAGCTCAGCTGGGTCACAACAGACAGACGCAGCTCTTCAAACCAGTAAGGATTTGGGGCCGTAAGCCCAGTCAGCTGAAGAAAGGAGCAACCGAACCACCCTCAGGGTCAGCAATATTTCTGCAAAAAAAGAGAAGTCGGAGAAAAAAGAAATGAATTCTTCCTTTTGCGACAGTGAGGATGCGCAGGCCAATGAGAGCTGGACGACGGGCTGCAGCATCCGCTGTCAACCATACATTGGTGTGCTACTTTAAACCCGAAATTTAACCGGAATTTATAAAGCTCGACTATTCTTTGTGCACACTGATACAATTTACCTGAGATTTAATTCCCGTGATATCAGTGGGGGGTTAATTTCACTGCATTCTTAGGTCACTAATTCATTCCAATTATCAGGGGTATTATAACAACTCAGGATCATCTACCTCTTGTAGACTCCAGCTCAAGGCACAGCAATACGGTTTAAGAGAAGCCCCATTCTCGGAGTATGCGCAAAAGCTCCCTGTGTTACTGCTGCGTCACCCTCGCAGGAAACAACTGCCTTGGTTCACTTTCCCCTCCAAGAATTATAACAAAAAAAGGGAACAGAGAAGTAAAAAAAGCTTCAGCTACTGATCCCTAGAGATGATCTTTACTTCATACTTACGACCCTTGCAGTGTCTTTACACAGAGCACAAGCTGGTTTCAGGCACCGAGTTGATTATTTTGTACTTTCTTATTTAAAAAAAACCCCTCAGGATGTGGTTTTCACAGTTGTTTTAAGACTGTCCCTTCCAGCCACTGCCATCTGTGCCTCTCTGCCTTCCTCCCCTTGCAAACTCCTGCTCCCACGGGGTGCTGTGGTCAGTCAGGTCAGGGAGCCAAGCCAGCCAAATCCCATTTTTCTCCTCCCCTGGGGCTGCTTTCCACTCGTATCCCCTGGCTCCCGCAGCGGAGCAGCTCTTTTCTCGCAGCCTCCTGTCGTGCACGGGGAAGGCCCCGTTTACTCGGGGACGGCGCTGGCTGTAGGCAGCTCTCTACACCATGCTTTGCACTTTACCACGCCTTTCTCTGCAATCACACGAGGCCTAGAAATGTACCTCTGCTGTCAAATAAAGTCAGAGTCAGGAACCATCCCACGATGCAGGAAAGCGAGGTCCTCTGTTTTGTGCACCTGCCATTCCCAGCCCAGCTGGTGGAGCTGGAGCTCTTTGGGGGTGACCAGCTGCGAGCACGGTCCAGCGGCCAACAGTCCTGCTCCTCCTCCTCCTCCTCGCTTCATCACAGCACAGAGACACCACACTCGCATCGCTCAAATCCTGACTAACACGGACAAGCTAAACTTTGGCTCTTCTCCCTGACGCGCTGCGAGGCAGTTCGGCCGACCCCGTTAGCGCTGTTTGATGGTAAAGTGTGGAACAGAAGTTGAAAATCCAAAGATGGCCTTATTTTTAGAGCGGACATTTAGCAAACAGTATCTCTACAGAGATGCTAAATAAATGCTTCCACTGTACCAGCGACTTGAAAAAAATTCATGCACTGCAAAAGGTTTTTTTTAAGAATTTAGCAAAGATTTGAGTCACGGGGTGATAAAATACATAAAGGAGGGAGTAAGACAAAGAAGGCACAAGTGTACCTCTAGAAAAACATTCCTCCACCCCTTTTTATTTTAGATTTAAACAAAGCAAACAGGACTTTAAAGAAATATGTCAAATTATTAGTTCCAGGCTGCTAGTGAACGGGGGAAAAATTGCTCAGAATAACTTCCACGGCTGATGTACGCAACTTCAGAGGAGAGAAGTAATCTGAACACCCCGAAGATCATTGTCTAGAAGAGTCCTGCTATCCTGTACTGAGTCAAACTGGACACCCCTCAAAAACCTCACACAGTATTCCTCAGACATTTACTTTTAAATCGGAGCAGGTTCAAAATTTTCTTTTACCACGTGAAATGAGTTAATACAAATTCGTTCCAATAATGGCAAAAAAAATGTATGAAAGCGGTCCAGTTGCAACTGTAGAGCTGAAGACAAGTGAAGGGTACTTTGTGCCTTGAAAGAGACGGAAAATTTTCTGTCCTCTAGTTACTTTAAAAACAGCTTCTCTGTTAAACATTAGTATCATCCTTGCAAGTCTTAAGCCGTAGAAGTTATATCCTTAACACGTTAAGGTGAAAGAGTATTAAGCAAACAACTTAAACCAGTAAATGTAGAGCTCTGACATCCACAGCTGTACAGATTTCAGCAACAGCATGTTACTTCCTGGTTACGCAACTCTGAACAGAACCAATCCCTTTAAATGATACAGCTGTTGAGAATGATTTTATGAAACACTGAAGAAACCCTCAAAATTTGTCAGCTGAGTTTCTCAGTTTCTCATTTGTCAGATGAATTTCTCAGCTTTCACATGTTAAAGGCACAACTGCCAAGGGATGAAGCACATTTATCCTCTCCTCCGCTTTCTAGTTACACAGCTTGTGCTTTAAAAAAGGAAGTTACATAGGAGTAGTTTATAGCACAGACACATGAAAATAGTAGCTACTTAACCTCTCTTACAGTTCAAAGTTCAGTAAAAGGCATTTATGGTGCCTATAAACCATCTACATTTTCCTTGACAGACAGAGCTACGTTAGTAGAACAAAAGTAAAATCACAGAGTGCAGGCTGTTGTACCCTCACAAAATAATCCAGGAGGTTTGAGAAGTTCCTTTTCCGCAGGTGCGACAGAACTGCTCTCTGCGCACAGCCACTGTCTGTCTCGCCGTCGTGGCACCGACCCCGTTGTTTTTATTTTTAAACCCCTCAGACTCCCTGTCCAAAGTCCTGCCGCTCGTTTCCTTCCACCTACACCCTCTTCCCTGACTTCTCTCTGCCCTCTCTCGTTAGTCTCCGGACCTTTTCCATCACATCCACTCTCTCTTCCTTCTCTAAAAGAGAACATATCGCATCTTTTCATTAATCGTCCAAGTGACCACGAGATGGCTGCAGAAAAGCTTCCCTCAATGCAGAGACCCTCCGCTCCCGGAGACAGGCACTTGTCTTTTCATACGACCCACAAAGGTGTGAGAAGAACTGGCCTGCGGGGAGTTTTAAACACATACGCGTGCAAAAAAAAATATAAAAAAATAAGAGAGATCCAACCAAATGCAGGCACGGTTACGCTTTCCTCCGTGCTTTCACATTCTTCGTTTTCATTAACCCCGACACGTTTGCCGTCAAATTTTCTTCGCTTCCCCACCATCCAAATTTCTTCTCTCCAGCGGTGGAAAAACTGAAATTGTGCTTTTCAAGTGGGATTCGGCGCAGGAGGAGAATCCGCCCGATTCCTCCCTCCCGGCCCACGCGCGGCGGGGCCGCCGCCGGCCGCTTGGTGGCGCTTCCCCCGCGCGGACATGTCGCGACACCCCGGGCCGGTCGTGACCGATTCCATTAATGGGACACCCCCCTGCCCCCCCCCCCCAAAAAAAACCCGCCTCGCTGACTTGGCCCCACTTGGGCACGCCTTCCTGTCTGGAATACAGACCGGGTCTGACCTCAGCCAACGCTAATTACCCCGTCAGCTGGAAATCTGTGTGAAAATTAGTGCCGTCCTACCGCTGTATAAATTAAATAATTCATGAGATTTTTGCCCCAAGTATAATGCAACTGAGAGGTGGGAAAACACTCTGGCAGGACGAAACGTGAAATGGGTTAAGCGTGCAGCAGGGCAAACACAAATCAACGGTAAGCCTTTCCCATCAGCAGCAAATCGTCATGTAATTGCTCTGCAAAAAGCAAATACGACTGTACGTAAGTCTGCTGAATGTGACTTTGTTAATTCAATAATGTAACGCGTGCTGTTAATGTAAATGCACTCAGTATTACTCACTTCAGTAATGCGAGTGGGATGTAAACAAGGAACTTAATATAGGTGTCACCAAAAGCGGAATTAAAAAAATTAATTGCAAAAAACTTAATTACTATTGCCCTGAGTACTTGTAACTTTGTAAGTAGAAAGATACTGTATCCATTCCACACCACAGTACATTGGCAGTTCCCTTGCCTCCGTATGCCGTTTCTTACCCGTGTTGCATCTCCGTCCTGCTTTATCATATCCATTCCAGGCAGCTGGTTTGGAAAAAGATTGCCTCCCCTCATAGCAGGATCATTAACCTATTGGTAACAAGGTATTAAGGAGAATGCATTAAAAACCACATTGGGAAGAGGGCTCGGAATTAACAAGAAGCATTATAAAGCACTATGCTACTTGCATATACCAACATCCACTGTAGAGATGGTGTTGCCGCCGGGGAAGTGACCACGTAGCCGAGCACCCTTCCCGCGCAGCATGTGTTTGACTCCCACTATTCTGCTTCCTGGTCAAGGACAAAGGCTTCATTCCTGATACTATGACCCTTGTGCGCATTTTACAAAGCGGGCTCCATAAATTAGGTCAGTATTATTTGAAGAGGACAGCTTGCTATGCAAGTCCTGAAAACAGAAACGCGTAACTACTTTCCTAACCTCAAGTAACAGACGGCTTTTCTGCTTGCAAACCACCACACAATTTTTTCAAAGCCTGATGAGACAACATGGAGGCTGAATTATACTGACTACTGACTTAGTTTTAATGACACTTACTTTTCTGCTCGTAAGCAATGGGAGAAAGATAGCATTAAATGGGAAAACGTGCAGCGGCATGCCTTCCTAAAGCGATGGTCTCAACAATTTTCTGAACACAGCCACGGGAAAGTACTGAAGCTGTGTATTTCTGCGCAACCAAAGGGTCTGTCATGCTCAGTTATGTGGAAAGAGCGGCTTGCCAAATTTACAGCATTGCTTTCTTAATCAAAGGATTAATCTCACCGTGTAGGAACTGCTATAAAATACAAAACACAGCCCTTCAGCAAGGTTCTGAAACATTAGAAAATCCAGCTTTCCTTGGAAGTTTTACAGGGAGAGAAACCTCTCCCTCTGGAGTCTTTTGTTGACTCTGTTCTCTCCGCTACTTCCCTCAGACTAGATGGATGTGGTAATAGCGAAGATATGCCCCTCCAGATTTTGCTGCAAGGCAAAAGATGTTTTTCTGTGTCACCTGCCCTTTAGGAGACTCGTGTTGCCAAGGAGAGGAGATTCTGCCACCGCACTACCTCACTTCAGCTACAGCAACCTGCGGCAGCAAGGGGGGGAAGACCGTCTTGAATTTATCACACCAAGGTATCCTCATTTCAGGTCTTCCTGACTGTTGTTTCTGTTGCTATTCACCGATTTTACAAAATGTCACAAAGCTAAATGCCGTCACCTGAAGAGGTGGTTTCAAATGCTGCCAGAGAGACAAGACTGTGGTTCAGTAGGAAAGGTTAAAAAAATATTTTTGCCATAGGAATTTTGACTCTGTGGAAATCGATTCTTTAAGTGCTCCAAGACTCCTAGCCATGCTTTCTGCTTCTTAACACGAACGGGCAGATTTTTAAACCTGAATGTGAAAATTTAAATCAGAAGGGAAGAGAAACACACTGTTTTGTTTGGAAAGAAAGAAAGAAAGACAGCTTTGCAGCTTTACGTGCATTTGACTGAGCAACAGAATCCATGTTTCAAAAGTGTTTTCTGCTATTGATCAACATTCATCAGAACGCATAGCACAAATGCCTTTTCTGTTTGTTCAGTGGACAAAAGAAGGAAAAAAAAAAGGCAGAAATAAAAAAAATTATATACTGAACCGACAGCAGTTTTGGAACAAAAAGATGACCGCATGATTTGCATCATGGGAGCTAGGACAGGTCTGGAAAAGGAAGACGGTTCCAGGCTGCATGCCACAAAAGCAGCGAAGGCATCAGTGAACTTCCTATCACGGAATCTCTTTGCCAGTGATGCTGCAAGAATCCTGACTGGCACGGTGTATCAGATACAAAAAAAATCTACCATTTTGTTACTGGAATACATTTGCTTCGGAAGTCCTTCAACAAAACACCCCACAATTCACACATCAACTTTTCTGACTGCAATAATAATTCAATTGGAAAAGTATGGAGAAGGACAAAGAAATGGATGGGTTTTATAATTTTCTGTAGACAGGCAAGCGGTGTTATTGATAATGATATGATATCTGGCTAAAACAAGACAGAAGATGTTTTACTACTCCTTTGCAATTAAGCACATTAATACAGCCTCCTGAGGATAAAGCAGAATTATATACAAGGGGTCTTTCCTAACACTTCTAGAGCTCCTTTCATCCAGCACACTGAACAAAATCAAAATACTCTTTCAAGGTAACTCTTTGCAGATGCCATGATAACTTTGGCCTGGGGAGTACTGCCCTGTGCAGATTAAGAGACATCTACTCTGAGTGGACATCTAGACAGGGTTCATTTCATATATTGAAAAGCCTCTACCCTTGCATAGGTTTCAAACTGCCTCTCTGATAGCTCAGTAAATAACATGGATCCACGATGCAAAATAAGCAACTGACAAAACATGGCAACAGTCCACTGTGCAAACAGGACGATGAGGACAAGGACACACAGTAAGTTGTGTGAATGGTGCAACACCAGGAAGGTTTAGACTTCCTTGATGCCTGGGGAAGCTGTTTTGGACAGAAGGAACCTGCAGACCTGGCAGCTAGCGTTTCAGCATTCCTGGTAGCAGCCTCCTAGAAGACACACTAGGAGGAGCAGCCTGAAAAGCTTTAATGTAATCATAAGGGAGTAGGCGATAATGAAACAAGGTCTGATCCCTCAGGTACATAAAAGAGTCTCTAAACATCACAAATAGCAAGCCCTGTTGGGCATGATCTTTATTTTTTACTTGGTGATGCTGGGAGCCTAGGTAGTGAACATGAGAAGCTGGAGATATACCAGTACGAGGAGGTAAACAGTGCACTTCATATTTCTGAGCTCTAGATATGTCCGTATGATACAGTACACTGCCACAAAGAGACAGGAGACAGAGCCAAACTGTTTGGTACTAAAGGTAAAATAACTGCTTCTCAGCAGTTAAATAAACCCAGGTACAGCTTTTTACTAACAGGTAACACATATTACTTCCAAACCTGCCCAATAACATGTGAAGTATTAAGCTTTTTTCAAAAGCTGGAACACATTCATAGCATAACCACTGTTATTCACTGTGGTTAGAAAGAGATGAGCATATGAAGTTAAAATTATGTATTATGGAACAAAAATTGGCCTTGAATAAAGAAGTAGAAGTGTAGGTGACAGTATAAAAAAAAAAAAACCAAAACCCCAAACTAAAGAATGATTGAAATGGCAACAGTCAGCAGAATTAAAGACAACGCAGTCATTTTGAAAACCACCGGTTACAAGAAAAAGTTCAGTACAGCCCAGGTCAATTGCTATATAAAGATGCCAAACTGTACAACACTATGCCCTGAAAACAGAAAAAAAAATATTTTAGTATTCAAATATACATTTTTATTTATTCATGTCTCTCAGAAAAGAAAGTGTGAAGTGGCACAGCAAACATTCCTGAGGACTAAAGTACTGTCCTGTGGCCCAGAAATGGCCCCTCAGCTGTCAGCTGGCCACCTCTGACCTGGATGAAACATAAAACATTTGCTTGCAGAGTCTGCAGATGACACAGTGCTGGGGTGGTAAAGCAGGAGAAAAACAGGTTACTGTTACAGAACGAGCCACAGCACTTCGGTTTAACAGACTCAATTTAAGAAACGCAATCTGATGTAGACAGAAGGAAGGCAATACATTTGGGAACAAAGAGTGCAGGTTTCATCTACGTAGAATGTGCTGAGGAGGATCTGGGGATCATCGTAAGGGTTTCAGTATGTGCTCTCCAGTGCGACATTGCCACCAACAGAGCCAAGGCAACACATGGACTGGAAGAGAAATTACAAGCAGAACTTGACTCTACACAGGTTTGGGGCAGTCACTGTCAAATCACCGTCTCCGGTTACTCTGTTCCTACTTCTAGAAGGAGGTTACAACAGTGGAGTTTAAAGTAGATCCACAAAAGGGACTGATGGGCTGAAAAACCAATGTTGAGATGGGTAAAGAATCTCAGCCTGTTCAGCTTATTGGAAGTTAGATAAATGCTATCTTGAAACAAGATCTTGTTGTCTAACAGGAAGGAAAAGCAGTGCGACAACTGTGCCAGCGGAAACAGCAGTCTGCATGGAAATCTTCGAAATAAACCCAGATCTCTTTTTCATAATGCATGGTTCTCAATTCAGGTTCCTGGGAAGATTATGTAGCACGGGCATGCTGAGAAATCAGACTGCACTGTCACCTTCAAATCCCCACTCTTTTCTTTTTTGGCTTTACTGTTGTTTTACTACATTAAATGTGTGCAACAGTATGCACTTGGGAACTAATAATAATAATAAAAAAGTCTGCTATAATTGGGCTTAGCAACTGGGAATATCAGAGAAGGTGACAGATCTGGGAGTATCAAAATTACTTCAGGTCACCAGTATGTGGCAGCTGTAAAAGACAAATGTGATCTGGGGCTATATCTGTCAGAGTATTCCAAGAGAAATAGGGAAGAACTAGTGTTATGCACATGGCTCTGGTGCTTAGGAAATACTGATTCAAACTGGAACAGGTGCAGAAAAGGAAAGGGAATTTAAAGCCTACAAGAAGAGACTGAAACACTGTGCCTTATTTAACTTAGAAGAAAAACCGCAAGAAACCCAAAACAATCCAACAATCCCAAAACAACAAAAACCCATGTTGAATGAATGGCTCCTTCTAAAATACAAGAAGAGAAAAGAGCTATTTAAGCTAAAGGACAATATTGGAAAAGTAAATACTCTGTTATCGCATTTAGGCTGGAAAAAGGACATACATTAACAAGCCAATAACATAACCAGCTTTAAACAGGAATGTTACGGTCTCAGAAAAAAAGTTCACGATATTGTCCACCATAGCAGGAGATGCTGCCTGAAGACACAAGAGGTACTTTCCTGCCAATATTTCTAAGAAAAGTCCGTAATTTCAAGTCTGTGTTTGAACAAAATGGGAGTTCAGTTCTGAAACAAACATATGAACCTGTTAATTAAGAGGACTCCTTTGTCAAATAGGTATTAATGTACTGCGCAATTTAATTGCAGGTTGACAAACGGAAATGTTATTTTCCTTATTTCAGATACCCTAAGTAGCAGCCTCAAATAAAAGTTGGGTGTGTAAACTTCCTCTCCGCAGAAAAGAACGGGTTACTTACCTATTGATTCAGCAACCTATTTTACACGCACCGCATTACAAGAAGTGTGGACTTTGTGCTCGTGAAGGTAACCAGACTGACAGTTCTTGAAGCTGATTGCCTATTGTCTGCTACTACAAAGACAGTGGCAGTAGAAGCATCTTCCACACACTGCCCACGCCAGCATCTTTCACTCTTATCTCTAGGAAACAGCCGCCTGCGATTCAGTCCTAGCCTCCCACTGCTGAGAAAATTAGCAAGGACACTGGTGACCTGCAACTGTGCTACGGAAACTTACCTACTGAAAAGAGGAGCTAGATCAGCATGCACTTTCCACGGAAGTCCAGGAACAACTACACGTGCTAGCTACAGTGATGCTAGGCCAAAATGGGAAAGCTAGATGCAAAAAGTGCCCTCTACCTCATCGCTCACCTTGGTTATCTGAGTGCAGAGGTAAAAACAAAGCCTTTTTAACATCGTCATTTCTCAAGAAAACTAGTAAAAGAAACGTAATGGCTTACAGCAGTTACAGCCCAGCGAAGAGGACCTGAAAAACTACTGAAAGTCAGAGCACATCCTCTAGCTGTCGTCTCACCTCCTTAAATTCTCACCTGCTCAGGACCCATGGAGGACAACCCTGATGTAGGCACAGAGGTCGCTGAGGTCATGCTGATCTGCCCTGTCATCTGGTTCATGTTGTTCATACCACTTGTGTTGGTTGCCATGGATACACTGATGTTCATGTTATTATTGTACATGCTGGTGCTTGCTTGCTGCCCAAAATGTGGTGGGGACTGTTGTGAAAACATGCTACAGCAAGGAATGGAAAAAGCAATGTGTCAGACTTAGAATGCTGAAGCCACTACTCTCTTTTTAATATATCTTAAGCTAGAATTTGTATATACTGTCATTTATTCCAACTTCAAAGGAAAAACTAGTTTTCAGCTACATTAGTGTCAAAGGAATAGATTTTCAGAATTTAAGTTCCCATGTCTGTGCACAAAAATGCATGCCTTTTGCGTGTGAAACTATGGCAGAGTACAAATCTGTTAGGCGTGTGCAGTAACAGCCAATTAGCTGTCTAAACGGGTTTTGTACGTATTTTAAATAGGTTCGGGCAAGTAATTTTTGGAGGGAAAGGAAAACACCTTTTTCTCCCTCCAGTGTTAGCACAGCACAGGACTGTTGAGCTGAAGTTGGATCTTGTCTAATAAGCTTTCTTTTTGCAAAAGAGGCTACATGCACACATGAATACCAGATTTGCACATACAATTATGGCAAGTGGGCTCACAAATATAGACATGCAATTGTGCAGAAATTTATTTACCAAATCTTAGCATCAGGTTTTGAAAATGTGGCACTATAAGAAACAACATAAAGTCTGAGACAATTACCCACTATGTTTTCCTTTAAGGCCACTTCAGAATAACTTAAGGAGGAGTTAACTGTGGAAGATCTCATCCCAGATTTTATTCACAGTCAAGTGCTTTCTGGATAGCATCTTGTTTCCCGTTATGTCAGAAGTCATACGAGAGACTTTTTTACATTTCCTCAAAGGCCCTTCACCGTTTACATATCCGTCTTTTCTACTCTTTGAGCATTATCAGTCAGTGAAGGAATTATTACTGACAACGTGTCTGTTTAGAGGATCCGCGTTAGACTGAAATACTGTGGAAGGGCTGCGGTGTGTCAGATGGCACACAGGAACCACCTCGCTGTCTATGGCTGACTTTTACTTCCCCGCGAAGCACTGCTCCCACAGCTGAGGAAACCTTTCAGGGTTAACACTCAACCTTGCACTTGGGTACTCCATCAGGCTATTGCTGCACACTGTGAGACTTGGTGGAGTGCAATGGCATTCTGGGCACAGGACCAAACTCGGAAAATCCCACCATTCTTTTCCTTCCAATTCCATGTCTTTTCAGGCCACCTAACCACATTTTTAAGTTGTTATCTGGATGGCTGAAACAGTACACTACAGATCATTGTGAATACTCAGTGGCTTGTGTAAATGCATTTGACGTGTCTCTGCTGTAGAGCTGCAGTTTAGCAAGCCAACCATTAGTCTTATCGAGCTGCCCCTGCTGCTGTTTCAGCAGAAGCCGCAACAGCGGTAGCTGTGCCTCCTGCAGATGCTTCAGGAAGACGGTGAGGAAGAGGCATGGACAAGGATGAGGATAAGGGATAAATCAGTTGCTTTAAGGGGAACTTTACTTGGATCAGCCTCCTCACTGAATACTGGTGCTTTGGGTTTACTGAATCTTTGTCAACCAGCGGGAAAAAGATTTGTTGCTGGGCTGGGATAGTGAGAGCAGCCCGAGAGCTTCAGGATGACAAGAGCACTGTGCTAGGGGCAACTGTGTGCACCCCGGTGTCAAGCGACACAGGCAGTACACCAACCTGAGAGCTCCTCCTGTCTTCCACTGAAAAGCACAGATCATTGCCACCTGGAAGCTCGTTGCTGCCTACTGACAGCGCTCAACCCATTCAGTGTGGACAGACTGATTATTAGAGCTATACCGACTGGGGCATGGGCCTCAACGGAAAAGGTGACTGCATGCATGAGGCATGCTACAATGCTCTCGGAGGATGACAGTTATTTGCTGACCCCCAGTATGTGCAAGCACTAATGGATTGAACCTGGTTGTACTCCAGCATTTGAAGTGGGAGGTGATATCCAGTCACTGCAATTCCAGAGCAGTAGGGAATGCATAGGCTCCAGCTCAGCGGATCCAGCCACATGGAAAGCAGTGTGGGAGCACAACATGAAAATCGTAGGCAGAAGAAATGCTTCCACACAAACGTTAGGGGCTGGAGTTCACTGTGCAGCAGAAGTGCTTCTTAAGGACACACAATGTTTTGTCAGTTACCACAGACAAAGCAAGGCATTGTATGGATGCAGGTCTTTAGCCATGAACTCACTTTGCCTTGTATGAAGACAGAGTTTAAACCAACTCGTCAAGCCAAATTGAAAAGAAATCTCTTTTAGGATAGATAGTTAACAACAAACAAACAAGCAAACAACTACATAGACCAACCCCGCAAGTAAGTGTAGACCGTAAATGACCCCGTTCGTTACCCTGTGTGTTCATTTTCGTTTTGTTCTGGATTTACCTGTTTCCACCCATATTCCCTTGTGCCCACCCATTCATCTCCGTAGAGGACTGATAGGCAGGATTAGCCTGAGACTGCTGAATCATGGGGCTTTGAGTATGAGCCAGTCTTGGGGACATCAGCGGACTCTGAGGAGTGGTGGCCCCTGTGAAGCCTGGATCGGGCTGCTGACTAATACCTGAAAAAGAAAATGAGAAATTTAGCCACTGTACATCCCAAGTTAAAACAAGCCAAGAGCTCATACCTGCAGACATGTCTTTGCATGGTCCTACTTAATGTCATCTGGAACCTATAACGTTGTGTCTTAATGTGGGATCTAGATTAAAAGCAAGACATCATCAACTAATACTGTATGTATAACCTTAAAAAAAATACATATCGCTTCTGTCAATAAATCCATTCTGGTGAACGTTATGCATGACCCGTTTACTGCATGGCACCACCTTTTAACATTTAGGCTATAATTCTCGTTTTTTTCTAAAGTTCCTAAAACCTTAGTATCTCTATTTCTGTATCCCTGCAAAAACAGGTAATGCCATTTTGTGCAAGCATTTAATGATTTTGTAAAATAAAAAAAATTACCTAGATGCAAAGAAAAACCAATTTAAGCTGTAAAATGCCAACTGTGTGCAGAAATTTTCCTTTAAACACAGTCACTTTGGCCTTGTTTAAGTTCATCATGAACAGCACACTCAACAGAAACAAGCCACTCTTAATGCTGGGGTAAGAATCAGGTGGTGTGAAATCTATTCTTCTATTCACTGTCTGCATGACTTCTCTGTATCTTTGTCTGCATCATAAAATGGGAATAACATAATGTCTCTTCATTTTCATAAAGCAATTACAAATACGTGGAGGGAAAGCACTATTATGATCTAGAAACTGGTGTGAAGGGTAACATCAGTAAGAGTAGGTAGGTAGCAAATTTAGAACTGGATGGACATAATTTGTTGTATCAGCAGAACCTGCACATAACATTATTTAAAATAATGGTAATAAAACTCATACAATACTTATAAATAAAGAAGCTGTAAACTAATAACGATAGGGTGGTAACTGCCCCATGCACGCCCAGAACGAAGTCGTATGCAGCTTTGTAAAAGGTACAAACAAAATGGTATTAATTACTGTATTACACTCAGGTTTAAGGATAGGGAAGGGAATGCCTTATCTGAAGCTAATTTATATTATTTAGATTCAATAGTTAGTTGTTCATTTTACATTACAATGTACACAGGGAAAATTCTCTTTCTTGGGGAAGAATCTGTCTGGTATTTAAGCAATACCTCTTACCAAAATTTTAAAAATTACATACAGCTTTGCTTCTGGTCATTTTATGCTGTTCGCCAACATCAAACTACATCTTTTTCTTCATTTACACTTTTATCATACATATTGGTTTGGTTAGTTCAGTCAAAGTTCAGAGTCCATCAAGCCAATATGTACACATATATGCGCTCGTGTGCGCACGCACACTTTTATCTGCATATATCTAAACAAACACACGCATTGCATTTCTGCTATTGCTCAAAAAAAGAGCGGTGCTTGGCGAATACGTGGTACTAGAGCTAGGAAAGTAGAAGGCACTATGTTGCATTTAAGGACTCCCAAGGGGCCCAAACCTCCATGTATCCCATCGCTCCCGGGGAGCCAGGCAAGGGGCTGTGGGAGGGGTGCTTGGACCCAGCACTTGGGGGACCACGGGGGAGTAAGGACTGCCGAAACGCACTGGGGGGTAGAAACAGTACCGTAGTTCGGAGGAAACGGAAACTGCTGTGCGTTTGCCTGCGGGATCCGCGGATTGCTCATGGTTGCTGGTATGCCACCGGTGGCCACCATACTGGGGGTCATGCTCAATCCCTGCCCTCGCATCATCAGCGTCCGCTGCTGCACCTGCTGCTGCTGCTGCTGCTGCATCTGCCGCTGCCGCAGGTGCTGGCTCAGGATCTCCCGCTGCCTCTGCGCCAGCATCTGCGCGTTGATGGGGCCCTGCAGGGAAAACCACCGCCACCTATCAATAACCCCTTCTAAGGTAACCTGACCAGTGGAGGCATCTCCACTGGAGTAACCTGGAAGATTCCAGCTTTTTTTTTTCTCCCGCCACACAAGTAACAATAATATTAAAGAGGAGAAAATAATCCTATTAATACCTCTGCTGGAAAAGACTTCCAGCAGTGCAAGAGTCAGTAATTGAAATAATACCAGTGCTTAATGTTGCAGCGATTTGTAATTGCAAACAGAGTAGCTCATTAAGAAAATGCATCTTTAGGAAACGAGAAGCTTGGTTAAAAATGCAGTTATATCATATCTCTAGTGAACAACCATCCACCCAATGTAAATGCGAGAAAGACTCTCAGAAACAAAACAGTAAAATACTTTGTATCATACAGACTGCATTATTTGTATTCAAACTTTAAAATTTATTGTATGTATTTCCTACATAGCATTAATACTGTATTTAACTGGGGGGAGAAAGACAAAAAGAAAATGTTTGGTGTTTTTTTTAGAGCGCTATTTCTCTCACCTGTGTTGGCACTCCAGGTCTCAAAGACAGATTCATATTGGAGACACTGCTGATCTGATTTATCAGTGGCTGCCGATTCTGAAGAAAAAAACCCAAAACCCAACACCAAAACCCAAAAGTTTTTAGAGGGAAAACAAGAAAAGGGAAATTTTATGTACAGAGGTATATACATCTACTTCCCAATCAGTTAGTTTGAGAACCTAGTTTCACATATTCAAGCACAGACTACTTTTCCTCCTCAAGTCCTCTTATCATTCACAGAATCCTGTTTATTAAGGAGATAATACACCACACAAGTAACAACACAGGCACTAAGCTGTTTACCAAACATGCTGCCTTTACAGTTCCTGTCCTTTTTGAGTTCGGGACTGGACTGTTGATGTTTGCTCTGAATTAGACCCTAACCTGATGTTTGAAGGCAGAAATGATCTTTCCCCTAGAAAAGCATTAATATCTTATTTCTTGTACTATGAACCCATATATTTAAAAAATGAAACAAGAAACAACAACTTAAAATGATCCTCAAAAGCAGACTAAGGCCAAGGAAAAAAAAAAGGATGTAAGTAACAGGCAGCAAGAAAAGCATGGAAGAGTCAAGATACAACAAACAGAAAAAGACTTGTAGAACAAAAAAGCACCGCTGTAGCCTTGCTCAAAGAATTAGCAAGACCTAGACTTAAATACTAGGTGCATTCTTGCACAGTATTATAGAACAAATAACGGCATGCTGCAAAATAAGATCAATGTCCTGGTTTCAGCTGGGATAGAGTTAATTTTCTTCCCAGTAGCTGGTAGGGTGCTGTGTTTTGGGTTCAGTAGGAGAAGAATGTTGATAACACACCGATGTTTTCAGTTGTTGCTAAGTCATGTTCAGTCTAAAGTCCAGGATTTTTCAGCTTCTCCTGCCCAGCCAGCGAGAAGGCTGGAGGAGCACAAGGAGTTGGCACAGGACACAGCCGGGGCAGTGACCCCAACTGGGCAAAGAGGCAGAAAAAAAAAAAAACCTGGCAAAATTCCAGACCATGGGACGTCATGTCCAGTGTATAAACTGGGGGGAATGGGGATAGGGGATTACCGCTCGGGGACTGACTGGGTGTCAATCGGTGGGTGGTGAGCAATTGCACTGTGCATCATTTATACATTCCAATCCTTTTATTATTACTGTGGTCATTTTATTAGTGTCATCATTATTAGTTTCTTCTTTTCTGTTCTATTAAACCGTTCTTATCTCAACCCACGAGTTTTACTTCTTTTCCCAATTTTATCCCTCATCCCACTTGGTGCAGGGAGAGTGAGCGAGCGGCTGCGTGGCGCTCAGTTGCTGGCTGGGGTTAAACCACGACAATCAAAAAAGAGAACGCGCAAGGTGCTGTTTCGGCAAAACTCGTTATGACTAGTGTTTTCAGTCTGAAGGTGGAATTAGGCTATGATAAAACAGGGCACACACTTAACACCTGGTCTGTTTGGAGCAAGCTGACAGTATGTGCTGCCTAGGAGAGGCACCTGCGCCACGGTGCTTGGAACCGGGCACGGAAGGGGATTTACCTGTTGTGCCTGAAGCCTGTGCTGCAGCTGGAGCCGCAGTTGGTTCGGCTGGTTCTGCACGATGCCGGCAGGCCGGAGGCCGGGCCGGGGCTGCATGCGCAGGGCTGCGTACCCCGGGCGCTGCCCCATGGGGTGGAAGCTTGGGTCCTGCATGGGCGCGTAGCTGCCCTGCGCCATCTGAGCCTGCGCCGCATACTGCTGGGAGAACACCGGGGCCTTCTGCTCCATCAGGATGCTGGACTCCTGGCTGGAGAAGGTCTCTGGGTCGACAGCTTGGCTCTGCAGACATACGTGAACAACAGAAACAGTTGGCGGGACGCAGCTTTCACCAGGATTATACGAGACTAATACAGTCACCTTGCAAACCACCCTTCTAGGATGTGAATGTTTGTAAACAGAAAATTACATAAATGTTCTTTACCTAAATATAAAACGTTAAATAGAATTGTGGTTTTGAGTGTCAAGGCATATTCACGGAGACAAATTCCTCCTCTCTTTTATTTTATTTTTTTAAACCAAAGAACCCACAATGTTTGTCATGTTCTTAACACAGCCATTGTATCATTCTGCTAAGGAATAAGAACCTGGCATGCCAAATGCTATATGAAAATCTGTAAATGAAATGATGCCAGCATATTTTTGCCATTGAATCTGAGGTAAATTCAAAGATGTTACGAATGAATAGCGATAAGAAAGTAGATTTTTATCAGTATCTTTAAACAAAATAATGGCTTCCAATAAAGATGCCTGAAACTATTACGAAAGTTAATGTGAAGAGAGTGCCTAATTCTTTCAGGGCACTTTTGCACAAACTGATTATCTGTTAACATAAAAATGCTAAACTGCATTCTAGATATTCCCCTAATATTTGCTGTAGCCAGAATAATTTTACAGCTTATTCCACATTGACCTTGGAAATGAAGTTAATATAAATTTCAGTGCTCTCATCAAAGAAAGACTTTAAACTCCTATAAAATGTTTGATAGATATTTGAAAAACACGTTCTAAAATGCAACCGTCCTCTTATCTGCGAAATTCTTTAACTGTTTCCACTGAAACACTGAATCACATAGAAAGATATTTACCACTTAGTTTGAAGTAAAACATTATTCCTATTTTTTTGGTGGCAGTATTCCAAAAGCTATGTCATATTGCATGACAGTTTCACGCTGCAAAACTGAAGTTTACCAATAAATTGTATCACCAGCTTAACACCTCACTGAGTTCTGTGTTGTACCAAATAGGCTTGGAGATAGTTTTTGCATGTCCAAAGCAGGATTTCATTGGTCTTATTTCATATCTAAAATGCAGAGCTAGTTCAGAAGTTATGCTCAGGATGCTGATGAGTGCTGGGAAATGAAATAGGTATTCTAGGTTTGTCTGACAATATTAAATCATTACAGAGATGTACAGCTATTTTTGGAAATACAATTTTGAGGCCAGAAACATCAAGTGATAACTTTTCCCCGCATCCCCCCCCTTTTTTTAACCACACTAACCACACTTTTTTTCATCATATAAGACTAAAATGGACAAGAAGCAACTGGAAGCTAATAAAAAAAATAACTGTGGGGAAAAAATGGATGAAAAAGAATAGAACAAATTCATGCTGCAAAGTTTAGAAAGCATGTTGGCAATTAAAAAAAAATATTACAGTTTTAAGTGCTTGGAATGCAATCAGCTGCTTCAGGTGAAACTCACCCCTTAGCACACATTAATCAGCTAAGGGAAAAACTACAGGTGAAATTATACATTACAGGTTTGCTCATGCAAGTTTGTTGCCCCCATCACACAAAGGATCTTGCTCCTCTGCTCCTAGGTCTTCCTATTCTTTTTTCTTCTCTCCTATACCCTGTTGCAGGCCGTGATCTTACCTTTCTCCCACAGAGTTGTTCCTCTGACCACCAGGTAAGCAGAAGCCTTTTATTTTTTTGATTTTGGTCAGGTTAGTTGCATAAAGAGAAGTGGCTCAGCACAGGTCAGAAGTAGGAGAGCTAGATGAGTGTGGCAGGGGAGAGGAAGGAAGACTAAACCTGGGGCTGAAGGAAGCTTTTCAGGTGACCCTGAGCTGTTAGGGGGACTTCCACCAAAATATGTAACTCCATCCTAGCTTGCAAGAAGTGTTTTACACTCCCCCTTTTCAACAAACGTTTTACAATCCCCCTTTTCAACAAACGTTTTACCTCCACCTCGACAACATATCCTCTAAATGCAATATCTAATACGTGCAAGGCAATGTCCAGTATACCTGGCTAACTAGTTCTGGTATTCCTAGAGCCCTGTCGATTTCTTCTAAACCATCAAAATTCCTTAATGCCATGTAAAGCTGATCCAGGAGAGCCCCCTCATCACTTGGTGACTCTGATGAAGGATGATTACACAAGAGATCATCTGGTGAGCTGCCAAACGGTTGCCTGTCAAAACATGAACACAGCGTTGGTAAACAGCTGCTGAAAACCAAGGAATAATACCAGAGGATTAGTACTCAAATTGAACTAACAAGTGGAGACAGAAATTATTTTAATCACTGCCAATTTTGTTTAGAAAACTATTCCGGATGAAAGTTACGTTACACAAAGAAATAACTAAATAGCATGATTAATGCCTGTCAAGACCCTACAAGCATGGTGTATCCGACAAGTAAGCAAGTACACCAAAGGTACGCCCGAGTGCTGACTTCATATTACAGAGGGAGCAGAGGATTACAGAATTCAGTATAGAATCTAGTCACTGAACATAGAAGACTAAATATCTTTTTTTAACTGACTGTAATTTTGAATTTTAGACATTAGATTAAATATACTATCAGAAGTAGGAAAGGACCTGATTTCCACAGACACTCTTCTTAATTGGTTTTCTATCAGACTAAGCAAGCTGAAGAGGTCATGGAAGGGTCCGAGGACTGTCTGAGCTCACACAAACCGAACATCTGAAAGAGCTGGCCAGGAGCATGAGGGAGCAGGGGCAGAAAGGACATTCTCCTTTTTGTTTGCAGCAAAATACTGCATCAGCTCAAACCATCTTACGGAACTGCACACTTGGGTACCTGTTTATGCACTTGGTTATATGCCTCAGAAGGGTGTCAGCAAGAATTTGGATACTGTCAGGCAGAGTGTGCTGGCTCTATAAATCCTGCTTACCTCACCCCTGAATTTGTATGCAAAGCACACTCACAGTTAAAGGCAGAATAAAGGTTTATTCCAAACCCAAAGGACAAAACTTACTAAGAAACAAACTAAATCCGAAGTAACACCTTATCTGCAGCCAAATGACATATTTTTGTTTTGCATTTCACACACGAGCCCTGCTTCGCACACACTACTACAAGACTACAATAGAAAACATAAGGAGCAAAGCATTCTGCAAGCAAGGGCAGCTACTATATGCACATCATGGCAGAGTCTCATCCCAGATAATTGCTCAGAGACAACAAAAGCTGTCACACACGCAGGGAAGAAACAGCACTACATGTGAACCCTTTTTACATGTCTGTTTGGAAAAACAAAGAAACATGTTTGTGTATTTAGTTTCCATAATGAGATATATGGTTGCCATGGAAGTCTAATCTCTATGTCAAAGCTAAGCAGAAGGAAAGAGCTGCATCGTCAGGCTATATGCCTAAAAACCCAAAGGACAGCATGCAGGAAAACTAACAAAAACATATTCTTTTTAATTAGATCCCAGACTGTAAAGAATAAAATTAAGGATAGAGATGATGTACCATGAAAACATCACAAAGTGTTAATCAATCTCATCTATAGAGGAGCATCTATAATTCTCACAGATGGAATTATATATATTTACTGATAGTAAAAGGGAAGAGCAAAAAAAAAAAAAAATCCTTTGAATCAAACTGCTTGTAAACTTTAACGATGACTTATAAGAAGGGATCTGTGATCTGGAAAAATAATCAATGAGGCTAGCCAAAAAAATCTACCTCAAATTGTAAATGGGCATGAATACATATGATAAGAAGAAGTTTAAAACATTTGTCAAAATCTGTACGTTAAACGATGACAATTACTTTGTTTTTTTCCCTTTTTTTAATATCCCACAATGATAATATTTAATTTTTCTCTAAAAGAATTATTTTTACTCACAATTTAACTTTTAACAAATTTAATACTCATGATGATAATCAGATTATAAAAATACAAATCCCAGGGATTAATAAAATAAGAAATGAAGCAATTCATCGTCTCTTTTTGGGTATACATGATCAATATAAGGTAACTTTCAGATGCAAAACAATGGGAATTTTTTTCACCATCTTCAGCTACAAGGAAATGACGAGAAATGCAAAGGTGACAAAATGGAATAATTATCTGCCTGGCTTGCTGAACAAACATGGCCCCGTATTTTATTTTACGGTGTCATTTTTTAAGTGAATAATTAAGTTATGCAAACAGTGCTTTTGGCATATGGACATTCTAACTTGGGGAGAATTAGCACCAGGAAACATCTTGAAAAGCCTGAAAGGTAACAGAGAAAATGCCACAATTTTACAGAAAATATTTTCAGACATGCTTTCATAATGAAAATTAAGAGAATGTAGTCAGAAGATTAACCATTTTTCAAACACACTTTTTTCCAACCGCTTCCTCTTAATTTTCTTTTCAGTGCTCCCATTTACTACTGAAAAATATTGCCACTTATGCAATTCAAAATACTTTACATTTTTCATTTACTTGTTCATTCTGTATCACTTATACAGTCCATATATAGATATAGATATATAGATATAGATACAGTTTCCCTAATGTAAGCCGCAAACTTTTTGGAGAAGACATGGCTCTTTTTAAAGAAGTATAAACTGCCTTTTTTTTTTTTTTGGCATTATTTAGAAGTCTTAATAATGAACAAAGTTAATACCTTACATATGAGTTAATAAGTTGTGATCCAACTGTAGTTCTGGTTACCTGGGAAGGAGCTAACTTCAGGGAAAAGGCAGTCTCCCTTTCACTTCATCTTTCCTTCCTCACCTTTTATAGAACTTAGATCAATTAAAAAAAACCCAAACAAAACAGAAGTTAACCATGTCCTGCACTACTTAAAATGCTACCCCGCTGCAGGAAAAACCAGCTATGTCATAACTGCAAAGGCTCTGGCATTTTTCCACATTTAGTGTTAAGTGTAATTGTTAACAAGAACAGCAAAATCAGACAGAATCATGCACACGTTAATGCTCGAGAGGTGCAAGTGGTGCCACTACCCAAAGCACTGGCAGCATTCACTGTGATATAGAACTTCCAATTCTTCCAACACATTAAATGGCAAAGAGAGCATTTATAAGTATTACTGGAACGTGAATACATTTCATGAGCATAAAATATGACAAGCATTAAATTGAGGTACATTTGGTGAGTATTTCATGCAGAACTTTGTTTCCATAAGGTGTATAGAACACAGGCCTGTAAAATCTCTCCATGTTTTGATGCGACACTAAGACTTACCTGTTCTGATTACCAAAAGATGCCTGATCTATAGGCAAGATGCTGTCTGGCCATGGTGCAGTCTGATTTGGAGGCGCCTGTTGTTGGCTATACTGAGGTCCTCCTATGTTCATTTCCAATTCAGATGGCCCTAATCAAGGAAAAAATAACCACATAACTCTTGTGAAAAGAATCTACTTTCATGTTAATTCTCTCCATTGGATTATCTATGCTACAGTAAAAGCAAACAAAAACATTAAGACTTCAGTAACATTACACTTAAAAGCATCATGATTCTTTTGTTAAAAATTGATTTTAAAATTTGAGTAAATAACATGAGAACTCTGGAAGTTGTTCAAAACCATAAAGTAGCAGATATGACATCACAGATGCAGAAATTAGTAAGATAAGCATAGGAAAAAGATAGTATATAGACTCAGTATCATAACGTACTTGCTTTAAAAGTGACCAAGAACAATTACAATGTTCAGGGCATTTCCTCTTAAAACCCCCTCCAGTCTTTAATAAACAAGGGCAACTTCATATCCTCTTTCTTTGGCCACATCACTATGCAGCTAAAGAGTAGCAGGAATTGTTCATATCCATACATGTGTTAAAAGCTAGTGTTTTAAACACCTTCCTTCCCACTTCCACAGGAAACTTGCACTTCTCATCAAATCTGTAACTGAGTCTTTTTTTTTCCTTTTTGTTTTGTTTTGGTTTTTTTTTTGTCCCCCCCCCCCCCCCCTTAATCTTTGACAATCCAGCATACACCAAAAGGCACAACTCCACACGTGCCCTGACTTACCCATATTCATGACCTGAGATGGAAGCATCTGCCTCGGGCCAGGCTGGTTGCTGGGTCTCAAGGGGATGCTGGCCGTGGGGTTGCGGATCATGCCTGCTTGCACTGGCCTGTTCATGGCACTAGCTGTGGGCGCACAGGTTACCCTCACAGCAGGAGCCTGGCTTCCCCAATCTCCAGATGTCATGGCAGGCCGAGGGGCATTGCCACCGATCATTCCTGCACAAAAGCCAAACAGATTCAGGTACCGGCACGTGATTCAGAACAGCTTTAGCATTACAACCGCCCGATAAGCTGCATTTTTAGCAACGAAAATGCAGTAGTTTCACTCAAAGCACATTGTACCACAACTGCCCGTCCAGATGTGCAAAGCTACAGAACGATGCCTTACACTGCTTAGTCAAGGGACTGGAGATTATTATACATTTTACAAGAGGAAGATCCTTTTATCATTTCCGAAACGCTGTTCAGAGTGAGTGTTCCCACATGTAGTCTGCAACAGGTGCCGAGGGTGTGTGGATAGCCCTAACTTCCTTCCTCAGGAAATGAATCACGTTTGCTGATGTGTGTGTCAGTGCTTTACTTTCCAAGTGCTAAGTGAGAATGAAGACTTGAGTAACAACATGTTATCGCTACACACGCTTACAAATTAGAAGGATTGAATTTAAATTCGTATTCTGCAAACAACTTTGGTGAGTCCTTTCATTCGGAACCTAGAGCCTTCTTAGCTTCAAGGCTCACCCAGATAATCTTGAACCAATATATGGTGCAGGGAAATTACTCACAGGAACTTTCCGATAGATGCTGAAGTTCATTACCGTTATTTTAGGGGAAGTCCTCCTACATCTACTGTAAACAACTAATACAGTTTATTTACACTTGGAATATATAGAGTACTGCACTCTGACAGTAGCCAAAAACCCCAACCAAACCCCAAGAAACTCCCCCCCCCCCCCAGCCCAAAGATGTGCATTCATAGTATTTATACATTTCAATTTTATCCTGTCAAGACAGCAGATAAAACACTGATTTCAGATTGGACTACTGGTCTTTCCAGTTGCATTTTGCATCATCCTTAAATGAGTACTAAAAGCCACATAAATAATTATTACTCGTCAGTTAAATTATTTGGTATACATAAGCAAGGAGAAAAACCCTCTGAAGAGGGTCATTATTTCAGCTGCTGTACAAGATTTGCTTCAGTCTTACATCCTCAGGTTTGTTCTACTTGTGTACATATTCCATCAGCTGAAATATGTGGTGTGCTAGAGCAAATGGCAGGAACACAGATAATACTCTCTAACTTGTATACCTAAGATAAATATCACCCTCTAATATGTATACCGAACATGGAAGTAATAGGACACTTGAAAGACTGCAAGTTGACCTCTAAACTGCTTGAACAGGGTATTCCAGGGTCTGCCAGCATGTCTTTTTTAATACTGATGCAAACTAAATATAAAATTTTGACAGTGAATAGCCAGCTGAAAGGACTTACAATACCCATTTATTTACTCAAGAGCTCTCAGCGGTTGTTGCACACTTGTATAGTCTCAGACTATGTACTAGTTGAAATAAGTCAATCAGCCAAACTTTTCTTGTGAAACCCCCTATGGTACCTTTGTACGGTATTAGGGCAACAGGAAGAAATCAGTGCACCACAGATCACGCATAATCCATGAAAAGAGGTAATACCACTGCAACATCTGATGGTTCCCCAAAAGTTTACGTTTCAGAAAATAATGAAAACGTTAGCATTTCTTTAATTATTAAAATAAGAACTCAGGCTAACAAACAAAAGATAACCAAGGGCAAAACCAAGGTCTGTAGAGATACACATCATAAGGGCAGCAGCATTGCCCACGGTTTCATTCTGAAAGAACCACCTCTAGAGACAAGTGGTTCATTTATGTGCTTTTGTGAGGCAGAAAGATTGGATTTTTACCTATCTAAGCCTCAGCTGAATCTGGAACATTGATGTGAACAGACTGTAACTGCCAATACACTGTGTTCATCTAGAAGTTTTCAGATAGGTGAAAAGCAGCGCATAAAGAACAGGACTTAAAATACACAGAACCAGAAATTCAAAATAAATATGCCAATACATAACAGCCCATGAAACACAATTTTTCCCAGACTTTTTGGAAAGTACTTCTAATAACCTGCACTTGCAATAACCCAACATCAAGTTACACATGCTATAGTCTGTTACTCAAGTATATTTAAAAAAAATGGGAAGTCATCTTACCTGTGCTACTGTTGCCTAAAGTTCCTTGACTTCCTATCATCCCTTCATTCCTGCCCATCAGTCCCGGCTGAGGTATCACTGAATAGGGGCTACTCGTTCTTATGGGTGGGAAGGTTCCTGCACCTGTTGGGTTCTGCAGTGTGATGTCAAGTGGTAAATTCTGATTTGGTAATAACCTGCCCAGTTGCCCTGTTCGTGGGTTATTAAAAGCTAGACAGGAGGAGCAAAGAAGAAAGCAGAGTTACAAGAATGGAAACTTTACTTGTTAAAAAAAACCAAAAATGAACCCGAACACACTTTAAGCTCTTGGGCTGAGCTATTTAATGCTGCATAATTTACCCACTCCATATCTGTCTGAGGAACATCCCTTCTTGACATTTTTATGTAAATTTCAAAATGGAACATTCTGACACTAAAGCAGATATGACCTGTAGTTTTAGAACTTTAAACGATGCAATTTAACTGACAGAACAGCCACTATAACAAAATATACCACTATGTGATGTGCATACTACTGCCGATTAATCTTATACCTAGCAGGACTGTAATTGCATGCAGATGTCATCCGGAGGCAGACTGTTAGGAATTATCTCAGTTTTGGAAGTTTTCCAGCATAAGCTGTGCCCCTGAAGAAGTTACCAAAATTAAGGACAGATTGAGTCTATATCAGATCCTGTAGCCCCATTTTAACATCTCCCTCTTAAATTTTTTTTTTTCTGGTAATTTTTTGTCATTAATAAAAAGAAATACTTCCATGATTCTGCAACCACAAATAAGCAGTCCAGAAATAGAGCTGTGCCACCAAAATATTCTGGTAAACAGAACCACGCTTGATGGTTACTGTCACCTTTATATAACTATTTTCTTCTGTTGAGGTGTTCTGTGCTCTTAAATCAGCCTCTGCAAAGAAAACTGCAGACTGTCTCAGGAAAGCGAGTGTCAGCTCATGACTGGCAAGCATCTGGCTCAGCTGGTCTTTAGGCAATGTTCCAATGCATGAAAGCATCCCCTATGTGCACAACTAGTTTTCAAACATGAATCAAACACTGACCTTGTGCCTGTGATTCCGTTTCCAATCACACCAACAAAATATATACAAATAAATTAACCATTTCTGTGAAATTATTATTTGCAACACCTCCTTATAGTTTCCCCTAGGACAGTCTTGATACAATGGCATCCTTAAAGCAACTGCTGCATTTTTATATACACCATATTACAAAGAAGTTAAAGAACTTCTTTCTTATTTTAGCTCAAAGTCGTGATACTTTCAAATTTGAGAACTTAGATGAGGTTTTATTAAGCTTGTTAAAAAGTACAGAAACATCTTATGACAAAGGTCTCTGACTTTTCTTCTTATTTTATAAAACCAGTCTACAGGAACTCATTGTATATTTATTTTTTTAATGTAAGTTCTCTGCCAGGTGAATTTGCTTATATGCATGCAGAGGAAATACATCCCATCACAGACACCATATTCCTAACCATGAGATCCAAGGGGATCAGTTGATGAGATGTGATGGTGCTCAGATCACATAGTCTATCTACTCTTGGTCAGGATGGGACTGAAGGAGGTTCCCTGTCCCCCCCACAACAAACTAGCAATTTGGCAAATCTAGCAGCTTTCAAGTCGTGTGTCCCCCCCCCCCTTTTTTTTTCCTCAGAT
>JANZLQ010000029.1:17481590-17499058 GCA_026212715.1 Elanus axillaris
GGGCCTACGAGGCCGCAAGCCGGGCCTAAGGCCGCAAGCCGGGCCTACGAGGCCGCAAGCCGGGCCTACACCCGCGCAGAGGGCGCACTCACTGCTCTGTGAAATCCTCATTGCTGGTTTCTGGGTGGCCACGGCCGCGCCGGGGCTGCTGTCACTGGTGAGCTGCATGAGGTCATTGATGATGGCTTGCTTGTCGACCGAGCCCGCTGGTGCGCCTGGGCGGCTGTCTGGGAAAAGCTGTGGTAACTGGCTGTTCTGCAGGTCATCCAGAATCTCCTCCAAGTTATCCAATTCACTGCCTGGCTGCAATTAGGAAAAACACAACGCAAACCCACAGTACACATTGCTGCTCGCCTGCCGCTGGCGTCCTGCTCGCACCCAGCCAGGCCACCCGCCACCGCTACACCCATGCCAGCTTCGGACATCGCCTGCGAGAAAAGCCCGATGCGGAGGGAGCTCGCAGTTGTCCCAAGGGGACTGTCCAGCCTTCCCGGGGCTTGTTCGCCTCGCATTCGGGGAGCCCGGTGTGGCACTGGCACCCCTTCAGAACCCCAGCGTCGGGAAGTACGAATCCACACGATGATCCGTACCTCGGGCAAAGGGGAGATCCTCCCTGTGCACTCTGTGATCGGTGCAGACAGCAGGGATCATTTGGCCGGGGAAGAGATCCAACAGTGACAAAGATAGGGGTTTATGTAGGTATAACCAGTATTCCTTTCAGCACAGTCATATTTCTAGTCTCTTTATGACTTGATTAAAAGCATACGATGGAAAAGTTGCTTCATGGCTAAAACAATTCCCCATACGCATTTTCTTTGTTGCATTCAAAAGCTTAACACTGAATAACTCTATAGGAGTTAACTGGCAAGAAATACACATTTCACTGAAGGTCTGTAAATTAAAACCTGTCAACTAGTTACTAGATTTAGGAATTTATTTTGCTCGGAACTTCCCAAAACAGTGAAAATAACTTCTCTACGTTAAGAAAAAAAAAAAAAGAGAAATCCACTTACATCCAATTCAGTAGAAACTTACCATGAAATAAAGATGGGGAAAAAAAATAAAGTTCATCCTATACTAACATAAATACTGACCTGAATGTTTTTCTTAAAAATGTTGATTTTCACCAGGTTTGTTTTTTTTGGTTTTTTTTTGGTCAGCTTCTCTGTCTTATAAAGCCTCAGAATGAGAAACTTTTTCTGGCTGTGATCTGGAAATTGTTACAAGTATATTCTCCAATCCTAAACCTTTAAACAGGGTAAAACTCTTTGGGCTAATAATTACCAACAAGCAGTCCAGTCTCAGTTACCACCAAGTTGCACAGGAAACTTTTCATGACAGTATTTATAACAAAAACCTACTCAAAATCAGCACCTTCATTAGGAAGTGTGCAATGACGGAAGAAAGGCAGAGCGAGCAGCCAGCCATGAAGGATGGGGAACTGAGAAGTTACACCACAAACATGCACACAACTGAAATACAAATCTTCCTGTTCTTTTTTGTCCTACCGCCACATCGTGAACTTGTTACTTATTGAGAGCAAGCTTATGTTGCAGATCACAGGATAAGGTAGAAACAGCTGAGATGGCTTCAAACTACCTACCGAGGCGCTCTCAGCCTAGCTAGGAAGCAGTGCATGTTAGTTCTCTACTAAACTCCTGCTGCCACAGCTAACCCGCTCCTGAGGAAGCCCTGCTATTTTTTACTGAAAGATAGCTATGATGCCTCGAGGTTCCATCTCTACATACCTTTTTTGGATGACTGGCTACAGATAAACATGGTATTTACTCTCTACTCCTTCCACATCACCTCCTAGTCTTACAGATCGGAATATATGGTGCAAAAGAGGAAGGAGTTTATTCCGTCAAAAGGCAGCATGTGGGTGATCTGGAGGCTGGTGTTATTGGCAAAATGGTAGTAAATCACAGAATCAGAGGACTGGAAGAAATTTAAAGCCTCAAGGCAAAATCAGTATATGCCATTCCCTACAGAAGTTCATATAGCCTCTTGTTAATAAAGACATCCAGTGACAGAAAATCCACAGCTGCCCTGGGCAATTGCTTTCAGCACTCTGCCATCCTTACTATTCGAGTTTTTTTGCCTCAGTGTCAATGCAAAGCCTCCCTCGCTGAAATTTAGCCCCTTTCTTCCTGTCGTATTTTGAATCTGGAGAACAAATTGTGTTCCCCTTTCTTCTTCTAACCTTTTCTGTATTTGAAACTATGTGCCTTTTGGGGTTTTAAGCTGAAGTTAATAAGCAATCTCAACTTGTTGAATTTTCTTCAGCATATAACCTGTTTTCTAGACTTCTCATTACTCTTGTTACTCCTGTCGACTGTCTTCAGTCGATCCACACTTTTGCTGAAGTGCCATGTCCAGAACAGGACTTGAGACGAAGCCTTACAACTGCTGAGTAAAGCAGAAAATTTACTCTACACATATAAGCTCTGATGGCATATTCCAAAAAGGCCTGTGATTTTTTTAATTACATGACGTTACTGACTCTCACTCATCTTCTGCTTGCTGAGATCCCTAGACACTGCTCTGAAAAACTCCCATCTAGTCAGTTGTCCCCTCCTTTTTTTTTTTTTTTAATTTGTGACAATATTCTTGGCTAATTATAATAAACAGCATTTGCTGAATGTTCTCCTAAGATTTTTCCTCCATATCTCCTGTTTGCAGCTGAATTTGAATTCTGTCCTCCAGTGTATTTGCAGACTTTCAAGTGTCACACACAGCTTTACCAAGCATACACTCCCTTCTGCCATCGGGTCATTTAGGTTAACTAGAACACTGAGCAACTCCAGATGCTGCATGAGCTCCTGCAGCACCTCCATTCTGACAGTGAATCCTCAGATAACTACTTTGTGTGTAAGGATTTCCAAACAGCTTCCTGCCCACTCACAGAAGTTTCGTCTTGACCATGCATCTCTAATCTGCTTACAGGAATGCCATGTGTAAGAGCATCAAAGAGCACCAAAGAGCCTTACTCAAGCCAAGCCACATGGCATACGCTGCTTCTCTTATGCTACCTTCTTGCAGAAGGCAAACAGGTTGGTCCGACTTTACCTGCTCTCGACAAATCCCCCTGCTGACTCGGTGCCTTCCAGGCACTTAGAAGCAGCTGGGTGGACACAGCACACTGACAGAAAAGGTAGAGCCAGGAGGAATCAAATGTGATTTTAAGAAGCCTAATAACTGTGCGGACAGGTGATAAGCAGATTCAAAAAAGTGCTCTGAGACAGTTGTGAGTGATGTTTATAGGAGCTGCATTTTGAGCACTGGGAGATCTGGTACAAGAAGACTGCATGAGCCAGTAGAGGAGACTGATGTAGAGTATCACAAATTACAGACAGATGATTCAGTACTCTTTGGGGGAATTAAGACATACGGCCTTCATAAAAAATATTTGAGACAACAGTGAAGGGAAGTTCTGTATGTTGCAGGGGTTTTTTTGTTTGGTTTTGTGTGGGACTTTGTGCCTTTTTTTCTTTCAACATTCTGGCTACTGCAATTCTTTGCTTAAACATTAGACATAAAAAAACCAAAGACCAAGCAACCAAACAAAGAAACCCAAAACAAAGCCAGAGAAGGACTTATTGATCCAAATGTGTCAGAAAACTGCATTCCCTAAGATGCTTCTAATTCCTCTCAGAAAGTGCCAAAGAAAGGCCAAGTATAACAGGTATATTATAACAACACAAATACATAACCTTTCCTTTTTTTGCTTAACATAATCAATATTAAATACTTTATGTTTTGATGAGGGTTCCAAACTGCTGCAAGAGCTCCAAGATAGGTTTGGAATTAACACCGAGCTGTGATGTTAGCCTAAGTCTTTCCAGACTCACCCTCAAGTGGCACCATATGGGCAGAAACTAGCATTAAAATATTTACTTGGTGAGTTTAATTGGATTTTTCTTTTAGTTACATTCTATATTTATGTTTTTAATGATCTAAATTGAACTTCATGTAAATAGAAGGCATACCCTAACCTCCCTGTAAAACAATTACTTATCATGAATTAAAAAAAAAAGCCTGATAAAGTGCTAAGCATTGCAAGAAAGTTCTTGTGCTCCTATTTTCACTCTCTCCAAGCAATGCAATTGCAACAATCTCCGTAGAACTTTGACACTAAGTGCCAGAAAACACAAGACAAATTACGCTTAGAAATATTTTTGCATTTGAGAAAGAACCTACTTTCAAAATACTTATCACTGTCACGTAGAGAAAGGCAGGTTAAAGCGTTAATTGCTTACAGAATTTTTTCAGCTCTATTGAAAGACAGTTACACCTCAACATGAAGTTTGGTTTACAAAGGTTGCTATGTCGAAGTCTAGCTTCCATGAATTGTAAAGGACTGGGTAAGATCATGAACTCTTTGGAGATCTCTTTTCCACCATGGGCAATGCCCATGGCTTGCACTGAGAGCCTGTATTGCGAATTTCATCCAGCTATACATTTCCTTTACGACCACGTATGACGGAGGCATCTGGGACTTTTCCCTTACAACAGGATGTCTTTTGGTGGGGACGCAACCTGAAACCTCCTTTCTTTAAACCCCAAGTTAGCTCATTAGCTATCTCTGTAGCATGGGCAAAGCATCTGACCATAAAAGGCAAAAAACCCCCCAACCCCTGCTCCAAACTGGCAATAAAGGATTATGAAAAGAAGGAAAAAGCAAGTAAGAAGTGGGATCAATATAGTCTTTTTCTCCCTGGCAACTGCAATAAATATACAATTGGCTGGAAATCCTGTTAGGCTAATCTACTACTAACTTTTGCAAACAGATCTCCAATTGAAAGATATTCGGATAACGGAATCCCCTTTCTAAGGTTCTGATAGAATTTCAAGAAGAAACCAATGTCCTTCATTAATTGGACAGATTCTGGACATCAAGAAATAGGCTTTTGGAAGATGAGTGGCGTGCGTAAAGAAAATATGTTCGTATTGGGAAGATAACTGGTTTCCACATAAAGCAAGAGGACAGCAGAGCTGAGAAAGCACATGAGGAACACCAGAACAGTTTCTGCATTTTAGGAGAAAAAAAGTATCTGCTTAAGATGGTTTCTGGAACAGCACTGGTACAGACTGTGGCATTGCAAAGTCCCTGTCACACAAACAGGCTGTCTATATTGTCTGCTGGCTAAAAAATGGGGAGGGTACACTCATGGAGATAAGGATTTATCCCACACTACGCCAAACGCTTTCTCAGAGAGTAAGGTACCTCACATTTCTGCATCTTGGTTTCTTCATCTGTAATATGAATACAACAATCCACACCCAATTTTACAGCAGAATTTTGCAGTGCAAGACAATATGGCTAAACAAAATGTTTCTTTAACAAGGCAATACCTGACATAGTTCAGCGCATGACGTTTCTCTGACGTCCCCCTACACTTTCACTCTCCTTTCCCCGAGCTGTTAGCCAGTCCTTGTCAGATTTGACCATCTGCTGACCACTGCACAGGCAGCTCCCGACCAGCAGCAGCGTGTGTTGGTCGCAGCCAGAAGCACAACGAGGCTTTTTTTTTGGGGGGACAGCACAAGCAGCGGTGCCCAGGGAAGGAAGGTGCAGGATGAAGTCCCAGCACGCAGCCCCGCAGTAGCTGGTGGGCCGGCAGGGAGAGCAGGAGAAGGCAGGCTTACTGCTGAGAGACACCCTATAAAACAGATCTGTAGCAAATCAGGACTCGTGTTTCCACTGCCTTCCCTTTTTAATAGTGGAGAATGGTGCGAGCACTCGTGGTGCTCGGTATCGACGGTCCTACGGCTGTTGGTGCTGTAGGAAAAGCTCCGCTGAGCCTCCCCAGCAGGTCTCTTTCATCCTCTCCCCCACAGCTGCCTTAACTGGAACAGCAATCAGCCTAATAGGGCTTGATAACCATCATCCCACCAAGGAAGGGAAAAAGGTACGGCGGCACTGGAAATAATTCTCTGCCATTTGAGAAAGGCTTCCTGTCAGTTGCTGCTCTCTGCAGAAGTGTATGTTTAAACACACTACCTAGAAGACTGCTATTTTTAGTAGAGTGGAGCACTTCAAAGCATTTCCTGCTCAGAAAGTCACACCAAAAGTAAAAGGAGAAAACGTAATGGCTCTGCTGCCTCCCAACACCCCAATCCCCCTTGCAGAGGCCATCCCACTGCTCCACTGCACTTTCCAGAGAAACTGCACACTCCAGTGACTAATGACTTAAAAATACAACATTCCTCAGGGAGAAGTTTTAAATAAACCTGCAAAATAGGTAACACAAGCACATGGCTAATTTTTACATACGGGAGGAAGAAGAGGGGGGGGGGAAGGATGCAGGAGGATGGAAGAATTTAGCACAAGAATCTGTGTTCTAGTCTTGTACTAAATAGTTCCAGCTTTGATCTAAATTTAGGCAAAAGAGCACTTCCTGTGGGAGACCGTCTTCCAAAGCTGAAGAGTTTTTGATGCTAAATATTTTCAGTGATTTTATAATTGGGGTAAAGTGGTTATTTGTTTAAAGGCCTGGCCTTCAGCTAGATAAACGCTTACATTATTTTATATTCCCCACCATTTCCTCTCCTACTCCACATCGGACTTCTCCTGTTTATTCAGCTCCAGGTTTCACTGCATTTTAAGTAGGTTTAAAAACTCTGTTTACAACCGATGGGAGCAACAAAAGCCCTTCTGTCATTATCCAGCAGCCTTCCATCACAGCTGCAGGACTGGCTTCTTACCTCGGCGCTGAGGAAGACCACGCACTTCAGCCCCTTACCACTTTGTCATGACTCCTGAACTGCTCTGTGGTTTTCTGAACAGCCCCAGCTCCCGGACCTTCTTGTACCTCTAGTTCCCTCTCTGCTGGGAGACAATCTCCGTCTTCAAATTGGAAGAAAAGGCAATACATCCATAGTCCATACTCCAACCCCCTCAAATCCCTCCCCTGACCTCAGAAACACGAAGCCTAAAAATAAAAAATGAATAGACTATTCACTTTACAAAGTTCGTAACACTGGGGACCTGATTTTCAAATGCTTGAGGCTGGCAATGCTTGTAGACACTGAAGTCTCTTTTTTTAAAGTTAGTCTTATAGTTACATGTTTACATTTAGGGTGAGACGCAACTTGCCTATATTTAGAGTCATGAAAAAGTAAGGCAGCTACTTTAAGCTAGCCATCTAGGCTACCACTAGTCAATGGGAACATCACTGGAAAGCAGCTTAGCGTCCCTATTTTAGACACACATTAGGAGAAGATAAAAAAAAATCCTGGAGTATTTTTTTTGTATTTCCACCAACGATAAAAGGAGCTCGCAGGACTACCTTGGACTAGACAGCTAACTTCTAGAGGGGATGAAACCTGCTCTTCACGAATGGGTTCACAAGCTAAGCTTTTTCTTGTCTACTCCACAGAGATCACGGAAGAGAAAATTTTAATTTTTAGAAATCTAAATCTTGGGGAGTAAACCATCTGAAGGCCATAATTTTGATCTACTTAGAGGGACATGATTTTTTTGGCGATTACCAAATTCTTGTCCAGTATCGTATACTGAGGACTGAAGGATCTCTGCTTCCAATGCAGTATTGACTTTGAAGTGTAGGATCTGAACCAGGAATAGAAATCTGTTAGATATTTTTTAAAATAGTTTATTCTTGCCATTTTAGCTGTAAATTTCTTGGTATCTGTGTTTTTCTAACCTAACAAAGCTTAAGTTCTCATGGAGAATCTAAGCCCTCCCTCCACAGGCACTGCAAAATAGCAGCTGTATTCAGAACTAAACTAACATCCAGGCTTGAGGATAAATCCCTGTAGAAATTAGTGTAATTTGGCTCAGTTTCCCTCTAAAGCATGGGAAGGATTGAAAAACCACAATTGCTCCTACACAATGGCAATAGCTGTCAAATTCTGTTGAAACAAAACTGAAGTAACCTTCGGAGACGCCTGGATAACTGAGATTTTAACAATGCTGTGTCCACACTCTAGTGGCATGTTTGGCCTCTACGTTTTGTGGTTATAACCACTGTCACTGTTGAAAGAACTGTCTGCTGGTTAGAGACTGCCGAAAGGGCAAAGTAAAAAGCCAAAATCCAGTGCTGTGACTCCGGGCTAAGAAAATGTTGTCTATCCCTCCTCAGCCTCAGAATACAATATAGAAAATATAAAAAATGATGTCTTTATACACACACCATAATAAAAATACCATAGATTCACAAAAATAAACAAAAGTGAAGGATATTGCTGTGAATGAGAGTCATGAATGCTTGCACAGTGTACAATCTGATCATGATTTACAAACTAAGGCTTCATGCACAGGGCACTGCCCAGGGATTAATGACCCCCTAGGAGAGTTGATAGCGTAGGACAAAGCAAAGGATCATTAACTCCAGCTAGTTACAAACTCCACAGAAAATGCCTTATACTAAAACTGCTTTTTTAATTGCCCATTTTATAAATAAACTAAACAGCAATACTGAAGAAGCAAATTGCTTTTGCTGCGTCCCTTTTTCTTGCAAAGCTCTGAAAACTGGAGCATTCTGGGTGATGTAAACCTGGTGCTTTTCGAAAGTGAATTCTGCATGAAAGCCAGTGAAATAACGCTTCTACCGTAGGTCCTAACAACATACAATTTGTTAGTACGTTAGGCAGCAGCGCAACAAGCAATTTTGCACAGAAGGAGAAAAAATTCTGAATGCAAAATTCAATGCAGGTTAACCTTGCACAGGGAGACATGATCTCTGCACTGAGCCATTACTCATCCGTGGGAACTTGGGGTTGAATATAAAAAAATTTTAAGTAAAAAAAACCCCAACAACAAAACCCCTCTAACTGGCACAGAAACGAGGGAAGTCTATTTGCCTTGATTTTAATTTGCAGATCAAGTATAGCACACAGACCAATAATGCAAAATTGGTATCAGTCCCTTCGAACAACTCCTGTCCTTGAGCATGAACCTGCCTTTACACAGGAGAAGTGTAGCGGCTATGCTGGGCTAGGTCAAGAGCCCACCCAGCCCACCGCAGTTCAACAACAGCCCATGGAAAAAGCTGTCAATAAGTTAGCATTAACCAACAGTTACCAGTATTTTCTCTTTGTCTATCATCTGGGGAAGGTTCCCCAGCGTTCAGTCTCTGCGTTATCCAACTCCTCCCAGGCAGAGTCTGTTCTTTCAGACAGAGTGACGCTCACAACTTAGTAACTCTAACTGGAAAACCGAGTGAAGGCTGGATTTCAAGAGACAGGTAACAGCCTCCTGAAGCGTCAAGAATTACTCTTGGAGGAAGTCAGATGGCAGGAACGCAGGCCTAGAACATCTCACTCGCACGTAATGCAAAGATCCGCTTACCTGTTCGTTAGGCTCAAAGCTTATCTCTTCTTTTTCCGTCCTCATAGCTATTAACTTTGTGCTACCGGAAGGGTCTGTCTTACTGTCCAACCGCTCCAGTTTTGGGGGTATGTCTGGTAAACCAATATCTTTAGTATCATCTTTATCTAGCAAGTAGCGAAGTAGTGCATTATTATTCTTCTTAGGACTCGCCGGCTCCTGTTTAACAGTCACCTCTGACCCAGGAGCTGTGCTACTGGACTCCTGGTTCAGTTCTTTGCCTGTGGCCTCTGCTGTGAGCTTGGCCAAATCTACAGGAGAACTACTGTCCTGCAATAGTCTGTGCAAAATTTTATGCTTCTCCTTGAGCGAGGTTCCATGTGCTGAACCAGACCCAGGCAACCCTCCCGTGGAGTCCTTGCTAACGTCTCCCATGGTACTGGACAACGGCGAAGGCTCCATCTGATCCGATTTGGTGGTCAGCAATTGCAAGAGCTTTGTCTGGCTTTTTCCGTCGTGCAGTTTATTCTGTCCATCAGGTCTCTCGCCACTGACGATCGGTGGCACGCTGCTATCGCTACTGTCTTTCTGTTCCCCTGAATGGCAGCTGCTCTCTGTTTGTCCAGTTGTACCTTCGGATTGCTCCCCGTATAGTCCAAAGCAGTCTTTAGAGTCCAGGCTTCCCATCTTGCTTAGCTGGGGAGGATTCATATTCACAGGGGAATTTTGTAAATTTCCCATTTTTAGGTCAGGTGAAGCCAACGACGATCCTAGAGAGACGCCGTGGCCCTCGCTGAGGGCCTGAAGTGCGTTCAGGGAACTGTTGGTGTAGTTATGGCTATTTCCTGTGCTGCTGCAGACTCCCACGGGCGAATGCAAGCTTCCTGCAGGGGAGAACTGGCTGGGTGGGATGCGAGGACTTCCTGCCACTCCAGGGCTCACACGATGCCTTGGGGAAAGCATGGAGTTTGGCTGCCCTGGGTTCATGCCGGGGCTGCTTTGTGAGGGGCTATTCATTTTTAGTGCATAGTTACTACCCTGAGGAGTGGATGCTTGTATGCTTGACACATGGTTCATTCCCCCTGAACCACCAAACCTGCCTGCTGGCATGCCCATTTGTTCCTTTGGGCCATTTATGGCAAAATTTATATTGCTACTGATGGTCATATCCTGACCTGGGTTCCCACTGCACATGGCCTGATGGGCAGGGCTGCTGGAACTAATCGGGTTCAATATCTTCCCCATTCCTTGTCCAGTCAAATCCTGATTCATTCCACAGACATTCTGCTCTCTATGTGGCAAGGGGAAGAAAAACAAGCCATTAGCTAAAATGACAGTGGCCAACTTGCAATTACTTTACCGAAAAAGAAGCAAAACCCCAACCCTTGCTTTAAAATAACACAACAAACCTACAATTAAAACCAATTGACAATTTGACAAAAGCGATACGCAGCTCTCAACGTGGCCGCACGTTAACAGTATGGTTTTTCAGTACCTCATTAACAGATCAGTGGAAGAGAGGAAAACCAGAATTATACCTCATTTAAACGACAGTCATTAGCAATGCAGATAGGTTACCGTTTCAGACCCTCTCCCTTTAATGTGCATCTCTTCTCTACAATTCGGCAAAAGCTAGGACTTTTCGAGAACTGACAGAAATCTCATCTGCAACATATGACCCAAACACATGTTTGACAAAGCAGCTACGGACAGCTGTTTGCTGGAGTTTTGAATTTCTGTGAGTTAGCCCCACCACAAGGCTGGAGCGGGCTATTTGCCCACTGAGTTTACGGTGAAAAGAAAGTTGAAAACGTTGTATTTCTACAGTGCCAGACTTATTTCGATACTGCTCCAGAACAGCATGTGAGCCAAGAGAACTACTGGATACTACTTCAGAATGGGAACAGTCTGTTAGCAATCCAGTACTGCACAGGCATTCAGCAAAAGAGAAGAAAGAAAAAAACCCACACATATATAAGCTGCTGAAACTCCTGTGTTAGAGATGTAGGCTGTATGACGGAGGAAACAGGAGAGAGAGACACACACACAGAAAAAACCCGTGTGAGAGCACCTGAAGGTCACTTCTGTTTTCCTCAGTAGATTTTAATGAGTTTATGGGAGGATGCGATATATTTTTTACTTCTGTGCTAAAACTTAAATCAGAAAAATCAGACATATTCCCAAATGCTAAAAGCTGTAAAAGAGACAGAGTCAAGTAGATTAGGAAGAAAAATAATGAGGTTCTGAGGAAAAAAAATCAAATCAAACCAACTCTGGACTTTGAAAACCAATACTAATGGAACGTTCCTAATATGTATTTTCGATGAGACGAAACCCATTCCTACTTCCACAAGGTAAGTGCAGGTAAACATTCGCATTTTGCAAAAGCACGAGAAGACTGAAGCACCCAGAGCAGTGAAGCTTGTTACTCTGCATTTGTTACCTTAGGTGTAAAGGCAAAGGGGAACAACATTATCTATAGAAAGAGACGTGGGTTTTTAAAACATTATCACAAATACAATAGCACCGGTGTTCTGCTAAAAAGAAGCAAGAACATTTGCAAGTACCATTTTTATCTTAATGGTGTGTTTTGAAATCTAAAATTTAGCCCTTCGTGAAATACCAAGTTTATTCAGCAATCCAAACAAAACAAATTTCAGACAGCTTTCGGTCAGGCCAATTTCCAGATCTACAACCTCTGTAAAATGGTTTCAGTTTTAATGATGCTGTTTTCTTCCTGTCAAAATAGCGATACAGGGAAACAGCATTATAATTGTCATCAGCAAATAAAACCTGAAACAAAATCTGACACACATATATGCTGTGACTTAATTCAAATTTTACACTGAAGTTCTGAGGTCAGTGATTACCTATCCTTGGCTTTAACACAGTATTGCCTATGCCTTTTTAAAACACCAAACCTAACAGTGGTGGATTTCTCAGGATTGGACATGTGATAGCCACTACTCCAGGCACCAGAAAAGACAAGGAATGAAGAGACACAAGGAGTTAAAAAGACGCAGTTTGTCTAAAATGCAGTTCTAACAATCCTAACATACTCTTTAAGGAAAACCCAGGCCCAACAAATGACTGTGAACTACGGGAATTTAATCCTTCAAAGTTTTCTAGATTTAATTACATTTGCAAAGTTTCTTGTGTCTACTAAGCAAAATACAGGAAATTAAAATACTGAAATTAAGATCATGAGATTAAAGGAAATTTTGTATGTTTAATGGAAGGTCTCGATGTGAAAATTCAGCACACCACTTGTAAGTCCTGAAATAATCTTAGTCCTTTCCTGCCGTAAGCACTGAATTCAAAAACTTATTTTGTTTTCACGCCATCAGTTCTAGGTCAACTGAACTTCTATCAGCCTTAAACAACCTATTTGCTTTGGCACCTCTGTACTTTCCCTGTCTCTCTGCAGAGTGTGGATGTGATAAGCTGGTCAGGATTACCTGTGAAGCATATGCAAGGAGATTACAAGCTGAGGTTCGCTAGTCGTCTGAGAACGGATGAGCTTGCTCTTCGTTTGGGCAGAAACGATAGTGCCGTCAGACAAGGAAAACCGATAAACGGGACTAAACGCCAGTCCCTGCCTTAGCACTGCAAGAAAGCAAAATGACAGGTTTATACTAATAAGAAACTATAGTACAGGTAACTTAGCCGCTCAACGTCTGATGTTCTAAATCCATCTGCACTGATACCACAGACATTGTGTTGTTAATAATAAACAACCCTAAAAAAACCCAACCCAACACCCAGAAGAAAAATTCTGAAAATAAATAGATGGGATGCATATAAAATAAAGGATCCCACATACTGGAGGGTGATCAAAAGAAAACTTACAAGGAGTGACAGCAGTAACAGGACAGATACTATGAAAAAATACAGCGTATTTCAGGAGTGGAACAAGAAGTCCTCAACATTCCACTTTCACCAAAAAGATGTGTCTAAGTCCTTTTGTTCCTCATACATTTTTTCATCTGTATCACATATATCATGATGATTAATATAAATGCCTTTAGTTTCCAGATCACCTGTTTCCATTAGCCCGTATCTTTTCCTCCTTATTGCCTACTTCAATTATCTTCTAACGGTTACCCTCACTACTCTTTTAATTCTAAAAGTACATAAATCTCTTACATGGGAACAATTAGAAATACGAAGAACCGGAACAAGAAATTATTACTTTTTAAAGAACAAATGCAAAAATATACAGCTCAAACAAATTACAATACAAATACCTAAACCAGAACTGGGGCTGTGCTTTCCTTCCCCAGTGCTAGATACGATTGCATTTCGGGTTTGGGGTTTACTTCGCTGCACATATTCTGCAGCCCTTAAGTTTTCAGGGTAAATCAGAACTTCCAACAAATTCAATTTTTTAACTTCTGTATACCCCTGTGACATTTCTTTAATTAAAAATGAAAATCATGTAATGGAAAAGCAAATCTCCAAACATTTATTCTACCGTTCACTCTTTGCCATCAAAGAAAAAAGTGTGATCATTTTCAATTCCTAGTCCAAAAGCTATTACATTAGGATTGCAGATATGGCAGGAGGAAATACTTAACTTCATAATTTTCATATAATTGTTTAGGGAAAAAATAGGAATGAGGCACTACAAATACTTTTAATTTCCTATTTTTTCATACATACACATTTTCTGCGGTTTTGGTTTTCTTTCTTTTTTTTTTTTTTTTAATTAATAGTATCGCCTGATCTTCATTTCATTGCTTGTCTTTCAATATTTCCTGTTGTAATGAAATGACACGGTTTTCCAAGTGTGGCTTTATTAAATAGTCTCCTCTACAGAGCTACCAGATTTTCAGCCTTGCAGGACTGGTTATGATTGCTTTCCTTCCCTGTCCCCCCCCGCTGTTATATATTGTTCTGCAAGGTTTTAAAGTATTATTTAGGCAGTGAGAAAACAGGAAGCACAATTTAAACAACCAGAAGGGGTTTTTCAGAGTAAAAATGTAAAGAAAAACAAAACCCTACAACTGTGAAACAATACAAAGCAGAATTTCACTGTTAGGTATGTCATTGTTTCAGTTTAACCTCTGGGCACCAGAAGGTCCAAAGCTCTTAACTTTAGCATATACCACATCAGGAAATTCCAGTAGTCAATGCCAACAGGATACAAGTGAAATCTCTACTTAAATCATTTTCCAAACTAATTCTTTAAGCAAACAAGAATGTTTCCGTATTCCTCTTGAGGAAATGCTATTTTTCTGACCGTGGCCAATAAAAACTTACCCTATATTTTGCACTTTATACTGAGAGTTAATTTGAAAGTTTTGCGGGTTTTATTGTTTATCAAGCTAATGCTGATTATTTTTTCACACTGTAACACTGAATTACACCTAGGAGACCGTTACTGTCTTTGCTTCTATTCTCAAACCATAATGACTTCAAAAATTGCAAGGGGTTCCTCAGTCAAGTGGAAAGATGCTACTGCCTAAGGTATGCCTCGTTTTTCTTCTCCGTGCTGCGGAGCAGGGGAAGGAAACGTTTCAGCCATTTTTCCTCTCCAGTGCTGGATCCTTTGCAGCAGAGCAATTCCAGCGGTTTTTCCTCCTCCTCTTATCACTCATTCTCTTCACTTCCACGAGAAGTAAAGAGCCCTCTCGTTTAGACTAATCCTACAGTTCATATGACGATCCTAAGCCTCTCCTGCAAAATGATACAGTGTAAATTCCAAAACACGTATATTTTTATCACTTCACAGACAGCTTAGAGAGGACCCGCTCCAACCTGGGCACTGGATGTAGGAGCTGCTAATTTGGTCAGGAACAATTTGAAGAGGACTGAAGTCACAAGCGGCTGGATGCCGTAACAGGAACTCGTAGATCACCTATGGCACAGGCAGGTCCTTACCTGAACTGCTCTCGACACCCCTGCTGTAGCTTTAATTGCACACTACCTTCTCCAGTTCTGCCTGAAATCACAGCATAAGGCTGTGCAGAGCCTCCTGCTGTGCGTCAACACTCCTACTGTATAGACCCCAAAAGATGTGACCTAAACTATCACAGTATTTCTGTGCCCCTCCATCCTCAAAATGAAACCCGAAGGTTTCATGAAAGCAGAACATATTAAAACATATCTAACTAATGCTGCATGACTAAAGCTTTTCTTTTTTATTCCTTTTTTTTTATTGTTGTTTTGTGTGTGTATCTGGTGGAATAATTTGAGATTCCAGTTACAATTCAGTTTCCAAGAGAGCATGCCAGTTGTTTAATGACCATACCAACTATTTGTTACAGGCCAGCTGTAAACCCTGTTCTACAAACATGAACCCAAAGAATGATGCTCCTGCACTGGAAACGTTCCAGTTATTCCCCGTTGGTTTTGAGCGGCCGTTCCTGTGGACTAGAAAGGGTTATTTGCTTTTAGTAATTGGAATCTGTGTTACTAGCATTAGCAGAATCAGGGGTTTAGGAAAAGAAAAATCCCCACCCAGTCACTACCACATAAACCTCACTGGGAACCTCTCACAGTGCCGTACCCTCCTACATCTTACCTGTCACCCTCTGGACCGAGTAGACGCGCTTGTGGCGTATCCTATAACACTTACCAGCCAGAGACAGTACAACAATGCAGGTTTCCAGATAGTACGAGTGCTGGATCTGTGATAATTCACACTGAGTGTTTCTCACAGGAAACGTGACAGTAAAAGTCCGTTTTTGTAGAGAAAAGGAATACAGGTCACTGAACTGCAACGTGTGAGATGAGGTTCTGAAGAATGATGGGTGGTGAATGCTTTGGTGGGCAACACACAAGGGTCTGTCTTTCTGAAGTAATTGTGACAATTTGAAGATTTAAAGCACCCTGCAACACGGCAGTTATAACAAGCAGGCTAAAACAAACGGGGGGAAAGGTGCAAAACCTCTGTAGAGAGCCATCGGTGTGTTAGGGAAACCAGCTTGACAAAGGGACTGTCGGTAGCCCTTGATTGTTCCATGTAAACATAACGGAGAGAACACAACCAAGAGATACAAATGACAAACAGTTTAAATATAGGAAGTGCTAAAAATATGAAACCTAACCTTCCTGGTGATGCCTCTTGGCAAAAGATACTTCTCCCTCGTGCTGCGAATGGAACCTCTGAATGCATCTTCTCACCAAATCCTCCCAGCCAGGTTTCATAGCTGCTCGCATGGTACTTGTGTCCAGTGAAGTTATTTTGCCTGATAATAGGTAAAACATTTGTTACAGCAACTTCCCCTTGGGGTGGGGGAAATATTAAAAAAATCCCATTTCACAATACCTTGTAGATCCTGGCGAGTAGTAAAGCTCTCTGATGAAGGAAGAAGTGGTCTTTCCTTCATTGGAGCTCTTCTTGCAACACAAATCAGGCAAGACTGCAAATCTTCAAGAAAAACGTTACTTCAGTAAAGAGGAAGAAGATTTTGTTTCCGTAAAGAATTCAGAAATATTTTTAAAAAGTCCTTCAAATCTTTTTGGACCAAACGAATAGATCTTGTACCAATAAAAGGACAGACAGAACTCAGTGTGTTTACATCTTCACCATCTCCTACAACATTAAACAACACATGAGAGGTGGGTTTGTTTTCTTTTTTAGAAGAAAAACTATCAAGGACTCCACCACAGCCCGTAATTATTGGCATGTGTTTATGCATATGCCTACAGCAGCTCAACCACGCAGGAGATCAACTAATAAAAAAAGAATATACTGCATGCACAGAGAGCACGTTTTTTCAGCACTCGCCATTTCGTACCTCCTGAGCCACATTTCTTAAACATGCCCTACATGCTTGCTGTCCCTGAGAAAGCAGCTTCATAATAAGCCATTTTTACTTATCTGAATACTTAAAGTACAATCTGAGGAAATTTACCTGCTGAAGTAGGAAATGGTAAAGGAAACTGTGAACCACAATTGTCTTCAAATTCTAAGAACTCAAAAAATTGCCCATTGAAACCTCCCTCCCAGTCAGCTACATTCTTCTTACACTTGCAGTGGTATAAAACTAGGGTCTCTCTTTGGGCTGGTTTGGGCTGGGGTAGAGTTAATTTTCTTCACGGTAGCTGGTACAAGGCTGCGTTCTGGATGGGTGCTGGGAAGAGCGTGGATGACCCCGGGATGTTTTCGTTCCCGCTGAGCAGGGCGTACCCAGAGCCAAGGGCTGTTCTGCTCCTCACCCCCCCACCA
>JANZLQ010000029.1:17499304-17518070 GCA_026212715.1 Elanus axillaris
CTCACCCCCCCACCAGCGAGGAGCCTGGGGGGGCACAAGGGCTTGGGGGGGCACAGCCGGGACAGCTGACCCCAACCCACGAGTTTTCTCACTTTTACTCTTCCGATCCTCTCCCCCATCCCGCGGGAGGGGAGCGAGCGAGCGGCTGCGGGGGGCTCGGTTGCCGGCTGGGGTTAAATCACGACACTCTTTAAGGTAAACAAGAGTTCCTCTCCATTTGAATGACATGGGTTTAACAAACAGGTGCGTGCAAGTGTACACAATCGTAACCCAAGATGAAAGTACACTTTTACAGTTAAATAAAAAAAGAAACAGACTTAGAATTTTTCCACGTTTCAATATTTAGAAGCCACTTATCAACTTGACCTCACTTCATCAACTGCACTGAAACCGCTGACCCACAACACCATGGAAAGAGAAAACAGTAACACAAATTGAAAGCGGTAATTACCTTCACCGTCCTCCTTGAAGGAATTTGGTTGAGAAACAGCAAAGCACTGCATAGTTTCGTATTTCTGATGTGCTTCCTGGTTATCATGGCCTTCTTCAGAATCAGCAAGAGGTTTTACCAGCATCCGACAATTAAATGTATGGCTATTACGCCTAGGAGTGTCACCAGACCAAGATCCTCCATTCACTGAGCAAAGCAAAGATCATATAGTGAGATAAATCTGGTAGCAGTCATTTCTGCTGCTTATCCACAGGAAATTAATCACGGTGCTTTGCAGACTGGTCGGGAAACAAGCTCGTTTAACAACAACAATCTATTTTTAATATTAGAGCCCAAACCAGCACATAACAAGGTAATTTAAAAAGTTCTCAGATTGTAAGAGCACTGCTAATTTGTTCAGCTATCATGTTTGTTTCAAGTGACTTACAACGACATAGCAGAAAAGCAGGCTAAGAGTCTAAATATTGGTGCGTGTAAAAGTTACACAGTACAGCGTAAAGCCTACTGGGTAGATCAAGTTAATTTATGTGCCTGGAAGACATAAGGCAGTATGTAGGATCTGTCCAGTGAATTTAAAAGTAATTAATACAAAAGAGACGGCAGCACTGTATAAAAATCTGTGTGTGTCCAGATTATAAATGGAACAAAAAGAAACTAACATGAATTTATAAAACCAGGAAGCAACACAATCGGGAATATATTGAAACTCACAGTCTCAGCTACAACGGGAAAGACGGAAGGGATGAGAATGACCTGGGTACAGCGATGGATAAAACTAAAGCCTAACACAGTGCTTAAGACAAGTAAAAAAGGAAACAAAATCCTGACATGCACAAATATAGGTACTGGGCATCACTCAGAGCTAATTAATGTAACACCACATAAGGAAATAGCAGGGTCATATTTAAAATACTCTTCACTTGCCCTCTTCAGCCATAAAATGCAATAAAGGCAGTGATTTACGGAGTTTAGCTATTTACATTTTTGATTCAGGGGTTTATAAGTAAAGTCATAAAATGCTAAAGTGAATTGCCTAATACTTTTTAAACTACCGTGAGTAAATTAGGTGCCCAGTATTGACTTTGTCCTTCTTTATTATTTATGTATTCTAGCATAAGGAGTTTTCTGATTTTTTCTCTTGTATTCCCCCTTTCTTGGGCCATTCTTAGCATAACCAGCCTAGACAGAGAACTAACAGAGTTCGTATAGCTAATGCTGTCTTTTAGTGACTCACTCCAGAGATCCATTAAAAGTATCAGCTAATATGAGTTACTAAGAGTAATTTTAACAAAGAAGAATCTGAGCAAAGTGGAGGATGCTTTTGAGATAATATTAATCATTCATACTGCCTATATATACATTAAAAATACTAGAGTATATATGATGAAACTGTAAGTAGTGGAAGGACATTAACTTAAGTTATTGAAACGCTGATTTACGAAACCAAAGTTAAATAAGTAATGGTATGATATGAGGAAAAGATAGATACCTAAAGATTTTGGCAGCAGGATTTTGACAAATTCATTGTGGTCCCCTACATGCAGGATGCTATATATGCTTGTGTTCATCAGCTCTTCTTGGTTGTACCTTAGGTACTGTGTCACATTCTCAGAAACAAAGACAACATTACCTTCTGGGTTCACTACAAAGAAGAACCCATCTAGGGCCTAAAGGGGAAAAAAAAAAAAGGCAGAGAGAAAGAGAGAGAAGAGAGAGAGAGAGAGAGAGGAAAGGGAGAGAAACACAATACCAAACAATCAGATTAACGAGATACCCAGAAAATAAATATTCCCTTCAGAAGACATAGCTGAGTCTTTCTGCATCCATCTCGGTTCTTGGTTTTTTGTCTGTAACAGCAAAGGACACGTTTCAGACCGAGCATCTGATCTTACCTACATCAAACCAGGGTAAAAGCACAGAAGGGCGCACACCTTGCAAAACAGCGAAACCCACACGTGAAAACAAACCCAACCCCCCGCCCCAAGCAAACGAACAAAACCAACGGAAGAGGTTGCTACCCATCTGCCTGCCTGCGAAGGGAGAAACCTGGACCAGAAGCTGTTTCGGCTAAACCTAGAGCCTGCTCGCTCCTCTGTGCGGCACAGGGAGACCGATCCCAGGAAAACACCGCAGGACGTGCTGGCGTAAGGCAAGGAGAACACCGGCAGAAAGAAAGAGAAAGAAAGGCTCTCTCCCCATCCCCAGCAGCGCATCTTCATAGAAGCGAGACCCCTTGCAGCCAGGAACAGGAGGGACGGAAAGCGGAGGAGGGCGAAGGGTGCCGAGAGCGGGCAGCCGGCGGCACGGATGGGGCAGCTTTAGTCCCTACTCCCAGGACTGCTTGCGTGTGTTTTATCTGACACCGGTTTAATTCAGTCCGCACGCGATCCAGGGAACGGGAACCTGACTTTTACCTCTTCAACTCAGCTCCACGGTATTCCAGAGGACTTGGAAGTTTCTGCAAGTGTCTGAATGAGTCATTTCTGCTGATTGGTTTCCCCCCTTAACTCCTGTGACGATGAAAACCTAGCTGCAGCATTCTTTCCGAGATACCTGCTGTACGTTATCTGAAGCCTAAGCCAAATACTACATCACTTCTACCTGGTGAGGATAAAGCAACAATTTGAGTACCAGTAAGAACTTCCCGTGCAAACCTTCTTTTCTTGATGATGCAAGCATGATTGTGGACGGTAGAAAGATTCCAGAATACATCCCTCTAATTTTATGTCACAGGAGCAGATAGAGGGGGATACGTTTAAACTTAAAGCACCAAAGCTTTTGGTCTAAGGCAATTAATTTGCTCAATCAACAATTAACCCATACGGACTTCTGCAGCCTTTGCCTGATTTCTCTATGGATTGGTGGGAAATCACTAGAACAGTTGTTAGTTACTGCATCTCCAGAGTCAGAAACAAGTCAGAAAAACAGGCAATCCATGATTCATTACGGGTTAATTAAAAGCGAGTGGATCCATCCTAAACCTGAACTTGGCTCACTGCAGAAGTCTGTCAAGGAGGAGCTGCCATAGCAAGCATATAGGGGCACACGGCATTTTTGATATGACCAAACTTGGGTACTGTACAACTTGTGGGTTGGTCTTAGCAGGCAGTTCTCGGGTCCTCAGGCTATAGGTGAATATTAAAAATATTGCACAGTACTGAGCAGTCAGCAAATCAAGACAGTACAAAAGAGAAGGCTAAAGAGAAGACAGAGCCAGGCTCTCTTCCGAGGTTCACGAGGAAAGGACGAGATGCAACAGACACAGGTTGCAAGACCCGAAACTTCACGGAGATACAAGAAAAAAAAAAATCATTCACCACGAAGGTGGTCAGATGTGGGAAGAGGCTGCCCAAAGAGGCCGTGAAATCTCCTTCCCCAGAGATACTAAAGCCTTGGCTGGAGTCGGGCCGGAGCCAGCTGCTGTAGCCAGACCTGCCTGCAGCGGGAGGTGGGACGGCACGAGCTCCAGAGGTCCTTCCCAAACGAAGCTGCTTAACGAGCCTGGCTGAAGGGGAGGGATAGTGAAAGCAAAACGCACAAGCCGAGTGGCCGAGCCAATGGTTGCAAAATGCTTTGTTTGTTCTATTTTTAAATAAAAAAAATGACAAACCCCACAAATAAATGTACATGTATATACTTTCCCTGACTGCCTCTAAATTAAGATAAACGAGGTCTTTTTTTCTCCTGTTAACTGTCACAAACTCTGATCTCTGGCTTTGCCTTTTATCATTTTGCCTTCGTTTTGTTTCTGATCGTTCTCGGTTCCTCCCGTTAATTCACATCCTTGGAGAGCTCCCTCCTTTCCATGTGCTTTCATAAACATTCAGGACATTTTCCTGCCGACTAGTATTTAGCTTAACTAACAACGATTTACGAGCTTTAATTAATCGAGGCTCTAATACAATTTTGTATCGGCATCTCTGCTCTGGATTAGTGCCTTAGACTTGCATTTCACCACAGCTTGAAGCCAATGTAAGCGTGGCCTCTTTGGGTCAGTCCTTGCTACATCATGACAGCTCCCTGTACCGTCTGAGGGTACCAGAGCTGGACCAGAGAACCGAGTTGGCTGAAAACTAATGCAAGGAAAAAAGAAAAAAAAAAAAAGATGGTAGCCACACCAGTCCCCTGAACTGGCCCACCATGAAGCCACAGGGCATCATCCAGAGCGGGCCGAAGGGCGTGGGTTTGGCCGAACCATTCTGCTTGGCAGCGGTCCACGCTTACATCAACGCGAAGGGTTTGCAAAACCAAAGCCACAGCAGGTGTTGGTTGGAGAAGACTTTCAAAGGCAGAAGTGGCAAGCAAGAGATTATGAGAGTTGCTGGCATCCCACAATAACCTGCAGTTTTCCCTGCTGTTTCCTACTATGGCAACTTCTTTGGGAAGTGCTCTGCGCTGTTTCCTCACAGCTGCTTTTTGGGTCGGCCACAGAAGTGGTCGTCATCTGAGCCTGGAGCACACAGGGCCGTATACGCCAGTCTCCCGTTTCTTTCTAGTCTATTAATAAAAATAATCCTGTAGGTAAGCGGCAGCAGGCTTTTGAGCAATCTGATGCACCAAGCCACTTAGATCTTTTGGAAGCTTCTACTTTTGCAATCATTTCTTAATTCTGTCCCCAGCTGTATGCCACCACAATAAACAACTTTTCTTCAGAGCTATTGGGACAATGGGGGAACAAATAACGGACAACATGCTGGAAGAGAAAAACAAGAGAACAGATATTATTTTAGATGATACACTGGAATGGAAAATACATTTGTGTTCTTTGAGATGTTGCCAGCTCTCTCTCGACTATTTTTTCACCCTCTCTTCTTATCTACTTTGTGCTTCAACCGAGGAATCTGTTAAAATACTCCTCAGAGGTGGCTGCACGATGAATTTTGCTCCCTTTCTTCAGCTAGAAACACTATTTTGGGGATTCTTCTGTTTTGTTCCTTAATAAAAACAGACAATTATATTTCTAAACCAAATCAGCTAATAAACTGTTCATCAGCATTGCCATTTAAATTATTATTCAGCAATGGAAAAGGGTGGGTTTTTGAAGGGGTTGTACAAAGGGGTTCTGTAAAGATGAAATAACTTAATTGCATTTCCTTAAGGAGATAAAGACACAAAGAAAGTATCTGTAGTCTTTTCACCACAAACATATAACAACTTTCAGTCCTTTTAAGTTTCTTGGTGCAAAAGGACCATGGTTTATTAATTTAGTTCCACAGTCTTTCATTGTTAATATGCAATGGTTTTCCTGTGAAGGAAAACTAAATTAAATGGAATAATGGAACAGACGGGTGATTCTACATGCCATGTTTGCTGCAATAGCCAATCACGCAAGATAAGTCAGGAAAAAAAATATAAATCATCTTATCCTTATTTTCCCTGTGATTAAAACAGGAACTTACAATTAAATTAATAGGAAATTGAAGATAAATTTTAACATAGCAATGGAAGAGATGAACGTTTAACCTTGTTTGATAGCAAAACCAACAACATTCAATTCAGTGAGCAGATATAATAAATACTAAATTAAATCCATTAATTTGTTACTCTCACTTTTCAAAGAAGAATGTTTCCACTCCAACCTGTCTAATCTTCCTGATGTGTAGTACGGTGATTTTGGAGCCTTTATTTCTTATGTAGTACAGAAAACTAAGTTTTCATCTAACAAATCATGAAAAACAGTGCAAATACTTAGAACTGTTATAGCATGCGCCTTGTTCCTGCAACATTCAGAAATGACGGAGTAATTATGCTTCTGCCAAAGTTGGTTCCTTTAGCTCGCTCCAGAGTTTGTGTTTTGTTTCATCTAAAGTAACATTTATTCTTTCTTCCAGGTCAGCCCACAGTCAGAACAGGAATAAACAGTTTGCAGGTGAGCTTAGGCAGATAAAGCAGCAGTGCCAAAGGACAGTAGCGTACGCCATTAGGGTCACAGATAACACACCTATCCAACATTTACTATTAACACATTTAGAAGCTAGGTGTTAAGCATGCAGCCTTTGGGGATATTAAAGTAACAACCAATATCAGGCAGAAATCTTAACTGAACAAAACGAAATACATGTCTTGAAACGCTCTCCTGGATTACTTGCTTCTTATTCTAGAGGGAAGAGCCATGCTCTAAGTGCTAAAATGGCAAACCTTCGAAAGCGTATAGCAATGACATGCAATTTGAAAAGAAGTATTATTCCCGTGTATACGACTGCGTATGTGAGTCGGTGTCTAGGCACAACAGGTCTTCCAAACCTGCCGTGGTTCAGGAGAAATGAAACACCCAAGACTTGCTGCCAGCTGAAGCCCCTCAAGTTGTCTACGTTACGAAGCAGAATTACCTCTTTCTCTGCCTCTCCCCACCCCCAGTTAAAGGCAGTTTCATCCCCGAATGCAACAGAAATACGCTGCCTGCTCTTCAGTGACACAATCCTAAGCAGCCGGGGGGGGGTTTGTCTCTCCTGACCATCCTTTTACAGCAAAGCTCTGACTGCACTTTCTCATTCCGTTACACTGCTCTTCATCCTACGGGGGAGCAGAACTGGCTTAAGTAAAGGAATTTTGTGCTCTTCACCTCAAGCATCATTGGTCCAAGCGCATCCTTGTCGATGACACTCTGACCCGTAGAGGATACATCTGCTTTTTGCACTTCATCTTCATTAGCAGCTGCTGCTTTTTCTGCAATAAAGAAAACCACGCGTTAAATGACAGAGCAGTGCGAAGTGATACAGTAAGAGCCCACAGAGTACTGCGACTACCTGCGAAATGGCTGCAGTGCGACGACTCTGAAAACGAGATCGGACAGTCTCCCGTAATGATTCGAGAGAAGCAGAACGAGTAGATTTGGTTCTCAGCTTTGAAGCTTTGTGACACAGATGTTGTTTCTCTGCTCGACGTTTTCCTAAACTACAAGACGTGACTCCGCGCGCAAAGACAAGGGCTCTTTGTGAAGGTGCAACGAGCAAAAGCCAGGACCAAGGTGTATTAACAGGCTGATCTAAAAGAGCGTGCAAAGCTTACAGCTGCACAACTTTTCCACCATCGCTATATTTAGAAGGAAAAACATAAGTCTGCAATCTACTGTTTCAGTACTGAGAAAGAGCAGTCTCATTTCTGTTCCCATGCCTCCGCCCACATTTTTACTATCACATAATTTTCATACTGCCTTATTTACCAGTATATTATTAAAACTACATACAATTTGAAGTGCTGTATTTGAAAATTACAGGCAGGAAAATAATGATTTAAGGTTTCTGGAGCACGCTGCCACACACATTACAGTACGTTATATACAGGATCGCAGATCATACCCAACCCCAAACGTAAGGGGTATTCATACATACTGGAACTTTCAAATCAAGAGGGTTTGTAACTCCTATCGAGTAATGGACTGTTTTATTTTTTCTCTTCCAAGAATGATATTGGTGTTTAAGGAAGAAGTAATAAAAGTAATAAAACCACTGTACAAAATGCATATTCTACATTGTACATTAATGAAATGAGTCATTTTTTGTTGCTAGTTCTATAGGCAAAACATTCTTTTATTATTTTTCGAGCAATTATGTAAAAGCTAGGGCTATACTGCAATCTACAATAGTAAAAACAATTAAAGACCTTTTATTTTGAACATTACGCAATAGATTATTTTAATAAACATGAAAGCACACTGGAATTACGATAACAAGAATATATGCCTTCTACACCAGTAAACCAGAACAAGATTCGCTGTAGGAATTACTGCAAGTACCGTGTGCGGATGGAGCAGAGGGCCTGTGGAAAATCACCCTTAGAGAAAATTAAAGCATCAGTCACACAAATGGAAATGTATCCAAATGTACAGTATTTTCCACTATCTGTAGACCTGCAGTGCTGCAGCCGGAGTTGCTCTGAACTCTCCTTAGCAGAGGTTACAAGGTCAGCGCGAACGCGCGCTGCTTAGACACACAGCAAAGGAACTGCTTCTGAGAACTGCTGGGTGTCTTCCCACGAGCCATCACCTGCTGGCGACCAGGCTTTGCTCGCTCGGGCTGCCTCATCCTGCATTTCTACCGTTTCTTGCTTTCATGAAAAAAAGGGTAACGAAAACCTTAGCTGTCTTCTTAGGGTATGTTCGTACAGGGTGTAACGCCACTGAGGGTAACGATGGAACAAAATTGTTCTGAAGACGGACTGTTGCAACTAATGGACAAAATTTAAAATCACTTTGATCAGCATAATCTGCTAGAAATAAATATGCTGGAAATTACAATTAACCCTTCCTCTGCCACTTAAACTCACCAGCATACAAATTAGTATTTCTGGTCTGGACTGAGGACTGCAGTGGGATTTTCTTTTTTTTTTTTTTTTTTTTTTATTCTTTTTTTAGCAAAAAGCAGAGATCAGGTGTAACAGAAAAAAAAATTGAACAATCCTTCCCATACTACAGCATAGCAGAGTTGGCAGCATATGATGCAACAATACTGAAAACATGTTCTAAAAATTGCGAAAGAATTCTAAAAGACTCTAAAAATAGGTTGAGCTTTTAATAAAGTCGGTGGTGATATTTGTTCCCCATCTGTTCCTGGTAGCATAAAGTGATCCCTAGTTTCACACTGCAAAATATTATAAGGGATATGGATAGCAGCTTCCCGCTTCCATCCCCTCAGTGCTTCGGCCACCGACACCATCCCGGCTATCAGGAGAACACGGGATTCCTCTCTGGGCCCCAGAAATGGAGGGCTGCAGATACGGTCCAGCAACAGCGTGCAAGCACGTTCCTTACGGGGTGTTTCCTCATTTCACCGATTCACAAAGACTACTTTTAGTGATCATTATCACATAATACAAAACATTTGCTGGAGCTTTTTTTCACTCTTAGAACCACGGAGTTCCTACGAACGACCAGTACCACACCTATAAAACCAACTGTTCCCTTCTACGCACACAGGTGAGGTTTTATACAAAGAGAGAAGTTTTTAATGACTATAAAGGTTATCAACACAGAAGCTGCAATACCAGGTCTGACCAAGGACCTCTCCACGCCTCACATCCAGCCCCTGACAGCGGCTCTTTCCGCTCCGGTTCCCCGTTTCTCCAGCTCAACCCTTCGATCCCGGACCGCCTCCGTTCCACCGCCCGCCGTCCCTCGCAACCACTCGACCTCTCCGTTTTCCTTCCCCTTAAGACACCTTTTTCCGCAGAGGGCCCACCAGCTTTGCGGGATCAGTGAACACAGGGAAAAAGTGCAATGAGTGGAGAAAACAGGAAAATGCTGTTTAGACACCGACGTTGCCTACCTGCCGCTCTCGGAGCTGGTGACACCGTACACTACGCTACTCATGACGTTTGGTCAGGCATCCTGCAAAAATCTTCATTTTCGTCAAAAGCTTTATGAATGACAAGTGCTCCAAAATGATGGACTTCATAATTGGGTCCGTCACTGGATTGTGTAAGAAGCGAAGCGGTCGGAGAGCTTAGAAGAGGCTCCACGTTCAGGCCACAGATCCCTCTACATTTATTTAGGTGGCATTCTATAGGAAACCATGGCTTCTGACAGCCTCCGAGTAGGACCAGCAGTAAATTACGTCAACGTTATAAACTGCAGCTACTGACAGCGTTCAACTACGCAATAAATTATCCATTTCTGACCGAACTACGGGGCCCCTCGAGAAGACTCTATCAGCACACGCAGGAAAAGTAAGTGCAAACCCTGTCAGCAGAGTCGTCCTGACAGCCAGGCACGGGGAACGTCCTGAAATGCCAATCTTTCCTTCAGCCATGCAGCACGTGGGGCTAATGGAGAAGCAAAATTTGTTGCAGGAAGGTTGGAAAAACCCAACAACTGATATAGGAATTCCTAGTGCCGACAACGCTCCTGCATTTATCAGGAGTCAGTCGGTTTTGTTTTTCTTAACGGTCCCAGCTTCTGGCGTTAAGTAGTGGCACAAAAGCGTAAAGTTTACTTTTCCTTTTTTTGACTTCTCCTATCTTTTTTAGGTTCACTGGGGGCCCTGCAAACGAATCGAAAGCACAGAGGGTTTATTATTTCTATACTAGATTAATGATTTTTGAATGTTAGGGGTTAGGAAAATAGCCGCAGAGGCCCAACCTTGCAAAGCCTCTCGGAAGCCTTTTTTCCAGCCCCACGGGAATTGCTGGTACTACCCTGCGACTAACCACAGCCGCTAGATTTTTCCACTGCAGCCGCTAAGAGGGAGAGTGGGAGCCGGTTCCCTGCTCTGGCTCGCAGCTTCCAGAACAGCGATGCCCCTGTTCAACTGCACAAATGGCAGGGAAGTGTTACCGGGCATCCCACGGGCACAGCCGCTAAAGCAGAGCGGAGATTTAGTATGGAAAGAGAAATACCGGCAGAGGAAGCGAGCGGGGCGGGAAGGGGCTTCCCATGGCTTCACCTCCAGACAGGGAATTCTCTGCTGGAGAGGGAGTGTTAAATTAGAAACCGGCCCCATCCTTACGAATATGGCTAGGAGGGATCAAGCCTATTTTATCTAAATTACAGCAGAATAAACTTCACGCACATGAAATAATTATTAGCTCTGCTCAATTAGGAGTTTAGCCTAGAGAGAGGAAAAAAATTTAAATAAAATAGAAGTACTCCTGAGAGAGAGATACTACAAAGAATATATACACCCAATTATGTAGCATTTTTGTGATGTGTGTAATTTAGACTTTAAACTGTGGGTATCTTTACAATCGTATAAGCAGTAATATACTAAAACACACATTAATATTTTCAACCGGGCATCTTCCTAGTGATCGTAAACTGTATTTACTTTCCTACGTTAATATACAGAAGGAAGAAGGAAAAAAAAAAAAAAAGCCCTCACAAATATTTTCTGACCGATTTATCGGTGGGAAAGCCTCAAGCTTTATTTGAAGCTCATTCCATACTCTGAAAGCAAACCTTTGTGAAATCACATTAGTTTAACAGAAATTCCTAAGTCAGAGAAAGAGAAGCCAAAAGCAATAGTTTGAACTCTCCTGCTACATTTTAACTCCGGAAGCCTTCCCGGTTTTCCACCCTCCCAACTCCAGCTATGCCGGCGCTCTCTGGATTTCTGAGAGCAGACTCCGAAGCGCTACTGACGGGCATCGCCTTCTCCTGGTTTGTGTTTCAAACCCTCCCTTCCTACAGGTGGGCAGGCAGGACCCACTCGGCTACCAGAAAAGCTCTCTTTGTCCGTGTTCAAGCTCTACTCCAACCTCCTGGATGAAAGAAACTAGCTGCAGAAATACGTCCCCCTCGATGCTCTCTGCAAACCAAAACGCATTTTCCAAGTAAAGAACAAAACCGCAGCCTCTGTAGGGATCGCAAAAAAAGATGAAGCATCGTCTGAAAGAGAAAATTTGCATCAACACCCAGTTTATTTTTCACAGGAGGAACACCTAAGGTTCTTCACAGAACAAGAGAAGCGAAAAAAAGAGATGCTGAGGAAACCCCGGACAGGCCAGCGCCCGTGCTCTGCACACTGCCGAGGGAAGAGGTTGAGAGGGGGGAAAAAACCTGGAACAGGCAGAATCAAACTTATTACCCGATACTGTTTAAAACAGGTTTTCTCAGGTGCCCCATATAATTCCCGTTCTTCAGAATTTTCCGGAATTGCTACTGAAATACCACACCCATCGCAAACCATATACCCTCATGTATGTAACAACAGGTTAAAAATATAAGCAAAGAGATTTATTGTAAGAGATACGATAAAGCTCAACTCTGCACATGAGAAAAACCACACAAATCGAGAAAGATCCTCATAACAGTAGCAGCACTTGAAAGCGACTGTAAGTGCTAGATAATGCAATTAAATTTCACACTGCAACTGTCTTGAAAACAACTTAGCTCCTCCATTTTTTTTGTAGGCATTGGCCAACTACTTTTGCCTTGCCTCGTTCGTATTTGTGACCAAGTTTACCCTGTGTGGCCCTTTCCGATATCTCCTAAATTGCCATGCAAAAGTAACATCCAAACAATCAAGGAAACAGTCAAAGGATGTAACTGGCCAAAGATAAGGGTAGATACACTATTAGAAACTAATGTTAACATGTATTAGAAAGTATACTTAGCAAACGGCTACATTTTAGTTGACATTACAGTTTTAAGTATTAACTACATTTGAAAGATTAGATTTAGTAACATCTGCGTATGACTATTGTTAAGTAATGATACTGACTGCGGTAACAGGCAGGAGGTTTTTAACATAAATAAGGCTATAAAAAAAAAGTACCTTCAAATACGTTGACTTGAATAAAAACCAGAAAAACCAGCAAAAAAAGAAACCCTGCATTTGGTAACGTGAGCAGTTTTGGATCACTACAGGTGATGAAGCGAAGCACTGAAGAACCTGTAAGTCATTCTGATGCTTGGTTACCCACAGGGAAAGCAGCTCTGCCTTGTCGCTGCGTAATTCAGAGCACTACGATCCATGGCTCGCATGGAATTTGGTATCCACACGCACGTTTCTTACCCGGTTCCCATTGCCTCGACACAAGTTGTTTTTTCTCCCTGAAAGCACGTAATTTTTCAAAAGGCCGGCGCCTCAGAAACAGCAACTCTTCCAGCAATCAATTTTAAGACCAGCTTATCCCATCCCTGTGAATAAAGTTAGCTACTATTTTAGGGAAGTGATCATGTAGTGAGGTTGCTCTTTCATCAAACTGCACGCGTCCGTCTGGAGCAAAGAAGCTATTAGACTCTTGAATACTTTTTTTTTTTTTTTTTTTTTTTTGCCCCCCAGAAACCGTAGATCAAGTCTTACGGGGAAAACTATGCAACATCTCAGGAAGGTTTTAGGAGGTAAAACAAGGGAGAACTATGCATCTGCACCGAACTAAAATTAGAAAAGCTGCCATATGGCTCGGTGAAGCCAGCAGCACGTTCTTATTCATTAGGAAGCATTCTGCTAACATAAAAACACAAGGCCTTCCTGTGCTCTCCAAATGTGTTTATCTTTTCAACATTAATGCACGATATATCATCAGGCTGGCGAAATCTCCTGCAGTGCATATTAAAAAAGCACAGCTGCACTTTTTCCCAGCACGTTTATCCTCTGCGAGCCATCTCGGAGCACGGCTTTGCCCCCCTCCCTGCTGGACAGCCCCCTCCTCGGCACGGCCGAAAGCCGTAAGCTCAATTACTCGCTCCGGAGCAACACCGGAGTAACTCGCACTTGTAACACCACGATTCCTTCTTTGCGGTGTTCTCAACTTCCCGTTAGCGCAGCCGCTCTCCCATCCCGCAGACCTGCCCCAGCTTCCCACCGTAAGGAAGCGTCGGGAAGACACAAGCTCTAGGAAAAGCTGTGCATTCTGACGGAAACACCAAATACAGGTCAACTTTCAGGAGCTTTTCAGAGTGACGTCTGCTCTTGGAAGGCTCAGTAAGAGCAGTCGGTGTATAAAATTTTCATGGAGGCTGAAAGTAAAACAAGCACTGAAGAGCCATGATGGATTTAGGAACTGCAATAAGCGGAGGTAATGATACATACGATTCATGCTAGTTTCCTTTCTCTTAATTTTACATTTCTCCGTCATTCTTTTCTTGTACGAGTCGGCATTTTCGTCACCCAATGCAACTTCTGTAAGAAGTACTGCCTGAGAAATAACTGCCCCCAGCTCAGTTAAACTGGAACGAGGACAAAAATCACAAAATTCAACACACCAAGAATAATATTTAACTGCTGCACAGAAAGAAGTCTAGTATCTCTGTACGTATTTTTTTTGCCAAAGACTTTAATATGTGTTTTACTACCTTTTCCTTGGCCGCTTCTCTTCCCCATTCTCATTTTGCCTGTCTTTTCTGCCGTCACATCTACGATCCCGTTTTTCTCCCATTATTACAGAAGTCAGCGGTCCGCTCCTTGGAAGCGAGGAAGAGGAGAGGTGGCAGCAGTGGAAGTCCCGCTCCTCCCTGCCCTCGCCCCGGGAGCTGGGATACCGCAGTGCCGCGGTCCCGGCACACGGCTCCGTTCAGAGCGCGCAGGCTGAGTCGCACCCTCTATAAATACACTTAAATGGCTTCTCTGCAGATTGGATTTAACAGCAGCAACTAAAAGTGACAATGTTATTTACAGAAATCGTGTTATTGGCAGAAATATGTACGTACGCGCTGTTCCCAGATTTATCTGCTTAATGCAGCGGCAGAGATTATTCACACCTGAGGTTACCTCAGAAGGTCACCAGTTTCTGCCAAATTAAGGACTGGGGACTGAAGTGAACCCCAGAATTACAACCCCCTTGCTGCTGCTGAACTGAAGAATAAAGTGTCCTGTCCAGGACTCCAAACCCTCAATGGCTCGATCCATTCCCAGCACGCAATAAAAATACAAAACAACACAGCAAGCAAAGTAATTTCCCTGCTGAGATTATTTCTAGTATTTTTTGTTTATCAGTAAAGACCCAGGACAGCTGTCACCCTACCTTTTAAGTGAAATCTAAACTAAGACTAAAAGCAACCCTGAATGCAGAAACTATTTCTTACCCCATGCCTCATTTTAAACTGTGAGGATACATCAAACTACCACATTGAGAGTGGAAAGTTGGTTTTCATCTCTTTAATGTGGAATTAAGCTTCCATCAAGGCCATCACCTGTTGAACCCCTGGGCATGCTGCAACACGGACCTTTTCTACGAAATTCTCAAAATGAGTGGAAAGGAATATAACTGGGTGTAGTTTTGCTCCTGCAGGATTTTTAGACAGGTCTCAGACAGTATCGAGTACTTCCAACATACGCTTTTGCATAAAAGGAAAGGGTGTGCTTAACTTGCAAACTTAGCAACCGAATGCGTGTGTGTACGTATTCCTATGGCTTTAAGCTATAGTCGTTCTCTGTTCTCCAAAAAGATCCCTAACACTATCTTTGCAGTGTATACTGACTGACCGGAGAAAGAGCATAAATAAATTAATCATCAAAGGTGCTGCCTGCCCAGGAGACCTCCTTATCAAAAGGCCAACATCCAGGACGGTGCTGAGAATTCATTATTTTCCCTGGTTTAAAATGCTTTTTTAAATACTGGGAGCTTGGGGCTTTTTTTTGCATTTACACTCCCTCGGAACGTGTCGTAACCAGTATAATCTCAAGTCTCTGTCTGGTTGTGATGAAGTTGAGGGTGTTTTATAAGTGCCTAAAATAGAGTACTTGGACAACAAAGGAGTATACATGGTAGACGAAGTGCATTGGCTATCAGTGCCTTAGCCCCAAATACCCTCAATTTAATCAGTCACTTATTATTCTATTCTGGAATCAGATAAGCAGATTCAAATACATGTATCTGTAGCCGTATACACAAACACTTACGTATCCAGGAAAGAGTTTTGCCTCTGTTGGTATTTAGATGACTTCAAAACACTCGCATAAACTACTCAACTATACGTGATAACAAACACCACGCATCCATCAGTGTTGACCTAAAATCTGTTACATTAATATGGCTGAATTTCAAAATAAAGAGCCAAGCTAACTGACCTCTGCACCGAAATATTAGGTACAAATATTTGGCATCCCTCAGTTTAACAAAGTAATTACTTTCTTTGGTATGTACTGAATTAGGACAGAAAGTTTTACTGTATTTTTTGGCATTTACAATTTTATAAGTGTTAGATATTTACTTAATGAGTAACCTCATCTTGTTTTGATAATTCATCTCTAAAAACAGTATTAATATGAATGTCTAAATGGTGGGAGCCCAATGTCCTTCAACATTTTGGCTGAGCTGGCATTTTCAAAGACGAGAAATACGGCAGGTTCTGATAATTTCTCTCCAAACAGGGCTCCATCACTCACGTCTCAGAAATAATATATTGCTTTCACAAAAGTTAACAGCTCTCCAGTTGGTTTTTTGACACGTAAAAACACAGGCAAGATTTTGAAAATAAGGATACAAGGGTTAACGCTCTTTAGACTAGAATCTGCAGATGCAATTGCCAAGCTAATTAAACTTATAGGTTTCCAAAACTTAGGCCAAAACAACATACTGGAAAGGAATATCAATCTAGCCAGACTCCATTCCTTGAAGCCTTACTCTTACATACTCAACCAACTGTTAAAAGGAAACAGATGAGCCCCTTTCTTCGAACGCCACACTGCCATGATTACAAAATAACTTCTTTATTTTAGGATGCTGATGATAAATCTTTGTGACACACCAGATCATTCACAACAACAGGCAAAGATCTTTTTGCTTTTAGAAACTGCCATCGATGACTGCAGAAGTTTTCAAGAGACCTAATATGGTGCACCAAGAAGAAATATGATGGATCGTGGGCTCCCTATGAGCCCCCGAAAGAAAAGAGTTTCTATAATAAAGCGTAGGCCAAAACGGAGCACAGATAATTGAAGACAGCTAAGGAAGAACAGAAACGGGTTTAATTTAATGTGTCCACGCTAACATGGATAACAGGGCTCCTCCTGCTTCTAATAGTCCAGATTACAGTCGATAAATCTTTTACAAAAAAGCTCTGAATCATGAAGGACAAGTGAAGTTTTCTTCCTGTAATAGCCCAGCGTTCAGAAATAGAAGCTGGGGCCCCTCTTCTTGCTTGTCTAACCCACCATCACGGGCCTCAGCCAAACACTTAGGTCAGTTCAGAAACAGGAACGTTCCTATTACTGCAAGGAAAGCAGAAGGAAAACCAAAAGCTTCCCAAAAGAACCTGTTTACTTCTGCATGTTAGTTACTAAAGGAAATTTTTAATCCAAATCCTTTATGAAACTGTGTTGAAGATTCATTTCATATACTTCAACAGTGGCTACGTTACTTCAGGTACATTATGAATACAGTATGGCTGTTGGAAGGATGGCAAGGACTGTTAACACGTATTGTTTAAGACATCCTCTAAAATTACCCTACTAGAGAAGTTTGGCTTATCTTGTTGCTAAGATTTACATCCAGACAAAGCCACTTTTAATCTCAATTACATTAATTTGTTCTGTCACATTTTACAATGCCTGCTAATAGAACTGATAGGTACAAATGGGCTCCCTTCAGTAGACTGAACCGTACTTACAGCTTAATTAATTACGCATCATCGTTTCTTGTTCTCTATTTCAGAGTCAAGAAGTGGGGATCAGCACCTAGTCTTAAATAAATCAGTGTCATCCATAAACAGAAAAATAATTAAACGCAAACAGGATTGCTTTCTCTATTTTCTCAGGGAGCTTTATCACTTCTCCTCTGAGAACAAACTTCGACCTGCCGTAAAACCGGTTCCCTTACCCGCCGGTGACCAGCAGCTCGCTGGAAAGGACGCTCCACGCCGTAGCCGTAGCCGGCTCTGCAGCCCGGCGGCTCTTCCCCAGCCCCACGTCCCTGCTGCGGCGCGGGCTGGGAGCAAGGTGCCCGCGTTTGGCAATCCTCGCCCCGAGTACGCAGAACAAATGTGGAAATGTTGAAAATTAAGGCCTGACTTCCGGATTTTGTAGATCTGGGCCACAGTCCTTATGAGAACAGCAACAACAAAAAAACCAACCAAAAAAAAAAAACCCCAACGAAAGAAACCAACCCCTCACCTTTGGAAAGGCTTTAAGCTGTTGAGATAAAGGACATATGCCCCTTATCTGAGCTTCAAAGAAAGAATGAATGACAACGCCCATGACCACCACAGAGCTCAGGGAAAGGAAGAGTATTCTTGCACAACGACCCTGAGAAAGCCAATATCCTCCCTCAGTTATATTTAATAAAGGTTTTATGGACTGGCTTCTCTGCCTGTATCACTGATACAAAAAAGCAAGGGAGGGGAAAAAAAAACTACCTGGGTATCTTTATGTTTTAGATTGCTAATTGCAAACACGTAAATATATTTTGAACAGTAAGTACAATGGCCTGACAAGCTCTATTATAATGTCCAGTTAAAATCAGCATCTCTAGCAGCTAGACAGATGGTAACTCAACTTTCAAGCTTAATATTAATCACAATAATCCTTGATGTTGACCAGTGTAACACTCAACAATTCGTTGGTAAGTTTTGTCACATTCCCTAAAACTAGCTGATTATTTCTTACTGCAGCTCCAAGAAAAAAGCAGTATCACAGAGACAACAGTGAATCAGGAATAATACCATCACAGGTACAGTGATGCTGCTCCCCAAACTATGGCTAAAGCCACACTGAAGGCAAGAGAGAGCACAACTGGGGAAGAAGTGAAAAAGAAAATGCAGGACTGTCGTGGTTTAACCCCAGCCGGCAACTGAGCACCTCGCAGCCGCTCGCTCGCTCCTCCCCACTCCCGGTGGGATGGGGGAGGAAATTGGGAAAAGAAGTAAAACTCGTGGCTTGAGGTAAGAACGGTTGAATAGGACAGAAAAGAAGAAACTAATAATGATAATGGTAACACTAA
>JANZLQ010000029.1:17534338-17547197 GCA_026212715.1 Elanus axillaris
CCCCCCCCCCCCTCCACTGCCCCTTCCTCCCTGAGAAAGCAAATAGGAACCCTTATTGACAGTTATTCTACCTACACCGTCAGGCTTACGTCAAAGGGAAGTTTATTTTTGCAGGAACCAAAGTTTCACCAGCGGCCCCACCAACGCATCGCTCAATTCTTCTGGCATTCACACCGATAGGAACTCCACTAGGTCTACAGCGTCAGCCTTCGGAGGACACGTTAAAACTAACCTCCCACCATAAACATCTAAACTTCATCCTTCTGCATTTAAGGGAACAAAAGTGGTATCGTTCTTAGTAATCTAGCACCTTCTTTTCTCCTTATTAAACACAGTAAAGGTTCTAAACAAACTGTTTATTTATTTATTTTATTCTGTTTGCACTTACAAGCCGTTACGTCTTTTTCTCGGCAGCATTATCAGTCTTTTCTTAGAATGAGTTACCCATTTCTTTTTACGCAACGTAAAGTTTTGCTGGAAATCTACCACCTGCTACCATGTTCGCTTTCTGCTCTCCCCCATGTCTTCATTAAAAATCACTTTCTACACCTCCAAGATCTGTATCGGCTCTGCAGCTCCTGCGGTGCTGGTGCCTGTGCTCCAGAGCAGACTGCAAAATCCAGAGTTAGGTGCCTCGGAAAGTGCGGAGCTAGACAGAGCGTACTAAGGCAATCTAAAAAAAAATCTCACAGGCCAAAATACAAGTCACTCAGCAGTATCTAGTACGCAGTACTAAAGTCACTCAGCAGTACCTAGTACACAGTACTAAAATCAAAACGACGCGCCCTCAAACCCTATTTCCCTAGGGATTTAGGGGCTGGCTGGGATAGGTGAAGTTCTGCTATTCTCTTTGGATCCAGAAAGTAAAATCCTCTCCCGAGCTAGAAGAAACGAGCGTGAATCACCTTTTAGAAGCTGTGGATAGATAATCTGCTGTCCTGCTCTTCCATAATACTACATACCAACTAAACCAGACCGAAACCGGGCGATGGATGGAGATGTAGCTCCCTCTTGGCAGCGGGGTTTCCAGCCGGTATTCGTCATCACACGGGACAGGGTCCTAGCGGGTAGGCTACTGCTTGCCAAAACTGGACAGTTATGAAGCGAAGAGGGCAAGGTTAATCACCTCTTCCAGTGCACTAGGAATCTTTAGGTGCGTAGCCCATACCACTGAACTCACAGGTAAGTAGTTCAAACTCTGCCTTAAGGCACAGGGCTTGAGGTTTGAATCCCTGAGGCTGGGGAGGGCTGCAAACCTCTATCTCCCATTTCTCAGCGATCTCTTCCAACAAGTCAAGCGGAAGACGCGAGTACCCTCCCAGTTTCATCGTGTCTTTTAAAAAGAAAGCCGAATTTTTCCCATGGGCTAATTCACATTCAGGGTCTATGCATACTACTAAATGAAGACCTCTGGAGGGTCTAGGTACCTCTACAAATTTAATGCAACATAAGCAAGGAACTAAAAACCACATTTTTTGGAAGAAAGCGCTTCTGGGCACATGTAGTAGCGAAGAGCAGGCACCTAGGAAACTTTCAAGTGAGAAGGGGAGAACCTCATCAATTCAGAATGAATTGATAGATGAATTTTGGGCATGCAAACAAAAATCTGTGGGTCAGGAGCAGCGAAACTGCATAAAGCGCTTTTTAGGTTCTGCCCTAACTGCCTCCATACACGTTAATTTATCCGTCTCAAAGATTCTTGGTTATTCATTAATCTTCCTAGCTTTAGAATACACAAAAATTCTTAACATTAAATAAATTAGTACTTTTAACGAGATAATTTAGGGACTTTTAAAGTTATACTAAATAAGGCTCCTGAACCCCATGGAGAGCTTCTCAGACCAGAAAATAGAACTCCGAAATTTGAACTCTGAATTTTTCCAGGAAACATGACAATTCAAAACTGACGCCAATGCAAGTAGAATGACAAGTCAGAGACTCAAAGTTTTACTCCAATAAAACCTCTCCTGTCGGGAACTACCTTGGATTAGAAAGCAGCATTCATCCTGCTCCTCTGATCTTTTTATACATCTCTGCAGGAATTTCCAGAAAGAAGAAAGATAAAGAAATTGAACAGTACAGTTCCTTTAGTGTTTTAGAAGAAATGGAAATGTAGTATCAGCTCTACCATATGTCTTCTGAAACAAAAATCAAGAAAAAGTGGGTAAGACTTATTTAGCATGGTATAGAATAGGAAAAGGATTAACCAAACTGGGAATTAGTAAAAACAAAACCAGCAGTAATCACTGCATTGAGGAGAGAGAGATGGAGACATATGTTTGTTAATGAAAAAAAATAACGGTATGTCAGATGCTGAACTAAACCAATTTTTATTTGAAAGAAAATGTCTTACAAAGCTGAATTTGAATGCGTGTCTTGCAGAATGAACTGTCATGCAAGACCAGGCACTCCCTTTTTTATTGTGTAAGTTGTCTGGGAGCTGTACTGCCCTCCAAAATACAAACCTAATATCCCACTGTGGGATTAGTGTTTTGCCTTCAGTGGTGGTAGCAGATTTTTCTTCTCAGTATATATTAAGGGTTTTTTCTGTTTGTCCTACAAAAAAACCCTACAACGATAACTAAGAGCCAAACTTTTAATGCTGACTCAGATGCCCTCAAGCTTCGAATCCACTGGGCATCAACGAGGAGCAACAGATAGATAAATACACTCACCGCAGCATTTTCATACAAGGAAGGAGATAATTAGGCAAGCACAATTATTATTCCTAACAATACCTAAAGAACTAATTTTAGGCTCCAACAGATGACCTGTACCAACAGGACATCTCAAGTAAGTAAACACTTTGTATTGACATTTAGAGCCATAAGCGTACTTTCCTGCTCTCTCCGTTTCGCTACCACAGGCTTAAGCATCCAAAATCCTCGTGGGCAAAATCACTGCCTAATTTTTCTAGTTGTTAAATGTAAATCACAAACACTGAAAAATTAAATTAATGAACTCCTGGTCAGTATATGCTAGTAATTACAGTCACTGAGACCCAAGCAGTTTCTACCAGATGTTGGGAGACTGAAACAACAGAGCCTGAGAGAGGCTTAAATTCTTTTTTTTTTTTCTCGTTATCAGTAATAAAACAATAGTTTCTGCTCTCATCATGACAGCACATCCTCCTTCACATCCTCCACGAGCAACTGCTCTAAGTTAGAGTACACAGAGAGACTTAGCCTAATTATAAAGCAATAGCAAACATATTTTTACAGGACATTCATCTTTCAAAGGGGAAAAAAAAAAACCCAACTATGTAAACCCAAAAACAAAACACATGGGAGAGAAAAAGAAAAACGGAGGCCTTGTGAAGGAGGAGACAGAAAAAAATCTACCACGAATCAGTTGCATGAATTTGTAACATCTCCTCCATTCCTCAAATGCTGTCAAGGAACATGGCATGCAGAGTAAACCTTCCAGCACTGATCCTCAGCTTCAGTGAATCCAGTTAATCATCCAGACTCAATGTAGAAGAAGATAATGTGCATTTTATCTCTTATCAGGGCAGGCCATCTTCCAAACAAGGCCCGTTAAACTGTCAGATTTATTATAAGCCTAACAAATGCAGTTAAAGAATAAATGAGGATTACACCTTCAAAGCTGCTGTTTCAATCTGAAAAGTAGCAAACAAAAGGTAAACTACCAAACAGCGGACAATCAGGTAGCAGGACCATGCTACCACCCGTCCAGCACACCGGTACATGCATTTAGTGTACGTACAACCGGGAAATGCAGAAGTGATTTACTGAAGTCACTGTCTTAGTGAGCAACAAAACAGCAAAAATACTGTTTACTGACTCAAAATATTACAAGACAGTGAAAAGTTTGGGAAAAATTTTCGCCAACAGCCCAATTTAAAAATATAACCAGCTCGTATTCCTGTGGTTAATTATAAAGTCAAACATACATCCATTATAATTCACACTTTTTTCCTGCGAAGTTCTCATGACTAGAAGCTTTCAGTCTTGGTTTCAAAATTACTGGTGTACTCCGTGTAGCATTAATTCTGGTAGAAGCCAGAGGAAAGTTGGAAGTCACATGCAACTTCTGATTTTTCACAGTTTTTCCTGCTTATGAACTTTTTTTCCACCGGCTCCATTTCTGAATCGGAAAAATATTTATTATTGATACATACTGCAATCTCCAACCCTTTTGAAGAAGGCAATACTTGCTAGCCACTTTGCCGGCCCTCAAAGGGAAATCGCTGCCAGAGGCAGGATAAGATGCGAGATCCGGGACTGGAGTCGCTGGAGCCGAAGGCCAACCCTTTCCTGGTGAGCCACGGCAGCTCAGGACGAAGGGCTGCTCTCATTCCCCGTACTATTAATTGCAGCACCCATCAGAATCCCGACCAGCTAATTGAGGCTGCCCACCCCACGCACCACGCTGCGCTCGGAAAAGCTCAGCCTCCTCATGCGCAAACTTTCTCTCGCAGGGGTATCCCGACAAATCCAGAGAGATATGGATAAGGGTTTGGAAACGAGTAAAACAATATGGGTGAAGATCAAGGGAGATAAAAGGAGCAGGAAAAAAAGTCTGGTAAAAAAAGTCTGGTAAAAGCAAATTAAAGGAAGGGATCCACCGCTACAAAGTTTGACAGAAAAGCAAGTTAAAGGTACATTAAGCCATCCTCCTGCATGCCTGCTATACAAAAGCCACGTGTTCTACAACCAACTTACTATGCCCATCCTTCATCACCAAACACCTGGAATTGGGATATATCCCAAATGAAACAGTGCCAGCCTGCCAAAATAAGCAAGGTGTCCAACACCTTGGTTGGTGACGGTAACCTCGCATCAAAAATACAAATTCATTTATTCAAGGGTATGCTTTTTCCCTGAAACAGCCCTACCACTTTCACTATAGATGAAACTGTCTCCATTTTTTGCCACCCTACAACAGTCACGCAGCATAACGCGAAACCAGAAAACAGAGTTTCTATGAGGAAGGTGGTAGCAGCCAGCTGAAACACCCTACTCACCTTTAAAGGACTCGTACTAAAATCTGACGGGCGCCTGTAGCCTTTTCCATCTGAAAGTAACACTTGTTACTTCGAAGATACAATTTCATTTGAAAGACAGCCTGGTAGAGGCACCGTTAAAACAAGATTTATGGTAATATTTACTAAATTCTACTGTATTCTTGAATTCCACGAACTGTAATTAAGAAAAGGAACATAATTTACTAGCAAATGCCATTGAGCCTGTGTATGAAAGAAGAAAAAACTGGCTCCAACACCTACTACTCACGTTTTTGCTCAGTCTACAAAAAGCCGTAACAGACTATAAACAAATGTTTAAGCCAAAGGCTCCTTCCTCAACAATATCTTTTCCCTTCTCCTGTGTAATGGCTTTAAGAGCGGTGTATTAGACAGTAAGAAGAAGACATATTCCATTTGCAGCCTGAAAGCCAATAATGCTCATCAATTTTTTACCTGAAAGACGCTTCAAGATGCCACTGGGAAGACTGTCTAATAAACACATTAGGCTGCAAATGGGCAGCAGCAGCTCTTGAACACATGCGGTAACAATCAAATAAATGGCGAACATGAACGTTGAGTGTTACAGACCGGTATTTAATAGGACTTTCTTTAAAATCCACCTAAATCTTGAAGGAGAGTTTTTTTTCCCAGCTACTCAAAACCGCAGGTTGTTTGAGGAACCCCGGGTTCTGCTCGAGACTTTGCAAAAACCCCTCCAGGCTGACTCCAGCACCGTAAGATGGCTCCTACCTTCTGTATTCCCATAGGCTAAGGCTCTTAACGGAGCCACTCATTCAGCTGCTTACGGATTAGCCTACGTCAGCTACCTCTAATATGCCCAGGAATAGCAAGACTAGGCTTTAATAAGACACCAGCGAAAAAATATCAGAGGAGGAAAGTACCACTTTTTATGTAACATCCAAGAGGTCTGCTCCATTTCCACTTTTAAAGAGGAAAAGGTCTGTTTTCAGCAGAACATCGGCAAAGAGGAGGCAGGCGGTACGACCGCAAAAAATTGTTCAAGACTGTATCGTAATTTCAGGTTTGGGATTCTACCTCTCTGTTGTTATCAAGAATTGTTTCTGGCTCTTAATGCTCAAGGACAAAAGAAATGCAGCTTAATGCCACTAAAGCTCCCCTCAAAATACCAGATTAAAAAACAAAATACAATGCCAGAACATTATTTTTATCTGTGCCAGTCACTCTCGCATCCTTTTGTTTGTGGTGGGTGGCCAAGTTAAAAAAAAAAAAAAAAAAAAAGAAAACAAAAGTCGTTCTAAACCCATTTAACCTTCTAGGTTGCATTTGATAAGTATCAAACTATGGCTGCAGAAAATATTAAGCCTGCAAGCATTTTCACTAGAAAAGGAGGACTCCAAATTCCCACATTTATTTAATCTAGAATTTTTCTTCCAGTTCACTATTATTAACAACTTTACTTACGAGACTGCTTCAGAAGCCTCGTATTTCAAATCTACCGTGACTGAAAGTAAAACTTTGTGAATAGCATAGCTGACAAATGAAGCGAATCTAACAACATAGAAAAGGATATTATTATAGGAAACTCTGTCTTTAAATAGCTTTCATTTCCAGTTGATGATACTTCTGGAACAGTGAGTTAAGCATATTTTAACTCCTACTGAGTCCTCTCTGCCAATCTCAGTTTCAAAACTGTTACTTGTCCACTGAAATTCCCACACCAGCTTTTGCCCCCCCCCCGAAACCACCAAAGGGCAAGGGGAAAACCAGAGCGGAGAGAGGGGAAGAGCGAAACGACGGCTCTCACACGTGTAAGGCACCATGGAAAAACTCAAATCCGGGAACATTTTCTAATCTCATAAATATAACTGATAGACACGTATACATGACTTACAATGCCAGTAAGCTTATACGGTTCAGGGTGATTTTCAAGATGCCTATCTTAGCAGTGAGAAAAATATGACATATCACAGTAGACAAGGGCATTTAAGCACCTCTGTGGTGTGAGCACGCCCACATTAGGACTTAACTCCCAGTAACTGCCTGTCAAATACCAGTCTGTTTACTTTAGATAAAACATATTCCATTAATAAAAAGCTCAGGAAACTGGGTTGCAAAAGGGTAAAAAGTAAAAAGCCGAGGGCAAGCCGGAGAGAACAGCACTGTGTTTCTGCATCAGTTGTATACAGTAAGTAATCCATAGACTTATCGAACCTACCCGCAGAAACATCGAAGCTGTCATATTTGAGTTCCATCACTTATCAATCTCAGTTTCAATGACTTCACGGAGCTAGAGAGGCGTCCGTCCTCCTGGTCACCAGGATCAATTTAGCTTCTCGACACGCTCACGTACAGCGTGATGTGCAACCCAAGCTTACGTACGCTGAAGCCTCCGCAAGAGACCCTTCTGTCGCAGGTCACCTCTCATCGCTCTAACCTGCTCGTCGAAATAACGTTCCTTCGGTCCGGACTAGATACTGTTCCGGAACACGCATGACCTTACTGAAATTTTTGTGGCAGTTCAGAAAGCCCAGCTCTGTTCTTCCCTGGTGCCTAATCAAAAATTGAGCCCATGTTACCGATTTACACACAGCTGCAGCACTAAGAGGGTTTATTTTTCTCTTCTATCCAACCACCTTTTACTAGGAAGCATGTTGAAACTTCAGGCCATTCTTTCAAATGCCAAGCACTGCATTAAAACTCTGATTTGCAGGAAGCGCGCCTAAACATTATCTAAAGCATTTCGACACTTTTTGACATTGTTCTCACGGCGAATGAATAAACATACTCCACACGTACCTACCTACAAGTAACACCTATACACGCCACGCTTCCTCCTAAAATATTGAGATGCTCTCATAAGCGTGCATTTAAGTTAACAGAGTATAACAATAAAGTTTCAATTTAAGAATCAAGAAGTCAAGCTTCTTTGTTCCAGAAGGCTGGAAGTTAACAGCGGACCAAAGCCAAACGCACCTACATTCAAGTTAAAGAAATGCCAGCACTCGGCTCCACCAACGGCCACAGTCACCGCAATGTTAACAGCTGCCTACGAGGTGAATTTGACTTCAAGCTGACGTCCTCTGTCAGTCAGGGATGGGGCCGGTGCCCCCACGGGATTCAGAACCCCGCATCGCTCCTTGAAATTGTACACCCACGTCATCCTCTTCACTGCAGTGCCTGCCTTACCCATCCTCTGCGCCTCTGAAATGCATCTAGAGCATCCTCCCTGGAAAGCTCGGTGTCCTCCCTCAGCCCTGCTCCCAGATGGTGCCCTGGTGACAAGGACGCGGCCCTGGATGCTGTGGGAAAGACCAGAGGGAGTTTGGCCCCTATCCCGTATTTGCATGGACAGGCAGTTCCCCTCAGCACCTGCTTCCTGCTGGTACCGGTACCCGCGCCAGTACCGTCCATTCGTACTGGAGCAGCAGTGTAAGAGATGGGAAGTAAAAAAAAAATAATAAAATTATTACTCTTTTCTTATTAAAGTTGGAAGAACAACCGATTAAAGACATGCTTTTTGAGACAGTACAGCTACACGCATAAAAGATTACACTTGTATCATCTCCCACTATGCAGAATTACAGTTTTGTACTTAATACCGATGTATTATGTTAGATCCACGTTAAACTCTTGGCAAAGCCTTTGAGGTTACTAACTACGCACATTGTTACCGAGCACAAAAATCCAAACTCGTAGAGTAATTTACAATAGAGCCACCCACAAGCGTCTTGCAAACACTTACGAAGTACGATTTCCTCGACAAAAATTAAGTATCCATAGTAGCCTGTGCACCGTCATCAAATACATTCTTAATACAGCCACGAGTTTAAAAACTGATCTGTGAACACAAATAGCAATTACTCATGACTTCAAATTTCATGTCAGTCTTCATTCTACCTGCTTTAGTAAAATACCGCAACCAGCAATAACAAAAGAAGATGGAAGTTTAATTGTCATTTTAGAGCATTTCAAAGGAAAACTCAACTCAAGAATCTTGTTGCTTTAGTTAGTCAACTGCCGAGGAATAAAACCTTGTGGACACAAGCTTTGTACCCACAATTGTGCGTGTATATATATATATATATACACATACACACACGCGCGCTTATATATGAATACAGGCTATGACCAAATAAAACATACATAGGAATGGCTGCATGAGTCAAATAAAAGAGACATTTAGTTAGTGACCAGTCTGTCATGGAAGTCAGTAGCAGATGCCTCAGGAAAAAGTACAAGGCAGCTGCGGAATGATCCTTTCCCCGGCTTCTCCCCTCTCTGTCTCTGACAATCAGTGGTTCAAGCTTAGCTGTGGAGTTGCTGTCCCTCCTCCTCCCGCTGAACCTATCCTCAGTCGTGCCTAATTCCTTCTTAAACCCATATATACCTTTGGCCTCCACAACACTTACGGGCAGCACCTTATAAGCTTTACCACAGCTCCCTTAACAGCAGAAATTACACCCTGGAAGAAACGAAAGAGTTCTAAGGGGATGCTATGACTCAACTGAAATAAAACAGCATTTTATCGCTGACTTCACTGAAGCTTGGATTTTCCTCCTAGTCTACTAGAGGAAGATGTCAAACTGTTACTTCTGTCTCTTGTAGGACATAAATCACTCCATGGGCCTGACACAACTATGCTTGTATCCTGCAGCTCAAGGAAAACGAGGTTAGTCTACCATTAGAGCTGAACGCTCATCACCAGCCATTTTATTCTCGTTGTAAAAATAACCTGAGATTAATTTGTGTTAATAATGAAACCATTTATGGTATAGAAGAACCGCAAGTGCTAAGAATGAATCAGCACATATTCCAAGTATTTTTAATTTTGGGATATAATGAAATAGAATTACTAAAGAGGGGAAGAAACACCCACTACATTCAGAGGGGTTGACCAGAAGCCTGCAATACACTGCCCCAAAGTAAAAAATACCACACACTTAAAACTAGTTGGGCTGAACACCTGGAAAAACTTCAGGAAAAAGAGCAAGAATAATTTTATTACCATGCAGTTCTAACAGAAGCTTCATCATGAGAATCTTGTGTTAGATGGTTGCTCAATCACGACAGCCTATGCTACCAGGAATGGAAAATCAGAGCACTATTAGAATCTTGATGAAGTTTCTTTAGGGACAGCACGCATAGGAGAAAACGAAATGGGGACAGCGAAGAGGAGATTCAGGCAGATCACACACTGCAAATTAAGTGCATTTACCATAAACTTTTGGCCTGATTCTTCACTTAGGCTTTTCATCGAATTCCTGCCATCTTCCTCGCGCTCGGTACCCTCGCATCCCAGCCGGCCCTTCCCAACCTCTCGCTGTACGACTCCAGCTACCAGAGAAACCGCCGGCAGGCTCAGCCAGAGACTCCCGGGAATTGAGAGCTGCCCACTTCTGAAAGACACGGGCTTCCAAACCCTACCCCTCACCCTCAGAGACTAAAGCATTACTCGCTAATAATAATTTTGAGTCCAGTTCGGGCATCCTTCTAGGCCTGCCACGGCTGAACGGAAGCGAGTAAGAAAAGCTAAGGAGGAACGCAGGCAGTAAGACGACTCCTTTGGGATTTCCTTGCAGGTACAGTGATTATCAACTTACAAACAGTCTTCTCGTTTACTCAGCTCAGCCAGCTTGGCTTGTAGACCCAGTCCTCAGTCCTTAACTCAGCTTTCTTCTTACAGTTGTGAGGCTATTCTGTAGTAGTGTGCTAATAAATTTATTGCATTTATTAATGAAGTAGATTCTGAGAATCAAGGTTGTTTTCACACCTTTCCTCATCCCCCCCCCCCCCCTCGCTAGTCTAAGTAAAGAAATAAAATCACACTGAAAAATCTAACCAGCCAGTTGACTTCCTAATGACATTTGTTATTAAATATCGTGCTAAGAACTCTGGAGCAAAATGAAATATTTCAAAGTCCTCCTCTAGCTCAGACTTTCCAAGAAGGGTTTTTTTTTCTTACAACATGGTGTATTTTGTAATGCAGTCACGTCTTCCCTCCTTCCTTGCACAAGAAATTTACCTATACAAAGATGACAACAAGAAAAAAAAAAAAAAAAAAAGAGAGCAAAACTTTTTGAACACTACCAGTGTAACCTTTTTGACTACAGTAGCATACAGAATTTTGAACAGTGGGCAAACAAAATTACTCTGGTCAAAGGTAATGTTTGACGTTTTATATATGCTACATACCATACGTCTGCAAGAAATTGCTTATGAAAGGAAACACCCAAGCTTGAGTTTTGTGAGAACACGGAGCCACCTGAAGAACACAGTCGACACAAAAGATTGATTTTGTGCCAATTCCCCCCCTTAATACACCCTAAAAGGCATCAGGCAAATCAAAATGACCGTACGAGCAGCAAAAATCTATTTTTCTACAAAACATAGGTGCCAACATTTTCAGTATGCGCTACTCGGCCCCCACTATCTCGTTAGATCTTCCGTAATGAAATAAAGGAAGAAAACACAAGAAGCAGAGAGGAAGTTTCATTGTTCTTGCGGCTTCGACATTTGGTGCCACGAACGTGACGGGCTCTCGAGCCTCTTCTCAGTGGCACTGCCTGCCTCAGGCCTCTGTATCAAGATGTAGGTATATTGCAATTAAAATAATCAAAGCGAGACAAAAGAGAACAAGCAAATAAATAGTGCTAACTTGTTTACATTTCTAGCTCTGCCCTCACAGTATGAAATAAAGTCTCTTCAAACACATACTACGTTAATTTGAAAAACAATAATATTTTCCTTCCCCCCTCCTATCTCAAAGTAGCATGAGTTTTCCAAAGTCCTAAATAAAATAAACCAAGGCATTTCCTGTATGCATTTAGTTAATTATTAAACGGATTCTAAGCATGATAGTCACCACCACTATTTCAATATGAACCTGGGAAAAACCACTTTTAACAAACTGCCAGTGCACTGCAGTAACGACCAGCTATAGGCATCTTTGTAATCCCGCCCTTAACTTTGGAGGCAAAATTCTAGACAAGTGACAATCAGTGCTCCTACGCAAATCCCAACGCTTCATTTTATCTTTTTTTTTTTTTTTTTTTTTTTTTTTTGTGGTCCGGAATTAGTATTATTGCTGTGAGGTAAAGAGCAATGCCGGGCTTAACGCTGTGTACGACAGGAAAATAATAAAGCCAACAAGCCTGGAATAACTTCTCGAGCAGGGGAGCCAGCATACTAGCTTCACTTAGTACAAGTAACCATCTGTAACCTTTTTCAGGGGGTGTTATTATTTAATTAACCTGCCATATTAAATGTTGTCCTCCCAAGGTTAAAAGAAAGGTAAATACTGCCAAGATATTTCATGACATCAGCATGCATAACCATGAGATAAATATGAGGTCTGAAGATTAACTAAATGTCATTCTGTTTACGGGATCGCATACTTGTAAAGAAAACTATGAAGATTAGAGCAAAAGTTATATAACGACTACAAACGTTTCAGTGTGTTTTGTCTACTGAAGCTCTTGGTCAGAAAGAGAAAGCTTTATTGCAAAAACGTCTCAGTCTGACTTAGTCTGTACTTTTTCATGTGCACAGAAATTACTGAATATTGAATAGTAATTACCGCAATGAAAAGACGCTCTCAGGCTCCACCTCCTCTTGACAGTGGGAAAATATAGATGGGTTTGTGTATTATTTTGGATGCCAGAAAACTTGCTTACAAAAATATTTCCCGTGCAGTGACTAAGATATATTTAGCCTCATAAACCCATAAAACTGTCACAGGCAACCACAAGTACACCTGTAGCCGTTAAAAAGGGGGAGAACTACAGCAACTGGAGAATCAAATTTACACTATTTCTTTGTATTTGTTATTTAGAAATATTATCTTTAAACTCTCTTTTGCTCAAAAAGAAATCAGCTGGTCCTCCCAGCCCC
>JANZLQ010000029.1:17547227-17581447 GCA_026212715.1 Elanus axillaris
CAACATCCAGACCCCTACGATGCCCACGTGGGAGCACACATACGTGCGAAAAGAGAGCGCTAACAATGAAGTCACGGCACTTCAGAAACACACCTTGTCGTCTTCCAGCCTTTGCAGTTGAAGGCAGATCTCGCTAGTATTTCTGCGTCTTCAGATCAAGATGTAGATAAATTCCCCATCCATCACACCGGCTTTTTATTAAAAACAGGAGGAGGGGGGGGAAAAAAAAAAAAAAGGGAAAAATAATAATAATAAAAAAAGGAGACAATGACCAGTAAATTTACAGCCTTAAAAATATCAGCTCTCCATTATCCCAAACCAGTGTAATGTCTTGATGTAAACCAAAGCACATGCTGAGTGAGGACGTGCGCACACAGCAGCTTATCATCTCTGTCATCTGCTTCTAATGACAGCTGACAAACTGGCCACGCTAATCCTTCCCTAACTGCTGATCAGAGAGATCCCCCTTTGACAATCCAGCATGGTGGAGTACTCGAAAATTCCTCCTGCTTCTGTTCTGTTGCTGCTCTAAAAAGCAGTTTCCTTTTCATTGAGATAATAGCCTTTTCTGCAGTCACGTGGCGCCCGGGCTACATTAGCAGAGCTTGATGATAACAGACAGAATAACTCCCCTCCCTCCCTTCTGCTGATTTTAAGGGTACGACTCCAGGAGAAACCCAAACCCGCCACTCTTGAAATCATTTTGCATCTTCCTCTACCGAAAAGCAAACTGTGCTGTCGGAGAAGAGGAAAACGTGCGCTCCCTCCACTTCTTGCATCAAACCTAATTAACGAATACGGTTTTAGGCAGTGCCTTCGTTGGGGCGCACACACTGGTCATAAACATGTCATAGGAGACTAAACTGAATATTAAGCATGCTTAATACTGAAGAGCTGGCATGCCAGAATTACTCTTTTCCCCCTAGAGTACTTTAATTTTTTGCTCTTAATTTTAATTCTGTTCTCTCAGCACCATTGTATGGTTCAACTCCTCCCAGCACCCAACCCTCCTGCAAATACAAAAAAAAGCACAAACAACAAGCGGTCTGCACTACAACCTCCAGTGTGCTTCCCTTTTTCTTTTTTTTTTTTTTTTAAGTAACATCATTTATCTTGCTTCAGCTCAGTACCCTGACAAACATCTCGAGCATGTTTTAAATACACTGCCCAGTGGGGAAACCTACCTAAGCTTCAGCTTCAGAGCTCCCAAACCTCCCGAGCGACAAACCCCGGACGGGTTTGCACCTCTCTGTTCAGAAGGTTTCCTGCTTGTAAAAGGCAAAGTATACAAGCAAACGTCCTGCTCCGTTCTACCTTCACTGGAATATTTCACAGGCTGAAAGCAGGACCTTTCCTCTTCTGCGCTAGCACAAGTTTCCCTGTTCCCTTGGCACACAGCATACAGATATCCCATTTATTCCCCCCGGGTCCGTCCGCCCCGGTGGCGCTGGGCAGCGCAGGAGGGCACGGACCAGCAGAGCCTTCCAGTGTTGGGGTTTGCAAACCGTTTAAGAAAGCTGTGGATGCAGCACCTGAAAGTCATTTTCGAGCCCGCCAAACAATTTTTGCAGCTTTATACCTACTCTTTTCCAATCTGATTAGGAAACAGAATTATCTCCTTTTCTCCTTCTAGTTCCATCTTGTGCCATGACACCAGACCATCCTCCTTAAAGACGACATTGATCATAAACTTACGGTTTCTCCAGGAATTGAAAAGGGTAGAGACTGTGGTTGTACTTATAGGGAAATAAGGTGGGAATTGTGATGAAATAGCGGCTGCCCCCGTACACACCACCTTTGCCAACGCTGCCCGTCACCTTTTCTGCTTACTCCTCTCCCCGGAGACAGCCTTCCGCCGGGAAGTGGTCCTGCCCAGGGCGCCGGGGGATCCCTGCTCCAAGGCTACGATCCAAGCTGAGGCTCAACCTGTCTGTGGCTGAGGAGCTGGAAACGGAACGGGAATGGGGTCCTTTCTGTGGCGGCATAAATCCTCTTTTCTACGCTTCCCTTTTCCCTGCTTTAGAGAGAATCTGTGAGAAAGATCCTCAGTCCAGGAGGAAATAATCTGGTTCCATGAGGAGGCTATATAATACACTACATCCAGCAGAAAAACATAGACACTAAATTGAGAGGGTTTTTTTTTGCCAGTGCTTTCTAAGTATGTCCTTCCATCTCAAAGCGCCACGCTATATAGGGTAAGCAAAATGAACATTATTCGGAGCTACATATAACTTTATAAGCCCAACAGAACAAGAACTGCTTTGCAATCCTAACTTTCCTTTATTAAAACAAACTGTCACTTGCATTTTCTGTATTAATACCTTGGCTGATGGAAGGTGCATCAAGCATACTAGTTAAACTGGAAAATGATACAAACGTGGGGAAAACTGTGAGGATTACAGAGTGCATCTCTGCTATTCAGGAAGATATATTAATAGACCAGCACCAGAAGGAAAATGAGCTTTCACAAGAACACACACGCACACGGAATACTGCACTTGTGAAGTACAAATCTAAGGAAAACAAAAACCGCAAGCCCACCAGTCGGATACCATGGGTAGAACTGTACTGCTGACATTTGCAGGAACTGCGAGAGGAGAAATTCAAAAGACAACACAATATGGCGAGTGCAAACACAATAATCACAGCGTTAGGGAAGGAATTACGTGTAAATAAAGAGGAGGTAACAGAAAAGGGTCATTGTAGCAATAAAAACTGAACTGAAGACTGAAAGCAGTGGAAGTACACGGGTGTTGTTAAAAAGACGGCTTGGTGAAGAACAGAGTACAGATAAAGCAAATGGAGAAGAGGGAACACATCACTGCAATGCACAGACTGATCTAGCCAAAAAGGGAAAGAAGAAATAAGTGAAAAAAACATTCCTGTTAGAAAACACCGGTCTGAATATAAATAAGGAAACGCGCAACTGCAAAGGAGGAAAGGCTCTTCGGTTTTATCAGGCAGTGAGTACACACTTCCAATGGAAATGACAGAATTGTTGCTTCCTTTTAAACAGAATTCCGCAGGAATTGTACACGTAATTTGGGAATGAGCAGGTGATCAGCATCAGACAGACATCTTACACAGCAGACGAGGTTCACCGAAGTTTTCTCGAAGAACTCTATTTCATTAACACTTCATTTTGTTTGCCCAGCAGTAGCGGGCTTTGCAGTAGACACAGGGAAGCTGTACCCTCACCGAAACATTTGATGTCTTAACACGATCCAGTAATTGAAATGGATAAACAGAAAACTGCTTCCATTGCATGCATTTCGCAGTTCTCTGAGTTCGTGCTTTGGTTTTCTTCCTTTAGTTTCTCTAAGAAAGAGCGAGTTGGGCAGAGACGAGGGCACGCCGCGCCACAATCCGGTGTTGCTTGCCCTTCTCCAACAGACCCGCACCTGAGGCAAGGACTGGCAAAGCAATCCCCAAACATCTTTTCGGCCTTTTTAATCCCCAAACGTGATTTTTTGGGGGGCCTTTCTCTCACACTCTATACCACGTCCAGGAGGATCCCGTTCCCCCTTCATAACCCCTTCAGCCCCTCAGTTCGGAGTACCCAAAGGGGCACCGTAATTGCCAGCTACAGTGACAGCCCTCGGTTACACCACGGAATAGTAAGACACTTTCAAAACGTGTTTGGAAGATCACCAAGCTGACTCGCTAGGCTTTATTCAAGGCAAGAGGCCACTGACTTTTAGGAAAGCTGACGAGGCAGCATGAAGTACTGCTCGCGAGAAAGACGGGAAGGGCAGAACCCCGCGGCGGCGCAGAGAACGACAAGCAGAAACTCCTAGGACCGGCCGCCAGGAAGCACAACAAGGATATTACTGCTCAGGGCGGGAACAGAGACAGTACAATGAATTTTTTCACGTGTTACATTTCAATAAACGTAGAAGCAAGCATGCGGTTTTCAAACATTAGGTCAATTTTTAAAATTCTTCTGTCTGAGCACTAACGAAAACATCGCGGTTTCCTCATCAAAACTGGAAACCTGTTACTTACGTGTCAATGATACTAACATTTTGCCAGTTCAGGAGCTCCTAATTCACCACTACTTGAAAATGAAGTAGATTTTTCTTTTTCCTTTTACCAGCTGAGGAAAAATAAATAGGATACTGTAGATAAATCTACTTTTTCTGACCTCTTTATCTCCTCTTGAGGGACACAAGGATCGTATCAAATGTATTTCCACTGGAATTTGGAGCACTTGGCATGTCTCACAGTCAGTCTCTGTATTAGAAGTACGTATACCTACAGTGCTAAATACCTTGCGACTTCTGTTCATATGAGGGCAATGAAAAGACACTCCCTCCTCTCCCGGCCCCTCAGATCTACGGCTGACTTCTCTTTGTAATACGAAAATGCCCGTGCTTCTGGAACACAGCTTACCAAAGCCCTCCTGACTTCGTAAGCGTGCACCCAGCCACCCACTCGGAGTATTCTGTGTGCGAGTTCCTGCAATATCTAATTGGAGAGTTCAATACCAATAGCAGTGTGTGCTATATATAGCAATAAAGTTCTGTAGGGGCATGTCCATTGATGATTGTGCTCTTTTTTTTTATTAATACAAGCCTGATGACTGAGATTTTTGAGTAAGGTTTGGTTGGGATGTCATCTTTTTTCCCTTTTTTTTTTTTTTTTTTTTTTAAAGTCTCTACTGCTTCACTCGCTTACCTTTCATTAAGAAGGCATATGCGAGAAGAAAAAGGGGTTCTTTCGGTGCGATCTGCAAACGGTCAACTGCCGGCTCAGCTCTTTCTCCTTTTGTGAACTAAAAAAGGGTGAGCCTCTGTTTTGGGGTGCTTGCCGGTGCTCTCTGGGGGTTACGCACAGCGAGGTGCTCTCCGGTGGAGATGGGCCTCAACCCACAGAGACCCAAGTCGAAGCCAGCGAGTTGCTTCCATCCGCACTGGCAGCGCACGAGAGGAACTCGGCGCAGGAAGTTGAGCAAGCAGAGAAAACCAGAACCAGAAGGGAAATACTAAAGCATAGAAACAAATGTCGTATTAACACGATACGTCAACGTAAATGTAGTAACGTCTAGCGCTGCCATCCATTTTTAATGGAATGTAGCTAAATTATGAAGAGTCCGGGATTTTTTGTTTTTTAAGGGAATGACTTTTAGCTCTACAGAATGTGCCTTTCACTGAATGTATTTTTAAAATCAGCTCAAACTCTTTATTTCACCTCACCCCAGAGCAGAAGTACCTTTATGGGAAAAGACTTCTAATAACAAAAGGTTCCTGAAACCTGCAGACCAACAGCTGGCAAGATTCAATGGCTGAGATTTAAATTAGACAAAAGTTTAAATTAGAGAAAAGTCAGACTAGAAAATGGTTGTTATTAATAGTGGAACAAAATCATACCAATTCACCCAAGGATAAGGTAGGTTTTCTTTCATGTTGTCTCAGCTAGAAACAAAGCTATTTCTAATTGACATCATATGGCTCAATCAAGGTAGAGGATTAAGTTAGAAATCATCTGGTGAAATTTTATGGTCTCTGATAACCAGGCAGGGCAGCACAGTGTAACGCTCCATCTGGCCATAACAGCAACGCTGTGTGAACTCAGCGAGATCTGATACACTGCCTGTGGTTTTCCTTGAAACAGAAAATTGCTGTTGCGTTTAATGCAAGTGGGACCTCTACCTTTAGCTGAGGATACAGCAAACCACTCTACCATACCTGGTGATGAATATGTGGGTCTCTGCGCCTCGACTTCTCTCCAAAGAGAAAGTTTCCCAGGAAGTCAGAAAAGTCTCGTGTCTCGTCTGTGTTCAGTAGTTGTCTTCTAACTGCTAGTGGCTTGCAGGCATTGCCGTGCGTTTGAAAAGCCCAGTTCCCAAGAGCAGCAAGGAGGAAACACACAGAGACCCTCTTCTAGACACTGAAATTTTGGGCTTTCACATTCCTCCAGGAGACGTCACTGAGGAAGGGAGATTCTACCAATTACAAGGAGATTCACGTGGGAGAAACTGCAACGCAGGGACAGTTGCTCTTCACGAATTTAAGAATAAATAAGACGACAATTTAATGCTGCATCGTCCACTCTAGCCAAATCTTACAAACACGCCAAACAGCACTAAGGCGGTGTAAATGCCGAACTGTACACAGCGACGAACAGAAAAAACTGAAAACTGACCTCTTGCTTTAACCATTAGGAATTTAGTGTACAGTAAAGCAGGGTCATGCCCCAAATTTTGCTATTATTAAACATTCAGAATATCAGTGGATTATACGAGGTACAGAAGAGAAACTAAAGAAAGTTAGCTTTTCTATTAAGAATTATAAAGTGTTATGGTGGCACTTTCTATCAGTATCAGGCAGAATAATGAAAAAAAAACCTGTTTAACTGAGCCCAAATACTCCTGAAAACTACAAGGACTGTCAGAGATAACGCTATTTGATGAGGAAACCAAGAGCCAGAGACTGCAGCCTACCAAGTAAAACAAAAGTGAAAGGAAAAGCAGCAGCAGCTGGAATTCATTTGATTTACCACCAAATAATTAAATACTCTCAACTGTAGGACAGTTGGTCTGTGCTCCCTTCTATGACGCTGATGCCGCAAAACTAAGGTGTAACTAACGTATTGTGAAAATTTAAGAACTTCAGATTTTACTCGTTGAGGGTAAAAGATAAAAAACCCCAAACCTGGTGCTAATACAAGAGTAGTCACTGAATGGAGAGCATTAAGAAATATTTAAAACAACCACAGTTACGTGTTCCACAGAAACCAGACTCGTTCACTTCTCATCCGACAAAAGTGCAGGTTTGCTACTAGTGCCAGTCATAACAAATGGCAGCTCTAAACCATGGAAGACAACAGTAATTTCATCTAAACAAAGAAACAGCAAAATTTAAGTATGCTGGTAATTATGTGCAGTAGAAATGAGAAGTAACATTCTAACGGAGACCTAATTCTGAGCAGAAATGCTACACAACCTCAAATAACCGACCCCCAGTGTGGTTAGCCTTGAATATTTAAGTCTGTGATAAGAGAGGAAACGTGTCAGGACTTGGGTCTATTGCTAACTCCGAAGAGAAAAGTTCAACACACTGAATTCCAAAGCAGAAATGTATTTTCCAACTTCAGTTTGTTCTGTTTTCCCTAAAATTAACTGCTAAGGAGGTCTATATGTATGACTGAAGGGAAAGGCTCAGAAACAGCATACAGCCCAGTCATTTTAATCTGAAATATTTAGAACATAAAGCAAAACCTGTCCCATCCTGAGAACTCCTACACACACATATTGATGTTACATTGTGCACCAATATGGAAAAATCAGATGCGGTCCTGGAGAATGGATGGCAGACTCATTACAGCTGCTACCAACTGCAAATAGCAGGGCTGACAGATCTTCCCTCAATGTAAAATCAGTGGCCCCTTCCACGTTTACACATTTTAAATTTTCCACAAAAGCAATCTCAAAAGCATTACCTTACTCTAATCTAGCAAAAATATCAACAATACGGACGGCGCATTTCATTTTCCTAAAGACTGTGTGTGCCTGAGCACGTTGTACTGAAGCACGAGATGACGCAAGGTCAGTTCAATGGGGAGAAAAGTCAGGTTTGGAAGAATACACAGCTATTTCGTTGCTTTGCTTTTGGCAAAGAGACTCCCATCTTTCAAACACGTGGTTGTGATGACTCCCTCATCTTGAAAGTGCAGTACTTCGCAGGACCATTTCTTACAACCCCTAGCAAATCACCCTTAATATGAGATTTATGAGTTATTTAGGTTTTTACAAAATCGCCTGTCCCAGGTTCTTAAGAAGCCACGTTTTCTAAGCTTCAAGTTAATAATGCAATAATAAATAACACTGTATAAGGCATTTACCTTGACTGAAAAGGGTATCCTTCTGAGAAGAGAACAGCCAAGTCCCTGAAATGAACTGTCCTTTCTCCTGTGCAATTTCTTTCCCAAAACTACAGAGAAAATAGGCAGGGCATGCAACACATCGAGACAAAAATGCCTCACACAGAACATTTTACTGGCAGTTTTAACAGCAGTATGGCAAAAGACGACAGAGATGATCTGTGAAATAATCTGGATGTAAAGTCATATATGGCTTTCAAAAGTGAGAAATTCAACCACAAGCCAACAGACAACCAAAGCAACCGTGAGAGACCCGACGCGCTCTGTGCTTCCAAACTACGCCTGCCCCATGCGGGGCCACCTTCAACGCCAACCTACGGCCACGGCCGCCGTCCAAGGACAATCCAGCCAGCCTTACGTGCCCAGCCACATTTTTTCAAGACCATCTTGTGGTTTTGTTGCATGACGTGCATTCGTATCAACGGATTTGCAGAAGATGCTGTGGTGCTAATTTTGACTGATAAGGCCGTGTAGGGTCCTGGACATTGGAAGGCCGAGTTGCTCTTTACTGCATACGATGGGATTTGTGGGTTTGGAATGCTGTTGTTTTGGAACATTACACAGACACTCTGATAGCCGCTCAGATTTTGGAAATTGCTTCTAACTTAGCTCAGCAGAGCCAAGGTTCAGGGACAGTGACTTGTTCTCCCAAACAGCAGCCTAATAGGGGTGGATACAATGTAATTTAAGTGAACTGAGGCCATTAATTAATATTAAAGGGAGTTTTGCTCTTAAACCGGAGTGATTCTCTTAATAAGCACGTTTGACCCTGCAGGGGTTTGTTGATGTTACTGTTCAAAGAAAGTTAAGGTACTAGGGGGCAGCTGAAGGATTTATTTTTTTTCTTGAAAGGCCTTTGAAAAAGAAACTTTTTCCCTTTTTTGATCTTGCATGGGAGTGGATGTAACATACAGTGATGATCCCCCAGAAGCATAAGCCCTTCCAGCTCACTAGGCAACGATAGCTCAAGGAAAAGAAATTTGAAAAAAGACGGAAAGAAGCCAATAAAGAATGGTAAATCTATGTCCCTATTAGCCAAGAGAGATGCAATTTCTTAAATTACCTGCCGTCTGGAGACTTTGGATTTAACACAATCCTGAATCCGCTGTCCATACTATATATAGGCAGATACGAGCTGGCACTGAGGAGGGGCATCCCTGAAAACACTTTCTGAGAGGAGCAACAGGGGAAAGCCCCCTGTGGAAGTAATGGGCGATGTGTTGGGAATTAAGTAAAAGGATCAATTAAAATCCCTCAATTTTAGAAAACCAGGCAAAATGAGATTACAGCTTCTGGCTGCAATGTTGTTCTCTACTAAAGCAGGGCTTTAAAAAAAACTTTGGTGGCGGCAATGTTATTTTATGAGTTTAAGAATTTCATAACACAAGAGGAGAAAGCGGCAAAGGGAATATTGCACTGGGTATACCCCTACACAACACCGACACTAACATCTGTATTTGCGATGAAGATTACCGAGAAGGAAAAGGAGAAGAAAAGGAAGTGATAGAGTTCCCATTTAGATTTTAGGTACTTGGGAAGCTTCCGTGACACAGGATCCCCGCGATCTTTAATACATCACACTCACTTAATATCTGTGCTATATGTAAATTTATATAGATGAATTACCTTTATTAATATATAGCCTGCAGTAGCTCAGCCACTCTCAGGCTCAGAGCAGTGAGAAGATAGGAAAAATCAGACTAGCCAAGTCCTCGGACTCCACAGCTGTGAGGGGGGCTAGATGAAAGTATCAAATAAATACAAAGGACGAGCAAAACCATGCCTAAAGCGTAATGGAAGAGAACCAAAATGGAAGGCAACACGAAGGGAAATATTTCTGAGCAGATGGCTCCTTTTAACCAGTCAATTTACTATGGCCTAAAAGTACAGTCTTCTAAACCAACTGTAATAAGACATGTAGAAGTGACTTTTATTGGAACAATTGTCTCAAAAATCTCCTACTTGGGCATAGCACCGCTTCTCTTCTCCATCACAATTTTCCTTCTAGCAACATCTCCCCAGTCTTTCCAACTGGACGCGCCTTCAGCTGTAAAACCGCACTTCATCCGGTCGCGCAGTAGAGAACCAAAGCTATCCAGGAGTCTGTTATCCCCAGGGGAGTCTTAAAACCTGTGCAAGAAGCCTCTTGCCTCTATTGTCAGTATTAGAAAGTCTGGGCCTATCCCAAATAGTTAAAGGCTCTTTTGGATTTAGCTGGATGCAATTCTGACCTAATATTTGGACTTGGATTAAAGACCAAGCACTTCAAGTGTATGCTAATGTCACGGATCTCGGCGCTAGATAATTTAAGTGCGCTCTGCTGAAGACCATTCCTGAAACTCTTTCAGAGGCCAAAACTGATATAGAGAAACCCAATTATTAAAGTAGCGTTATCTCAGCAGGAACTTGCGTAGCACTTCTTCCAAATCCGTGCTCGTTGCCTACTGGTTTCCAGGTACAGCTGAAGATGTTCACAATGAAGTGGAAAGCCCAAACTGGCTTGCAACGTGTCTACTCTTGCTTTCCATACGTTTTATATCTACAGCTGCCTACATATACGTATATATATAGCTCATCTTGAGTAACACATACCTAACTTAATAAAATAAATAATATAAATAGCAGAGAACACAACTTTTCCCCCCCCTTTTATACTTTGATAACGAGTAGGGCCTACAACAAACCCTAGGAAACATGCTAAAAGAAAAATCAGTTGCTTTCAAAGCGGACTGCTGGCAGGCATTGCAAACATTAGGAAACGGGTAAGGGCTACGAGTATCGGTAATCACCTGGAAGTCAACTGATCTGTTACCCTGTAGTAACCCTACCACTGTTCTGAGGCCATGAAATTCTAATTCCCTTGCTTCAAAACCCAGTCTTGACTGCACCTCTGACTATTCTTTCTAATCTTCTCATATTCATTCTTTCTTTTTAAAACGTTTATTACTTTGAAAACTGCATTTGCACTTGTCAGAGGAAGCTGGGTATTATCGCTTGAAACAAATTCTTTGGAGATACCAAAGTTCCAATATTATCACACGCTCACAGAGATTATATTAGATTTCGTACCACAAATACTTCTTCTGTAAGTAGAGCTCTGAAGGTATGACTTCTCTTCTCAGGGGAAAAAGTAACAGACAAGATTTCTGTAACTCCGCAGGCTGCATGCTGTGCATGTCATGTAGCAATAAATAATTCATATTTTGACCTTACGGGATACCTTTTACTCAGGGATTTCAAAGAACTTTTGCAAAGGTGGATATATGTGTTATCATCTGCAGTTTATAGATCTCGGGATGAACAGAGAAACAAAATGACCTATTCAAGGTCATTCAGTAAGCCAGGTGTACTTACGTGGGTAATAGTAGGCACGGTGCCTTTTACTCAGGTTGCAACCTACAAAGACACTACGAAAACAGCCAGATACTGCCTTGAACTTCAACATTACTCACGAGAATGCAGGATGGATGTCAGCTCTTTTACCAATATAGAAGTCTAAAGATATTCATGGCAGAAAAGGAGAAAAAATGACTAACTCTAGGAATGTGGTACCACCAGGACAGTACAGAAATGCTCCAGAATCACCTTGTGCAAACACTCTGGAAACGGCACCAGCTCCACGGGCAGAACTGTCAGGATCTGCGGAACGGGCATCAACAAAGCCGTCCTCTTCCACACAGAGAATTCAATTCCTTGGAGACCGTACCAGATACCAGACTGAGCTCGAAGAAAGTACTAGTAGTTGTAGTAGACTATTATATGAATTGTACAAAGAGGCACTTCAGCAGATTATTTTCTGATATTGAGTTTATGACACCTTGTGAACAGTCCAACCAGAAGATAATTCATTTTAGAAAGACTGATTCTACTTACAGCAACATTACCAGAAGAAGGTACAACTACTAGGACTTAAGTTATGTAAAACAGAACTGAGGGACATTTAAAATTCCAGGAAATCTAAGATACTCTTTTATGTGTTCATAGGCTAGAAAGTGTTGTCTTCCCTGGCGTTAAATATTTAACTCCAACTTCTGAAAAATACTTTAAATAAAAAAGTAAACATGCAAAAAGCTTTGTATAGCAAACTGTCTAATTGCAACCCCAAACTGATACGTAAATATGAGAATATTTGTGAGAATGTACCCCTGGTAGGAAGACAGTTTATTTGCTAGTTACCTCCACAGCAATAATGCTTTGGATTAAATACTTAATCTTGCAGTTCTCTGAACTGTCTTACCTCACGTTAAGTCCAAGGCTCCATTCATGTCCTTAACTGTAAAGATTATGTGTAAATGCTTTCTCGGAGTAAGATCAGAATGTTCTTTACTTTTTAGGATGGAGTCTTTATTTATGTTGTCTCAGACTGCCGAGGACTTAGACGCATATAACATGCACAAATTATCTGTTCCGCTGCCCTCTGAAGTGCAGCAGTAGTAGAACCCAAGGTCCTTATGTGTTAGCCAAGAAAGATAACGAAGAAGCCAGCCTTGGCTTGTTTCTTTGTTTTGCTTGTATTTGTTTCTTTTTCCCCGAGAAAGAACATACTATAATCTGCCACAGAGGGAGCTTACTCTCCTCAAATAACATCATGCTTAAACAAACCCAAGATTTATATTTTACAGGGGAAAAAAAAAAATCATCACCACTGTTATCACCACTGGCTTATAACAATTGGTAGCAAAACATTATTTCATAAAAGGTCAGCACTTCAAAGCTAGATCTAACTAACACCGCCATTGGAATGTTTCCTTTACAGAAAACAAGCTTTTAAAAAGACAAAAAAAAAAAAATCACAAACCACACAGACTCCTTATTCTGCATGTGCTAAAATGAGGTAAACCCAAAACCTGGCTATTGACAAACGGAAGTATCACTGGGAAAAAAACACGCTGATTTTTGTGTATGCAATGAGAATGAAATGGAGTTATAAAAGACATACAGCATGCACTAAGAAAAGGCAGATTTGCCAGAATTTTCCTGGGATTAATTAAAGGGGAATCAGTTTAAATCCTTCTCTTCTTCCCAAGCCTCTCCAAGCTAAATTTACTCCATTTAGGTAACAAATGCAAAGTAGGCAGGGAGGCATGTGCTATTTTCCAATCAAGTCATCCCCAGCAAAGCGATTTGGTTTAGAGAAAAGAATTTTTTTAAGCTTTCGAAATATAAAATCATTTGGAAGACCAAATGAAATACATTTCTCTGTGCAAATGGAGTCCTCCAGACAGTAAAAGAAAATGTGCATATATGTCATCAAAAAATTCCTGCACAGGATTTACAAGAAGCTGTCGAAAGTCTTGATATTTATGCCCGACTGCAAAAATATTTTAATGTAATGGAGAGATAAGTAATGCTTTTTGGTGGAGAGCAGTCTCTGATTCCCCTACAGCTGATGTGCCAACAGGAATATCAGCACTGAGGACCGGGATGAACACAAGCCCCTGCGTGAAAGGAGACGGAAAATTATGATTACCGCACATGTTTCACCACAATTCTCCCCATACCTTCTTCGTATTTAAGCTCCTTACCTTTTTTTTTTTTTTTTTTGCTACTACTTTCACCACCTGTGCTTAAGCAGAAATTATTATAAGCTTATTAGCTGTAAGTGGTGACGTCTACAAACATGGCAAGGGCTGGTGCTTGGTGCCAATCTGCTTCCACTAATCTGCACCCAACCAGTGCTCCCACTGCTCCTCGGGACTGACCGTCAGGAGGTCAAAACCACCCCCTCGGCCAAGGCAGGTGCCCCAAAAATCACACTCCTCTCTCCCTCTCTTCTGCTAACGGCCAGTGTCAATCTAATTCTCACCCCCATGGAAAAGGAACGTGTCGAGTTACTTTGGTTTTTTCATCTTCAAGGTATTTGTTACGTCACAGACGTGCGAAGCCAGTGATGTGCACAGCTTGTGTGGGGAGGTGTTGGAAGGGAAAAATCTCTCTCGGAAGATCACACGCCTCGGGAGCAAGGATCTTCTGAGTTCCCATCTCGTTTACCAGTGAAGAGAGCCAAGCTCAACACTTTCTTGTAATAAGTACTTCATCTTGATTTTGGTGCCTTATGTAAAAAAAAAAAAAAAAAAAAAAAAGGTCTAAATCCACACCTTGCCTACTATTCCACCAGCAAATTAGATTTATCAGGAAAAACAGTTCTTCTAGCTAGGTCTGTATGGGCAAATTACTACTTCTATTCTGCAGCTACACAGCCAGCACTTAGCCTGGTGAGCAGCACGCAACTGTGTTATACTATATACTGTAATTTATGTATTAATTTATTTGTAACAATTATACAATGGTTTAATGGCAAGTTAAAACCATCTCAATATCCAGAATATTCCCGTGACAGTAATTAGCTGGCAGTAACCTACATATTACTGGTAGAGTGGTGATGGTCCTCTCTTGCCACGCTAATTTCGAACTAAGTTAGACCAGGTAAGTATTGACACGAGCAAGCAATGCTTTGACATGGGACAACGAGGAGAGATTCCACCAGGTTTGGAAAGCTGTCTTCTGGGAGCAGAAAAACCCACCGTGCTTTACTTGTATCTGTACAGTCGAAGAAACGATACCTTTTGTCAGTTACTCTCTCAGAGCACATACAAAGGAAAACTAAATTAGATATCTAGATACCACTGAAAGGAAACTAAGCTTACATGTATTGCATGCAGGCGCTTCACCTACTTACCAAAGGGTAGATAAGAACTTTTTGTGCAACTCATAGTGGAAACCTTCATACTTAGCTTTGAGCAATACTAGAAGAGTCACTTTAACTATTGTATTTCCAGCAATTATTAGGAAACATGAGTGTCTCTGTCACAAGAAAAAAAATGATCAGAACTAAAAGAAGAATACGCAGGCTTTATCAAACACATGTCACTGGTTAAAGGTTTAATATATCCATCAGTTTGGTTGATTGATGTGTTACCATGTTTTATGTTTTAAAGAGGCATACAGGGTATTTATTAAGTAGCTGTAGTTGTTGGAGGTACTTCAGTTACTGGAATACAGTTAGTCTATTATTTACAAAATACCTGTGAAAAGTACACGTCCTTCAATTAGATTTCTGTTTTCGTCAGGGAAACTATGGGAGTAATCCCGTAATATTTCCATAGCGCTTCAATAGTAACGTTTCAGTAATAACTTTTCAATACCTTTCTGTACTTCAAAAAGAACATGAAAGAACATAACTAGATAAAATTGCTCTCTTTCTCAAGTATGAAACCCATCTCTTTAATTCATTTTCCTTTCTACTCCATGTATTAAGAATGTTTTTTCCCTACGGAGTTGTTTTGGGTTTTTGCATCTCCCACTCAACAACAAATCCAGAATACCTCTATGAAGTTGGCACCGGCAATACTGGCAATAACTGCCCCTATTTTCAGGTGGAATAGCTGTCATGCAAATAGCCCTAATTCACAGAAGCCATCAACACAACAGAGATAACCACCTCACGTTGAAGAATCCCGCTACTACCTTTAGATGAAGGTTACTCAATTACATTTTAACAAGTTCCGTTGGGTTCATCGGCCAGAGCCCAGCCTTGGGCACGGGGCGGCACCGTGGCTCACGAGCCGTCCCTGCAGAGCCGGGGCTTGAACGGGTCCAGCCAAATTTCCAGAGCAGCTCAAAGCTGGATATCTGAAGGCTGCTCATCAGTAAAAGAGGGGAATGCAGGGGTGGTGTTCTTAAATGACTCGAAGGTTTGTTTTGGTGATAGGGTTTTTTTGGGGTGTGAGAGGGGGGAGAACTGTAGGATGAATTAGTCTGCAACAGCGTGTGCTGTTTGGCATTTGAGAAGTGTCGTTTTCATTTCACTGTATTTTAACCACCGGGAAAGTTTCAAAATCTTGTGCGACCAGATCAAACTCATGTGGTAGCAGTCACCGAGCTGTTTAAGTGCCTTCAAGCTTTCAGCAGCAGTTCTTTGCTGCAGGTACAGGCATGGCTAAAATGAATACGATTTGTCTCCAAAAAGAAATGGAATTAAACCCAGCAATCTACGTGCAGTGCAAGCTTCAGCATGATTTAAGAGGAAAAAAACCCCAACCAACCACTCTTTATTTTATCAGTATTTGAAAGTTCTCCCTTCCTCCAAAAAGCATTTTTCAGTATCTTACTTAGCTTATTACCATATGCTTGCAATTTCTACTCTCCCTAGAAGTCATTCTGGAAAACCAAAGGAAAATTTTTGTGAACCACAGATATAATAAAACATCCCCCTCCATGAAATGGGCTAAAAGCTTGATTTGCTTCTGCTCCACCTCCCCACATCTGGCACACGCATCAGATTACAGGCCAGAAGGCAAAGCGAAGAGTCGGAAAGGGAGGTAATGGCTGTATCCCAACTATAAGGAAGCACGCCTTCTGTATTTTCAGACTTTTTACCCAAATGCCAGCATGTCAAAGCGTGATAAATAAAACCAAACACGGGAGAACTCCACACACGTGCACGCACAGGCACACAAACATCCCCCCGCTTCAACCAGTTCCCTGAAAGGCAGTGAATTACACGAAATACGCTTGGATGACTTCAGAACTATCGCCCTGTGCCAAAAGGGCAAGTACGATTCTGATTTTGTTAACTGACAAAATTCACAGGAAAACGGCAATCAGTCATCTGTAATTCACATGACTCTTTCACTTTTTCTAACTCGTGAAGGATTTCATAGCTACGAACAAAACCGAAAGCCACTGAATTGCCCAAGTGCCACAATATTGTCAAATAAATAGAGTTTATCAATTGGTGTTTTCGCCGCTGACGTTTTGCCAACTTAGAACTCGACCTGGAAGAGGCAAGCATCTACCGAAGGGTGTAAGGCGCTGGCTGGGAGCGCTGCTTCCCAGACCTCTCTCTGAAGCCACATTCTCCTCATCCCTTCGACCCCACATCAGCAGCGCGACAGCGTAACGCTTTCACCGAGTCTTTCAAGCTTAGCAATAAATCTGCCGCAGTCTGAATTATCAAAATTATTCAGACTGTTCAAATGATTTTTGTGTTCCAAATGGACTTGGCACGCTGGTCAGGAACTCGTCGAGTCAAACGCGAGTAACAAAAGTGGAATTCTTCTTGCTAGGCTAATTGATGGTCCTACAAAAACGAAGCATGCAACTGCATATTCAAACCTTTCAAAGACGCACTGTATTACAGTTATGGAGCGCCTTCCCCTCTGTGCCTGGTGTAATATGATCGTAATTGCTGTGAAAGGGCGAGAGACCGACTATATGTTAAATCCTGCCATCTGTAGGTGCTTTACACGGTTCCATTTGCTGCTGCCAGGTCAAAAGTTTACCCTATTTTCGCTTGTTCATAACCCATCACAAAAGTCTCTGCTATGTGTAATCTTTGACCCACTCTCAAAGCAATTTTTGTATTACAGTCATATGATTAAACTGAAAAAACCCACACATTTCATTAAGAATACGCTTTCTGTTGGTTAGCTTAATAATTATTATTATTTCCATATTCAGTCAGCGTACTGTACCGACCTTGTTCTTCCCGGTTAACTCCCTTGGAGCACAACCGTAGTGCCATGAATTCTCCCCACAAAATGCTCCAGAATTTCTGGCTCGTTGCAGTCCAGAACCACATGGGAAACAGGGCTGGAAGGCATTCGCAGTACCTGTCATTTTAAAAGCAGGGGGAAGCAACTGCTCAGTTTGTCCTAATAGGGAGAGAAGATGCTCTCTAAACACTTAAATTAATGTTCATAGTGAAACCAAAAACTGTCTCTGAAAATTAGGATTGTCGTAAGAATATCCCTACATATTTACCTTAAAAATTAAATATGCAGAAATATATTGCATGGAAACATTTAGGCTACTGATATCATTATTATCGTTATTATTATTAAAATATCTAAGGAACAAGTAGCCCCATGAACAACAGAATTCATGAAGACTCATCTCCCACAGATTTACGCCTTCTGGTTGGCTGACTTTGGTGTCTAGAAAGGTGAAAGCTTTGAATGAAGCTTTTCCCACAGTTGGGCCATTTGTTTAAAGTCTCTCTTTCCCCATCACTAGGATTCCCAGGCAGCTAAAAAGATTATTTCATGCTGTAACCTTCCCCTCTGTCAGGGCACCTTTAGGTGCTTCCACCTATACTCAGCTACTTAATTTTACAAAACTTGTAGGATCTGAATTTTGAGACCTCCGCTGTGCCAAAAAACGTGATTAAAATCACCAACAGGTTCAAAAGCTACCGAGGGGAGACGAAGGGACGTGTGTGCATGTACACAAGTGCATGGTGTGACCTCGTGAGCCTTGTTTCCATAGGAAATGAGGCTATAAATAAAGGAGAATATTTGACCTTATTATAATTTCACAGACAGTTAATTTAGATGGACCAAACTAAGCAGCTGGCTATACTAACAGATCACCTAAAAGCAGCATCACAATATTTAAATCCATCTCATAGATTTTGCTAGATGGTTTTCAAAGGAAAACAGACGTACAGGCCCCATTTATATTCTAATAGGAGATATAGATAGACATTTTTCTATAGCATCTGTTTTACTGTAATCTATGATTTGTGATAGATTTGCTATCTTTTAAATTTTTTTTAATCTAGCTTTTATGCATGTTCTGTCTCCAAGGATATAAAAGCAAGTCAGCACTCACATGAATAGTTGCATTGCTCTACTTCATGTTTGACTCTTAGATGCTAAATCCTTCATAAATGTAACAGAGAACAAAAGCAAGCACATGTCACCGAGAAGATCAGCTAAGTAATATATACCAGAGAATAATCAAACAAATAACTGCATCAAGCCATTTCTAAGCAGGTCATAAAATACGTTCCCATACAAAATTCAAATAGTTATGAAATCCAATCATTTTCTAAAAGACAGAATAAAACCTACCCCAAACAGATAAATCAAAATATAGATTCTAAGGCCAAACCAGTCCATCATCTTGCCTCTTGTACAACAAAGACCACAGGATTTTACTTAGCAGCTCCTAAAGCAAGTCTGATACTCTGGCGTTCGCCAGCCAAGTTTATTGGATCGCCTGTTGTTACCAACGAGCTACCCATGTCAGACCTGACCATGTCTGGACATACAGGCACTGTCAAAAGCAGAACAAACAAAATATGCATTTCTAAACCGGTGTCTGGGCTTGGAGATACTCCCATGGCTCTGTTCTGCAAATACACTCAGAAAAAGGTTGTTTTCATTCTCAATGAGCTGTCATTCATGTCTAAAAGCTTAAACAAACTTCCAGGCAAGGCAGACCTTTGATCTATATGCCTACCATATACTTGAATAAACCGCCACGTGCCTGCGAAGATGCTGAATTTTTTCTCATTTTTGTGTCCTTTATTAACAACGGTGACGGAAGACTAATTTAAAATGCTGCAGAAACAAACAGAATTTTAAAGTGTCACAACTTTACTGAACCCAGTAATTCTTCTTGCTGTACAAAACTGTAAGAACTCCATCTGAAATGGAAACCAAATTCGAAAGAACAAACAACAAGCAAAAGCTGGGAGAAGAAGCCCTGAGACCACCTTTTAATTATTAAAGTTAAGAACTGGAACCTTAGAGAAGTCTTCTAAATGAGAATATTGCTAGATAGGAGCCCCACCAGAATAAAAATACACAGGAACTGAACCCAAGCTTTTACACGCCTTCAGAGAGGCACATCTCTTTAAAATGCTAGCCATCAAGTCATATACTACTTCCATAAACTGATCAGTCTCACTCAATGCCTGGTCTTTAGAAAACAGAAAAAGCTACTGGTAAGGTTGTATTTCTCCTGAACAAACAAACAAAAAAAAAGGAAAATAGAAATCAAGATCTTAAAGCTATGAAACAGATTTACCCAACAGGTAAACATGTTGGCAGATGTTAATTTTCTATATGAATATAAATTAATGCTGTTTTATAGATAAAATAATGAATTATAAAAGGATTAATGCTAGCAATCATATACCAGACATCAGCTATTAGATACTATATGAAATTATATACAACATAGGTGTTTATTTTATATATTATATAGACACACACACATTATATATACATATATATATATGTGTGTGTGTGTATAAAAATGCGTGCACGTCTACACCCGGCATTCAGACATCTGCTAACAGGACTGGTGTCACCTACGATGCAGGCCAGGAACAAGTGAATAGTCTTTTGTCAAGGGGAAAGCAAGATCGATGATGTTTAGAGGAAACTCACTCCACTCAGCTTATCAGCAGCAAAATGGGCAACGAACAGTGGAAAAAGCCTGGTATAAAAGAAGAAACAAAGAAAACAAGGCGACAGAACTGACTCTTAAGAAGACAAACAGGCAGTCTGAAGGTACCCAAAGGTATCTACATGTCTGAACACAGGGAAATTTTTTACCTTGGCAGAAAAGTGTGATGGAGAGCAGAGCTCGAACAACTGCAAGAGACAACAAGACAGAAGCAGCGAAGCTGAGAGCTCAGGAAACCCAACTCACACCCCAAGGTGATCCAGTAGCACAGAAACGCTATGAAGCCATTTGGTATTTTGTCTACGTTTGTGCATCTCTTCTCCTTTTTCCACAGTGCAAGAACAGATTTTAGAAAGTTTGCAACTGAGCATGAATTTCTACTTCTGTCTATTGCTAGGGCAATTAGCAGCTCGGTTAGCCGACTCACGCGGGCCCCATTCCTGATCAAGGGAAACAGTGTCCCCAGCAGCAACAGGTCCTTCGTGCCAGAGCCAGAAACCTTACAGGAGTCTGATGCGGCTCGGGGGAATCTTCCAGCACCCGGATTTCATGTAGGTCCATAGAGCGATGACACGAGGGAACTGCGATGCAGGAGAATTGCTTTCATTGGGTTTTATTTAGAATTCTGCTACACATACTAGAGGCCAGGCTAATGGCAATAACTCTTTACAACAATGCATATATTTCTCCATCTGACTGCATTTGAATTAAGTAATCCAGATTATTTGTATTAGTGCACATACACAAAAGTAACGTCAAAGTTTTTTCTACCATCAGCTGAAAGAAAGAAACATAGTAAGTCAAGATCTTAAAGTTAGCACCCTCTTTGTACATGATTTTTCTACTGTTTCCTTTTCACCCGACCCATCTTCATCGTTACAAGAGCTTAATGGTTTCCTAAGTGTGAAAATTCTTGTAACAGTGAGTCTGAACATATACAAAAGATAAAAACCATAAATCATGTAAAAAAATCTAAGTCTTCACTTAGTATTTAACCTTATGATGATAAAAATACACGACCAAGTGTGGCGATAATTGTTAGAGGCATTTGTTTTGGATGACCTGCATAGATTAGAAAGGTATTCAGTGCTCTCATGCAACGGGTATGCCTATTATCTCAGGATAATAAAAACTTTATAGACCATCACTACGTGCCAATGAAGAGTACACATAACAATTTCTATTTAATTTTTTTATATTTTTGTTCCATATACAGAGCTTTCCAGCTTCCCATGCTCTTTTCAAGTTTAGCAGTTACGGTCTCGAATTAATGCCTAAATTCTCCTAAAAGGCAATATAAAGCTGTAATATCAAAATCCACTCAAAAATTAGGATCTGACTTCACAAACGGCAATGAGAAGTTTGAATCTGAATTACTTCATATGCAAATAAGATGCCTTTTATATGGCAGGGTAGCTTGTGATTGATAAGGGCTTTTTTAGCGAACTGTTTTAAAGGATGTGGTTTTCTATTAGAAGAGGTCACTTATTGCAAGGGGTCTGCAATTATGTCTTGGTGGTTGGATACAGAACCTCCCGCCAGCTAATTCTCGGAGACCTCACTTCCTAGTCCCCAGGGCAGTCACCAACCTGGCCAACCTGCACATGCCACGAGTAGCTATCCTAGAAATATCGTCAGGATGTCATCATGGAAATAAGAGGGGCCCACAGGAGGAGGGAGGCTCTTCCACCTGGTCCCTTCCACTCCACCTCCTTCCATTCCCCTGGAAGCAGCCCTCCGGATTGGATTGTGGCAAGCCTCCGACACAGTCCAGGTGCTGGGCAGCATTTGCTGCTGCAGAGCTGCTCTCCATCTCCTTTGGTAAAAAGCAGAGCAAGATGGAAATTTCCTGTAGGCTGGTCTTGGCCCACAGACCACTGTTTGGACCATACTCCTCTACGAATAAGAGCCATCTATTCATTGCATCGAGCTGACTGGCCCTACTGTCCTCTTCTACAGCACAACCCCATCCAGTCCCTTAACTCAGTGATAAAACACAGCGCAATGTGAGCACATTTCATTGCCTGTGCTTGGGCTAGGAACTAAGCCATGGAGGAAAATACGGCCATGTCACGCTAAGCAAAGAAACACATGAGTAACTCTGGCAAGCACCGAAGATAAGGCTCTTCTGAGTACTGAAGGTAAGGCTGTATGGATGTTATAAAAAGTACCTACAGACACGGAGTGAGCAGAAGCAGCAGCAGAAGCCGTGCAACCACCCTCTTCGGAGTGGCGGCTGTATGTTCTCTTAAAACACTGGAAGACAAGAATAGGAAGGAATCCTTTACACAATTAAAAATGCTACAGACCTGGCTGTGTTCTCTAAGTTTCCAAATTTTATTTAGAATGAAAGAAACACCTCAATATATCCAAGAACCATAGTTTTTCACAGGACGCAAATGAGTTCTCACTTTCATTGGTCTTCCGTTGTCTCCTCTGCTAAATTACAGCTAAAACCACTAGGGAGCTCAGAGCAGAACTCTGTCCTGATTTCTGCTCCCTTTGCAATTGCTGTTGGCTGTATCTTGGTTTTTGCACAGAGGCTATGAGGACTGCTTTTGCTTTTAAAACTCCATTCAGAAAGATGAGTCAAGGTTCTGGTCATCGATGTAGCTCTTCTGGTTGTTCCAGTGACAACAAAATGGGTTAGCCAGCTTTTCCCCAAGAAAGGAAAAACCTTACGTAGTGCAGGATGAAAGAGTCCTTTTAAGGACTACTAACTTTCTTGCATAAAGTCAAAAGATGGTCCCTCTGAATTTATGATATTTCAGAAGGTCTTGAGTAAGTATCCTCCACTATTCAGCTGACAGTCGAAGAGGACAGCCAGGCAAAGGCAACGTTTCATCCTACGTTTAGGACAGAGCAATGTTGGTTGAGCTCTGCCTAAAGGCTTCTCACAGGGCTTTGCAAAATGCAGTGCTACCTCTCACGTGAAGAAAAGCCTCTCTCCAAAAATCTGTCACGAGAAGAAAAGGTCCACTGTCAATTACCACATGCTGCAAGTGCCGCAGCTTCAGCAACCAAGCAGAGCTTCCCTGGAGACGCTCTCCTGGGAGAGCTCCCTTGCCCTGGAAAGGCTCCTCACCAGCTCTTCCCAGCAAGCAGAGAACGTGGGGAATATTCAGCCGGTATCTGCTGCTCAGGTGCCTGGTATCAGCCGAGACAGAGAAGCGATGACAGGCCCTTTCTGGATGAAAAGTTAGGGCTCTCCTCAAAGGCCCCAGGCAGCCTAAACCACACTTGAACCAACCCAAGAGGACACAGGAGCAGAAGAGGAACTCGCTTGTCCTTTTGTGCTCGTGCTTTTCTGCCGTACTAAGCGCGTGAGCAGAGTCAAAGGCAGAATGGGTGAATTAACTCAGAAAAAGGCTGTCCAAAAAAGCTGAGCAATCAGTCCTCAAAAAATTAATGATAAAAGACTTTGAATAAAGCCAATTTGTAATGGAATGCAAGAAGGGAAGTCCCTAAAGAGAAAAACTGTCTACCAGCTCTGCAGCAGGTTTTGCTGCCCCGTGCAGTTTACGGTGGCGAGAAGCCAACTTGGCACGGCTCCCCTTCTCCGAGGAGCCTGGCGGCAGGCCGGCCCCGCTCACAGGTCTCCTCTCTGCCGCCAGGCTCCAGGGGCAGTCGAAGATCCCGGTCTGTGAATCTCCAGCTCTGGTTATGACCCAGAATATCTGTGTTTTAAAATGTTCTCAAGCAAGTCAAGTTCCCTCTGTTTATACAGTGACTGAACAGGCGAAACAGAATACTTAACCCAGCTAGAGAAAATGAGCCACAGATTGTTAATTATATGGCTGTTTGCACTTTGACTGGAGGAGGAAGTAAGCTGGTTATAACTACTTTGGGCTTTACTCCTGCAACTGCATTGAAACCACATTTATGACAGCTGAAACTATGCGATTTTATATAAATGTGGGTACTTCCTGTTTTTGAAACAAGCCCTCGGCCGCTCGCCCTTACCTCACAGCAACGCTGCTGGAACCAGAACGTATTCGACGCGCTCGGTTTTGGAGACTGGTCTTCAGGTCCTATTTTACTAACTGCTTTTAAAAACGTAGATAAAATGTATATATTGGACTACTGCTGCCAAGCATCTCTGTTTCTAGGACCTAGCCGTATTCCTTAGGCGTTAGGAAACATATGTTTTCCACGTGTGAGACTCAAACGCCCGGCTGTCACCCAGGGCATGCTCAGTCCCTGGTGACGTGGGCACGGTCACTCTCGGTGGATGGGAGGCGGTTGCTCTGCGTTCCCCCAAGCAGGCAGGCTGAATTACACACACACTGGCAAATCTCTCGTTTTCCACTCAACATGCAGTATTTCGAGTAACTTGTAATAGCAGCTTTGTTGTTTTGCGGAGTGCGGTATTAATTCTTCGCTGTGGCGAGTGTATGTTCAATTTTACAGACACTGAGTATGGGGAGTTACACAGTCCGCCCGGCGTAAATCAAAGAAAATCATTATTTGACTAGAAGATAATTTTGAAAATACCACCTGACAACCCTAATAAGCAGCAGTATGTTTCCTGTGCCTTTTCTCTTACTTTGCTTATTTATGTTAATTGGATCTCACAAACCAAACTTCTGCAGTGAGTACAGTTACATAAATCAGCACTCTGCTTTTCCATTGACAGTCATTTTCCCAAGAGATTACAGCAGAAAGACTGATCATATTGTTCAACTGAAAAGCAAACGCATATCCAGTAATTCCTGATAATAAAATGTAGTAATTCTCACTTACAAAAAAACCCCACCCACATTTAATTAATTTACAACGTATTACTCCAGATTTAGTTTGTGACATACAGCTGGAAAGCCAAGTACCCCATAAATGCAATAAATGCATGATATTTACAGTCAAGCTCACCAAAATCCTTAACACAGAGAAGTGTCAGCATTTCTAGTACCTTTGGTTTGCTCTCCAAGACCACAGCCTCTTATTTCTGACCATTAGATCCCACCCTTTAACTATGAGAACTTGCCAGTTTTGCGGTGCTAACAGAGAGTGAACAATTACAGACCTCTTAGTCTCAAACTGGAAGAAGATTAAAGATTCAGTTTTAAAGTCCTTAGGCAAAACCCTCCAACTAAAAGAAACGCTAAAGCTAGAGTTTCAAATTCAGGTACGCCTGATATATTGGTTCCTTTTCACTTCGCTTTCACAGCAAACACGGTATACGGTCTAACTCCTGCACTTCTTCAAAAACACTTCCCTCGGTTGCCTTCTTCCTGACTCAAGTCAAGGCACGGTTTCGACGTGGCAGAAAAGCCAATTTGCAACTGGAAGAGGCTGGCCCTGCTGTCCCTCTTCCAGATCATCTTCAGCACAGGCATTTGGTTAACTCTGCAGTCAGCAAGTTCAAAGAGTCCAAGAGCCAACCAAGCAACCCAACCAAACCTGCAGTTGGCTGACCACCGTTTGGCCGCCTGAGCCCGCTCGCCCCAGGGTCGCAGCAGCGGTGCCGGCGTGAGGAAGCCGGGGCAATACCTCAACACGGAGGGTGCAAACCACGCTTCTGGAAGCCGTTAGACCAAGGTTAGCTGCAATGATGCCGTGTTTGTCACATCTCCACAAAAAAAGTGGCCCCACGTTCAACCCCTATCATCCAGACAAGGGAGGACGCAGAAAAATCCAGTTTATGGGGGGTCGTCTAAAGCTGCCGGATTACCTCAAGAGCCTCGCTGAGCTACAGACTCAAAAAGTCTCAGCTCCTCCTTTGACTCCTTTTTGACTGAAGCCTACTGTTTCTACACAGGAGCACTCAAGTCCAGATCTTTGCAAACTTCCTCCCGAAAGTAATGCAAGCACTTCTAATAAGGAAAAGAAAAAAAAAAAACCACACTTAATGAAGGATTAGCTAAACAATGCATCACAGTGGAACAATTCTGCTGTTAAAGATCATGCAGATGTTACAATGGAGGCAAAGAAAGCCTTTCTTTAGCTACAGCACAGCTGCTGCGTACAACTTCAAAAAGACTTGGCACAGGACTTCAGCCACACAACTTCCCCCTCACTTCACTGCATGCACGTCATCAGAAACTTCAGCAAGCTCCACCAAGGACAAAACTGACACCAGGGTTGTCTGGAACATCTTATCGACAGCGGGGCAGCTCCTTGCGCTGCCAATACTCACGTGCACCTTCACAGAACTCAGCGGTACGTCTCCATTCCTCCTCAACCCAGCAATCCCTCAAAAGCAGTGCTGCCCCACACTGCTGGCCCTCTTATTTACACTTGCTTTATCTTCTACTTTAAAGGTGACACCGAATTACCACATAATTAACATATATCAAAGCTTCAAAAATAGCCATAATAAAAAGTAAATTATCTGTTAAAGTAACATTAGAAAGTACTATCGACTTCTGTTCACATCCTTCATACACTGAGCTGCTCTGAAGTCAGACACCCTGACCACGAAGCTGAAAATGCCGTCGCTTACAATCATACTGAATGTACATGCTTCATGCCAGTCTTACCTTTTCCACATAATATACGCACTACAATGAAAATATATATTCACTGTCTAAATTCAGAGTTCAGCTTTTCCTTTTAAATGTGTCAAAGTACTACAGCTAGTTACCCGTAGCACACAAGAGCTTGCACTGATTTCACATCTTTAACAGTAAACCAGGCAGAACTTCATTTTATCTGCATACTAACATTACACTTGTGATTGCCTTTCAGTGATGATATTGATAGGATACGTGCCTGAGAAACCCAAACTGCTTTAAGATGCGCGTGTGTGTGTATGAAATGAAATTAGAGCATTGCTGATGCATAGGAACAGACTCTTACAAACTGTTTTTAATTTCTCCGTTTTTCTTCTTTTATTAATTCGTATGACATCAGCTCGTTGACTCTTAGGACATTCTTCGCTTCTACCATATGAAGCCATAAACTGATCTGTCACCTACAATATTCTTCCCACAACTGTGAAGTTACAGACAAAAAATAATTACTCCAAATGAGAAAAGAGCAGTAGGAGCAACTAAAATTCTGTTAACATTCAAACTTCGTAAGTAAAGCAGAGTAGAAAAAACCTGCAGGAACAAGAAAATACAAGCAGAAATGCAACAAAAGAGGTTTTTGGAAAAAAAATTACTCAGTTGCTTCATTAATAAGAACTTGAAAAAAAGCTGGAAACCCACGACTTTAAAGAATATTAGTAGTGTTGATTAAAAACAGTGAAGAAAACTCATTAAAGCGAAGGAAAACCTTGAAATACTAGAAATATTAACCACAGCATTACTGTATTCATGAAAAGGTAACACTTCAAAATGACCTACTTTAATAACAGTAAAAAAAAAAAAAAGAATATGGGCACTAAACCCCCAACTCTACTGGTTTTATAAAACACCATCTACTTCTCAGAATTAGTAACAGACTCATGAAACTGAACCAATTTGTTCAACAGATGTTTCAGTTAACCCAAAGGAATTTTACTTTTCTATTGTAGAAATAGAGTGCGCTGAATAAAATTCCAATATTATTAGCAGCTTTCAAAATATATTAGCTCAAAATTAGCTTCCATTTCCATTTTTTCTTTCTTTCCCACAACAGAAAACGTTTTCCATACTGGATTAGACGTGCCACCAAAATAAAGTAGGCACACTGATAAACCAAGTCGCCCCCCCCGCCTCCCGTTTTATGGGATACGCAGGAACGGCAGAGTTTTTATTTTTCTTGGCGTTCCTCTCTCCACATCAGCCGATAATCCTCCCCGCGCAGCTCTGCCAGCGCGCTGCCCCGCCGGCCCACGACAGCCCTGCTGTCACGGTCCCGTGCTTTTCTCCAGTGGGCTCTGCGAACCGCGCCATCCTTTCGTAACGTCTGCTATTGCATCAGTCTAATTGCAACATAATTGTCAATGCTCTAGGTAAAGCAAATAATTTCATTTTTAACTTCTGCTCATCAAGTACAGAGTCTTCCCCTACACCTTTTTTATGTTTAAAAATTTAAAGAACGGCACAGCAGTAGTCACACGAAAATACCTCAGGTTTTCTTAGAAAGCAGCACTTAGAAAGATTGCTCGGTGCCTAAAGCATTACTGCAGCCTTTCACAGAGCCATATGTAGCAGATCCCCCATGTGCAGGCTGGAAGGGGAATGTGCATTCTTACGCTGTGTATTTAATATAATATTTAGCCGTTATCAAAGCTTCATAGCTTTTACTGTCTCTCTCCTGCAACAGAGAGTAACAGCTTATCTGGCAAACACACTCACTACGTTTGCAGTCACCGAAGACACGCTCTTGGTTAATTCAAAAAATCTGATCTAACGTTAGATATTCTGCATTCAGGTTAGCCAAGTTAAAACAATATTTAGCTTAACCATGCCTCGGCCAAAGAAGTCTCTGTTATCTACTGATTACAACAGCATTGTAGCTAGCTATAGAAATCACACTGGGAAAATACAAATCGCGAGCCGGAAGAAATGCAGATGAAATTCTGACCTCAAGTCATTCTGATAGTGGGCATTACAAACACTGTCTGCTTTGTATCTGATACAATAACCAGGCACGAGGCATGTGCCTGCAAAGAATGATGAATTTACTTGTCATTTTGGTTTTATGTACATGTATTATCTGAGTTGACAGCATCAAAAAAAATGCCGTGCTTCTTGCGCCCCAAATCGTATTACGTGATGCAAACATCTATGCTCAAAGCAACCTGCAGAGGCAAGATCTCACAAGAGGAAATGTCAAAAGTCAGTTTTAGAGAAACTTAAACTTTGCCTTTGTTTGCTTCTGTGGCATGGTATACACCGCAGTTGTTATGTCATACCATTTCCACAGCACCTCGGCTTCACTCAGTGTACAGAACTACCACTAATCAAAACAGCAATCTGTTTTACTCCTGGCATTTGGCATGTGGTCCGATACCTTATTTACTGCATGCTACTCAAATTTTTTTTGGAAGACGGAACAAGTAATTTCTTTGTGAATTCAGTGGTGCAGTTAAGTCCTTCATCCACATAATGGTTAGAACTACTGTTACTCCTAACTTAGAGTAACTGTGTTATTCCTAACTTCCTAACTGTAAAGCAGTGACAGCTTTAAGGTCAAAATGATTCTCCAATTCTGAAGACAACTCTGTCTCCAGTTTGGCATAACTCAGACCTAATTTTTTCACGGCGCTTAGCATTACATTGTGCTTTAGATAGCACTTTCAAGCCTCAACCCCCACCGCCTCGCTCGCGGTTATCAGCGCTCAGCACTTTTCCAAATCGGATCCCAAGATCTCAAGTCATCCGCAAGAAAGCAAGACACATACTGTTATAGCAAGGGCTTAAGAGAAGCCAAGACTGAGCAACTTACCTAGCATCACCTAGCAAGTCTGAGTCCCGTTGGCCAGGGCAGCATGCAGCTGCAGAGAGCACCAGAACGGCTTCTGCCTCCTGCGATCCCTGCCTCGTCCGCCACGCACGTCCCGATTTCTGCTGGAAGTGAGGCGGGGGTACTACAGAGAACAGCCTTCCCCACTGCATCAACCAGATTCATTCCCAGAGCAAGTCCATCCTGCGCACGGAACGAAGCAGGGGTCCTGCAGAAAAAAAAAAAAACCACACAGCATGTCAGTGCATGGTTAAATACCATTAAATTGCAAGGCTTCCGCACGAGGGGCCAAACAAAAGAGCATTGCAAAGATAAGCTCGGTTTTTACATTCCTTGACTTGCCAAAACGTTTGCATTCGCCGCTTCCAGAAAAAAGAAATTGAGACATCAGACTTTGTACGACGGGGTCATGCTGACACCTACAAAAAGCAGCAGCGGGGTCGAAATCTTTAGATGTGCAGCTCTTGCGGCAAAGGCGTAAAATGTTTGCAAGTGCAAAACACTTCTCTGCACGGGGACGAGCCGCAAGCGATGGTTAAAAACATATTCTCAAGGAGCTTCTACTGAAACCAAGGAGTGTTTATTTATTCAAAGATCTCTACAGAAAAGGACCTTCCAGAACAAACTCCTCTGCCTGTTTTCCTCAAGCCGTATCCTCTGGCCCACGTGGATTCAAGCCCTGGTCCTTCTTCGTTCCCACCTTCCGTGCCCTTCCCAAGTCTCTCCTCACCCCCACGTCCCCAAGGCTTTTTCATCTCTCCTGGCTCAGTCACTTCCAGGCTCGGCTGGCAGTGCCACGCTCTCCCCCCGTGACTCCCCCTCCTTCGTTCCCCAGCGTGCTGCCGTAGGAGCACCCACTCTCACCCTGGGTCTGTCTCTCCTGCTCACAGTCGATGGGATTTTGGGACCGGGACCACGCCAGGGCCCCACGTGTGCCACTGCCCACGGGTCCACTGCTGGCTCTCAGGCGCTGGGGTACGAGGCATTGCTTTCATCCCCAGCTCAGCCTCCCCCTCCCCTTCCAGGCCATACAGCTCTCGCATGCTCACGACAGCGTGCGAGAACTGTGATTTCTTTAAAAGGTTACAGTTTGGTTAGATCTGAGATTTTCGCAGCGCTGACAAAGGCAAAGCTGTGACTCATAAGCCGCTCTTCTTCCCCGGTGCCTATCACCAGCGCTTCCCACACTGCCATCTAACTCCTAGTTTCCGCTTCCAAGGGAGGGACACGGAGCTTTTCCAAAAAAGGGTTCTTAAAAAAAAAAAAAAATCTACCATGAGAAATAACTTTTTCCACGCGTTCTTACAGACAGCTAAATAATTTTGGCAAACAAAATAAGATTAAGCCAAGGGCAACTGCCCAGTCCCAAAGGCTAATGGTTTGCAAACTTATAAAACCCTCCAGCCCATCCTACTGCGATTCCTGGCGCACCCCTTTCAGCCCTTAATAGCCCAAGTCATTCAGCTTGTTGAAACGGTAACTGTGCAAACACTAACACCCGAGACCAGGGGTCAAACCGAGAGGAGTAGCGGTTGCAGGTGGACGGTGCTGGAGTGAACGCCACCACCGGCTTTGTTGCGCGTCTACGGGCGATGTCCGAAGAGCATCGTCAGATGGCAGCACGCGGGTCAGCTAGTGTTTCTTCAGATGCCACCGTTTTCCTCCTAGAGGTACCAATGCTTGCCTGAAAAGCCACAGCTGCTCACGAAATACTTCTGGGCCATGAAAACCTGAAGTAAAATGGGTTAGCTTCATTCCTGATGAAGGTCACACACAACTAACTGGGATAATTTAAGCAAATCCGTTTTACTTCACATTTGCACTAATTAGGAGCAGTCATGTATCGGTTACAAAGAGGAGGGGTAACTTCGTACAGTACTATTGCTTGTGATCATCTGCCCCTGCCTGGAGGAGAAATAACGTTCTTGTATGAAACTCGGGGAAACTTTTTCTTTCCTTTTCTCTATTCAGCAGCTATTTATCTCAGCATGAAAAACAAATGCGGCACACTGTCAAGTAATATACAGAAAGAGGAAAACCTCTCAAAACAGACAACACATTCTTTTAGAGCAAAATCCAACCTTCAGATCTTTTTACGGAGCTCTGAATAGCAAACAAACGACATCTTATTGATGGCTCTTGTAAATACTTCTGTACAAACACGGTCCAGAAAAGCAGACCAAGAAAAGAGAAAAACAGTGTCATATGCTCATGGATGGGTGCAAATTATAGCATGGATTAAATGCACCATGACATTTATTTTTCAAGAAGAAATAATTCTTTCCAAGGAATGACTAACTATTCCTGTGAGACTGTATTTAGTCTAGAGACATCTGACGTACCTAATTTTCAAAAAGCACTTATTAACTATGGCAAAAAAAAGTATGTGACCCACATGCACGCTCCTAGAACATCCATGTTTATTCTTACGAAAATAAACCCAAGAAGCTTCGACATCGGTGTTTAAAACATAATGAAGCATTAAAAGCACATTTCGGTTTTCAAAAATTAATAATAATTTTATTATAGCTTAGATTCAATTTAATTAATGAAACTGGCTATCGAGCATCTGTAGTAGATTATTTTTTTCAAGGTCAGAATAATTATCTGACCACTAGTTACAGTTAAGATTAAAAATATAATTAGGTTGAATGAAACTTCAGCACTTCAATGTACAAACATGGAAACGACACGAAACTTCTTCCTTAAAAAAAGAGAGCAGAATTTCATGCACTATTTCATTTGGCAGAGTATAACATATTTGCTGTCAGCAAAGGACTTTTTTTTCAATGAAGGAAAAGGAAAAGAAAGTATTTCCATTCATACAGCACTGCCCAACTGATTAGAAGTATCAGGCACCGGTAGTTGTCTCTCAACTGTAAGCAACTGCAGTAGATTTAGTACCTCCAGACCGCTTCATAGTGTTCCTAAAAACTCATCTGAAATCCACCAGACCTCCAAAAATACTGTTTGTTTAACATAAACTAACCCAATTATTTTGTCATCAAAATCAATATTTATGGGCTAAAACACTACATCAAGTAGGAAAGCTTTAATGTAAAACAAATCATAAAACACTGATAATGGAAATACTTGAAAAGGCTCTACAACTGCATGTATTTATATAAGATTTGTGAATATATAAACACTCGGTTATATACGTCAAGAAAAAGGTGAGGCTCAGTGCAGCGCACCCATCATCAAAAAGACTGATCTTCCTTAGGACAAGTGTGTTCTTACAAGGACTTAAGCCAGCTGGCTGAAGTGTATCGAACATCTTACCCAACAGCAAAGATTCATCCAAGGCCATTAATTCATCGTAAGGTAAGATTCCTTTTTCTTTTTTTTAAGTACTTTCCAGCATTTTTAAAGTACAAGTTATTCCCTGAAAACCTTCAGCAGCTTTTTGCTACTAACACAATTATCACAAAAGCCACGCTACGATGCAAATAGCGTATCTGCCTTGATCAACGTACTGGCATTATTTGATGAGGGATTCTTCTCTACATGGTAAACTTAATTCTGTTATTATGTTTGTTTAGGGAAGCTGTTCTTCAAATCATCATAAGGAACATTATTGCCTACAATACTAGAACTTTCAATCACCAAAATTCCAAAAATCATGCTTCCCTTTTCAATTTCAAGGAATATCTCAAAGAACTGTAATATCCTATATAGCTACCGCTACACTAGCATCAACACAAAAACTACTTCATGCATTGATCAACACGTATAGGGTAGTTTACTCTTTTATTTCAATCTGTTCGAATAACACAACACAATGAGCTCAGTATGAAACATTACGGTTCTTATGCAAATACAGACTCCCACATTAAGGTTACTGCTCTACGATACATTGCATACAGCTGCTCACAGCTTGTCCTCACACTGAAAAGTAGATTAAAATGGAATAGCAACCTTACACCGGTATTCCATTGATTTTATTGACTTATGGCACATTATTAGAAGAAATCTGAGTTACCAGTACCGACAACAGCACCTACAACTTCCCACTGCTGGGGCACAGCTTCCGTAATTTTGTGGCTTGTTCTCAAATGAAAAGAAGCCCATGTCTTGGAAGCCAAGCCTGACACAAGAAGCACCACACCACTGCTAACTCCATCCCCAGCACCATCGTGACTTCAAGAGAATTTGGCTTCAGTTAAGTATTTTCAAGGTCGAATGCCTCTTCCATTCTTTACCAAGCATCCATGGTAACACCAGGTACAAAGTGAGGAAAAGTACCATAGTTTTAGAGACATCAATTCATGTCCCCCATTGACTTTCTTAGGATCTTTGGTGATTTCCAGCACCTCAAGCACAGTTCTGACTGACTAAAGCTTTCAGTTGGTCATTTCATAAGCACTTATTTTAGACCAATTTTTAAGCTCACCTCACTTCATGTACTCTACAAAAGAATTTGTTCTGCCTACTGTATGAATGACAGTGCCAGAAATAGCTACTGAGCAAGTAGTAAAGCGTATATAGTAGTATGTTATCCATATGGTATCAACTAAAATAAATCTACTTATAGTCTGGTAAGTTTTCAAAATAATACACTTGAGTCTCAGATTTGTAAAAATTGGAAGTTATATACTTATGTGTGATTTAATTTTTTTTTAAAATGAAATCAGAGAGTTATAAAAGCAAAACTGAGTAATGGCAGAGATATGAGGATATCACGGAATAGAAACACAGAATGTTTTGGGCTGGAAGGGACCTTAGGGACCACCTAGTCCCAACCCCGCTGCCATGGGCAGGGACACCTTCCAGGGACTCCAGAGACCAGGTCGCTCCAAGCC
>JANZLQ010000029.1:17591870-17617566 GCA_026212715.1 Elanus axillaris
CGGCTGTGTCCTGTGCCAACTCCTTGTGCCCCTCCAGCCTTCTCGCTGGCTGGGCAGGAGAAGCTGGAAAATCCTCGGCTTTTTAATTCTAAACATGACTTGGCAGCAACTGAAAACATCGGTGTGTTATCAGCATTCTTCTGATACTGAACCCAAAACACAGCTCCGTACCAGCTACTGGGAAGACAACAAACTCTATCCAGCTGAAACCAAGACAGGTGGGAAACAGCCACAGCCCACATCCACAGCTGCTCATTTCAACTGATCCTACCTCAGGAAGGGACCTGCAGGTGTTACCCAACCAGAGAGATAATCTCCAAGAGAGGCCAATACTGCCCAAAGTTTTCTTCTTGTTGCTTTGAATTGCATGGACTTACCCTGTCATCCCACCCTCATCCCCAAACTGTGGAAATTTACGCTGGAATCACTTCGACACTATCAAAGAATCACAGAATGGCTGAGGTTGGTTGGAAAGGACCTCTGGAGATCACCCAGTCCTGCTCAAAGGAGGGTCAGCTGTAGCAGGCTACACAGGACCATGTCCAACTGGGTCTTGAATATCTCCAAGGATGGAGACTCCGGAACCTCTCGAGGCAACGACCAAAGTCTATGTAGTTTTTCATTTACGGTGAGCCCATCCAAACGCTGTATTTGGGCTTTCCTGCCCTGCTGCACTTCAGGACATGAAAGAGTCATCCAACTTTGGGAATATACATGCCTCAAAGCTGCTTGAAAGAAACAGGCTCTCCTGAGCACAGTCACCAGACTCTACAAGCAAAACTTCTTCCCAACTCTATTTACATTCACATAATCTATCTACAGGCTAGAGCTCAGTGGCCCTGTCTGGTTTGATTAAAATGTTCAAAGAAGTGTTTACACCTTTTAAAGAAAAACTGATAACTGTTATCTGTCTTTCTGTGCAATTCTAGAAGGGAGACGGAGACCTGCTACAGTTCATAGTATGCACATTAATGAAAACAGCTGAACAAGACTCGAGTAGCTCGGTAGCTCACTTGTGGAACATCAAAGAAAACCGAGATCTTCCCATATGATATCCATGGTATCTCAACAAGAACTTCCAGGAAGCTTGAAGAAGCCCTGGCTACAGCAATCAGAGACATAGCCTCAGCAAGCAAGAGGCTGGAATCTTCCTTGACCTTTCAAAGATGCTTGATTTTGCTTCAGATGGAACTGACCAAGAAGCCAAGGAGAAAGGCTGATCATTTTGCAAGGCAGACCAGTTCAGTCCTGTGCTCCATCAGCACTTCTTACGCAGCAGGAGAGGAAAGCAGGAAGACTTCGCAAAGTAAAGAATCTTGTAACGAGGAGATTTCTTCAAGGCATGCCTAAGTGAAGGAAGAAAACCACTAAGAGGAAAAAGTAGTGTTTTTGTATTACTACAGAGACTTGAGATACCTGGAGAATAAAACTACCTTGGTGGAAGATTTCAGAACCGCATCGGACACCAAGCAGTCTTGGTAGAAGAAAACAACATCTTCACCAAGAAGTATCCGTATGTCAACATTAACACCGCAGAAACAGTCATACTTTGATTCACTCAAAGATGAAGGATGCAGTACTGACTCCAAGGTATGTAATCATCCAGCCGTAACAACCTCACAGAACCGACGTGATTTTGACACAGGAGGTGTGCCTGCTTAGAGAAACCCTCATGAAATCTCTTATCCCCCTGTTTAGCCAGCCCTGTTAAAGCAAATAATGCTGGGCCACACCTGGGAATCTTTGATCTTTCCTGCTTCAGGGAGAAGGAGTAACTGCCACCCCAGACAGATGAAGTGGGTCAGGGCATTTCTTCATGGCATGAAGCTTCTGTCAATCAACACAACTCCTGTCTCCTGGAGCTGGCTCTTGCAGCCGGAACATGTGACGGACCCAACTTCCCAAAAAGTCTCCACTGAGAGTTTAGAAAAGAGGAAGAGTGGAATTCTAGAAAGCAGGCCCTCCAAATGACCGTCATACAGCAAGAGGCATTCCAAAGACCAAATACTTGGGTTTGAACTACCCTGCTGCTTTCGGGCTGCCCCAAGGGCACCAACGAGCCAGGACCTGCTGGCTCTGCTGAGAAGGAGACACAAAAAGGAGGAGCGGTCAGAGACCCCCCTCCGGCACACACACACACCACCTGAAGCAGCCCAGCGCTTGCTTGGCACAGCGAGACACATGGCCTGGGCAGCTCGCGAGACAGCGACGCGCTAGAAAAGGGGAGTCTGCCGGGCAAATCGGACATACGGAGGTTCTCGGGCGAAGCACCTACTGATGGCCAAACACAGACCTTGGTACCAAGAAGCAAAACTAAAGCCCAACGATTTATGCCTTACGTCATGGTTAAAACCAAAGAGCTTAACTAGAACTTCCCTAACAAAAGAAACTTCTAACTACCTTCAGGTAAAGAGGAGAGCGCAGCTTTCTGTGAGAGAGGAACAGCTGATGCTGCTGCGTCTTTGTTGGAAGGCAAAGCCCGTGCACCGGCCCTGGCAGCTGCGCACAGCTGGTATTCGGCATGTGCCGCTACCGTGGGCAATCCGGGCACACACCCGGCGTGCCAGGTTTCAACTCAACGTGAGCACAATGAAATAATTATGTAACAAGAAATCGCCTTGAAAAACCAAAGCCAAAAGCCACTAGATTCAAGAGGTCTGCTAATGTCACGGAAACAGCACTACAATTAGACTGAAAAAACCCCTCCTTAATTCATTGCTGCCATTTTCAAGTATTTATAGCCTTCTTGATGGAATACGTGTAAGAAACTATCAACCAAAACCTGAAAGCTTTCAGTATAAAAGCAGCTCAGATTTCATTCAACTCCTTTTCAGCCTGAACATGAGAATAAATTTAACCATATTAACGTTTTTCAGTTACTGTTTGCAATTCTGCAATTGTACTTTGATAATATCCAAGCTGGTATGTCCATAACAATCAGCTACAAAAGCTGGGCTTGCTCACATTTCATAAAGACTGAATCAAGGAAAAAAAATTTAGCAATTTTAATTTCCACCTCAGGAGATAGCCCTATTTAACAAGGCGTATGTTACTCAGTTAAAGGTTATGTAAATGCTTTCTTAGAAAAAGAGCATGTATTTAATCGCTGTTCTGAAAGTCAGGGCCCATGAAAAGTCCGTATGTGGAAATGTATTTATTAAATTACTCCACATGTACAGATAGTCAAGTGTAAAAACTTAAACTTTGCAATCAACAGCAGATCAAACATTAAAAAGCTGGAAAAACGCAGTGACAGTGGAAGATTTATCTAAGAAGAAAATCACGACAGTCAGTGTTATGATTTTTACAGTACTAACATTATTAAAACACATGTTCATGCTGTGGCCAAAAGAGTTATACTATAGGCTTACAAATAAGTATTTAAAAGCAGCAGTTTCCAAATGGTGGTCCAAAAGACCATGCCTGCTGGCACACGGTCCTGTTTAGAGTATTTTCCCTGTGAGTCTCTATTGGAAGTGCATGGTGGTCTTGAACATACCGAAGGAGGAGAGCTGTTCCATTGCTAAAAAATTCTGGACAACCCTGGCTCAGTTTAAGTTAAAAAAAGAAAAAGTATATTTAAGCAGTCAAACAGTTAACCTTTCCTTTCATACCTATTCAATACCCATTAGAGGTTCCATAGAAATAGTACCTAAGTCAAAACTAGCAATTATCCAATAGTGTTTTCAAACATATCCGAGCTATTTTGGCAAGCTGGTGTCTTTGGAGCTATGTTCCTTATTTATAGTCTGAAAGGCAGAAGCTGCTCACACTAATCAATCATACAACCCTTTTTTACATCTAAAAAGCAAATATTAACTCTCAGGGTTTTTCAAGACCTAGAGGCCCTCTCATTAATTAGCTTTCTAAGCCAATTAAAAAGATGGTTTTTTGAACATCACTCAGACAACGTGTTGTTTAAATAACTGCTTAGGAAACACCATTCTTTTAACTATTTAGATGTATAGTTTCAATGACTCGTTGGAATTCTAAAGCAGAATTTACTATCCTTGGCAAACAAATCAGAAGCATCATTTTATTCCTCAAGTAACCCTTAAACTCTACACCAAAGTCAGAATGTAAAGCAAGACGCTTCTCAGAAACGGACTGGTTTTCATTTACCTGAAGTCAAACATGACGCGCAAGCGCCGGAACCAAGCGGGAAGTTACCCCTCAGCTTCAGCCAAGGGCAAGCACAGGGGCAATTTCTGCCCACTGCAGAAACTGAGGAAACACCGAAATCTGTACCGTAACGTGTATTTTTGCACTAAGCTGGCACACCAGCCTTTCAGGTAGACACAAAGCTCGTTTGAACGTGCCACGGATCTCGCATACTCTAGAGCGTGCGCTGGACCACAGTTTTATGCGCGGCCGACAACTAAACCCACGTTAAACGGTCCGTCTTCAGAAAAAGTCAAAAAACTACCCCAAATACTGTTTCATTTTCAATTGCTGTTTCATACTCAAAACCTCTCGGTGGCTAAAGCCAACTCAGCTGCACGTAAGGCAAGCTTGTTGCAAAGATACTCCCAGAGCTATAGGGAGAGAAAAGGACGCTGCTCCTACAGACTCACCCACCTCCAGATGGGCTTAAGGGATTTCATACTGCTAACCATTTCACTATTATTGCTGGTTTTAAACTCACTACGGCCTCATAACAGCTGCATCCTGGCAAGAATATACTGCTCCAGAATTGAACTGCTAGTCTTCTTGATACCTACTAAGTTTACTTTTTACTTTGTCCACCTGATAAAATGTCAACGCACTTTGCCAAAACACACAAGATTGGCAGTAAGTGGGTATACACAATCCAGACCATTTTGTGCAGAGTAGTCAGATTTACATGGTACTGTCAAAATCTGATTTTTCTTCCTAACTCAGTTGTATTTTAAGCAAACTCTTTTTGCTGTTTATAACTTGATTGGCGTTTATGTTGCTGTACTACATATAAAATGCTGCTGCTACCAACCACTCTGTATGGCCAACGTCATTAACTATTATACTGAAGAGGAGGCAAAACCTTTGCTCACAGTTTACCCAGAAGCAAAATCACAAAATAAGAATAAAACCGTATTTTTTTTCCCCTAACAAGTTCCAGAAAGTGTTTATTTAAGGTTAAATGATTATTTTCTTCCTGTAATAGCAACTTTTTCAAAGTTGTCTAAAATGTTTGCTGTTATAATCTCTACAGGTTGCTAAACGCTTCCAGGGTACAAAGTCACAAGTTCTGTGGAATGCTGCTCTGTGTGTTCTGTCACCGCCAGCAAAAACTTCCCCAGGTAACACATACACCATACAAACACTAGCTGTAACTGGAGAGTTAGATGTCTGTCTTTTTAAGTTTTGTTAACAACAGAACACACAGCAGGTTCTACTTTACCATGCAAAGCATCTTCTGGGTTTCCTACAACCACAGCACGCGCCAAGTCTGTGTTGTCCTTTCTGTGAAGCTAAAAAGGATTAAAAATAATCCAGGAAGTAAAAAAACAAAAACAAAAAAACCCCAACTATCACAGGATTTGTGCAGAATGTAATAAAAAACCAGAACAGGATTGCCCTACTCTGTGATATGGTAAAAAGACATGTCAGCAATCCCTCGGTTTTTGTATTTGTAATTTTTTTGTAAAAAATTGATTGTTTTCCCCAAATGTTCTTCCAAGTAGTACTGTTCTACATAAATATTGTGCTTCCATCAATTTACGCTGTTAGTAAACAAGTATATACAGTAGCATATTTCTTTCTATTCCTTGTCACACAAACGCAATAAATTTCAGTTCTTGAAACAAGTGTTCTTGTGAACTAGGATTTCAAATAACAGCTGGAAACGCTCAGGTTTGTCTTATGTGTTAAAAAGCTAGTATGACATATGTTAAAACTTAAGACAACCGAGATGACTGGCTGAGCATTCCTGCAAAACTTAAAATTGTGCTTCGTAACATTCGGAAAAGCCCCAATCGGGAGAACACGCAGCCTCCTGACAAATGAGCCCTCTTCCAGGGCAAGATATCCCACGTCTGACGAATCCTGCAGCGTACACAGGGGCAACTCACAAAGATTGCCAAACACCCTAAAGATCAATACCTTTGCACGAGCAGTACGACCTAGGGAGCTGAGCGTGGAACTGGTATCCAGCCACTCTTCAGTTTAATGCTGGTGCAGAAACAAACATGTATCTTCCTGGTTTCTTAAATGAAAAACCGATGGTACTTAGTGATGCACAGTTATAGTTAACAGAAGTGTAAAGTTCTCTGAAGAGATATATATGTCCCAGCGGAACGTGAAAGTTTCTCCAGTAACAAACCATTACTGCCTCCATTTTTAGCAGCCTTAGTAGTAAAACAAAATTTTAAAAAGGAGTTAAAATGTAACACTATCTCTTTCAAAAAAAGAAAACGTTTCTCTAGTGCTTCTATTAGCTCAGCAAAGAGAACACATCTTCAAAGGGAAATTCTTCAAAGAAAAAAAAATGCATAAATGAGTAAGCCAAAAGAAATAAAAAAGCTCACACAGATAGCGTGATAGGGGCATTAGAAACCTGGACAACTGGAGCAACTGCTCTGACTGTTGAACTTACCATTCCTATCAAAAGGACGGCATGATGTTGTTTTGCTTTTGTGAAACAATCTAAAACATATACACCCGAGTCCTCCAAACAGCTAACTCCATAAAGCAAAATTTAAGAAGTTACGGACCATTATCAGATTTTTTTCCTCTGCCTTATCTTAAAACCTTAATGAGAGGTTTTAGGAAACATCATATGAGAGAAGAACTATACAAACAAATTTTAAGAACATTTCTCCGTGCAGTCATTCAGAACACACACGCACACACAAAAAAAAAAAAAAAATCACAGATTACTAAATCGGGCCTAGAAAAATGATGCATACATACTAGAGATGGCCTTGGAATTCATTATTTCTTCTAATTTCCTCATTAATTTCAACCAGACTGAAAAAAAAAAAATCTTGTTTGGCTGACAAGTTTTATTTTTCAGTTTCTAGCCATAGTGCACTATTTTAGTGTCACAAAAATTTCAACGAATGCTAAAAAACCCCACCCTCAAGCATATCCTTATGACAGTAGGTCCACTCAAAACGCCACCAAAACCAAACACTATCACCCCCACAATTTATAATTAAAGAAAATACTGATCCTATCTAACTCACATCAAGCTGTTAAAATACATAGTTCTGCTGGCAAAGGTGAGGACTACCCTGACCTTTCAACTCTAGAAGCCTCATTCATTAAGGTTTTCTACATGAACATACAAAAAATAATAGTAATTTAAAAAAAGCGGGGAGCAGGAAGGAAAAGAAACTAAAAAAAAAAATATTCAAGGCTGTATCCTTGAAGCTAGTTTTAATGTGGAAACAAGGTAATGTCATTCTGAAGTACTTCTGAGAGTATGCAGAAATGTCAGCCACCCCATCAGCTGGAATATACACCTGGTTTGTCTGAGGTTTTTCCCCCTCAGTATTGTTGATTTCTGCCCAAAAGTTAATTAAAGCAAGCAGGTCATATCTACCAAAAGTACAAAAATAGGTAACAACTGTAGCCCAAACTGAAGACAGGTAGATTGCACCGATTTACAGAAGTAGTAGTTCTTTTTAACGCCGCAAAGAAAATAAGTGTTCTGATCAGCAACTGAAGGTAGATAATTCTGAAACCTGCATGTACCCAAACACACAAACGGTAAGAAAGGAGATGCAGTAAAACCTGTTCCAACACGCTGCATGGTAGAAATCTGACTCTCATATTTCATAGGAGCCAAACTAAAAGAAAGACACAATGAAAAGCAGGTTAAGAACAAGGTAGAACAAAAACCATACCAAGCTTCCATGCATCGTGGTATTGAGGAAACCCATTAAAGCACATTTTTGTAGTTTAAAAAGGTCAAAAAGAAAAAACCCAGAGGATTTATTCTTAGTTCTGTCTTTGAACACCACACACACACACACACACACACACACACACAAGCCCTTCACAAGTGTCCTTGGATCTTAAATTAAACATACCTTCCCTGCAGATCATGAAATTGGCAGTATCAGACAGAAATGTTTGGCTAAAGCAAGATAACCAAACCAAACATCCATAATTCAGCAGAAAATGTTAGAAAATAAATGGACTTAAGAGTACTAATTGTTTACCATAAGGATTTGAACTTTATGTATGGTAGCCTTCTGAAATTACAGAGCCAAAGAACGACAGCTCAGTGAAAAATTCCAGCAAAAAGTCATTTCAAATACAACCAAATACACAGATCAAACACCTTTTGTGTACAGCCCATTCAAAGCTGGCTTTGCAACCGCAGCGCTGGTGGGCTATTTGGGGGGTGGCAGGTAATTACTTACGCACAACTTTTAGGAGGAACGATGAACGTAACCTACAGTTAAGGCAGGCAAATGAAAGGCAGCTGAAGCCCGCACCGACACTCTCCCAAAGCACTCCCAACGTGGAAAGCTTCTTTCACAAGAATTCCCACTAATTTACAACAGCAGAGGAATCATCCCTGGACAGCTGGGCTGGGATTTTACTCTGCTATTGGTTATATTACATTCCTGGTGACAAAAGCTGTTGACATAAAGGTTGAATAGTAGAACTGGCACTAGAATAAAAACTGCCTTGCATGTCCTTCCAACATTTTTTCACCAGTGACAGCACTTGAACGGACCGAGAACTTTGTTTAAAAGTTTAAGTACAAGACAAATTTCGTAAAACGCAGTCAAGGAAATAACTCTTACGGTCTGCCTTACAAAAGGCTGATGTTTTACTTGCTTTTCATTGGCATAGGCCAGCGGTACTTTGTCGATGCCTCTGAAACAGTCCACCCCTTCCTTCTTTACTTTCCAGTTCCTAGGAAATGTATAAATTCCAGGCCCAAATGTTTCAGGACTCACTTTCCCTGAAGGCTCTTCCTTAACGGGACAAGTTCACACGCGCGGCCAAATGCTATATTAAGGAACAGGCTTAGTATCTGAAAACCGATCAACATCTAAATCACCACTGAATGGAATAATTGAAATTACAGCACCATCGTTCATCGACAGGCCCGCAATCAGCTCCGAGCATCGCTAACGTGCTGCATGAGAACAAGAACGGGGCTTTAAAAACTCAGTTGTTTTCCTAACAGGGTTGTCACTGTTGCAAGACGTGACTTGGAAAGCTTATGAGGTGCAACTGAGTACTTACTCAGCTGGAAGTAATAGAGTGATACTTTCACAAGAGCCTTTAAAAACCAAGTGTGCAAGTGAAGTAACACCAGCGGACAGAAAAAGGACAGGAAAACAACATGTAAAGGAGAGGAATAAAACGCATTTATGTGAAAAGTAAAATTGTTACTCTAAAGGGTGGTTTTTTTTTTTCTCATAACTCTTTCGCCGGGTAATAACAGTGCATATTTTAGTAACATCCATTTGCGTTTTACACTTGGGAGACAGCTAAACACTCATTTAATTTGTAGAACAGCACCAGATGCAATAGCCCTATCTTTCCGCTTCTACCAGAGTTTATGACAATTTATTTATTTACTTAGTTATTCGAATCACAAGAGGCTGGACTTCTAACTTCTTCTGTTGACCAAATCCTGCGATATACGCGAAGTATATCAACACTTAATTATGTGAATGATGTTGAAACAATAGCATACACGTTGTCCCGATTAAAAGAAACACAGACATTCATGACTACTGAAATCACCATTTTAGCTCTCAGTTTAGGAGATTTGGGAACAGAAACCTCGGAATACAGTTGTGCGTGAAAAATAAGAGTATGTCCTAATTTAGCATTTCCTGGCTATTACTCATGTAAAGAGTGTAACAGAAATTTATGTATTTTAAGATTGCAATATCTTAAAATAAAATATGTTCTTAAGGGATGGTTATAAAAATATCCATCATGCTATTTGTAGTCAAATACACAAATTAATATATTTACAACTGAACTAACATGCCATAACAGCTTCTTCGCCAAAAACATTTGTCACTTGAGTAAAATAAACAAGTATCTTAAGTTTTTAAAGCCTTCTGCAGTTCAAATTTCTCATTTTATTGCCCTTCCACATCCACATGTTTATCTTCATTTATCTCGATGACTATGCTATATTAAAATGCAGATAAATTCTGCATTTGGTAAAGGGAGATGAGTGAAGATTTTTTGCAAAACTAGAACTCTGAATGGTGTTCAAATGTATGAAGATAACGTTACCAGTTTTCTAATGCTGGCACAAATTAGGTCCTATTCATTTTTATGGTTTCTGTTACCGAAGGGAAACAAAGAATGAGAGTGAGCCATTCAGTTTCTTAAATGCAGAAAAATGAAAAGTATCAGAAGTACAATTAAAAGCGGTGCTCATTTGAAAGCTGAGGAAAAATATTTTTCAAAAAGAGAAGTGTTAACATTTCAAACCATTATTTGAAAGCTCTTAAGGGAGAAGCTGAGGGAGGGAAGGACAGGATTACGGCACAATAGTACACACAAACACAAAGTCCTGTGAAGTACAGTGGAGCAAAACAAGCATGTGTGGGTGGGTGGGACATTATGTAAAAGGAAATACATAAATGAGTCAACAATTATATTTGTTGTTTCTAAAATGCCCGTGCAATTTTGTTCCATCATGTTCAGCAGACTTTAGTGGATTCCCTCACCATCTTATTGCTGTAACCACGGGTCTTTTTCCCCACCATTTTGTTTTCTCCAGAATCAAAATCTCATTTGGAAGAAGATCGTAAACTTGTTAGGGCAAAAGCGACGGCACCCGCTTTCCATTCCTTTCCATGTGTCTTCCCACCCCAAGGAAGTGGGGAGGAGGGGGCACTGCTGCAGCTGCAGGCTCCTCAACTCTAGATCAGCAGCACTCAGATTTTCTAAAAGACAGCGTCCACCGAAAACCACTGACTTACCAAAACCAGTTCCTTTGCAAGAACATTCCAGTTTTACGAGAGCCCTGTCGAAGTAAGATTCGGGATGAACCTTCGAGTGAGGATGGACGTATCACCCCGAGACAACCCACCGAACACTCCTGGTGCTTACTACGCATTTAAAGCCCCAACTTGAATCAGGCAGGTTGGCAATTTTACAACTCGAGTCCCTGTCACTGCAGGTGAGTGCCACAGCGCTGGCTATTTGTTATTTCAGCACCTCTCCTTCATCCACACAGTCGGTGAAAAATTTCTGAAACCATGATCTCATATATAACTCATATATAACAAGCACGTATCAGATATCTCGCTACTTCTGAGAAAAGGTAAATAAAAATCTGGCTTAGCCCTACCCTGTTTAACTTCGGACGCGTGTTAAAGGCTTAAACCATGTTTCTCACCCTTCACTCCCATCTCCTGGGAGCACCGTCACGGTTAGTTCCTCCTTGGGAGACACTTCCCAGGAAGCCGAGGGGCAGGAGGGCCAAACCCAAGAGACAACTCAAGCGTCGGTCGGGGGTACTCCACTTGTTTGTCAAGGATTCAGAGACTGCCGTAAAATAACATACATCATCAGAATCTAGCTAAGTCAGTGCAAAAATTTAAATTATACACTTGATTATGGATAACATGACTCTGTCTGCTCCTTAAAGGAGCACCACGAGAGTTTCTCAAGGGCCACCCCATAAGGCGATGAAAGGAAAACCAGAGCGTTGAGCTCCTCAGGTGGTCAAAAGCTTCTGTATCAGAGTAAGATGCTTTCAACTCCTTTGTCTAAAGCCTAAACAACAGTCGAACCTTTCAGGTCATCTTTTTGGCAAGCTTTTGCTTTCTGCACAGCAATTTAGATTACAAGTACGTTTTGTGGTAAAATTTTAATCTACTAAAACATAAATGTGCATAAAAGAAAGACAATTAAGCTTCATCTGCAAAAAAATTAAAGCTGCCAATATAAAGTGCACACATGAAAAATTAAGCCTATAAAAATATATAATGAAAGACATCTGGCACAAATGTCAGCCTTCACATGCTTGTTTTGTCAGCTGTCAAAATGGTAATATACGATGGTAAAAGGCACACTGACAGCAACATTCCTGGTATTTTAAAGAATAATCATAAAGTACATGCAGCTATATGAAAATAACTGCATTGCTACCCACCGAACGGGGCTGGTGGTCTTCAGAAAAATATTAATGCTTAGTGCTTCTGACCCTCAAATGGAAGTCTGTGCAGGACAGGGCCTAAATTATTTCCTTCCCACGCAAACCCTTTTGGAAAAGTTACCTGGAGTTCTGAGCAATTACACATGCAATCCTTTATGGAGTTATTGTAGGTAAATACCGTTCCTACGTGGCAAATGACATAGGGTCAAGAAACGCTATCCATTATATACTTACCTTTGTCAATAAAAAAGGACTTTTAAAAATATATATGCAAGAGGAAAAAAAAAAAAAAATCTTCCCAATAGTTCCCTCCTTGATTGAATCTCAAAAATTGAATCACTTTGGTACGTTTTACTGATTTAAAAAGCCAGTGTTTCTCCTCCATGTAAAACACAAGTTCCAGATACGCTTTGTACTTGTGCATATAAAACACTAAAACCCAAAAAACCTCAGGATGTGGCCGCATTATCGTCCTCCGATGGTCTACCCAGACCAACAACAAGGAGTTCAAAAGAAAATGAAAACGTTATATTGATACGGGTTTTGAATTTAACATAATTCTTTAGAAAAGTTATGATTGAGCGGTAATACCATGGGACAAAAGAAAATTGTCTGAGATGATTCTACATACCTGAAGATTTTATATAACATTGTACTCATCATCTCCTGGAAACCAAGGGAGCAGTAGTAATAAGAGGTAGTCATAAAGACTGCAACCTAGTTTCCTGTTAAATATATAATCGTGCTGCAACAAAAACACATTACTTTTAAATAACCATTCCTTAAAAAGCATGCCTGAATTTTTTTCTGCTGGAGTCAGGAAGCTAAACCAGGCTTGCATTTATTCACACACCAGGCACACCGTGCCATTTTACTTTTAATGCTGAGGAAGGTGAATGAAGGAAGTTTTCACTAGAAAGTAAGTTTATTTACAGTTTGATTGGGTTTTTTTTTTTCCTTCGCAAAGTAAATTTCTGCCTCGATGTTACGAAGTAGAAAAGTTTTAGCCTTTCTTACGCTGACTCTGCAGTAAGAAAGGGAGGGAAGACAGGTGAGACAAAAGGGATGAAGCGAAGACTCCCGGCCAGCAGACACACCGCAGCAGGCTCCGGACTCGGCGAGTCCTGGCGGGAGCTGGCAAGAGATAGGCTTTTCGGGGGGAAAACCCAGTACAAAAGTTTTATTAGGTGCCATTCTGCAAGTTAAACTGAAGCAAAGCCACCCAGCCACTGGATTTATGAATTAATGAAGCCTAGGCTAAGGCCGGCTTGCAGTGATGCTGAAGAACCTCTGTTCGGGGCAAGTAAGAAGATGCTGCGTTTTCCAGTTTTCCCGAAGTACAGCTGGCCTCACCAGGGCGTCAGACCTAACCAAGGGCATCTCCCACCCCTCAGAAAAATCTCCGATGAACACAAAGCTGGCCAGTAAAAGCTTGCGTTTGTGACACTTGTGTATACCATGCTACCATTCAGAAAACTTTTTCCTCAACCCTTTTAGTAACACTTAAAATAGACTAACTACATCAACCTGGCTGCTTTCGCTCATCCAAATGGGAACTAAGCGCATAAGAAAAAGTTCTCATAGTGGTTTATGTCTACAATCACTCGTGCTAAAAGACATACACATACATATACACATAGATATAAATCCACCTCACTCTTTTCAGTAAGTTTTTGTTATCACCAAGACTATTAAAAGGAAGCTTTCCACATGAGCAGTAGCTCAGTGAAATATCACTGCCATTTCAAATGCTTTCTGTATAATATCAAATACTGCCAAGATACTTAATCAGATTGATTATCTGAGGCTGAAACAAACAACCTGCAGCACTGACAGCCAAAATCATTATGTTAGACATGGGGAAGGACAAATGAAGGCCTGCACTGCCCCGCTGCCAGAGAACACTGTATATTTTCTTGCTGCCTCTACCTTGAAAATCAACAGAGACTTATAATGGAAGTTAAGACATGGCATTGTTGCTAGCTCACAGGCGAAAAAATAAGGCTACAACTATCAGCAACAACTTCACTTTTGTACAATGAAAGGATCCATAATTTGCATATTCCACCTGAATTTCCCAGTGTATGTATGTCAAGCTTTTCACTCTTTTCTTTAAGGAAAGGGAGCTCTAAATTTTAATTACCCATATATCTCAGAATATTATATTAATACTGTACATGACTTCTATCAATAGATTTTGAAGCACCTAAGACAGTGCCCTTATATATCGTATCTTCTGATTTTTAATATGAGAAAGTCTTAAACCTCGCAATTCCTCTGCATCGAAAGGTGTTTCGGTCTCCAGCTGACAAGCAGAAGGAGCAAGGCACATGGGAATCTAGTTTGACAAACACACCGACACCTCTGCGCTCGACCAGCTTTGTGCCCCCAGCCATCCATTTTGCTCTTCCATAATGATTTTCTGATGCCAAATCAGGGCTGTCAGCAGGTAACGTCCTTCTTTCACTAACAGGATGGCGATCACCTACCTGACCACATATTTTCTTGCAACCTATAGAAGCGCAGTGCCTTTGGAGCAGAGGAAGGAAAGCGCAAACACACGCGCACACACACACACAACCCCACAAATGCACATAAACATGTTTTGTCTCAGTCATGATCACATGAGTTTCGTTTCCTTTAGAAACCAGGCTAAAAATGAGGAGGGTAGGGAAGATGCATAAATACACGGCCATCAGATTAATTTATTCTCACAGCTTTTTATCTCTCTCCGACTCACTTCCTCAGTAATTTTTGGTCAGCCTTCCTTGTTACATTGTACCAATCATCAAAGAGAAGCTTGGGAAACATTTTGGCATCCACATAATTCTTGTAAAAACACCGGGAAGTATAATCCTCTCAAAACAAGGATCCGAGGGAACTAGGGAAGCAGTATTTTGGCTTTTTACCAACCATTTTACAGCAAAGGTAATTAGTAAGTTACACACCATTGTAAGCAACACCCGCACAAATCCAGCTTCCCCCCTCACCACTTGCTCTCTCTTCTAGTGACGCCAAGATCGTGACAGCCTTACTTACCGTGATTATTGTTTCCCATTTCAAACCCTTATACTTAATTAAGTTTCAGCTCTAGATGATCTATCTTAAACAGCCAAACAAACCAGAAATACTCCGACCCCATCACTTCACCTTCCCCCCCCCCCCCCCACTATAGCAGCAGTGTGTCAGAAACACTTCAGGAGGGTTTTGTTTGGGTTGAATGGCTGTGATTTGGCAAGTGTGTGTGATAAGCTGCTTTTGAAATAAATTACACAGAATAACATACATTTCAGTAAGAGTAAGCATCCAGATCCTGGTCAGTCTTTTAATATCAAGACAGAATTCTATATATCAGGAGCAAAAGCCTGTGGCAGAAGTCATATGGAAAAAAAAAAACCACAAAAAGATGACTTATCAGTTGCATTTCATGCGTATTAGGTACAGTCTTCCATCACCTGGCAAACTGGAAGAGCTGCCCCCTGTCCCCTAGTACAAAAACCTATTGCCTTTTTGGATCAAGAAGTATCAGACATTTGCAACTGCTTTTAAAGTTTTATATAATACATAATTACACACGCGCGTGCAACACATACACCCCACACCCCCAGAACTCCAAGACTTCCATTCAAATGCAGAAAGAAGAGCTAGAAAAGATTGGGACAGTGATCAGCATCTCAATACTCCTTTCAAGAACCAACAGGAAATGATAACTAATGAAAAATTCCAAATATTATTAATACAGGAAAATATGTCCAGCTTTGACAACCAACGCAGTCATGGAATAAACACTTCCATCTTCAGTAGCTGCTAAGACAAACACTCTTTTACAGGCTTTGACAGAGAACAGAATTCATTTCCCCTTTACAGCTGCACTGCTTCAAAGTCAGTTAAACATCAATGTGACAGCCTCACTTGCGAGAGCTCAGACATTTACTATATTATCTTAGCCGGACATGAGCAGAAAGCAGAGACTGTGAAGGCAGAGAAGTAAGGGGAGAGAGGGAAATCGAGATTGTTTTTCTTAAACACCTTATGAAGTGTTCGTCTTAGTTGTTGCCAGAGAGTTATTTTTCTTGTTCATTTATTCTGTATTTAAAGACCCAGCTAATATAAACACAGCACAGGTCTGAAGGGAAAAAGTTCACTAGGATAGGACTTATTGACACAGATACTACGGAGTTACCAACTTCTCACCCTACGACACAGTGTGCTTCTACAAATGAAACTCAAGTTGACTGAGCTATTATCCAAACTATTATCCAAAGCTATTATACAAATGATCTTATTTGCAACTAGCCATCACCCTCCTATTCATTTCCTCCTTAATATCTAGAAGACACGCAGTTTAGATTCTTACCCTCGTTTCTGCCACCGACTTTCCTGTACCACCCCCACCTCACAAGACCATCGTGCAGCTTAATATATAATAATTTCACCCAGAGCAACAAGCACGAGAAGTACTTGATAGTAAGCAGGAAGGACTATTGGCCAGATGTCAAACTGACCCTTACAATGTGGACAGGCCACTAAATGGAGCATCTTGAACAAAAAATAGACACCAGATAACTGTAGCAGACGTTTGCAAAAGGCAGTCGAGTAGTATTTCCTGAGGTTCTGTAGAAAGCTGGCTGCTCACGTGATATGGCTCTGCTTACTTCCAGATGTTTAATTTCATTAAAGTAAAAATACATCAGTCCGTGTTCTTACTACTTGTTTCCCATGAAAGCAGTTGTTGCTGCCACTGGGAGAAGTGACGTGATCACAGAGAGAAGATGTCTTATGAATTACCTATCAAAATACAACCCAAACGACTAGCGGAAGATTTACCAAGTGACTAGTCCTTTCATGGTGAATGAGCCCTCAAAACTGTGGCTCAAAAAATTCCCTACCATACTGAAGAAGTTTTCCATTAGCACTTTGAACGTATTTATTTCTTCTCCATGCATCCTATAAAAGCACGTTTGAAAAAAAAAAAAAATCTGTATCTCTTCCTTTATCCTTAGTGGTATTTTGTACATAGATACAGAAGAGGAAGATGTATCTGAAATACAGCCTAAACTACCAATCTACTATTAAAAAGATTAGAGAGAAAACAGTAGCTCATAAAAGCAAAACGTTGTCATACGGAACTTTCTGTGTAAATTATGTTATTAAGTGCTATTCTTTTTTTCTTATTTGAGTCCCAGCTTTGGGCCGAGCTGAAATTCTAGGGGAAGTCTGATGACTTGTGGCCATACAACTCAGCAAAACATGTAAGTGCATATTCAGGCAATCTCCAGATCTCAGCTAATAAGAGTTTGAACCACCTTTCACCTTCTGAAGGGTCACCTCCGGGTTAAGGGAAAGACAAATCAAGATGCACTTCATCTACCAATAATAAAATCACTCTTCTGCACGCTTGACAGCAGCCCTGATCTAAAGATTTCCAATTATTTCACAATATTATTTTGTATTTGAGGCTTCTGTCTGGAAGTCGTCTGCGTCTCCCATACTCCCCTAATACAGCTGGAGTCCGAAGACACTTCAGTTTGTATTTCCCCGCTAGGAAGAAGAAGAGAAGCAAATCAAGCATTCCCTAGGGAAGCTTTTTTACCTGCGCCCCTTGAATCCATCCTCTTTCCCAGTACAGCCCGAAGGAATGACCTTCGGGGCGCGCTGCAGAAGCGGACGAGCTAGCCTGCAACGCTGCCCGGTGTGTTTTATTTAAGCGTTTACTTGTTAAAATCCAAGGGTATGGAGGGTTGGGGAGGCTCTTGGGTGCTGTGCTGCTGTACCCTCCTTACTTCATTCAGCACCACTATTTTTAGGAACCAGCCGAGGGGTAGCTGTAGGACCTCCGCTATCACCAGAAAGCTATCCAGCTTGAAGTGGCAAAGCAGCCCAAGTCGCGCATGCTAGCAATTCTTCAGATAGAGGCTTCTGAGCCCGGCCCTGCTTGCTTCTGCGGCAGCTAGCGCTTCATTATATGCACTTTAATGCAGCAGACAGAGGAAGGGCTTTTTCGTCTTTGTAAGCAAACCTCTGATGGAAGTATTGCAAAATAAATGCGCAAATTTTTTTTTATCCTTACAATCCTTATTGCACTATGGTATTTACTTTTTTGTCAGCTCCTAGAAAGCACAGAAAAACTTTCACATCCTAAAAAAATTTCCCTCCCCTACACGTGTACAAAACTGATAACTACGTTGTTTTACCCAGTATTTCCTCCCAAAATCACAAGTCCTCAGACCTGGTCAAGGCTTACATTTCCATAGCTACTACCAACTTCAAAACCATGCCACAACATCTTGATATACAAATTTTTAAAAAGTTGATATACATGGAACGGTACAAGAATAAATATACTCCTGTTCTTAAAAAAAGAACAAAACCAAAATTCGCAGAAGCAACACTAAGTAAATTCTGTTAAATATGCAATTCAAATGATGTACATCCACAGTTATTCAAATCAGAAATCTTAGGTGAAATACAGGCACGTGGTACGTGACAGACGGGCAGTGGAAAGTTCTGCAGGACAGGCTACTCTCAGAGCGGCTCTGGAGCTGAGCCCACGACTCGTTTCAAAACTGATGTCAAAAAGCCTTGTGAAATTTCTCAGTATGTACACTGCACAGCTTGCCTCCATTCGATACTCCTGAAGAGACACTAAGTGCTGTTAAAATGATGTATTAGGCTAAGCTGTATTAATTTATACCCTATGACATCACAAACTATAGATGTTTAAAAATTCAATTTAATTTGTAAGGTAGAGAAATATCTAACCTGCTAAAGTATGACTGGATATGTTATATGGCGTTTAAAGGTGAACTGTGGCTAAACAAAATTGTAACAGCAATATGCACAGAATATCCCACATAAAATAGAGTAAGAAGTGAAATGTTGGAGTGAATTCATTCCTCCTGAAATCCTGCCTTTACCCTCCCAAATTCAACTTACTAATTAACTGCCAAATACTCTCTTTATGCATGACACAGCATAAAACATTTGAATACTTGTATTTCAATAGTTGGCAAATTAATTTTAAAGGTTTTGGCAAGATGAACATTACATGCATAAACTTGCAAAATATTCAAGCTGCTTCTTCATCTACTTATAAAAAGCAGACCCTTTCCCTTCAGTTTCACAGTCACATGAATGTTTTTTAATAATCAATTATAAAAAAAAAAAAAGATTCTTCTTGTTGGGGCGCAAAACATGTATGCAAATAAAAGAAACACAAAAGAAAAACCACTCCATCCATGGATAACACTGAAGACAAAACAAATACTGAAGTCCTAACCTCATCCCCCCCTCAGGTAAAGACAACATTTTCCCTTTATCCCTCAACTATATCAATCTGCAATTATGCAGCTGACGGTAAGTAAAAGAAAAAAAAAAAAATTTGCAACTTTCAACCTCAAGATAGATCTGAAAAATAAGCCCCATTCATATAATCCCTTAGTCATCAGGTGACAATCCTAATTTAAAACAACAAATTCTCCCGTGTGGCTCCATTATAAGGTGATAGCTAGCACCTCTAGTAATTTAAAGACATCCCATTTTCCTTGAGGTTAACCAGACAGCAAATCAAATAATCCCACAGAGGATTCAGAGCAGGCTTGACCCATTACTGAAGTGTTAAATTAGAATTTCAAAGAGTAACTCCATAGTCACCCTTCACAGAGATAATTTTTAATTCTTCCTCTGTGAAATGTGGAGTCAGTACTCGATGTTTTATCTCATAACATAAGCAGACAAAAATACTGCTAACGCAAAACAATCTAGGTTGATTCTTGTTTCATAAAATAGCATAAGACCATTGCTTCAACGTTTTAATAGGCAGGTTCTCTCTAGCGTTTGGTTTGGGTTTGGTTGTTTTTTTTTTTCCACAATTTCAGTATTAATTCACCATATAGGTAGATAGAAGCAGGCATTTTACATATATTTGAGGAAATTAAATACTCGAATATATTTTTATTTATTTTTCCTACACAATCCACAAACACCAATGCATCTGAATTCTGTGTACAGAGAAAAATAATGAAGGTTGACCCCATTTTACAGCTAAGAAAGTGAGAAACTTGCAGCTCCAGTGACTTGTTTAGTATACCTCTGGCAAATCTGGCACTGAAGAGTACGCTCCTGGCTCTCTAGCACAAGGACTAGCTCCATCCCTCTTGTTACCCATATACGATCATTCCTGTAGGCATAATTATAGGGGAATTCCCATCACGTGCAGGGGCAAACATTGTAAGTCCCCGAATTCTACAAATGGTTTCTGCCACCTTATCTAAATTATTTGTTGATTAAAAGAAGACCAAGAAAGTTGTCCAAGGTAACTATATGTTCAGTTTTTGTAGCTGACCCTCAGCCAGCCTGAATAAATCATTTTAACTGCCTGTTCAACACACCATAAGAACAGCAGAAGCTTGGCACAATAAAAGCCACAGACCCCACCACCGGCATGGCATAAAAAAGGCTGATATTACCCAGTACCCTGAACAAAGCAACAGGACAGAACTAAAAGCCGATAATACAATCAGTACGAATTACAACATAGAAACAACCATACACACACATAAAAAAACCCTCCACGTTTTCAATGATTAAAACATTAAAAAAAATTATCATATTGTTGCAGGTATGCAATCTCACAGCAAACCACGCTGCATAAACGTATTCTGCTCCTCAAGACACTGTCTGTGTAACAAAATACCAGTTCCCTTTTACCGACTTCCTTCTCTGCCAGTGGTAAGCAGAATCAGTCAAAACCAGTAAAATACAGTGTTGCCTTTACATTCAGCTAATGCAAGTGAGAAATATTTTCAATTAGCAGAAAAACGTTTGACCCAATACTGGATTTTACATTTTCATCTTTCCTGCATTGCTAGCTAGCTCAACCTTTCCGCAAGAAGCCCTCCTATTTCCCTTCTCAGAATCTCATTTCTCTAAAAAAGTCCCTCCTCCCCCGAGGAAATTCTAAGGGCAGGCTCACCGTCTTCCTTTCTCCGTTTCTGCAATACAACTTGAGTAAAAATTATTGACGCTAGTGTAACAGAACAGAGTACAGCTCATTATGAAAAAGTTACCGCTCTGCTTGTACAACGGTATTTCCACAAAATCAGAACAGTAAGAGCAGTCCCCAAATCATGTCAACAGCAAGAAAAGTTATGGCATACGGCCCTTCCCACCATAGCACAAAACACTCACTACTGGGTTTAGATTTTTAAGGGCCTATTTCTACCTTTGCCAGACACGTTATATACAGTTTTCATTTTAACTTCTCATTTGCTCCAAGAGATCTAAATATGTCTCGTTTTGATCTTTTCAGGTTTTCAAGAATTCATCAGTTTTACATGGTAAAATACTTTATGCTGACCTTACGAAAGGATTTTGAAAGAAGATGGCATATGCATGTAACACTTTTGATTTGTATTGTATCTTTGCAGTCAAATGCATCCATCTAATTATGGACCATGATACCTCCAATACAAGGAACACAGCTGTGCCTATAACGGATTTTTCATTTCCGCCACTGAACAGGAAAGAAAATCATGTATCTTAAGACTGTTCCAAGTTGCGCAAATACTCCGTTCACCAGGAAAAATACCCTTGTTTCAGACAGCTAACTTCATGTCAAAGTAGGGTAAGCTATCTCAAAGCATTAAGAGCATCCACAAGGGGATTTAGTTGCTAAATATATCTGTGAATGTATACCTTGGCTTCCTTTGCGGTACCTTGGATGAGAAGACCACCTTATGGGTAGCAGATAAACAAATTAAATCCATAAAAGCGGCCAACTGAAGAAACTACTGTCCTTTACCGCCGGGCGCACAAAACAGATAGGGCGCTCACCGCTGACGTAGGAAATTCAGTTCTCTGACAAAGTATTTACACACCAATAAAGAGCAGAGCTGTTTGAGGCAGCAAAGCTCCGCTCAAAAGCATTCAGCAGCCCAGAGACGGCAGCAACCTCCTACGAGGCAGGAGACCCAAACGCAAACCTCTGCTCTTGAACCGGGCGCGTTGCGATTCCCTCGTTGCGCACCCGCATCCCGGTGTTCGGGAGGAGACGGCGCGTGGCGACCTCCCCTCCCACCCCTACCCTCTTCGGCAACCCAACACAGGCGTAACCCCCATTTCCACGCGTGTCGGTGCCCGTGGGGGTACGGGAAAGGACTCCCCAGCCCGTTGCGGGCATCCCAGGTGACGCAGGCGACCTTGGGAGCTGTAAAACATTGGCAGCCTGCGCGGCCCCAGCCCCGTGCCACGGCGAGAGGCAGGGCGGCGGGGTAAACCGCAGCTCTTGGGGATCGAGACCGGACACCGGCAAGCGGCTGAGCCGTCCGATCCGTCACAAGTTGTCCCGCTACAGCGAAACCGTAGCCAGCGAGAACCCTCGGCTCGCACCCCGCAGCAGCTCGCCGCTCAGAGCCGGTCCCTGTCGGCAGGCTGCTTCCCCACAGCTTATTGACCGCCACGTCTTCCTGTGAGTCTAACCTCAAAAATCCAAACCTTCTAATTTCAGAATTTCTTAGGTGAGCCACTGTAGCATTTCTGACTAGTAGGGAGTTTTCCCCCTTCCTCAACAAAGGTACCTGCAAAATTCAAGCCAACTCATGAATAGCTTCAAGCTAGCCAAAAAATACATTTTCAGTAAGTAATTCCGCCCCCTCCCCCCCAAATACACACACACACACACAAATACGTCCAAGTCGTATTAGAGCATCTCACAGCCATGGATCAAGCTGTCCTGACTCAAAACAGTGCTCCTCCGATGTTGCTGCTTGGGAGCTTTGACCGACGGCAAAGGTGGAAGACAATGGACTATCCCAAAGCTTTTTACCAGATTGTATCAGAAGACCACAACACACCTAAAACTTCTCCTGGAAGTTGGGGGCGGAAGGAAATAGCTCAGAAATGGAGTGATGAAGCAAATAAGATGAAGACTAAGTAGGAGGCAACTCTCAGAACTGCTATTACTGAAATCAAGTTCACCACCAGCAGGCTGTTACTTTTTTCTTTTAAGAAGTGCCCACAGTATGTAAAACAGGAACAGAGCTCCATACGCATAGTTCCACTTCGATACTAAAAGATAAATACATACTATTGTGAATCTGATGTGCTACGCACACGGTAATCAGACACTAACCAACAACAGCAGAAAATTAACAGAACAATACCATTTAACCCTTCAGGCTGTAGCATGTCGCCCGTGGTGTACGGTAGCGGCGGTAGTGTGCTTGGGGTGCGAGAGCAGTAGAATAGCGTGTGATATATTTCACTGTTGATCGAGAGTCTAGCACTTGGACAATGACAAAAGAGTGAGCTTACGAAGAAGGAAAAACTAAAATGATAGTTAGGGACAAGGGATTATTTTAAGCATCAGTAGTCATACGTCAAGCTTCATGTACCATCAGCCGCACATACAACCCTATTCCACTGCAGGATACATCCTGGAAGTTAGATACTCTAACTCCAGACAGAAAAAGTTTTACATGAGTCTGTTCAGCAGGACTGAGCAATGAAAACACAGTTAACCAGGATTTGTGAAGAGAAGCCAAGCAAAAAACCACAACTGAAAACTGAAAGGCCATAAAAATTAGCCCAAGTGAAATTTCATATGTGCTGGCCACCTACTTTTAGAGAAATGTAGATGTTTTAATCCCATTTTAAAATACTACTAAACTGTGGCACCACACAGTAGATCTTCAAGCTTACAGCCTGAACAAAGAAATGTCAGAGACATCTCACTCTTTTGGAGCGTTAAGCAGATACCTAGAGACTGAAGGACAAAGGGATCCAATGCAAAATGGGATCTTCAGTTCCATGTGTTACTTTTAAGGACGACGATTCAAAGTTGAAGTGCGAATATCCAAATATAAGCAAAAGAAAAACATGCTGAAAAAACATGAATGCAAACATTTTAACTCCCTCTGACACTACTACGGTTCCCCTCCAGGATGAACTGATTTGCAATACCCACCAGAAAACCAACCCCTTTCTCAATTCTAATGTTAAATATTGCTAGATTGCCTATTGCTGTCATTTTGAAAGATACAGAGTTTGGTGTATACAGGACACTGTAGTGTATTGAACCAGGATTACTGAAGGAATAAAAGTCCTAATAATGAAAAAAGGGAAGAATCTGGACCACAGAACAGAGCACATTCTTCATTTATCATGGCCACAGTTGTAAAGAGAGTTTGACCAAAGCATTCACACACTAACAAATATCGCGCACCTAGGAGCGTCAGTACCCCTTTTTGCTCCCGGCGAGATGACTAGAGGAGGATTTTGCAAAACGTTTTGAATAGTCAAGAGCCCTTCGCAAACATACTGAAAAAAACTCACCGGTGTTTCTAAGTAATTTTAATTAAACTTAACTTCTTAAGATCTGTCATTTATCTAAGACCTTTAATCTGAATTTTTCAACACCCGAAGTTTGTTTTTTAAAAGGAAACCTGTAATTTCTTGCCAGTCCGGCTAATATAAAGGTAAATTAATCAGATGGAAACACACTGTGCCACACTTTCTATTAATCAGCTGCAAATTCACTTACTATTCTAGTCACATAAGTCTTCTGAGCCTAACATCCCAGCATTGTGACATTATAAAAATTCACCCGCTTTAATGTACAGAAATATCCATGAACCTCAAATTACTGTACTATAATGCTGTCAAATAAACAGACTGCTGGAATTCAATATCCAGAAAGCCAAGGCAAAATCTACTGGCCTTAATCTGAAATACCAGTGTCATTTTCAAGCCCAGTATTTAATTAATACTATTTACTGTCAAGAGCCAAGCTGGGTAAATATTTCACTCTTCCCAATTCAGGGGCTAAAGGCAGGCCCAGAGGAAAATCTGCCCAAGTAAATGCATCTCATCTTCTTTGATGATGCAAGTGCTCAGTTGTCCTGTTCTTGACCCCTCTAGAATTCCCAGGCTCCAATACTGATGGTACAATGTCATCAATCTATATTTGAAATACATATTGATTTTCCATGGATGGTAATGACAGCTATTTCTTCTGCAAATGCATATATACTATACCTCTGCCCATATAAAAAGGTTCCTATCAAGGCAAGGAGTGAAAAAGTCTTAGCAAAGCCCATTACTAAGTCAAAAGCAGTATTTAGGAAATGAATAAAATCAAGTTAGCAATCTCATTTCCTAAATATTTTTTTAGGTCACTGAAACTGAAATGTTAAAAATAATCTTACAGGATATAGCTACATACAAAAGGCTAAAGCTTTAATCAACTGAATGACAGTGTTTTCGACAGTCCTGGATATATTGGAAGTTTGGTTCCATCAATTCGGTAAAAAGTTCACGGACAGAGCACTCCATTTAGATCCACTCAGAGTACTTAATGAGTTTTACATATTTAAGAATGGTTTACTCCAGATTTATAATGAATTTCAACACTGTGGCCTCAAAACTATGAAAGTACTCTAAAGCTGCTTTCATTATTAACAACTCTAGTTCTGCTAGTTGCAAGCAGGATGAGATTTCTCCCTACAAGACTCTCAATTTTCGTCAACTTTAAAGGAAATGCAATATATTATTACATTGGTGTCAATTTCAGGTTTTCCACAAAATAAACCCCAAACATTTCCATAAGCTCCCATTTCC
>JANZLQ010000029.1:17642498-17671686 GCA_026212715.1 Elanus axillaris
ATCCCCACCTTGCACCTAGAGCCTGGAGTTAAAAGGAACAAAGAAAAATGAGCCAAGGACAGGGTTCGGTGTGGTAGCGAGGTGTCCTGCTCCAGCAGCTGCCTAACTGTTGTTGAGTCACTCTTGGTAGAAACTAAGAGCAGGGTAAACAACGCAACAATTCAAAAAATTCAGGAGACACCCTCAGGTAAGTGATTTGGCAAATATATTTAGCTTTGCTGGGGATACTCACCGAGACTACTCACATGCCGAAGTACCTTGCTAATCGGGAGGCTATTTAAGCTATTTGGAGTCAGAAATTGAAATGTGTTTGTTTGTGTGAAGCTGGTGGGCCTGGTTTTAGCTCGTTCTCGCAGGACGGAATGATGCATGATACAACGTGCCTTCCAAACATGCATTGGGTTGAATTTATTTGCTACCTATATATTTTTAAAGATACTTTTCTCCATACTCATTACTGTAGATCCATGCGTTCTTTTTTCTGTTAAAATTACATCAATGGAAGAAATGAATCAATTCAACCCTTCGGTATTCATAAAATACTTGTAATTTTGAGGCAAAGCATGTTTGCAAACAGAAAAGGCTTTTTTAGGAATTACTTAAATCTCATCCCCTACTGCTTTGATAAAATCTTTTCATTTTCTTTTCATAACGATGATAAAGAAGGAACCCTGGATTGTAACATGCAGAACAAGTACTGTTCAAGGAAAGCAATGTATCATTGTGTATAACTTGTGTATCATTTTGAATGCGTTGCTATTCATAAATATAATACATTTTGGTTTGTTGTATAACAAAACACATGCTTTGCTTTTCCATACTGACTGTCTCACATGCAATTTTATGACAAAATGCATTTTAGTTTATAATCTACCTGTAAGAACCGAGGCAACTATTACACATTCCTATTAAAAGGATTACATCCGTTTTCTCTGGAGGAGCTGCTCCTGATATTATACAAGAATTCTATTTGGTTCATTACTTTAAAGTGTGTTAAATTTCCCAGTGCCTGTTTCTCAGCATCCTCTCCAATGACATATCGTTTGTGAATACTTGCAGATTTTGGTGGAGTAAGAAAACGTGTTGGTCAGAGAAGTAATGGATTGTCTTTCTATTTAACCATCAGATGGCCTATGCAACTACGTCGTAATAAATTGCAATTTACTCACTGTGTGAGCTTCTGTCCCAAGTACTTTTCTCACTGTTCTGTCAAAAACTAGAAAAAGTAGATTACGACCACAGCTACCAGGGAGAGCATGAGCAAGGAGCAGCAGGCTTGACTACACGGAGTAAGCCTTCCTAATTCACATGACTCAAACAAGAAAATCAAGTGAGCTGGCAAACCCCAAACAATGGAATGAAGAAGTAATGCAAGAGTAATTCCTAATTAATGCTGTTTATTTTGTAGAAGCAGAGTATTTAAACATTTGGAATTTCATCTGAACACCACCATTCAGGGTTTGTTGCTTTTAAGACCTATATTCATAATTTACAGTATAATGCATTATATCTCGAAATGCACCCATATACACATTATAAGCATAAAATGCCATCTATAAAATCACCAGCTCTAATTACGCATACTCACTGTTAATTAAACATGCTGAAGTCAAAGCAAAGAGACAAAGTAAGAGAAGCTAAAAGAAGAAAAGATAAAACTATGCGTATTTCTGGGCAGATAAAATTCTAATAAACACGAATGCTTCCCAGAGATAATTTCTCCTCTTTACATGCAAAATGCCAGTTTGGTGACTGGGGTGAGAAATTCTGGAAATTAAATGCAAATTAAGGTGAAACTGAAAATCAAGTTGTTTCTTAAACAAGGAAATGTACATAGATATTAGATATCCCATAATCCATAACCAAATCATGGCTGAACTGCTACTTCAGAGCAAATGAAAAAGTTTATTGGGGGGAAAAAAAAAAAAAAAGACATTCCTGAATAGTCAAGGTATGGAAATGTCTCTTTATTTCTATGTGCAGCAATCCCAACCTTCATATGTTCCTCTAAGACCTACCTACCTATAATCCGGACAGGAAAAACATGAGCAAATACTGCACAGATTGCAATGAGGATAGAATCTACCTTGAAATACGGCATGATTTTATTCAAAGGAGCTGCCAAGAGAGACAAGGTGAAGATTCAACCCTATGCTGTGTTTTGTAAATGCAAGTATTATTCTAAATACAAGCAGAAAGGAACCTCGCCCTGCCTCAAACCATAGTGTCTGCAACCACCACTTCCTAAAAAAAAAAAAAAAAATAAAGAAAAGAAAAGCGCACTTTGTACTTCTTGTGTAACTGGTTCGCACACAGGTAGGCAGAATTCCGCATCAAACCCCTGCATCAGCTCTTTTTTACACGAACGCCTTGTGCCACCCTTACCCTGCCCCACGCATCGGGGTGGAACGGCAGCACCGGCATCACTGACATAAAGCAAAATAAGTTGTACAGCGTTAAAACCAGACCGCAGACAACCTTTCTCCGGCTATAACCGATGCTTTTTTCCAGCCGGCAGCAGTCCTCTCTCCGCGTTGCAAGCTCTCCCTATCGACACCGCTACTTATAGTCTGGTTTAAGTACAAATAATACCCCGGAGAAAACACTCCCATGAGCAGGGCAATGGAAGCCAAACGGCTTGCAGCGCACCAGCTCTGAGCCGAGGGCTTAAAATTCCCTGAACATACTATGTTTTAAGCTCTATTAAAAAGCACGGTACCCCCGTACTATTTCACAGTCGACCGCATAATAAAAAAAAAAAAAAAATATATATATATAAAATAAGTAAAAGCCCTTCAAGATGGTAACAAAAGGATAACCCCCCCTGCTTTCCATAGGCAGTGCCGCGTGCCTTCGGGTGCCTTCGGGTACCAGGCAGCACGCCCGGGAAGAGCAGCCTCAGGAGTCAGTACCAACAGGCCCCCGCTTTGACTTTTCATACCAAAAAAAGAGAACAGGCCCAAAACGAGCGTAAGAAAAACGGGTCTGCTGCCGACAGGCCCGAGGCAGAGGGATGGAGCCTATTTTGTAATTTCCTTGTATCTCAATAGAATAGCTTCCATAAGCAATTAATTCACTTACCAGCTAATTAGAGGAGGTTCAGCACCTTGAAAAATTAGGCCCTCATTGTTCTAAAAAATTAACAAAATACTAATTCTGTTTGTAGAAGTGATATTCCTACAAAGTAATAACTGTTTTCTCTGGCTTTCCATTCCTTAGTTAATTTGATTGCATAATTAAGGCACAGAAGCTTCACCAAAAATATAGTTAAGTCTCTTCAGTTTTTGTAAGGGATGCAAAAATTTGTGTTTATATAGCTCTGCTTGGGAACCTAACATTTACTAAGATAAGTGGTAAGGTAATTATATTCAATGTTACTGAAAGAAAATGACAGAGAACCTTATGTAATCGTTCTATTTCTGCAAATCCACGTTTTTTAGCTGCTAGTCTGCAATCTGTATTTTACCCAGTCATATCCCAATTTCCTCCCTAAGACAAGCTGCAAATTGAGTTTATAGGTTATTTTAATATTTCCTGCCATCAAATTATATGGATAAGAAATCCTGCATACTCGTGCCATAATCCCATTTCTGACGAAGAAAAGAACATACAGGCCTGTAGTATAATATTGTCATGCAAACAGATTTGTGTCTCCCTATCTTAGCTTGCCCAGACTTTGAAATCTTTTAAAGTAAACAACATACTTTTCTTAGGTTAGCTGGAGAAGGACCACGGAACCTTCGCAGGGAAAACTGAGATATCATCTTTCAACATGAACAAAATAATGGACAGAAAAAAACCAACCCCGTGTAACACGGGTTTGCTTACAGCTCCATCAAGAAATGAAGAACAGTTCTTCAAGCCCTTCACTGAAATACCGCCGTATAACTTAAGACACAAACCAGATCTTTGGTTTTTACCACGCGCGACTTTTGTGACGTGTGTGTTTAATCTCATTAGAAATTAAACAAGAAGCCACATCTCCGAGGATGAAAGTCAAAGAAAGTATTATACCTGCATTAAGTAAATTTCAAAATTAAAAAAACCCACAAACAAATAGCCACGGTGCAGAAAGCGGAGTATAGCACAGGAGAACAAGGTGTCTTTAGGAGATCAGTGGAAGTACTTTTACTACCCCCCCTCCCCAAAAAAAGTTGATATGAACCAACGAATGCAAGGGGAAACACAGTGGGACCATCATAACTCCAGTTTCTCCCCAGGAATACCAAGCAAATGACAAAACCAAAGTGAAAAATACTCGATCATATGATAAATAGGCAAGGTAAAATCAATTGAGGGAGGGGGTTTAAATTGGTATTTACATATTCTTAAGGCAGTTGACATTATTATTGTAAATCCAGTAAAGCACAGGAATTATACATCCGTTAGCAAGACAAAACGCTCATTATTTTTATGCTAGATGACATGCAAAGCACCGAGTACAATCTGGGGAAATGAATGCGGTAATGGCCAACATTTAACAGTCGGTAATTTCAGGGTACTTGAAACTTTAATGTGGTCTGTTCTCCTGTCCTCAACGCTTTCTGAAAATCAGGTCCCTTCTGGTGTTTCCACAAAAACCGGGGCACACAGAATAACTAGCGATTTGTAGAAACTGCGGCCTGAAAGTACCTTCAGGAAACAGAAAACCTCCCCGAGTCTGATGACTATTCTGACTGACTCCAGAGAAAATTTCGGGCAAACACAGAATATAGCGGAATGTCCAAAAAGGAGTATTAGCACTTCAGTCACACCTCCTCAAAAGAAAAACTAAGATGCAACATCCTATCTGATAAGGTCATGAAGAAAAAAAAAATCCAACTTATTTACGAGAAGGAGAAACAACCTCCCCAGCGCGTCAGCTGGCAGAATAATCACTAATAAGCAAACCAGCATCAGATGATGTATTAAATGTTTGGGGAAAACACCAAACGAAAAGCCAGGAATGGCCAATCTCTCTCACTCCGACGACCCAACCACGGTGCCGTGCGAGGCCGAGGACGTTCTCTTTGCTTTTCAGCCAGAAAACTGGAGGTAAGTCTTTGAGAAGGTTTTAACATACTCAAGCGTATAGGTCATCCATCCACAATAAGAAAACAGTTCAAGCATGATGATACAACAAAAAATACTAAAACGCATTTCAAGACTGTTATCCAGAAAAAGGAAGATACAATCGTGCAAAGATATTTGAATATGTACTGGAGAAAGTTACGATCAGACAAAAAAATATATAAGGCCATGTATTTGGGTCTACTGAAAATCTTCCTTTTCCTTCACCCTTGCATAGCCCGTGGTCTGGACCTGTAGTCACACGGGTGCCTATTTTCTAAATTACAAGTCAGGAATTACTGAAGAGTATTCTGGAAACATTTACCTCTCGGCGTACCTTTTCAATACTCGTCACAAGTAACCCGACAAAGAAAACGCTCAAGTGCTTTGATTTTTATTGCAAGGCAGCAGATTGGAAGAGAAAATGCTTGTTCGAAATAAGGTGCAGCAAGTACACCTGAAAGAAATATCAACTGCTTAAACGAAATTGATGGTAGAATCGTATTTCAAATGCTTTACAAATGGAAGTAACACCTGTAGTCCCCAACCAGGTTGTCCTCATGAAATAGCAGGGCCGGCTTCACAGATTCGCGCGAGGGACGGTGATGTCTCTTCTTAATCTTCCATAGAGTGACTTCAAGCTGGCTTACGTGGCTTGAAAGCCATTTAAAGCCATCTAAATTTTCTAAATCTCTAAAAACCAGAAAGAATTTTAGATTTTTTATTTTTTTAAGGATTTTTTAAATTTTAGTGTTTTCTAAAAACCAGAAAGGTAAGCAGTGAGTATTTGAGTTTATTTAGCTCTCTATGAGCTTAAGGAGGTTTACAAATTGGTTTCATCTCATTTAGCATCTTCATTAATAAAATGGCAGAGCGTGTTGTAAACAACATGCTAATCACATCACATAATGCTAAAATAAGAGGCTCTGATGGCAGTAGTGAGAATGGAGACAACACAAAAGACCGAGAGGATGGAAACGCTGTAAGAAAACACGATAACGAGCTTTGAAAACGACGGTGGGGAGAGCAGAGGCCAAGTCCATGAAGGGAAGGCTGAGCTGGGGAGCGCGGCCCCGCAGGCGACACCAGGCAGTAGTTTGGAGGATTTTTCACAGCGTGTTGGAGTAGCACAAAAAGTATGTAAGACTCAGGCTGCTGCTGTGGTGCTTCTCTTCTAATACAGCAGAGGAAGCCACTTGAGCCGGATAAGTCTGGTTCGGTTTCCATTCCCAGGAGGCACGCGGCACGCTGGCGTAGATCGGGATGAACTGAAACGAAGGGTAGAAAGAGAGAAAAGGTCTTCGAGGTTGCGAGGAAAACATTAAACTGTTAAGAGGTTTTGAATTTTCCCTTTCACAAATGTTACAAGGGCGAAAGTTTGGAGACGTTGAATAAAAGATGATGGAGAAAAGTGAAGGAGGGGTTGGCAATGGGTGTATTTCTTGACAGAGTCAACTCGTTCCGGCCAGAAAGCATTCAGAGTCTCCTGCAGGTGAACGGTGTCAAATTAGGAACGAGCTGTGGTTCTCTCCACTAGTGCAGGTCCTTCTGGCTTCCTTTGGCAAAGGTCTCCTGCCAAACGGTGTCTCCACCAGTCACAACGGAAGAGTCGAGGTCTCAAAGGGGAAGACCAGCAGCTTCCTTCCAGAAGCACGTGCTCTCGGTAATCCTCAAATTATACCACAAACAGTATTCATCAGGGGGGCCGGGGGCTCATTATCCGCATTTTTCACAAGAATTCTGACCAACGTTTTAAAATCGCGTTACATCAGCTGGAGTGGAAAGCCACCAACTTCCCTGTTCGGCAGAGAGCTGCCATCAGGCTGCGTCACCTCCTCGTCCCACCAAACCTTCCTTCAAGTCGTGGTGTCCCTGACTCCATTTCAAGGCTTTCCAGCTCTTCTCTCTCAACCAGTGCGTAAGGTAACGGCTGCTACCGACAACTGCCTTGATGACGGACAATTTCTAGCCTAGTTTCTAACAAATATACCAACAACTACTACAGCCCCAGTAGGGTCTGGGTGCGCTTTTTCCTCACTGCCCCTGGTATTCTCTGAAACTGTGGGGTGGTTATGTTGTAATATGAACCACTCTGCTCCGTGCAGAACGAGAAATATAAAACCTCATTAATAACTGATATTTTTTTTTCCTTTTTGAAGTGCTAAAACCCAAACAACATACTTCTCATTCTTAATTTTGTGCACTCAGACTTGAAAAGGGTGAATCACCTTTAAAGGAGAATTAAAAGACAATGCAACTCTGCCTTTTGAGCCAAGACAGAAAGCCTCGTATGCTCCATAAATCTTGGGATCCAAGTAGAAAACAAAGTGAAAGTGGGACTGGCTGTGCTCAATCCAGCCAGCACACGAAACAGTACCGGAGAAGGTTCACCATGATATATATATCCAGGATCCCGCACTCCCTAAAGCCTCTTCCTCCGGCAGTTACCCACAGCATTTGGAATAAGCGCATGTGCTTGGCTCATCCCTGTGCTGCAACCAGCCGGCTCCTGCCTGGTACCTCCAGCTTTTGCTCGGCGCCAAGTAGCGCATCCAGACCCCCATCCGCCAGGTCGTAGCCCGTGGGATTTCTTCTGTGCTCTGCTGTTGGACTCTACCTAATGGATTCAGCCCAAATACAGCGGTAGAACCACCAGAGCTCCGGCACCGCGGGCATCGGCGTGGTCCTCCGAGTCTGCGAGAGCCCAATGGCCATGAGCCATCCCGCCTTCCGACGGCCTCCTGATGGCCGAGCACGCACCCGCGCACGGCACGACAGCCGTTCCGAGCCACAGAGAGAGGGGACGGATGGGCGTTGCTGGTTCCGACGGCTTGCCTCTCAAAAAAAGGAGCGTTTTGTGCCCTCTTCTAGGTACTACGTCGACAGAATCGATGGTAAGCTTCATCCTCTTTATAAACGGAAACAAGATGGTTTTCCCAATTACATCACTTTGTTTTTTAAATTTTCATCACAAACAGCGCACGTATTCTGGAATGACATCAAGGACTCTCTGATGACGTAGAAAATAGGCAGAGATCGTGGCAGCAATATTGACTTTCGTTGCTGATGGGCAATAAAAAAAGAAAAGAGCTGTTTTCGTCAGGCCTCTGAACATAGGAGATTCCAAAACACCGCAGGAAGCAACAAGAAACTGTTTATGACCTATAACTGCATATTCATCATCAGAAAAAACAAAGACAGAAAAGTAAATAAAATCCACTTTTAATTACTGATCTTTACTTTTCTTCCAAGCTTTTCTGACACTGGCTCAGCCTCCCCCACTCTGCCTCTCCTCGCACCGAATGCTGCCTGATCACATGGCCGCAAGTCAAAACGAGACCAAATGACGCAGAAAACTAAAATTGAACTTTAACCCCACCTCCTCCCCCTCAGTTATTTCCCCCCTGCACTAGCAGGGAAAAAAAAAAGAAAGAAAAAATCCAAATATGAAGCAGAAGTCATTCCCCCACAAATACTGAAGTCAAACAAAAAAATGAAGGGAAAAAAAAAAAAGTACGTTTAATTTGACACAAAGACTTTTCTTCTTGCAGAGTTCTGCCAGGCAGATTATCTGCAACTAGAAGAGCATTTAGAATGAAGAGCAGAAATAGAAATGTAGGGGTGGGGACTGCTAGCTCAGAAGAGCCTTTTGTCTGGCGATACTGTGACTAAAGATAATCTTTGTTTATCTTGCATGTTTAACTTGTGTCTTGTATATCCAAAGTGTTAGGAAAAAAATGTGGAATTACAAGTGAGTAACTGAACAAACCCATAACACAGGGTATAATTTCTAGGAATGGTGAAGGCAGGAAAAACAAACTCAGCAGTTGTTATACCTTTTTTAGGGGGGGCTTTATAATCTCTCCCAGACTTGCAGCACAATAACGTTACAATTAAAGCATACTTTGACTAACGATTTGACAGCAGAATGAAATGCAATTATGTCACGTTACTAATAGAGAAAAGCAGCGCTGCGATGCACCCTGGCTACGCAAGCACAGCTTAAAGACAAAACTTTACAGAGACGAAGGAGTAAGCTCGCGGCTGCTGAAAACTGAATAGGATTTAAGTCTTTAGTGTCACCCAATCAGCGAAATATGATTAATGAGTCTGGAGGAGCACATTGCTTTTTAGTCTCCGGAGCAAGGCGGGCACGGGGGGAAAAGTATTTGAGGTCTTCAGCTATAAAAGCCGCAGCAAAATTCTGCACAGCTAAACTACGCGTTCAATCGCAGCTGCTTATTTCTCCTCTGTGTGATTAGAGCCTCCCATTTCCCTCATTACAGGCTTGATATTATTGAAGCAAAGCCAACAGCAAGTTAGCAAGCCAGCAGGGGAGCAAATTGATTATACAGTTAGCTGTAGAAAAACTGAAATTCTTTATTAAGGGGCAATGAAATACAGTTAATTTATGCTTCAGCTGAACCCCTCCCACACTACACTTACTCTGCTGGTACTCTGAATTTTCTCTGAAGCTACAAGACAGCCAAGAAATTACAGAAGCTTTATTGATATAAAAATAAGTCAGGCCTTCAGTATTTTTTTTAAAGGATTTTTCTATTACTAATTACCATAACTCACTCACTATATAGGACAACGCGGCATTAAAGCTGGAAAGCAAGCAAGGTGGAAAGCATTTGGGTTTATGTAGGCTAGAAGACCTTGCTATCTGTCTTTAACTGGTGTTCTAGAGCCAGGCCACAAATAAATGTAAACATCGCCTTATCTGTAAAGCAGCAACTCAATTTTTGCGGTATTTCAATTATAAATTTCTCTCCCCAAATGAAGAAAATAATCCATAAGGACCAAAAGTCATTTTCCGAGAGTAACAGCAGGCCTGTTGCTTTATTTCTGAGAAGAGTAAGTTAAGCAAACCGTGAGATAAAAGTTTGTCTCTAAAATACGACCTTGAAGGAGACACCACCCGGCCTCCCACTTGCCGCTCGCATCCCAAGCGATCCGATCCGAGCAGCCCCCATCTTCCCTACGGAGCTGAAACGCACCGAGAGCTCGCGAGTGGAAAATTCCTCCTGCCCCGTGGCCCTTCGCTCTCCGGCCCCAAACGCTTCCCCTTGGCAAAGCCCAGAAAACGGGGACTCGGGCTGGGCCCCCCCCGGAGGAACGTCCCCTCTCCGAAGGGCTGTCACCCCCCCGTCGCTCCCAGCGGATCCCATCCCGCTGGCCGCCCTTCCCAACGACAGTCGCTGCTTCCGTTAATCCCTTTTTCACTGTCCCTTTCCCTCCCCTGGCAGGACACGGGACCCATCCTTTTGGGAGGGCACCTTGGCTTCTGTCCCACAGGGCGGGAAGGACGCGGTATTTTGGGGAAGATCAGCATCTTCCTGCCAAGGAGCTCCCCCCAGGAGGGAAACACTCAACCACACCGCTCTGCAGGAAGGGAAAATCCCCCAGAGCGCGTCTTTAACAAAAAGCGTGACTTAGTCAGGATTCACAACCTTAATCAGAGGAGCAGCCCTCTAATTGCTGGTGTGCCTCAGGTAGACCTTCCTGTGGTTCATTAGCCTTTCTTCTGCCTTCTCTGCATTCCTGGTGCTTTGCTTCTGATGGAACATCCCTGTAATGTACTTTTTTTCTCCCGATTACTTGCGAGTGCTTTGAGATTTCTCCCGGGTTTTCAGACAAAACTTCTACCAATTTTCTATACCTGTCAGTGGCTTTTTGGCCAAAAACATTGTGCTGGCTTGGGCTGGGGGCGAGTTAATTTTTTTTTGGTCTGCCCAAGTCGCCGTTGGGCGCGATGGAGCCCGGCTCTCCTGGAGACGGCTGAACTCCTGCCTGCCCGTGGGGAGTGGGGAAGGAATTCTTTCTTTTGCTTTGCTTGCACGCACAGCTTTTGCTTTGCCTATCAACCTGTCTTTATCTCAACCCTTGAATTTTCTCACTTTTACTCTTCCGATTCGCTGCCCCATCCCAACGGAGGGGAAGCGAGTGAGCACCTGGGGGGGGGGGCTGGGCTGCCGGCTGGGGTTAAACCACGACAAACATTCAATGGTCTTATTAGAATAAAAGCAGTCAGGCTTGATTTGCACTACCCACTTCAGCAACATTAATACTAAAAGAGAAGTAAAAAATACATGTTATGCTTTTATTTCCTGTTACCCTCCTCCCCCAAGAATTGGAGGAAATGTCTTCTTTTTCACTTGCTGCTATAATATCCACTGACTAATCCAAGGAAGTGATAATAAATGCAAGTGAAAGTTTGCACAAAACTTAAAATGCAGAAGAGCTTATTTCACTGAAGACTGGTTGTTTACCAGGAAACGAGATGTGTGCAAATGGCCCTTGTGACTGCTCGAGACATATACTCATTAAAGATACCATTGAAGTAATATGGAGGAGGAATAAAGTGTGTGAAAGGATAGTGCCAAGACTGGCAAATCTAAAATTTACTACACAGTCATACGGTAGCTATTTTGGGAGCCACAATCACCTCTTGGAAAAATAAACACATTTCCACAGAACAGCAATTCCGTATGTTGCACTTGGCCATCCGGACTGAAGCCAGTGGGGTAACGACTTTACAGGTGGCAAAAACCAGTCCCTTGGCAAAAGCGATCCCCAGCCTCATGAAACATGGAACTTTTGTTAAAGGAAAAAAAAAAAAAAGTTATTGAAATGTGGTTTAGCTAATTCTATACCTAAACATCTCTACATGCATCCACTGCTTAGAAGAAAGTTCCTACAAGGACAGTAAATCTACAGTACACAAACTCTGACATAATCATTGACGTAAAAATGCTGCTTTTGTGGTCACAGCTGGTTTTCAAAAAGAAACCAAACCTAACTGCTTCACAAAAAATTGAGACAGATTTCCAAGAAATTCTCAATGTCATCCTGAACAAATTCTTTCCTGACTTAGAGCGGCTATCTACTTTAAACAGTGCCATTCATATACGATGCAAAATCAGCATAAAGAAACCAAACAACCTAAACGCACAGAATACATCGTAGGTGTGACCAGGATATATCCAGAAGGCCGTGTGTGTATGGGCATATGCATACACACACAGAGTCTTTTGACAGACTTTTCTCCAACACTTTGTTGTGTTTCCTTTTGCTTTTAATTTGTTATGTGGCTGTTTTTAACATTTATTTATATATATATATATAAAAATTAATTTTTTTACAGAAGCTTTCCATTTTGCAAAGGGAGTATGGCGAAGGACTGTAGAAGAGCTACGGCTCTTCTCAGTAACCTAAGGTAAAGGCCACGGAAAATTCCTGTTGTAAAAATTAGCTCTCACGTGGCTATGTAGGCTCTCTACCCAAGCGGTACCATCTTAAGAAGAGGGCTTGGCGGAATCTAGAGCCTGAGCACCAATTTGGAGACCCCCGCGATTTGCAATAGAGGTGGAAGACACAGCAAATACTACGTGATTCCATAGTATGTGACCAAAAAAACCCAAACAAAAAGCACAGGGGCAGCTTTTCTGTTCGGAACACATCGTTTTTCTGAGGATAGGGCTGGATACGTGCAAGAGAATTGCACTACTAAATGGATCTGTCCACGTGCAACAGCTCTTGACCCTGGACTCCCTGTGAACAGCGTGAATCTTCACCCTCAGCATGAGGAAGACAACCTGCTCCACTCACAGTCCATGTGCCATTTAACCCCCTGTAGATGCCCCCAGAGGGCCATCGATTTGGAGGTCTCTAAAGTCCTTTGGGTGACCCCGTTACTGGTCTTAAATACGAAATAAAATGCAGTTCTTATACCTTGAAGGTGGGGAAAAAAATCTCTTTTGTACAGTAGGCAAGAAAGAAAGGTGGCTGACAGCATATAACGAGTGAATGGCACAGCTGGAGCCTCTGTCCTAGCCAAATGCTTTGTGTGTTACACAATATTGTTTCCTAATATTCTCACAGTTGCTCCTAATGTTTTTCTGCTAATGAGCTCCAAATGCTTCACCAAGTTTCAGACATTTCAAAAAATCGTTACTGCTTTTGAGTGTATTTTTCTGTGAACCCAAGTTGAAATCCTAGAAGGAGCATTTAAGAAGTCGGCCTGGCAGTTAGGGCAACGGACAGGCATCCCAAAGGCAGCTGGCATCAAGAAGAGCAACAAAAATGAAGGTATTCAAAAGTCCTCAGCAAGTTTCAGAAATCTCCGGCTTTTTTTCCCAGTTTGAAAGGTCCTATCAGTCTACTTTTCTGAATAGTCTTAACATAATCTGGCCTGTAAGTTGATCACCACAAATTAAAAGCACCCTAAAATGAAAGAGAGAGATGGACAATAAGGCTTTCCCATCGTAACAATACTTTATTAACGTCGCCTCTGAGTGAGGAGGCTGATGCACTGCACAGGAATCTGGGCTCTTTTGCTGTAAGTGGAAGGTTACCCAAGTCGGGCGTCTCTGCAGAGATGAAGGATGCAGCAAGGAGGTGGAGACTTAAAAAGCTAGATCTGGTTGTCAGAAAGAATACAGCAATGTAAGAACAGGTATAGGAATTTGGAGACTTTTTTTAGCTTCACACTACGTGCTTTTAGCCGCTGTGGTTTTTGTAGCCGTTATACCCTGTATAGAATCACCTTTTCAGCATTTAGAGCACTAGAAGACCTGGGAAACCTTGGACAACCGGAAAACTAAAAGAAAAAAAGAAAAAAAAACAACCAAAAAACCCCCACACCACCTGAAACAGTATAGCCACGTTGATTCACTTGGCATCCTAGGTAATAAATCCCGTCAACTCTGAGATCTTACATGGGGACCCAAATTGGGACCCAACAAGGAAGGAAGCAAAGAAAGGTAAAAGGAAAGACAAGAGACAGAAGGAAATCTAATGTCGTGATAAAACAAAGGGCTGTGTTAAATTGCCAGATCTACTCTGGGCAAGGTGTATTTTGAGACGCTACAGGTTCCTCATCTGTGGAAGAGGCGTGATCTCCACGGGGACGTTATGAGGCTTAACAGCAGTTTGTTCCATTGGTGTAACCGTGCAAAGTAAGGTTATATACTTGGGAACAAGCAAGACTCGAAGAAGAAGAAACCAGGCAAAACTATCAAACATCATATAATTTCTATAATTTCTTTTGCTCGCCTAGGACTAGAGCCGAGGGCAAGTCTCTCCAGTGTGCTTTTGAACAGCAACTGGAGATGAGCTAAGAAAGCCACAGTAGTAAAGCAGATAAATAATGAAGTGGGCAAATCATCCAGCTGACACTCGAACAACGTGTCTAAAATGAGTACATCCAGAAGTAGCTAGTGGCTGGGGGAAAAGAATTCCCTGCTTTGGCATTCCAAGTCCTATTTTCAGATGACTGGTGTTTTCAAAAGATTTTCGAGTCGAGTGGTTTTTTTTTTAATAAAACCAGTCAGAATTTACAGAACGAGACCAAAACGTGAAGTGCTGGGTGACTTTGGGCGAAGGGAGAGGCTTTGGCACAGACGTCTCAGCAAGACAGCCTAGCCCAGACTCCTGGCCAGGCTCCAGCTTTGGAAGCCGGCCTCAGCCTCCTCCGAGACGACTACTGGCTCCTCTCGAAGCTGTTGAGCAATAAAGCTCGGAGTTGTCAAACTGATACTGCTCTTTCAAGCAGAAGCGGCTGCGATTCAGTCATTGGTGAAATAACCCTCCTGATACTAAAACTCCCTGAGCCCTACTGGAATTAAAAGTGCAATTATAAATACAAAGATATTTGTTTTGCTCAGCTTTTCGGTGAATATCGGTGTGGAAGTATCCTTACGTTGGTGATGTCGCGTTGGTAACGACGGACCACACGCTACTGGGAATCTTTCACTACAAAGAGGAATAAGGTTGTGCGCTTCGCAGCTGCGTTTCAGTAGCATGAGCAATATTATGAAATATGGTTTTGTTCCTCCATCGTGTCATCTCACCAGAACAAGAGAAAAGAGGATGTCCGAGCACAACAGAAGCATGTAATGTCATGGGACTGGCAAAGCTCAACCTGAAAGATCCCTCCTGCCCCCACGGAAGCTCTGAGCTGGTCGTGCTAACATTTCTTCTTCAGCATCCCTAAGAGCGAGCCAGGATATCCTCCGAGTACGAAACAAACTCTCTCCTGCCTGTCACCCACTGGGTTTTTTTGTTTGGGGTGAGGTTTTTGTGGCTGGTGGGGGTTTTCTGTTGTTTTGGTTTGGGGTTTTAATTTGTTTGTTTTCCAGGGGGTCCCTGTATTGTTTTATTTTCCAAGCCAAATTCAAACTTCTGGTCACCAGCACCTGTACCTCAGCACCAATCTCTTCTGGCTTTTCTCGACGATTCCACCAGTAAGAGTTTCCCCTCCATAACATCTCCTAAATTGCTAAAACATTCCTACAACAGCATTACTCCTTTCCGCATTCTCCAGGTGATGCTGTCAGGAACTTTCTAGTGGTGTGTTTGGGAATCAAAGCTAGGATTCTATAGAGACAAACAAACAGCGAAGGACCGGCTTGCCTCTATCTTTTTAGAAACGAGCATATTCATGCAAGGAACATGACTATGACAGGACATGTGCTCCTATTCTCTTTTTTTTTCCCCTTCTCACCACTGCCCTCGCTATGAGAACGAAAGCCACGCAGGATGCCTGCCACAGTATCAAAGGGACTGAGGACACAGCTCACCCCGGCCAGGGGTGCTGGAGGGGACCCATGTTTTCAGAAAAAAAAGTAAAAATAAATCTGAGGCATACACACTGCCGTGATGATTTAGTTTCCTACAAACGGCTTGTAAAAGAGAGAACGGCAACTGAACTAACCACGCGTCTGTTACCGAAGTAAACGCATACCTCTTAGGCAACAAACCTTCCATCAGAAATGAGACAGAGAGAAATAATTGATCAGCAAAACAGCTAGAAGATATAAAAGCTAGCTTTTGTACAGAGGATTTTCTGACGAAGGCCAAGTTCCTTTACTATATCTATGTAAAGCAAAGCAGATCAAAACTGCCCAGTCCTTCTGGCCTAAAGCGTATTTCTGGTTGCGTTACAAACCAGCCTTCTTCAGGACACACCCACCGGGAAGTTCCAGCGGTTTTGGTCATGTTGGCTGTAAAATATGCACATACAGCTTTGTTCATAGGAAGGACCATTTTCTGTTTCTAGGCTCAGACTCTTAGTATAGCTTAGATCAAATCCGGCAATAAAACAATCTAACAGTTGCCAATTCTATCATACGCAAATACTTAAAACTTCTACTGAATCCCCAAGCCTAACTGCCCATCTGTAGCCTTATTTACCCCGAGAACTTTGCCACTGGTGCATTTGTTCCTCATCACTTCCTATTTTAGGCATGGCCAAAGTGTAAAATCCAGCTGTCGTGTTCACCTTAGAGCGGGGAAAGAACTGCCTTAACGTCACAAGCTCACAAGCAACAAGTTCAGATACGGGTTTTAAACCAACAGACCCACACGGTTTTGTTAGATGACCCCTGTGAAATCTGGGAAAGAGCACGGAGCACTGCTAGGCACCCTTGTAAGAACCCAGAAAACAAAACCCCGTAGACCAAGCTGCCTGTGGCCCTTCTTTTTACCCCCCCCAAAAAGACACAAGCTCCTCCGGAGGGAGAGGACACTGCCGGGTGTCCAGAGGCTGCACCAGGCTAGCAACTACACGTCATTTCTCATTTTTGCCAGAGAAGAGAACCCATGAAGAGTGACAAGGCTGCTATTAAGAGAGCAATGTCTAAGTATTACGGACCAGCTCTCTGGCCTGCAACCAACAGGAGGATACATCAAAAAAACCCACCCCTAAGCAAGAGCCATTGCATGAAAACAAAATGCTAAATCGCATGTAAAGAGAAATGAAACACGAGTGTCCTTCGTTTGTAACACCACCTTCAAACTTTACTTAAGCCTTATTCATTTGACTTATATCAAGAAACCACATGTAAAGTCTTTAGGTGGAGCTGGGAGTACTACACAACGACAATACGAGGTTTCTGTTAAACCCTACCGCTATCTGCTGCCAGATCACTGAGATTTTTTTATTAAGGGGCTAAATACGGAGGCAGCAGATGGTCATCTAACCCAGACCTGTACCGGCCCACCATGTGGATACACAGAGCAGCCATTTGGTCATACCTACAAGACCTGGGGGTTTTTCGGACTGGCTTGAGGCCACTTCCCAGCCTCAGGCTCACCAGCCCTTACACCTCTTCTCCTCCGGAGAGCCGCTTCCTTCCCTGCGGGAGCGGGAGCCGGGGATGCCAGCCCTCCCTGCCACCGTCCCACCACGGACCTCAAGCCGAACAGCAGAAGACTTCTCCTTCCCATTCCTTCGCAGTGCCCTGACCAGCTGCCAAGTCTCCTTGCTCCTCAGCCCTCCCTTCCGCGCTGCCGTTGCTTTTTCTCTTTCAAGCTTTGCATCTCCAACATCTCCCCATAGCAACTAACCGCCTTCCACCTGCCCCCCCACCCCCCGTTTCATTTGGTTTAGAACTGCTGTTGTACAACTGGATGTATGTTCGTTAGCTGGTGGAGGTAACCCAGATGCCCTTCTTAGCCTTTTCGGCTTCCCTTCTGCAGGATTTTGTATCCCAGCTCAAGAATCACCGAATAAGGTGGCCAGTGTCAAGGACTTAAACTTTTTAATAAGACTAACCAGAATATTTTAGGTGTAAAAAACCCAACCAAACAACCCAAAACCAAATGGAAAAAATGTACCAGCAGCCTGCAGCAGTAGAAGACGGCCGTTTGCTTTCTGAACTCATTCGCTGTCAAGTAAATTATGAAATAAAATTGTATTTCCCATTGCTGCCTCCAAGGGAACAGAAGGGAACTGGAGAGAAAAGCGTAGCTCCGGAGCATCAGGAGATGTGGCTACAGCTGTCAACCCTGCTAGAGAAATCCTCGGACACAGCAGTATCCCACCCAGCCCGTAGGTTCGGCTTTAATTGACCGGGGTACGGTGGATAAGTTCTGTTCAAAACCACTTTGCAATTTTCAGGTGAAAGTTGATGCAGTTGGAGGTTCATAATCAACTATGCTGCACTTTATGCTTTTTACTTAACAGTCTCTTTATCATGCGCTGCGCCAAGAGACGTAGAGCAACGAAGACAGAATAGTGATAAGGACGGAAAATAAAGACTTCTAACCTTGTACGTAAGTGCTAAGCCTTTCTAGTGACAGCAATGTTCCCACTGACGATAAACATCGCTCCCTCTTGTGGCTGAAACTACTGCTAACTTGGTGGTACTTCAAATCTTTCAATGAAAATTCAGTGAAGGAAGGATTATTCGCCTAAATTTGCACCTTAATGCGCAGTCACATACGTGTTCGCACATGCAAAAGTATGACTATAATAATACACCATGCACAGAGTTCATATTGCATATACAATTTCACCTAGTATCTCTGCGTTAAAAGGCTAAAAAGGCTGATAAAACCAGAAAAGAAAACTTACCAGGGATCTGGTAACACAGCAATCTACAACTCCATACAGAAGAGGCTGTAAGTGATCCAGTTTTCCATATACAAACGCTGACCGAGCTGTTGCCCCCGAGACAGTGAAGAGTTAAACTCACAGACTAGCTTGGAAATTAAAGATGTGAAACTACTGGATTCCTTCGCGGGATTAACACACGCCCTTAAATCCCTTCTCAGGGTGTGCAGAATCCTATACAAGACTTTCTGCGAGCATTTCAAGACTTTGGTGGGTCCAGAGGCCTCAACAATTTATTTTTTAACACACCTGAATGGCCATTATAAGTTCAACGTACAGTGTAACGACACAGTAAGTATACGCGAGATGTGTTCTTAAAGCTGTTAAACGGAGCTGTACCGATGCACTCGAATGGCTTGAAGCCCCCTCCCTCGCCCTGGTTTCCAATTTGATAGCGAAACAGAGAATGCCTCTCATTTTGTCTCAAAGCGGTGGACCCTTCTTTATGCAGATTTGCCTAGGAAACTTTCATAAGCAGGTCCCCAAAGGCAAAAAATAAAATAAACAGTACTACTTCCAGTCCAGCTGCAATTTAATCAGCAGAACAATGAATTATTTTCTACGCTTTCATTGCCAGCAAATCACAATTTATATAAAAAGCCAAGCATATTAGAGTTTGTAGATGAAATACCATTGTACAATAAATTCCTCCCCCAAAACACTGCAGTGTGAAGATGGGAAGAGAAGACTACGGAGTTACTGAAATTTGTGTTCTCTTTCAACTCAATTGCAAGTTATTTGTACAAGAAAGCATTATTTCAATATATTGAGTAATATGCTTACTCACAGGAGTAACAGCTAACTCGGGCATTTCCAGCTGATAACAGGAAACGTTCAAATTTATCTAAAATACACAGCTACTGTTATGTCTTGCAAAGAATGGTTGGAGGCCAAGAATTAAAATACCTTGAACATAGGACAGACAATGTCATTTAATCCCCGACAAAAAAAGCAAATGTGTGCTCTGGGATTTTTCCACCCCACCTTCTGTAAATCTCTTTCAAAATGTTTGTTGCCTTCAAGGTGCGAATGTCCTTGGAAGAGAAAAATAAAGAGAGCATAAAGGTGATATTTTGGGAGCAAACTACAACTACGTATGTCCACGCTTTCCAGGAACTTGCAGCTGCTTTTTTTCCTCAGCAGTGGCTGCAGCTGATCTCGCTCCTTCAAGAAAACTAGACCCATCCCTACAGGAGTTTCCCCTCAAACAGCCTCCCCATCCTCCCCCATCATTAAGGAGCCGTAATTCAAGCTTAAATACTTTGGAAAAAAATTCATTTTCCTGCAGCAAAGGAAGACTGATGCACAAACATTAGAGCAATCTAATTTTAGATCATTTGGATAATACGCTGGATCCTTACGTGCATTTATTTTGGGCTATTTATAGTCCTCCAGACACTGCTGGAAGTATAGGCATCCATTGTGGAGCTGTTCCACTGTGCTCCAGTTTGGGAGGGAGGGAAGGAGGGAGAGAGGAGGCAATCAAGAGTCTGATTGTTCTGGGGAACACAGGTATGGAGGTGTTAGATGAAATGTTCATTTACAGTCTGAACAGAGATCAAAAGGCTCAGCCGCTTCGCAACTTTGCTGCTGCCAAAAACCGTAAGGGCACTGTAGAACTTGGAAGTCCCAAACCGCACCAAATTACAGGCCCAGATACAAACGCGGCTCATAGCTGCAGGCATGGAAAAGGGACCGTGTGCCAGAGCGGGGAAAAAAAAAAAACAAAACCCTGAAAAACTTTTCAATGCCCTGGGGATGCTTCTGGAGCGGTATAAATGGCTATACTGTACCTCTCAGCCAGAGCGTTGAAGTCAGCGGCTCCCTCGTAGGCATGTGACTTCCAGAACAAAGTTCTTCTTCTTGTCGTAGGCGCTTCGCAAGCTCGTCTAAACGTTGGCGCTCCACAGTCTCTAGGGCTGGGTTATCAGAAGGTCTCTCAAACCTCAGTCTTTCTTCGGTTCTTTTTTTTTTTTTTTTTAACAAACATAAAAACCAACACATCTTCTGGCTTCAGATGAATTTTAACAGTGAGCCTTGGGCAGCGTTTCCAATGCACACATCCAGCGGTCGAACTGGAATTCGGGCTCGGCTCCCCGTGGTACCGCAGAAGCCTTTGGACCATCAGCTCCAGTTCTCCTGCTCTAAGATGAGAACATATTGCTTCTCCAGTTCTCCTTGTCCGATACACAGATCGCCTTTTATCGCATTTAGATGCAAGTCCCGGAGCCGTTAGCTATTCTAGAGCAGGCATGCTATTTTAACTCAGAGCATCGCTGATATCCAGGTCAAAGGACTCTGAGTTGAAAGTATGGAAACTTCAGAGTGCTACAGCACAGCATCTTGTTTTCATCAGGGTGTCTTCAGTAGGAAAATCTTCTTTGGAAGGTATTGGGGAGCTCTGACAACCTTTCCCATGACGCTGAATCACCTGGCCATGCAGGACCCAAGGCACTACCGTTTTTCTTTAAAGGAGCAACTGCAAGGCACAGCAGATTAAATGTATTTGCAGGTCACGGATCCTTAATTCAGCGTCCCAGTATCTACGCGAGCTAAACATGATCCGCTATTTAAAAACAAACAGGTAGGTAGCTTAAAATAACTAGTCCAAGGTTCACGAAAAGACCGATACAGATTCAGAATTCAACTCATCAAGGTTTTCAAGTCAACATCTCAACCATACTATGCAGCAACTCAGTCTGGTATCAGATCCAAATCCGACCTTGGATCTATTAGCAGGCGGATGTTGGGTTGATCAAACCCTACCGGCTCTGAACTCCAAAAGATAGCTCCTCATTGGAAGAGAACAACTTCGCACTTCCTGAAATTACCACGGACAAAGATAAGTCACTAATAAAATGGGAAAAGGACAAAACAAACTGGTGCAACAACTAATATGGTAGCTCTATCTTGAAGATTTTTGTTTTAAAAACATGAGTTATGACCCTTTAAGGACTAGCTGGTCTCCAGTGAAAGAAACACAAGCTACTCCCAGCAATGAGGGCAGGCCAGCAACACTCCTGCCAAAAGGGGTTAATTTGTTCCGCTGCCTTTTTTCCAAGACCTGACGATCCCAGACCTTTGAAACGTCCAGTGTTTGCTATTGAAATACTGCAGAACTAAGGTATTGGGGCCAGTTCAGGCCGTACGCCTGCATACCAGTGCTACCGTTGGGAAGCGTTTTCCCGAATCATTTGAAAAATGTTTTAATAGCATCAGCAGGAACGACAACAGAGAACAACCACTGCACGGGCACTACGTTACAAACCAACCCAACAGGCCGCTAGAAAGTGAGCGTGGCCAAGGAAGACCAGGCTGCATTCAAGATAAAGCCTTTTGCTTCCATGCTGGCAAGTCCTTGTATTTTCCTTGTAAGGAACTATTGTATCGCTGATCAATGTCCTAAAGTAAGTATCTCCGTACCTCACTCCTCTGGGAATAAAATGATGCAACTCAGCTAACAGGTGAATGCATGCAGCAAAACCAGCTAAGACGACGTGAAACGCCTAACAGAAAAATGCGGTCTAAGATTAAAAAAAAAAAAAAATTCAGATCTAGAAGGCAATGAACTGTTAGCAGCTACTTCCCAATAAACTTAAAACAAGGTATCAGCTCAAAGATGAAGCATTTCAGTGAACTAGAAAAGGTACACAGAAGATAGCACAGAATCAGACGTACGGAACAGTTTCTGCAGAAGAAAATACTAAATAGAGTGGGAACCCTCAGGCCTGAAGCAGAGAGGTCTATGAGCGAGATGAAGAGAGAATGATTATTCACTGCTTGAGACTCACACAAGGAAATCATCAGGTTTAAAACACAAGCCAAAGGAAATACTTTTTCCAAACAAGGCATACTTAAATTGTGTAACTTATTGAGTGCTGCGGATGCCAAGTATTTAAATGGGTTCAAGAGGGATTATACAAACGCATGTAGAATACTTCCATTGGTGGCTATAAAAAACCAAACAAAACAACCACCAAAAGTTTTGATGCAACCCGATGCTTCCGAAGTGCCTAAGCTGATGACTGCCAGAAACTGGGTGGGTGAAAGAGGATGACACTTCTCTCAGCCTCACGTCCTTTCCCCAAAGAGCCACGAAGGCGAGAGGCAGGAGCACGCGCTCCTCTGGGTCTGCCCAGGACAGCAGCTCTCCGCGTAGGAGCCTTACAGCGGCAGAGACGAGAAGTCTGCCGGGCTCCTCGGTAAGAGGAACCTCCAGGGTTAACCATCGTTTGGCTGCAGCTCGTTCTCATGACTTCACTGACTTGTGGGGCAGAGAAGGGGAAGAGGAGAGAGCAGGAGCCCAGAGGGCCGAGAGAACTGCGGCACCATTCACGCCGCATCTAGAAACTGCACCGACGTCTCCTTCACCTTCTAAAAAGTTTTCCTCTAGAAAACTTCTGAGAGTTTTCTTGACAGCGCAGACAGTTTACAATGTCTGAAAGGTTTTTTTTATGGCATGCTATGAACAAAATTTAAAATACCAGTGCCAAGAATTAGAATGATTTACATCATTCTCTCCAGGGTGGGGCATACTCTATCCTCTATTCAGTTAGAGGCTCCTAATATTCCCCATGCTGCCGAGCTGCTTTTATCACTATAAATTAAAAGGTTTCCACTTCAAATCTCCTAAGTTCTTGAAGCAGGGCAGGCTTGGTGGTGGGGAAACAGAGGTCCATATTCAAGTCCTGATAAATCAACTGCTCCCAGCACAAATCACAGCTCCTGGCTCCCGCTGCATTCCTGCAGGTCTCAGGGCAGCTGTTCACCTCAAAAGCAACAGCCAGAGCAAGAGGAGAGTGCTCGACACCGTACCTTCTCGGTGTAAGTACTGCAAGTCTTCAGACCCGTTTTCAAATGCATTTCCACAGACGTGGAGCCACACAAATTGACTTTTTGCACAACGCCCGTCTTGGAGGTCAGTGTAGCAATACTGAGCTGGCGATCAGGCCGGTCGGACACTCAACCCGTCGCTGGCAATTTAATGAATTACAAATCAAAGTACATTCACAGCTCGTAACATGATTCAGCTAGTTTGCCATCTCTTACCAGGACCACCCAAATCCAGATGTTCAGGAAAATTTTGCCCACACTCCACCAAAGTCCCAAGACATTCCTGAAGGACAGCCACATTTCTTCTTATTCTTCCAACACTAGATTAGCCTGCACGGCAGTGCCTTCTAGCAGCAAAAGCAATCCTACTGGGGCCCAGAACTGCTAAAGCCAGCACGCAGTGGTTTTTTGTGTTTTTTTTTTTCCTGGGCAGACCAGGGTAAAATTACCCCAAAGACAACAACAAAAATTAGCGTATCACACACTGTTTTCCAGCGTCACCCCCAAACTTCCTTCTATATAAAAAGGGGCACATGCTAAAGGAACAAGACATTTCCTTATCGAAGACAAAATCTGTAAGCTACAAATTTTATTTTCTGAGTAGTTGCTTTAATTGCTGCAGGTAGTTTTCATACAGCTCCTGCAGCATCTACCGGGAGATGTCCGCAAGCAATTCTCCCACAAAATAAAGGTGTCCTGTTGGCAGATAAAAGCTGAAATTTCTTTTCGGTGCAGGAAACAATTTTATAAGCTTCTCTAACAATAACTTTGTTTGAAAGCATCAAAAAAAATGGTGGAAATACAGAGAGATTTTCTGTACTTCCCCCTGCCCCAAGGATTAAGCAAGGAAATCAGCATCTGCCACAGCACTGCGTACTTGCCTGCAAAACAGAACACGGCCAGCAGATGTAATCTGAGGCTTACTTTGCATTCTCAATGCTGTTTTTAATCCAAGATGTTGCACTTCTGCATTAAGCTAAAGCTTTAATACTGGAAGTCTATATCCTGCTCTCTCAAGCAGAAGCGAGGACGCAGCTTCTGGCCAAATAAGTACATCTTCCAAGGCCTGCAGAATACAACATGGGTTTTATTACTATGCCACCACCAAGATCCCAAACTACAAGTTGTGTCTAATTTAATTCAACGCTCTGTTTTCTGAGTTACAGCAGAGATGCTACTTAAAAGGAAACAAGTCATTTTTGCTGAAAATGCAGCAAAAACATGGGCCTCTGGATATATTTTTGCTGGCTACCAGACACCCAAATTCAAACACAGCTGATGCAGACTGTGATGGCCTCTAGTGGCTGTTTTTCCAACATCCCAAACTCATCACATGATTTGGCTCGCAAGACTGCAATCTGCTCCACTTCCCATCAGTATTTGCTAGATCATTCTGAAAGCGGTAGCAGGGCGAGATGGTGATTTTGAGAGGTGCAGCCGAGGAAAGGTAAGGCAGGACTTGTTACAATCATCCTAGATGCCACTTACGTACCAGCATCTGCCTGTCCTCACCAGCTGTGGTTACGTCACCTGACAGGTATACCCATTGCTAAGGTAGCTCTGGTTCTTAAAATTGTATTTTCCACTGATTTTTCTAAACACAGTTTCTGTTTAAGCTGCAGTTTAAGCTACGTTGTGTAACAACAAAGCCAAGAACTATATGCGTCTTCATGGAAGACTAATCTTCACTTAACGTTTTCTTTCAATTAATCTGAGGATTTACAAGTGAGGTTTTAAGAATGATTAAATAGTTCAATAGTTCTTCAAAAGCAACAAATCGGATGTATCTTGAGCTGAACGGAATACAGAGATCCTTGGATCTCTAGTCAACCTCTCTGCCGTGCAGCAAATCAACCCATGGGAAGGTAACATTCATGGCGAAAGTTTCCCCAAAACAGTCTAACTTTCCCTAATTCGGGTGACTGTCCTCAGTTCCCTACCATCTTGCCTAGAGCACCAATGGATCAGCGCAGTTGTTCAATTTCAGATGAGATCAAATTTTACTCTTCTGTGTCAGTGAAGCTGAAGTCTACGAAGGCTTTAAAAGGTGCTTTGCTGAAGAGAGCGGGGACACTTAAATTTGAATAGTAAGCTCCCAGGCCGCACCAGACACTGCCCGGTGCAGTTTTTGGTATTCTCCAAGTTCACGGGTACCTTCTCTCAAGCTTGAAAGCGCTACTCAAAGTAGACAAACCACTCTACAAGCACTACAGCAAACAAGCCCCACCTTCCCGAGGAGGACCCACGCCTTTCTCAAGTTGGCAGAAGGCAAGAAACTCAGAATTCCTGGTAATTTTGTGCAAGCTCCAGCTCCAGCCTGAGTCACAAGGCATTGCTCTTCAGCACAAGGGGTCCTGGCTGTGTTATTGGTTCAAGGGAATATCCCCCAACAGAACATTGTATTTGTCTTTGACCAGTATCTCCTGCTATTGACGCTGCTGGACTATAAGCAAGGCCAGATGCAATTTACATGCCTCTTATTTTTGTAACAGACTATTCAAGCACAGTTTTAATTTGATACTCTTTATTATGATATCCAGGAAAACAATAACAAGGTGATTGCTTATTACAGCTTCCACAGACTGGGGCTCCAGGCCTAAATGTCCTGGGTACACGCACGCACGCACGCGCGCACACACATACACACAGAAGACAACCCTAGCCACAAAGAACTTACAATCTAAATAAACAAAACGAAGATAATGATTAATCAAGAAACAAACAGGAGGAATCACCTGCGTGAGAACACAGGATAGTCTTGAACTCCAGACTAGAAGTCAAGCCAAGAGCTGAAATTCCTACCCCGTTACAGTATTCTTATCTCCATGGGCTGAATTTTTCATCTGTTAATCACAACGCAAGATACATTCTTCAGCATTTAGAACCGACATAAGGAGACACAAAGCTCAAGTTCTAGACCGTAATTTGTCAGGTTGTACACAGCAAAACTACAGTCTAGAGATTCAGAGATCTTAAGCGCCCAGCTTCCTAAATGAGAAAGGCAGTAATAGTGACCTGCAATATGGAAAACAAAACCATCCAGAAACACGAATTTCTGCTAAACCAGTCAAGACTTACTAATACATTTTTTCACTTCAGTATATCAAATTGCCTAACACTCTTGCATTTGGAACAAAGAAGTGACAGCTGTGTTGTGCTGCATGACAATGCCCGACCTTTAATGTTAACCACAATAAATAAGGAGAAAGAATGAATACTGAAAAAGCTATCAAATTATAAAGCTACACTTCAGCTGTTCTGATTCTGCAAAAAGTTTCAAACAGAAAAAAAGAAAAAGGAGTTGTCACTTCTGGCACTTGCATCACAGATTTGCCATTCTTGAGCTGGATAAAAGTAAAGTATTTGCGGAAACCCAAAATAAAAGTGACAGGACACATAGAAAGAGATCAAGAGCAAGTGTACTGGATTCAAAACTAGGTAGCATGTTTTATTTTTTTTTAAACCTGAAATAAGAGTTGTTGCCTTTCGTCTTGTCAACATCAAAAGAACTTCTCTAAAAAGCAGAAAGAAGCCATTGCAGCTGCAGCCCCACGCTCCTCATCCATCGTTCACAGAAGGGGAACCGATGGTTGTGGATGCTGACAGCAGTTCCGTTTCACCAACAGAAAGGCACCTGCTCTCCGGATGTGAGCTATATCCAGGCACTACATCGCAATACGCGTTGTATCGCAACGTATTCACCCTAAAGAGTTTCGGTTCCCATTAAGTGGGTTCTGGTGACACCTGGCATATGGATGCACTTCCTTCTTGCGCGTCTGATCCAGAAACACTCCGACACTACTTCTATTTTAGTTCTGAAGAGCATGCCAAATTCCTTAATGTGTACAGAACTAGGCTGTGCAGATCCTGAACTAAGTAGTTCAGGGAGCAATGAGAAGAGGGGATAACCACCAGACACCCACCACAACAACCTACAGAATAAACAATTCTGTTTTGCTCCCAAACAAAAACCAAGCACGGGCTGATCAGCGGTCTAAAGATAATCCACAACTAACAACATGAGAAATTCAAATATTATGAACAGATGATAACCAATGTCAGTCCTTTGAAGAGTCTTATTCTTTTTAAAGGATCTCCTAAACATTCCCCAAGCCTTAATTTTCTAGGACATTCTTACACTCTGCACAAGAAGTAACCAAAGTATTTGCATACCAAGACGACTATTACTACAGCCTGCAGGCATTAAACCACAGTCCCCTGGAACGCAGTATCTGCATGCAGGCTCTCATCGGCCTGTAAACGTTACAGATATCACGACTGTCTCCACTTTGTGCTCAAGTTCCTTCAATACTGACATTTTCCAGAGAGAACAATGAGAACAGCAATGACCAACACCGCATAGGGAGCCTATTGAAGCTGTCAGTCTCCATCTTCTACAACACAGGCCCAAAGGGCTGAGTCACAAATGGAACCAAACCCAAGTATGACCTAGTCATCAGCTGGTGAACTTCCTGAAAACAGAAAAACAAAATAAAAGAAACCAAGCAACCCTCCCCTCCACGTACCTAGACAGGCATACAGCACAATTCTTGCAAAGCTCTCTGGAAGACCTACTGCAATGCATAAAGGGTTTGTGCGGAGAAAAAAAATGCCACACCAAAAAGCTGTAGCTTCTTGGCTGTTACGGAAAGTAACCTTGTTTTTTTTGATCCAAGAGAAACTGCATTTTCAGAATTCCTATTTCTACAACATCAGTATCATCTTGCACTGCTTGGAAACCCCAAAACTATGATAGATAGAAGGTATCGCAGTACAGTAAAGCACATTCAGTATTTCCCCTTCCCCAACAATATCTGACAAAAATCCATTAACGCTTAAAAAGTTTGGCATGTAGGAGCTATCAGAGAGACCAGTTCCCTTCTGGTATCGATGACTGGAAGCCCTTCCATGAGGTCTCCCAGCTCATACTGTAATCTAGTGTAATTTTCAACCAAATGTGCAGTTGAAAGGGGTAGCTGCTTAGAGTCTGATTCACCTTTCCCCCTCCATCTTCTCTTCTTGCTTACACATAAATACTCACATACCTCCAGGATTACTCTCAAGCAACCAATCCATCAGCAACACAAGTAAGCAAACAAACTAGTTTTCAGCTGTACCAGCTCCCTGATCTAGCTCACCATGCAACCAGAAAGGCTTGTGCTAGACAAGGCAAGGGACAGAACCCCAGTTTTGGCAACCTACATTACTTTCAGCTTAGCATGACCATAAACGTGCTCCCTTCCCTTTAATATCGAGTTTTGCCCCCAGCAAAATCACCTCGGGTGCAGTAAGTCAGAAATCTGCAAGGGACAAAAGGATTGCAGATGTCTATTAACCATTTTAACAGAAGTCCGATGACTTGGACCAAAGTACCACACCGCTTATTACAATTCGGGGTAACGCAACTCAATAAACACAACTAGAATTTGCAAAGAAAAAAGTATTTAGAAAAATATCAACTGCTTACCAGTAACTACTGATTTTCTAAATGCATTATCCCAACATTTATTTACTTTCAGCTTATTCTCATATCAGCAGAAATAGCCTATGCATTTTCTCTGCACAGCAAATCCCTTGATCGTTCCTAAGTTTGGGCATGGGATCACCTGAAAAGCAGTATTTCCAAAGAGCCACAGTCATGAGTAATTCACACAGCAGAAATCAACCTTTGCAACTAATCAAAAGGAGAAGTTGTCCAGATAAAAACTGTGAAAATTAATTCCAGCTGTTCTGCATTCCTCGTTTGTACTTTGAAGTGACATATAATTACTTAGTAAAAGTAAAATACTGGTTTTGATAGTAGATTCTGGCACATAAGCCAAACATAGATGGGCTGGGGGGGGGGGGGGGGGGACACGACAGAAGGGCTTGCAATAATCTGTTGTAAGTCTTTAAAAATTCTGA
>JANZLQ010000029.1:17671786-17682096 GCA_026212715.1 Elanus axillaris
GGGGGGACGACACACGACAGAAGGGCTTGCAATCATCTGTTGTAAGTCTTTAAAAATTCTGACAAGATGGGGCAGGGGAAGAGGGGTTTTAAGAAAAAAAAACCAAACCCAACAAACCTTACCCACAGTCTGTATGAATTACTCAGTTCAAATCCATCTACATCGACAAAGCCTTCTCTTTGTAGGACCTGGTCATCGACCAGGGTAAATTACTACAGCCTAAGCAAAAATTATTTTATTAGGCAAAGGAATACAGTAATAAGGTCTTCAGTAATTTCCATTTCTGATTTTCCTGGTTCTGTAATTAAGAAAACATGATTAGACAACTAATCTTCTTCCATCTTACTGAATCCCAGATTACAAAGAAAGAGCCAAAATGCAGTAACATTTGAAAATCAGTTTTAAGCAATTCAAAAGAAGTTATCCAGGCAAACAATAATCTTATGCCAAAACAAGTAATATGAAACTGGAAATGGAAGTCTCAAAAATCATGTAAATTCATGGGGGTTTCCACCCCAAGGCAGAAAAATAACAAATTACTGCTTTTGCCTCATCCAAAATGATAAATATGTACTTTTACTCATGACACGAGACAAAAGATACTGGCTTGCAATACTCTACCCAAATTCTAAAACAATTGAAATTATTCTCTATTACTTGGCAGAAAGCAACAACTCCTATAAGGCAAGGATGAAGATTAAGCCATTGTGAAAACAAAAGTGCTTTTTTAAAAGTCCAAAGGCCAAGAATGTCCATAAGGCCAAAAGGGGACAAAAAGCAATGTCAGTTGTTTTACTGACATTACCAGGCAAGAATATACTCTTTTGTAGTTTTTGGAAGCGGACCTTAAGTTTACATTTCAAGGGTGCTGTGCCAAAGAATGAGGTTTTCAAGAAACAGTTTGCCTTGGGGAACAACTATTACAATCCTCAGACTCCAGTAAGTCTTAAAGATCTCAAGAAGTATTTTAAACGTTCCCTTCATAATTTGTTCCTCCACCCTTCGTGATTTTGACAGCCCCAGTACAACCAGGTGTCACAAACAAACTGATTTACAGTCAATGTACCACACTAGAAACTTTAAAAACTTGTCCCTTTTGGCTTAAGGTACAACCTGAAAGCAAGGCACACAGAATCCGTGAAGGTCTTGTTAGAAACATCAGACATGAAACATGATTTTGTGCAGCGAGTATTCAATGTATGCAATTCCCTCAAAATTTCCGAGTTTCAATTTTCCAGTTTCATGGTCAGATCAGATAGATTCGCAGTCTGACCACCTGAGTTTTATTCTTTCAAATCAAGACATGGTATAGCTACTTCCACTGAAGCAGACTGGGCGTTATTACAGGGCATGCCGCCCCAGAGTACTCCAAAGTCAAGCAAGTTCAAGTTTTTCAAGTCCGCTTCAGGAGCTGTGAAGCAAGTACAGGAACTGTGTCTGAAATTAGCTGAAACATATAACGAATTATACTGCAATAACTCCAAATAGCACTAAACGATTGAAGAATGGATAGTTAGTTGTAGCCAAGATTTTGTACTAGAAACGTTTATTCCGTATAGCAAGCAATCGAACTGTAGAAGATACAGAATGCAGATTTATTATTTTGTTGGGTATAAACTCAACTATAATAACAGTTTTTAATTAAAACTATTTTATTTATCAGCTTGATTGCTCATAATTACTCCTCTCAATCAATAAGCAGTCCAATACTTGAGTTAACTTGAAAGACTAATTTAGCAATTTCTTCTTAAGACTGAATTAAATCTCTAACTCATTCTCTCAAGTGAAATGGCTTCAATTATACCCATTACAAAAGGGTACAGAGGAAACATTAACTGCATATTAAACTGGAAAATTAACTGGACAAAGCTTCACATTTAATACAATTGTGAAAGTCAGATAACGGAAAACATCTTAAATTAAGATTTTTCCAGTTGTAGCAAAGGGCACAATGAGTCGATTTTAAGAAGTTGTAGCTTTTAAATATTTTTTCATAAAAATATATATATAGGAGAAATCAAACTATTTCCTAACAGAGGTGAAACAAAGCAAAACAGTTAAAGGAATGTTTCTCATAACTTGATCCACTTATCTAACAAATTCCCTCTTCACGGAGCATTAACGCCTCCTAAAACAATCACAACAACACATTGTAAGAACCTCCACCCTCTAAAATCAGACAGGTAAATTTTCAAATGTCCAACGCACACTAATTCGCCAAGAAACATACACTTTAAAAGTACAGACAGGAGTTAACAGTGCTATTCAAATCAACTCTTCCTATGACCGTACACGCTTCCTTCTAATTTTCAAGTGCTAAAGCTACATCTCAAAAAGGTTTTTTGTTCCTTGTAAGAGATTTCTAACCAACAAACAATAAGACTCTGCAACATTTCCAATTAGTTCAGTTTTGGTTTAATGATATGGGGCAATTCTTAGAGCAGACATTGTGTAGCTAATAACTACAAAATAAAGAGGTTTATTGGTGTGTCCTCACAATCCCAATTTGAACTGTAAATTTGAATCAAGGTAATTAACTGAAAAGCCAGAGTATCTGAAAATGCATACTAAGTTTTAACTTCAATTTTGCAAGACTTCTTGAAGAACTTGGAAAAAGTAAAGTTGGTAGAACAGTATATATCACCAAGATTACAAAAACTGGAAAGAAATAATACATTGCAACAGTGATCCTCATTAAGTGAGGTTATTTCATCACAGTAAATGTTTAAAAAAGTGTCAATGTTATTTAAAAAAAGTGTTGTATCTCCCCCCCCCAAGTATTTGAAGACAGATAAACCTTTTGCCTAGTCAAAATGGCTCTTAAAAAAAGTTTGTCAAAACAACAGCAATAATCAAAAAACATTAATTGTATTTTCTTTAATCCACAACATCTCTAGTGCTGAAGGGCCATCCATGTAAAAAGCAGATTCTTTGGGGACATTAGTCAATTAACTTAATAAAACCCAGTTTTACGAGGATTTATCCTTCCTGCTACGAGGCGAGTCTGCTCCATTTGAGGTCACTGTTCCATTTATGCCATTTTCTAGAAAAAAGAAGAAAACATTTTTCAAACACAATGAGACGCTTCAGATTTTATTACATTTTTGTAGGTCCTATACAAAGTCTTTTAACTTCTTTTCTGATGCATCTTCTTTGTTAAAGCTCGTAATTATCATTCATAATGCAATAGTAAAGTGAAGTTTTTTACAAAGTGCAAAATTTAAAGTCTGCTACGATAAAGTCCAGTTTCCTGACATGGCCAGACACTGAAGCTTGTGCATCATATACATCTACACTGAAAATGAGACCGGCTATCATATTTTAGAAGATATTCTCCTAAAAAGTAAATGCTAAACCTGTAGATGAAACTGCCCTGTGAAATTTTGAAGATACACACAGCACATAGACAATTCCCTGGTACAGGTCTTTATTGTTTGTCCCACCTATTTCATATTTTAATTCTTGCTAAAATTACATTCCTTCATTTACCTTTACAAGCTTTTCATATTTATAGGAAACCTTTATATATACATACATTTTTGAAGTATATACTTTAAGATACAGAGTTCATTTATGTTCTGATGAAGATATTTACATGGATAAAATGGACCGAAGTAAAACACTAGTTAGATTTGAGATGCGTATGTGTAGATGGAAGAATTCAAGCATAAGACCAGGCACCTATCTAAAAACACAAAGCAAGAATGTGTTACCAGCTGCAGCCCTCTACTTCTATCCCACTTCTGGGCCAACTTAAAAGTCTCAAGAGTTTTAAAACTATTCGACAGCAAAAGTTTGCCTTAGAACAATGACCCACAATCTATGGATTTATAATGCACACAACTTAGAGTAAAATGGAACAACATGATACCACTGCGAATTAAAAGTATCCCCTTTATTCACTGTCACCACCACCCAAGGAAGCGGAGATGTTGCCTGACAATAGCCGTATTTATAAAACGGATTGAAAAGCAGAGTGCACAGCCAGCTATAATGCTTGCTGCTTAACATCTCTGCTCTGATGTACAGTATCATTCTGACTTCAAGCAACCACTGTGGTTTTTGTACAAATAACTGGTTAAATTAATGTTTTCCATCTGCAGATGTGTTGCAGATCACCACAGTGTGGCCAATCCACAAAAACAACTGTGGATCTCCCTCTCTCCGCCACTACACCCAAATATGCTCCCTTTTATGCAAACAAGCAACTCAAAGAAAATAAAAATCAGAAACACACATGAGGATGAGACCAGACACAGGCCCAATTAGTCACACAGGAACAGTCAAAGTCTATCCAACATACTTGGTTGTAAACGACACCACCATTTTATGTCTACCTAAGGTGGTCTTTGGATACTTTTCAAAAAGTTTGTGTCATTCTTAAATCAAGAAGCTTACAAACAATGAGCTAGACCCAAGCCAGCTAATTGAAATTGTATTTTCTTAAACAGTTAAGTCAAAACAAATAAAAGTCAGACAAAGAAAAAGAATCAGCATGTGCCTGGGTACCCCACCTATATGACCAGTAGGATTTTTCTACTGCCATTTCTTGCTTTTGGCATAGTCTAAAAGGAAACACATTTTATTGTACCCTCACTCCCCAAAATCCACCCAACCACAAAAAAAGAAAGAAAAGAAAAGAAAAGAAAAAAGACTGTTTTGAACAGTTTAATTGCATATATCACTCTTTCAAATACACTGTCTTGCTGCATCCTGTGCAAGTGTTCTGAAGAGTTAACATTACAGGAACCTTCAAAACAGAAGAATCTGAACTGACACAAACCTTTCAGATTTTAAAGTTCTTTTCTTTCAATTTAAAATAAGGTTTCCCCAGTCTTTAAGACAGGCATAGCTCAATTATTTTGTGAACTAAACCACGATTCCAATTAACTGACTTTTTCACTATTCGTTTACTACTTGCAAGTCTTCACAGAAGTTGGGTAAAACCCAGCAAATTCACCAAATTACATCAAGGAAATAGTTTAAGAGATTTAAAAAGCTACTACATTTTTGACTCACAGATTAAAGTGCCATTTAAGTTTATGCTTTAAAGATATCTGTCATAGAAGATTTAAATTAATTCCACAAAAACCATAGTAAGACACAATGAACACAGAGCTCTGATTAAGTAGGACACCTTCATAGGAAACCACCTTCACTGAATTTAAAAAAAGTCCAACTGGATTTTCTGACAAAACCAAAAAACCCAACACCACACAAAAGCCAAGTTGTGACAATCACAAATCATCAAAAGGTAGTACAGAAATATTCCTAACCCCATGATTTTAATAAAAAAAAGAAACTTGGAAAAAAACCCAAACCCACTGAATTGATCTCTGATTATAAATCTCAGTTCTCAATGCAAATGGTCTTCACACATGTTACGTTCAATATATCAAGAAGTGGAACAGGTTTGGCAACACATGATTGGCAGCAAAAAGATCATGCTGAAATAAGATTTTGAAATGACTTAAGCAGTTTCAAGCTAGCAGTTAAATACACAGAACTTTTAACTGTTGGAACAACAGAAATACTGAAGTGTGGGGATTTAAAAAAAAAAAATAGTTTGTTTTTTTTAAATGGAGGACATGATTTTCCTTGGAGGAAAAAGCATTCAGTTCATGCCCTTTCCATAAAAAGAGTGTGACTTCATCAATAAGTCAAACCTGCAGTCAGTTCATTTCCAAATGCTACACAGGTTTAAAGTAGTAAATAGTTATTATCTCCCCTTAAAAGAAGTATCAAAATCCTATTTTTAGTAACAACAGTCCAACATAAGCCTATTTACTTGATGAATCATCAAGCCATCTCCTTGCCCTAAAACCTCAGAATTTAGTGGCAATGAAAAACAAGCTTAAAATTCATTGCAAGGAGAATTTAGAAGTAATTGATTATGATAACAGATCTAAAAATATATCTGTTCCCTATTTATAAGGGAACAAAACATAAGCATGACACATTTTGCTCAAGTAATACGATTAAACACAATCAAAATCTCATGTTGCATTAACTAAAGAAATCGTAATTCCTTCATTCAATCAGAAGAGAAAAACCAAACAACTAATATACAGTGATTTTTTTAAAATTAAGCCCCCTCCCCCAACAATATTCACCAATACTGTTTTCTGCAACTGAGAGATCTCACTTGCAAGTTAAACAAAATGTTTCTTTAGCAATTATATTAAAAAAAGGCTCTCCATTACCTGGAGTTGTTTTTGAGAAGTCAAGGTAACAGAAAAACTGAAAACACAAACCTCTTTCTTTTCTGGAGGTCTTTCCTTTAGCTGTTACAAACTTCTTTTTCACTGACTGAGGCTGAGAAGAAGAATGCTCTCTCCACCTCCGAAGCTGGAAATTAATGAACTTCCACATCATAAATGCTTGAGCCATGCAAATGGAGGCCAGCACACTGATTCTATAAACAAAACACAGGTAAAGGTTTATCAGTAAGTTTATCTCATTATTCAAATAGGAAAAGAAAGTAGAACATCACCTCAGATAGTTCTTTGTATGCCATAAACTGCCTTTTTACTCAGGTTCCTCAAACACAAGAGTGATTCCTTCTAGAGAACACAAATTTATAAGAGTTCAGTTTTGTTTGGGGTGGGGTATTTTTGGGGGCGGTGGGCTGTGTGTGTTTGTGAATTCCCCCCCACTCCTCCGAGTAACATCCATTTTCTAAGCCATGCAAAAGTTAGCTCACGCAGGGCAACTGGGCTTAGCACAGCTGAACAAAACTACGATATACAGCAAGAGTGAAGTCTTTGCCCCTCCATCAAAACTGGGAAGTACTAGATTTCTTTCCTGCTTTCTCCTTTCTTGGTATACTCTCAAGGTACCACGTAGTAACAGCTGAAAATGGTTTATGAGAGTCTCACAGTTCCAAGTATCGGTTCTGCAGGGTAATGCTGATATTGTCAATGTTTTAATAACTTACTTTTCTGGATTTAATTAATAAAAAGGCCAGGTGGTTGGCTGAACATCCTGCATCACATAGCGGCAAAAGGAGCCATAATAAAGGCAGAGAAAGAGGTAGGAATCTTCAACCAGGACTAAAGACGCTCTGGGCGTAACGCCTTGACCTCTATAGATAAACTCACTGCAATTGTATCTAAATTCAATTCAATTACTCTGTAACATTTGAAAGTAATCTCTGTAATTTGATATCCCTTTTAATTCTGGGTTTTTTTTCCTGACAAACCCCCCCAAGTAACCAGTTACAGATTTCTCAGCTGTAGACTGGGAATTCCTCAATTCGTTTCACTGTGCCTTATAAGTTTGTTATAGAAGCTATTCTTACTGATTCCATCGGTTGCATGAAAACACCTAACTGTTCAGAATTACTAGCATTAACACCACACCATTTATACAGTGTATTTAACACAGGTTTACATCTTGTGCTTAAGAACCATTCTAAGTTTACTATACCTAACAGCCAGGATATTAAAGTTTCCAGTACTGAAATTCAGCTGCTGATCTTCTGCTCTTGCCAGTCCAAAGCCAAAAGTGAGCACCGAGAGAATCAAGGTGAGAAGCCTTCCCAAAACAAAAAGAACTGCCCACAGTGAAAATCTAGAAAAAAAACCACCAAACACTAAATAAATTTTCTGTTCACAACATAGTACTAACAATGCAAATGTTTACTCTTCATCATGTGAATTAGTATGAAATTTAAGAACTTACCTAAATTCATTATTTTGCACCTATCCTAAACTAGTCCTGTGTTTCTAGGAATAGAATTTGTCAGAGAGGACAAAAAGCAAAAAAAGCCCTGCCTCACAATCTTTTTTTACAAACCAAAAGTACGTTCTGAAAACTAGTTTCAAGTCAAAGGAAAGTGCCTTCCATTACTATTAGAACATAAGCATGTTATTAGTTTCTATAGAACTCGCTATATTAGCAACCTATGCTGCTCCTTTCTCTACAAAACTTTGTACTAATATTTTTAGGAAAAAAAAGTGTAATATTTTATTTCATTTTACGCCACTGCTAACATTTACTTAAATAGGCGAAAAAGGTAAAAAAATAGTTCGTTTAGAGATATAAATACTAAAACTAGTCTGGAGAACTGTGGCTTCTAAAGGAAACACTGAACTTCCTTGTAATTCTGGTTTCTGGTTAGTTACATGCACAAGGCTTTGAGACAGAAATCACATGAATTTAAAAGATAAAGACAACTTACCCTTTCTGGTATCTTTCATCACTGAAGTAGAAAAGACGGGATATGTGGAAAAGAAATTCAACGAAGTAATGCAATACCAGAAGAACAAGTCCAAGATGGGTGAGACTATCAAAACAAATAAAACAAATATTCAGATGTTTTGTTAGATGTTTAAGGCTGAGAATGAAGCCAGCAAAAGTTTATCGTTTACTTACTTCAGGAGATAGGCTCCGGCAATATGAAAAAGATAAAGTCCAATATAGACGATCTGGCGAAAGATATCTTCCTATTGGGAAGAAAAAAGTAATTATGCGTCATACACAATGTTATACATTATCGTACAATGTTATATATAATTACAAACTATTCCATAGTCTTGGAAATTCTTCTTGGTTTATCAGCTACTTTAAAATGGCACCGAATTACTCAGCCTAGATCATCTAATTACTCACATAACTTACTGCTTACTTACCACTAATATTCGGTATCTTACACATACGCTGTTGCAAGAAAATGCATCAATTGTCAAAAAGATGCTTTTTTAAAAGGGCCTGGTTTTATTTGATATGACTACTGTGAATTTGTAATGGCTATTACAATACTTATTTGGTACGTATTACTGTATCATCGGCTAACTTCCTACAGTTCCACTGTATTTGCTGCCCGTCAGATTGCTATAGAAATAAAATAACAGTCCATGAACCAAAACGAAAAGGCTTCCAAGTAGTTGACATCTATTTTAAAACTTAAAGATCATCCAAAATTCTGGCACACTGTTGCTGGCAAATATAATATGTGTTATTTATAAATAATAACATATATTATGTTATTGATATAAATATTATGTTATTAACCAGTCACGCTAAGCCACACGGTCACCCTTCCAAATCAGGTTTTAGCCAGCCCCGTTAAATTGAACACTTCATAGAGACAAAATAATAAAGAGGAAGAGACATGAAGTATAGACACAGAGCACATGGAAAGCAAAAGGTGGCATCTGTGATCAGAAGAATCACTGAAGTATGCCAGATCATAATAAAAATCTGTCTTGAAGTGGTACTCAGCTATGCTTAAGAAACTCCTGCTTTTTGGAAAGATTCCCTAAACTTCAAGAAAGGGAATTCAGCTTTATCTTGAATATATGTAATTATAAAAAAAAGGCCTAAAAAATTTATCTTGTAAGACCTATGCTATGTTATGCAGTACTCCATCTCAAAGCCAACAAAAGCACAGAACCAAACACTTGTTGCAACAGCAACCACCACACACGTACACAAAGAGCAAGAAAACAGACAGAGAGAGACCTGCTCTAAATGTTCTGAAAGAAAACAAAAAATGAGTTCTTTCAGACAGATTAGAGAATAGTCAGTACAAATGCTCAGTTTCTCCAAGGACTATCAGGATGAGCCTTTTGCACTTTATCTTCAGAACTGACGTAATGTTTAAAGTCCATGCCACCTGCTTAGACAGAACTGTGAAGAGACGGAAGGCCTACTGGAATAATGCAGGTGGAGGTATACGCTACTATGCAGAAAGCCGAGTTAAGAACTTCTTTTCTTGTTGACATCAGCGGTACAGACAACTAGACCTGAGTAGAAGAAACCAGGTCCTTCTCAAGAGGACTGAGGCAGAGAAGGCAAGATGGCAGAAGTTAAACTGTGGTGAAAGAAGTATCAACTATGAACTTGCTAAAACAAATGAACTATCACTCTTGAAACTTAATGCAGAAGTCAGAGGCCAAAATTCTAAGCAGTGACTGACCCAGTGTAACGCTGCTATTCAATATACAGCACTTCTGCCATTTGTGGCACCTTCCTTGAAGTTACGTTAAAAAAAACCCCTCCACGCTTGGATATGAAGTGAAATTTGACAGGTATCACTAGCACAACATGGGAACATCAGCTGCAGTGTGCCTGCAGAACATCAGTGTTTATACTGCGTCTCATCAGCATGAAAACAAAGCACTTCAACTATTTTCCCAAGCCTCTTCTAAGCTCTTGAACAAAGACCTACAGTTACATAACACGTATGTTTCATTTTCTTGAACAAAGCGCAACTTTGGCAGCAGAGACCAGTCTACTCACAGAGCAACAATAGAATCATAGAATGGGTTGGATTGGAAGGGACCTTTAAAATCACCACCTCCACC
>JANZLQ010000029.1:17689640-17704954 GCA_026212715.1 Elanus axillaris
ACACACACACACACACCCACACACCCCCAGCCCGGGTCGGGGTCGCCGGTGCCGCCTCACCTCGAACATGAGCCCCAGCAGGAAGATCATGGCCATGCAGGACACGATGTCCGCATGGTTCTGTACGATGAACTCGTGGCTCAGCACCGGCGGGTTCTTATTGCTCTTCTTGCGGATCGCCATGGCGGGCAGGGAGCTGGGCGACGCCGCCGCCGCCTCCTCCTCCTCCTCCTCCTCCTCCTCCCCGCTGCCAGCACAGCTCCTCTCGCCGCGGCCAGGAAGAGGCGGAGGAGGAGGCGGCCGCGCAGCCGGGGAATGGGCAGCAGCCGCCGCCGCTTCGCCTCACCCCGCCCCGGCCGCGGGGAGCAGCCCCGGCCGCCGACAGCAGCGCCCCTGCCGGCGGGCGGGCGGGCGGCAGCGCCCGGCGGTTCAAAGCCACCTGCGGTGTCGTCCCCCCGCCATCCCGGCGCAGGCTGCCTTGGTTTCTTGGCGCTGCCCGTTGAAGTGGTGTTGTGGCCAGACCCCGGGCATTGGGAAGGTGGGAAGGGCAGGACTAGGGCTTGACCTGTGCGGGCAGCAGGCCCCTGCCGTGCCGCCGGCTTCCATTGTCCTGTAGAGCCAGAAGTAACAGGCGTTATCCAAGGAACTGTGAACCAGGAGTCCGGTGACCAGAAAGCAGAAGGGAAGAAAAGCGAATGGGGTAGTATAGAGGGAAGAGATGTTAAAAGGGAGGCTAGGTGTGGATTAAAAAAAAACCCAACCCAATCGCAGATTAAATTCCCAGGTTAAAACAGATGACGAGGTCTGAGAAATCTACACTGATGTGGAAAACATCCAGGCCGAATTGAGCTGTCCTTCAACACCCACCCCTCCCCACCCCCAAATTCATGCTGGTTTTATTTATTAAAGCTTCTGGCTGACAGATAACCCCCAGTGGACATAGGGAGAAGAAAGATCAAGAAAACAAGTAATTTATGGCTGAAGTTTAGCACTGTCAGAACAGCTTTTGCTGCCAGCAGCTAATGAATACAGGGTAAGAGATGAAGATGCGACTATTCGGTAGGGCTTTGCCTTCCCAGAATTGAGGGTGTGCACCAAATACGTTGTATGGACTAGTTTTAACAGGTTGGTTTCTTCCTACCATACGGAGCAGTGAATGGCTCGTGGAGCACGCCGACCAGTGCATCACCAGGCTTTTCAACTACAGAACACCTGCATCAGCTGTGAAATGCTCAGAAGTTCTGTAGGAATGTTGTCGTTGAACCCCGGCCAGCAACTAAGCACCACGCAGCCACTTGCGATCCAGCGGGATGGGCGAGAGAATTGGAAGAAAAAAAAGTAAAACTCGTCAGTTGAGATAAAGACAGTTTAATAGAACAGAAAGGAAGAAACTAGTAATGATAATAATAACAGTAATGAAATGACAATACTAATAAAAGGATTGTAATATAGAAAACAAGGGATGGACAATGCAATTGCTCACCACTCACCCACCGATGCCCAGTTAGTTCCTGAGCAGCGATCCCACCTGCCCGGTCAACTCCCAGCTCCCCTCAGTTTCCATACTGGACGTGACGTCCCATGGTCTGGAATACCCCTTTGCCCAGTTGGGGTCACTGCCCCGGCTGTGTCCTGTGCCAACTCCTTGTGCCCCTCCAGCCTTCTCGCTGGCTGGGCAGGAGAAGCTGAAAAATCCTTTGACTTGTTGCTCAGTAGTGTTTATACTAACTGAAAACATCAGTGTGTTATCAACATTCTTCTCACACTGAATCCGAGACATTAAAACTATACCAGCTACTCGAAAGAAAATTAACTCTATCCCAGCTGAAACCAGGACAATATCCAGCCCTCACTCTATATCAATTATGTCACGATCAGGTCCCATACGTTCCAATATATCCTAATCAATCACCTTCACCTTTTCCATCCTTTGAGATATATATAGATATATATATACACACACACAGAGATATCATTCCCTTAGTCTACGGGCCATCTCTATAAAATGTTCGTCGAGTTCATTTAGTCCCTGAATTTGGGCTCCATCCATCGTAGCAGTCTTTCTGGGCAGGAGGGAGGGTGCAAAGTCCGCGCAGTCGGCAGAGCAGGATCGGGCTCCTGTGCAGTGTGGCAAGCGGGCGACGCTGGGGGCTGCAGGAGGACGGTGTGCACTGCTGGACTGTTGCATGCCGAAGCTAGTTCTGGTTCCATCACGACCACGCTTCACCCAGTTTTATCAAAGTTCATTCTTGCTCGATCTAAGTGATTCTTACTGTAACACCATTAATATAGCATATAACAACTGTAGTAACGATAACATACAACAGCAGGGTTATAGAGCAACTAACACCATACAGTTTAATTCATTGGCTATTCTCACCTAAAATCAAATCCCCTTGAGGCCCACATCGGACTTCGCCATCTTTTTGCATCACCCACCACGCACACCCAGGTCCTTGAGCGAAAGCAATCCCGCAAAGGGCTTTGCCTTTGCTTGAGGCAGGAGTAACCCAGACTGTCTTCCCCAACGTATTTTTTATGTGCACTACAGGGACTTTATCCCCTTCTTCAGCACGTAAAAGTTCTGACCGGGCAGGGCCACCCCGACTGGCAGATCCTCTGCTGTTGACTAACCAGGTGGCTTTTGCTCAATGTGTATCCCCATGTTTGAAGGTCTCAGCATCTTTAACAGTCCATTGTATCATCCCACTTTCCCGGAGGCTGGCGTGTGATAGGGGGTGTGATATCCCACTCAATGCCGTGCTCTTTGGCCCAGGGGTCTCCGAGGTTGTTTCAGTTGTCCCGTTGTCTGACTCAGTTCTTGCTGGGGTGCCGTGAGGCCACAGGACTCGGTTTTCAAGGCTCAGGACAGTGTTCCGGGCAGTGGCATGGGGCACAGAATATGTTTCCAGCCACCCGGTGGTAGGAAGCATATTATTGCACCCGCAGAACAGTGCCCTTCCTATTTGGGAACCTCTCCTGAATTCACTCATCATCAAACATGCTTAAAGACATAACCAAGAACACCGTTTTAAATGCAGTGTAAGTAAGCAAGTTAGCAACAAAAGAATTGAAAACCCCTTAAAGGTTATAATTACCATCAAATTTCTTTCCTAGGTCTTAAACCTAATAAATGATGCTGCCTCTTAGGACACGATCTTCAAATTGGCTGGCAATGAGGCTGGCAACACAATTTGTCCTCAGTTTAAAATTTAATGCATCAAATGACACTTGCCATTCTAGCTTGATGAGACAGAAATTGCCCCTTCTCTTGTTTTTATTCTTAACTTCTAATGAATTCTGCACAGATGAATGTATTCAATACAAAGGACGTAAACAGGCTAATCCCGCTTTTCATACATACATGGCATATAGCTTACATTACCACTCTCTTTTTAAATAAACACTCCTTCTGACTTATAATCTCATCATCAACAAGGAGTCTTTAGACTATTGCAACATGTCATAGCAGATGTAAGTATCCTTTATTGTATATACATCTCAGTAACAGCGCAACCTCTGCTTTTAGTACTCCAGAGACACCATACACAATCATTAATCACAAGTCTGGTTAAACTGTAATCTCCCTCATTTTTTTTTTTGAGAATGTCAGGCATTTGCTGCAGCACAGCATGGTGCACAGAATTCTCTGATTTGTATCTTCTTGCTTTCTTTGCATCATCTTGCTTTCTTTGCTGCCTGCAAGTTCCAACGATACCTGAACTGAATTCTAAAGCCATTTCTATACATTTAAAAATGAAGTATAGTAAAACAGAAGAAAATGGTTCAGTGACATTTTGCCTGACAGCAGATTTCTTACTTAGCTCAGAAGGGTAATGAGACATCACCTCTTTGTACGAATTTCCTGCTGGCTTATGCTCTCAGACCTCATGGCAGAAAACTGCCATTTCACTGATCTTTCTATTTTCCTGAAGCAAAATGACATCATTCAGAGCATGCGAATTAAGCTTTTTTAAAAGAAAAGAGTGATCACTACTTCTTCATTCCTAACAATGGAAAAGGTAACTATGAAATCATGAAATAGCTACAGGAAAACAGCAATTATTAATGGCAAGAAGTCCATGTGAAAGCTTCTGAGTAATTATGGAAAGAGACACAATCCAAACGGAATTAAACAAAAATAAGGTTTGTGGGAGGACGGACAAAAAAGTGGCTGAAATGGAAAAATGCAAGCAAACAGAAAATATAGGAGGAAGAAAAACTAGGAGACCTGAAAAAGACCTCAAAATGGCACTGCACAGGAAGTTAAAAGTGAGCAAAGAGTCATGATGTGGCCAAAAATCAGATAAATGAAGTTCACAAAAAGCATCATTTTATAAAGCAGAAAGTTATTATTTCCCCCTCTTCAGGGGTCTGGTTACTACTTCAGAATATGATTTCAGTTTTGGATTGCTGTTCCGTGGAGTACTTTTGTACTGGACTTGGCTCAGCCGATTAGAACAAATGCCATCAACTTCATAAAATAATGCTAATTATTAAGACATGCCTTAAATACCCAAACACATGCGTGTCCCACAAATAAAGGTACAGGATTGAATGGTGAAAGGTTTTCAACGATTTTCAGGGACATATATTTATCTTTGGTAGTTTCAAACATCTCACATCTGATTTTTATTTTTAAGGTTGAGCCAGCATTAAGAAGTGTATGTATCATAAAAACCTGGATGCAAGTAATGCAAATATTTATACACTACTTTAAGCTACACAGAGAACGGAACTTGCAGTTCAATCTTCAAATGTTTTATTTTAATACATTATACAGTATCTTACAACCAAATACAACCTTCAGTTAAAATATCTGTAGTTTAAATGGATTTAATAGCAAAACTTGAAGCTTGTTAGTTATAAAACGATAGAAAAACTTAACTTCGTGTGGTGTGTAATACGTATGTCAATTTATACAGCTTTTTAATCACATTCTTGCAGAATCTTGTAAGATAAAGAATGTAAACGTCTGCTCCGACTCTGTGCATTGACACTGATTAGTTAAAATTAATGAATCCTTTGAAAGAATTCCATAGAAACAGTGTTTCCACCACCATATCCAGAGAACTCTGGAATTACTTTCAGTGTTTGCTAAATCCTATTTGTTGGTTGCTCGCTGCAAGATGTGCACAGGCAGCAAAAATAGAAAAGGAATATAAACCCCGGTATTTATATCTGTTAACAAAAATAACTTGGTTTTTAGAAGGTACAGACAACTTACTAGAAAATAACTTCTTGGAAAGCACAAGCAAATGAAAATAGGTTTAGAATAGCATCTTTTCAATTTTTTTTTACTAGAGATTTTTTTATGTGTCTGATTCATAAAGTTTATAATATTGCTTTATAGTACTGTAATATTAAGTTTATAAGACCTTGCTATCTATTTTCTGCCACCTATGATAGAGCTGGGTCTTTTATAGCAGAGGTAACATTCAGTTCTTCACACTCATTCCATTTTATTAACTCAGTACCTATCGGGTTATTTTTAAAATTCCCATAAAGAAGAATATGAAAAAAAATCAGTTAATCAACTGTGACATTGCTTTAAAATTGTGTTACCACTTTGAAAAAAAAAGAAAAAAAAAAAGAAGAATTAGTTTTTATTTTACATATTGTTTGACCTCATGATTTTATTTTTTCATGCTGCAATGTGCAGATTAAAAATATTCTTGAGCAATCTTGTGTAACTTATAAATTGTTTCGTAATCTGAAGCTGGAAGACGCCTCATGTACTGTTAAGAAAAAAAGACCAAATTAGTCACAAGCTAACACTTAGATGCTATATATAAACACTAGACTAATCTCAAACTTAACCTGTACCTGCATATGTATGTCTATACATGTCATTTTTTTATTAAAACTATTGGAATACTTTGCTTCAGGCCAGTGTTGAGTTTTAATGGAAGGTGATAAACATTAACTGTTTCACAATGTAACCTAGCAGTATAAAGAATGATTACTAAAAAAGGGTTTAATAATCCTATAGTTAAAAGTTCAGAATATTAAAATCTCTAGATATTAAGAAATCTGAGTTAAGAGTACTTGTCGCATTTTCTGAAATGTATGAACTTTAGAGAAAAAAATATCTCTGCTGCTAAATTAAGAACAGTCAAATTGTTTTCTTCTTCATCAGCTGTGTTTTTAAAATGTGAAACAATGGCAAATATATCCAAACAAGGGAGAAAGTTTACATGCACATATTGTGCCATGCTCCTATACACAGGACATTATTTTTCTGTTTCAAGTGAGAAAAATCAAATCTGGAAAGGCAGCATCACACCTAACTGAAGTTATGAAAGTTATATACCGACATAAACTGCAATCCCTAGAATTAAGTGGTGAATTAATGACTGCAGCAGACAGCATACAGCCATAATTTGCATTGAGTAACTCTCTTGTAAGGTTGTAATATGCCTGTCACACTCATTACCGATACTGACAACATGTTTCTTTGGAAAGATACTTTAGGAAAATTAAGCAGGGAGTGTTATGACTGCAACTCAAGTCTTCCATAATGACAACAAAACTTGAAATACTGCAACTCAGACTATGTGGAAAGGACATCAATCATATCAAAACCAAATGAACAAGTACCATGAGTACTCAAGCACTTGTATGCTACATGCTCAGAACTAACAGAATCAATTTTCCTTAACAGATGTCTTTAATTTGAACTGAAAAACTGACAAAGGTGACATGATGTTAAGTGTTTATCATAGATCTGGGTCTAAGCTTGCATTTAAAAATTCAACAACTGTTTCCACATTCCAGAGGTCAGCACAGAAAAACCCCAAGTGTTCTGATGAGGTTCCTTTCTTCTCTGTGAGCACAAATTGATGATTAAAAACCAAACCAAACAACTTTAAAGGGCACTTCTTGTGCTTTGTGACAAGCAAGAGCACACAGCTGAAACTAGGACCTCGAACTGGGTTAGAAAAAACTCACAGTAATTCTTCTGAACCATATCTCCTTTCATTATTTAAACTTTCTGATAATTTCAAGCAGTTGCTACTTTGTGAACAGACCTGACTGAAGCTCGGTGTTTACTATCTCTTCAAAATTCAAAGGTGATTTCTGAGGAAAACTGAGCTATTTTTGTCCAGTAAGAATGAAAAGGGTGTTTGGGTAAATGAAACAAAGCAAAACCCCCCAACCAAATGAAAAAAAAACCCAACAGAAAACAACCCCAAAACTGGCTTAAGAAATGAAAGTCACTAGCTCACTCAAACAAATTATTTTCTGGACACTTAAGATGCATACACACAGACTTTTGTAGGGAAGACTGCAAGTCTACCTTTCGCAGAGAAAGTTAACTTATCCACTACTTCATCTAAACAGAAAATGCTGTTGCTTGAGTTACTTTGGCTGTGAAGGGAAGGGACAAACAGTGAACAGCTTCTGAGACCCCAGAGGAATCTTGTGGAGCCAAAGTGGAGAAATGTATAGGTCAATAATATATGTTAATAACCAAGAACTGAGATCACATTTAAAAGCTGGTGCTGTAAGTATCACACTGGTAAGCTTCCATGGCATTCTGCACAATATATGCTTAAAGACATCATTTTCTGAACTTCAGTAATGACTGTATTCATGTGACTTTAGTCTATTTTCTTTGAATAAAAAGCAGGTCATTATTATTACAAAAATTAAGTCTCAATTGTTCAAACACTTAGTACCTAGTAGCTGATTTATCATTAAATAAACAGGTCTAAGTTGGAAAACATATACTTATTTCATGTTGTTATTCAGGTAGGTAAATGCTGAAAATTTGAAACAGTTGTAAATATTTGTGTAATTATTTACTTGTAAGTAGACAGTCCTGGGTGCAGTTACATAATGTACAGAAAAAAGTATTTTCCTTAGCTGCTGGCTGAATAACATTTCCACATGCGCATGCCAATCCAGAAATAGAATACCTCACCTTGTTCACTAAAAGTAAAGGCACAGTAAACCAAAAAAAAACCAGTAAACTAAATACAGTTGCTCTACCTAAGTATTGTACTCATCAGAAATTGTAAAAATTTACACTGTGCTATTTTAACCATCTCTAGAACACACACATACAACAATATGCACATTTAGGAAAGGTAGAAATGTAAAGTGTAATCCCATAAAACATTATGTACATGCATATTTAGGTATGAATTTCAGAAAATGTTTTAAATAAAAATTTAAAGGTATATGCATTGCAGTAATGTGTGGTCTAAGCATGTCACAAACACTTTATAAAGTATTTTCTAGAAGTTTGGAAATACTGTATAACCATAGGCTTTTTGATAGTAATTCTGCTTCAAATTGTCCAAAGGACAGCTACTGCAACTAACTGCAGGTTTTTTGGTTTTGGGTTTGTTTTTTTTATTTTCCAGGAAATAATGCACTAAAATATAATGAGAAACAGTACATAGAAAATCAAAATGAAAATGACCCTCCTTCCACCCCTCCATCCACTACTTACACACTTTTCCTTCTTTTTCCAACTTCTTCAAGTGGACTAGGAGGTTATTTTCTGCTGCTTGAAGTAAATTTTCAGGGATGTCCTAAAGGAAACACAAATACACATTTTGTATTTGTTTAAATATCTCCCAATTATTTAATATACAGAACTCATGGTTTATTAACATAGATTTTCCTCTTCTGAATTGCTCTGCAAACTCAAATGAGTAAATCAATTTCACACCAGCTAAACTAGTAGCCTAATAACACATTTTTGTTTACTTTGTTTATTCTTTGCATTATCCATTAGCATTACGCAAACCGGCCAACAGTAAGGCAACTGTCCTCTTCTGAGCTTGGTCTGCACCAGGTTGTCAGTGTAGCTGAGAATTTTAAAGACAAATTTGAAGATGCATTTCTCCACAGATACCTATCACTTCTATTCCATGACAATATTTGCATGGGTTGAAATATCCTTTAACAATCAGTATCTGTAAATGAGTAAACAATTTAAAAATACAACAGCCTCAGGAGGACAAAACGGCTCTTAAAATTTTCCAACGCTCATTAGGTAAAAACCAATAGCATTTCTCAAAATCCCCCTCTCCAGCTCTGTCATCCTAAAAGTAAAGCCTTCTTTTTGAAAATGAAAAAGTTCTTCTCCAATAACACAAGTTTGGCAAAAAAAATCACTAGAAAACTAGCTCAATAAATTGTGAATCTTTAAAAAGCTTTGAAAGATTACTTTTTCTTTTTTAATATGAAAGCTTTAGTGGTACTGAAAAATTCTCATATAGTGACAGGACAAGTGGTTTGTGATTTACACAAAGATGTGAATGGCTGTATACTTAAAAACTGTAATCGTTCAGGCAGAAAAACTGCAGGAGCTAAACAGCCACAGGTAACGGTACGTCAGCATTGCAAAACGTTCAGTGTGACACAGCCATTCTTTTGGAAACTGGGGATCAGAACAGCCATGAAAAATGAGTTGTGAAGCTGTTACAGACCTGTTCACAAACCACAGCCACTGGCAACTTTGACATCTTCCTCTGAAGCAAATGCTGCATCTCTTTTATCTCTACTTGCGAGGAGGCGTAACCCTCATACCACATGTACAAATTACTGAGGTTACATGAAGAATGATGAAGCAGCGAAAAAAGTACACTTACGTCTGTCAAATTACACATGCAAGCTACCCAACTTCTGAGCATAATATCCACCTCTGTGGAACTGCAGTTCACTTGCACCCTCCTGCAGACTTATAAATCGGGAGCTAGAAGTTTTAATCACTCTTTCAGGAGACTCCAAACACACTCTGACAAATCAACAATTAACAGTCATCTCATAGTTTTCACTTAGAACCAAGCACTACAACTTTATTTTTGCTTGGCCCTATGAAACTGTGCTTAGGACCATCTAGATAGTGAAATAAAAAGTTCCTAAGAATCATCTGAGCCCCACTCCAATGAAGTGCTTAAACAATACAATTTAAATGCACAGTCATATATGAATTCTGAACAAGCAGAAATTTTTTTTTCTCTTTTAAAAAGCTACCATGGTCTTCACTCAAATACTTCAACTGTTACATGCAATTTTATAAACATAACCTCAATTTTCTTCAGTCTGATCTAAAAACTTTTAATCAACAGTTACCTTGTATACTAGCTTTACAAGCTCAGAGGATGTAAATGATTTCCCAGCATCCTTCTGGAAAACATTTAGAATTTGCTGTTCACGTGCAGTTCGGTGAGAAATGTAGCCTTGGATTCTAGTATTTGCATCACGTACTACTGGGCCATGACCTAAATCAAAACACATGTACCAGAGCACTATTACTTAAATTTGGAATTAGGTACGCTGTTGAATAATTGAATCATTCTTATATAAACTCTGGTGCACTTAAAACTCGTAAGAAGGGAGCAGCACCTGTATGTACCACCCTGTCAGAGTATCCTTGATGTTAAATTGTAAGATGTTCTTTGCGTGTTTTTTGGTTGGTTGCAGGTTTTTTTGGTTTGGGTTGAGTTGGGGTTCTTCATACATATAAATAGGCCAAAATTAAGTCTGCATGTCTGCATCACAGTTTGCCATTAAAAAGCATCAAGATGGAAAGGAAGAATTAGGATCTGAGACATCTGAATGGGGAAAGGGAATACTTCAGATGGAATAAGGAAAACAAGGGAAGACTCCTTTAGGCCATTAAAAAAAGGAAAAGGAGTTCACTGCTGAACAGATTTTAAAGATGAGATTCAGATTATTGTACTACCTCTATCTGCCTGTCTCACCCTCCCCAAAGGATACTGACACCAATGATTTAAACTGATACTGGTCTTTGAACAGTAGTAGCTGAGGCAAAGGACACATGTACTACTGTCCTGTTGTGGGGCTATCTAGCAAACACAGGGGTGAGAGAAGTAACATCTTTAGTCGTGACAGACACACTGTACTCTACTCCCTTAAGAACATACTTTCATAAGTATGATCAAAAAAATTAATAGAAGACAAATCAGTGAGCCAACTGGAATGCATCAGGGCAAGAATAAGCAATGCACAAGGAAGTTTATATGTAGATCATTTTATGTCTGGCTGGTTAATAAAAAAAACACTTTTTTTTTTCCTGGACTTTGTGTGGCAGATCAGAAATGTTCAACTTACTGAAAGGTCTTTGAATCAAATTAGAAAAAGGCTTAATTGGTAAAGCACTAATTGTAGAAAAATCAAATACTGTCTCATGATACACTAAAATGACAGAAGAAATGAAAATATTTTTCAGACATGAGAGTTACATGCACAGAAATTAAACTTAATATTTTAGCTATCAAGAAATTTACTTGCATGAATATTTGTCACGTGCTTTTTATAGCAAGGTTTCCTGTCTCTTTGCCTGTATACCTCACCTGAAGCAGCAGCAGCAGCAACTTCCAGCTCTGCCAGTCTAAACTCCAAGTAATTTATAAAATGAGCAGAACAGAAACTACTGTAAAAAAGCCTAGCTTTCCTTTAGAAGTTACTGGGTATCATCCAAATCTGACCGTTTCTTTTAAGGTTCTCTGAGTATTTAAAAAAACCCCACAAACGTATTCTTGACTTGTGCTTTTGGGTTAACTGACTAAATGGGGTTTTAGTTTCAAGGCTTTTTGAATTAGAGTTTATTTTGCCTGAGGACAGGCAGCTTATAGAAAAAGAGCAACTAATTTTTCATGTTTTGAATATCTGTGAAATAAAGAAGTGTCAAAGGAATCTATCCTTCAGCAAGTCAAAATAATTGTGCATATCTCAACTTACACACTCACTTCAGCAGATCTGAAATTACTAAATATAGATTGAAGCTTGCCTTGTGTAAAGAGAGTATTATAAATAAAAGACATGTAACATGTAAACATGTAAACATAAACCCATACTGTCATATACACATATATTTAATGATTTCAAATATATTTAATCTGAAGCTATTGGTCCTTACAAAATAAATTACAAATATAACAGTATCTCTAGTAAATATGTTACCATTTATAAAAACAAAAGTTTAAATTTATCAAAAACACATTAAGATACACAGACCAGAGACTGTAATGGTAACTGTCCATTCTCTTGCATCATCTAATGACAAAAGTCAATTAAAGTATTCAAAATTAAGGCCCGCACATGGAATCACAAGGCAGTCTTAAAACTGGTCCCTGCTCTTCCAAGTGATTTAATTGACTTAGACTACAAGACCCACGTCAGTACCTGGAATGGAACACACATTTTGAAAAGTTAAAGGCATTTCACATCCATTACATCATCTGATCCGTAGCCATTGTGTATGCATATACATAGATTAAAATGATGTCAGAACGCTTGGAACTAAATCCAGATGTGGACCTTTCCCATCCATAATTTCAGGGACAGCAACACACTTCACCAATAAATAAATTGGTATCTGCATAAATGTAAAGTGTTTCTGAGCACGTGAAATAGATCTTCCAAAATATGACCCTCTTTCCAGTAATTTAGACTTTGTATCAGACAGCTTCATATTACTGCAGACCTCTGTGTACAGCCCAGATGACCAGAAACAGTTTTGATTCTCATAACACCCTGTGAAGTAATATAGATTCTCCTACTTTACAGTAAATTAAAGCACAAAGGATAAAATTGAAGAAAATAATTGACTCATGAAATCTTGCAGAGATTCCCAACTCCAGTACCATTTTTTTCTGTATTATCAAGGATCATCGTTTATTATTACAGGATGGGGAGCCCTCTGCTGACTGAAATGTCCTTTTCTGGTTCCAAGGATTCTCATCAACTATCGGCTGTAAATACACCGTCATGAGTATTATGCCTGAAATAATTTCCTCATTAAATTAAAAAAGAAACGTGGAAGGGGAAGAAATTAGCAAAATTCAGCTACTCACACCTAGCCAGCAGTCAGCTTGTTACAAAAATTCTTGCTCCCCATCTAATTCTGAGGCTGCAATGTGAGTGCTAAAGCACAGATGGGGAACAGAGAAACAGTTCAAGAATTATGAAGACCTAAAACTGCAATAAAGTCAAAGTACTGAGCTTATACCGAATCTGTCGGTAAAGCAACCTACCTTCTGCTACAGTTACCATTTTACTGCAGTACATACTCATAGTATAAAAAATTGTTCTGATTGGGCAATAGTTATCTTTGACACAATTGCACATACATTTTGTGATGCATGGATAAAAAAAGAAAGTTAGTTCCAAACCATCTCGATACTTAGCTACTCATCACTGAAAATGCGTAATACCCAACTGGCTTCCTAGTTCCAAGTACAGCATGAATGTACTTAGAACAGTGTAGCAAAGAGTTACAGATAAATGGCACAAATATTCAGCCTTGGTGAATATGTAATCTAGATAAATAATGATTAAGGAGAGAGTGAAATACAACAGATAAAACTGATAAACCTGATAGAATTTGGAATATATGGGGTTTTGGAAAGCAGAAATTCAATCAGAGGAACAGACCATGTTTTGTAGGTATGCAAGAAAGAAAGTAGAACAGCTGATTGATCAATAGATTGACATTCTGGAAGTTAAAATATTCTTAGTTTTACCAGCAGTTAAGTCAATAACTATGAGCAAGTCACTGTTTCAGCCTCCATATCCGTGGAATATCTATAATCATCTTTTCTTATGCAGCATTTTAATGCTTACATCTTAAAGCACTTAAAGAACGCCTGCTTCAAAAGAAGCATATTTTAGGAATGAACACAAAACAGATTTGGTAATGCAGGCTAAACATAGATGGTTCATGGAGAAAGACAGAACTGAGAGTGTAGACACCGTTGCTCAGACTGACAAATTGATGAAGATGAAACAGAAAAAGTCAGAAAAATCCTGAGATGTAGCTCTGAAAAAGCAAATGAGCTTAAACCTTAGTTACATAATGAATTCTTAAAATCCAGTCTTGCCAAATAAGGCATGTGGTTTATATGAAAAGTAAATGCATTCCCAAGGTTTGGGGGAGATAGAGGAAAAAAGTTAAAAGCAAAGTCATAGACTGAGAGCATGAGGTTGGCCTCTTGGCTTTTGTTCAAATTTAAGCAAGTCATTAACTAAAACAACCATTTGACAGTTCTGCAGCTTCCCAAGATGGATTTGTGATTAATCTGTGCTGCAAAGGACAGATACCCCTCTCAAAAAAACATTACTAGGTTACTCACACTGGCAATGTATGTGGGGAAGCAAAGGACTGAAAAAACAACTATTATTTTTTCTTCCAGGGTAACATTAAGGTGCATGGATAAAGTAATATAAGAAAAGCAAATTTGCTTATGATTCCGGCAGTGAAAGATTCTGGCCTCTGTAGGCTTTGGGCACAGAAGCACAAGATTCACCCTCAAACAGAGAGATGTCAGGAAGGAGAGATATGTATCACTGAAAAATTTTCAAGTCTTGCAAACCACCATGCTATAAAGTCTTCTTAGCTTAGCAGTGGACATATATTAAGTAACAAACTTGAATTGTTACATTAGTAATGGTATTTGATTCTATTATGAGTTCTCAAATTCTTATAGATATTTAAAAATCATATAGTAAAACAGAACAGTTAAAAATAGAACCACTTACCTGGATATATTAAATCTAGTTTCATTTGTAACAACCTTTTCAGAGTTTTCATGTAATCATGCAGGTCTTCAATTACTGTTGTTCCTTCCCCTAAAATACAGTCACCAGAAAACACAGCATTTTCTTCTTCTAGATGTAAAGCCATATGATCATCAGTGTGTCCAGGTGTATATAAAACTCTGTTTAAAGAACAACAACGACAAAATGTAAGTTTTTCATACAGCGTATCTCCTTCATTTTCAGAAGCTAGGAACAAAGAATGATAAAAATCACTTCCAATGTAGCCCACAACAAGAACCAGAACAAAATATACAAAAAAGGCTGAAATGTCTGTAAACAGGTTATCACTTTGACTAATCCCAGTCCGTTTTCTTATACCATGTAAAGAACACAGATCATCATCTCTTAACATGCTTCTACTTAGATGACACATCATAATAGAAGTGCATTAAGGGAGCTGGCTAGTCATGTAAAACTTGTGTTACAGGCGCTTTACTCTGAAGCTTTAAAAAAGAAAAACTGACATTTTATTTCCAGATTGAAATGTGTGAAGTTCTTGACATACACCTTGCACTCAGCAAAAGAGGGCAAGGATGATGTTTCCAATTCTTTTGGAAATTAACTATAAACTTCTGGACCCCACCCAGATAAAATTCTGTCTCCTGAAACTTATTTTTCCCTGAAAGCCCCATGACACAGTGGAGTGGAGCTGTCAAATTGTATTGGGTCTGGCTGAGATGGAATTAATTCTCCCCATAGCAGCCCTCATAGTGCTGTGTTCTGCATTGGTA